>CM039470.1:9154865-9206416 GCA_022433065.1 Begonia loranthoides
TTTTTTTTTTTTTTCTTCGGGCTGGGCTGAAAAGCCCAGTTTTTACAGTCATCACGTCATCAACAGAATCAACGAAGAATAGAGACTTGGGGCCCACATGCGCCGCGTGGAGACTCCCCCTCCGTCGATCTTGGATCTGGAATGTAATGAAGTCAACCAGGAGAGGAAGAGTTGAGAGAGGTACACGTCATCCGCCCATCGTCATATTATTATTGGTTTGATTCATAATAGATTTTATTTTAATTTTTTTGAATTAAGTGCTTGTAATTGTTTTCCAGTTTAATGCAAATGACTTCCGACACAAGTAAGATTTAATCTCTTGAATATTAGTGTTAATTAATGACACCTAATACTCAAACTAGAACCCACTTGTTGGAAGCTAAAGGAGTGGTCGCTTTTACTAGGAATGTGGTTGTGGTCCAATTGAAGACTGACGGTCAGATTGGGCAACCTCTCGGGCAGGATACGCTAACACCTCCTCCCCTTCTAAAAAAATAATTAAATATTCAAATAATTTACAAAAATATATAAATACCACTTCCTTGCACGCCAAGGGTTCGGACTCAAGCCTGCTTTCTTGTGGAGAGAGAGAAACAGAGACTTGGAGAGAGTGAGTGAGTGAGAGAGACTGGGTCCTGGCTTTTGGAAGATCGTCTTCTTCGTTGTCGTTTCGGGACCTAGGGTTTCATTTCGTTCTCGTTTTTGTTTTTCTGGGAATTGCGAGGTTGATATGGTGGAGATGGATTGGCCTCCTCATCATTCTCTTGATGAGTTTGAAAAGCTTTTGATTCGAATGAACCCTCCCAGGTTTGTTTGTCCTTCTTCTAGTTTTTCTTGTTTTTTAAGTTTGCGAACTTAATCGCCGACTTAGAACACTCCCTCACTGTTTCTGTTTCTGATTTTTCATAATTTCTTCTTTTTTTTTTTTTTGTCCTTCGTTCTTTTCGTTTTGTGTTTTTTTTTTTTGGCGTTTTTGTCACAGGGTTTGTATTTCTTCTCATTCGTGAATTTTTACAATTGCTCTGCCATTTTTTTTTCAACGTGGAGGCTCTGTTTCTAACCGAGCGCTGTAAAGTTTCTCTTCTATTCCCCAGAAATTTCTTCCCGAACACGTTTTTGGATGAGGTTCCTCAGCCGATTTTCTTTTTTCTGCAATTTCACTTCCGAACTTTGATTAATTTCATGAACTCTAAATACGAAATCACTTTCTCAAGTTATTTTTGATCCGCGCAAATTTTTGCCGACATCATAAATTTTGTAATAAATGTTTCTTGATGTGAATTTGACTTTTCCTCCGTCTTCTTTCCCCCTTTCGGTTCATACTTACTTTTCGAAGACCCATGTGTTCTGAATATGCTATTTCAACCCCCATCAATATTTTTTACGAACTTTAATTCTTTACGTGTTTTTGAAAATTTAAACCTCCCCAAAAAAACTCTCTGACTTGACCTCTTCCTACTTTTGCAGAGTAGTCGTCGACAATGCCGTTTGCAACACTGCGACTGTACTCAAGGTAAGCTCTTACAAGAAAAAATCAACGTGGCCCCTTTAATGTTAAAACTATCTCACCAAATTAGTGTCTGAAATTTTCTGCCCCTCATGGCTTTAAATTTTAAACAATCGCTGAAATAGTGTCTGAAATTCTGTTTCTTGTCTTTTCTGACTATATTAAAGGTCGACAGTGCAAGAATACATGGAATTCTTTTAGAGGCTGTACAGGTTCTAACAGATCTGAACCTTTGTATAAAGAAGGCATATATTTCTTCAGACGGAAAGTGGTTCATGGACGGTAAGCTTATGACTTATCATGTCTTCCCATATCAATTACGAACTTGCAATTACTCCTTATGAATGACATCTGGATTCATGTGTTCTTGTTTTCCAGTTTTCCATGTGACTGACCTTGATGGAAAGAAATTAACCGAAAGGGTCATTAAATACCTTGAACAGGTAATAAATGGCTTGATTTTTAATGAAATTGAAAGGTTTTTTATGATTGTTATTGTTTGATAGGTTATTAGTTGGATTTTGAATCTGTGTACTTGTTTCAGTCATTGGGTACT
Source organism: Begonia loranthoides (assembly GCA_022433065.1). Lineage (NCBI taxonomy): Eukaryota > Viridiplantae > Streptophyta > Magnoliopsida > Cucurbitales > Begoniaceae > Begonia > Begonia loranthoides. Next base: position 9,156,929 of record CM039470.1, read on the forward strand.
ATTCACTCTGGGAAAATCAGCTGTTCAAATGGACTAACCGCACTGGAACTTACTGGAACAGATCGTGTTGGTCTTCTTTCTGAAGTGTTTGCAGTGCTATCTGATCTGCAATGTAATGTAGTTGAGGCCAAAGTTTGGACTCACAATGGCCGAATTGCATCAGTAATGTATATTAAGGACTGCAATTCAGGATCCACTATTGAAGACTCGCAGAAACTTGACAACATTATTGGCCGATTAAGGAGTTTACTTGGGAGAGACAATGACATTCGAGGTGCTAAGACATTAGTTTCCATGGCTGTCACCCACACTGAAAGGAGGCTACATCAGATGATGTTTGCAGATCGAGACTACGAGAAAAAACCGAAGTTGCCAAGCAGTGATTCTCCAGCTGTGACTGTTCAGAACTGGGTGGAAAGGGGTTACTCGGTTGTTAATGTTCAGTGCAAGGATAGAATGAAACTCATGTTCGATGTCATTTGCACATTGACAGACTTGGAATATGTTGTTTTTCATGGCACTATCAACACAACCGGGGACAGAGCCTACTTGGTAATTACGCAAAATTTTATTCTCTGATAATGTAAAACTATCAATCTCATTTATGAACTCAATAGAAATGGTATATTCTTCAGGAATTTTACATCAAACATGCTGATGGAATTCCAATTTGTTCAGAACCAGAAAGACAGCGTGTAATTCTGTGTTTACAGGCTGCTGTTGAAAGAAGGGCATCTCAGGTGAAGTGCCTTCCAGCTATAACTCTCGACTAAGAAGTCATTTAACCTTTTAAATACTTATTTATTAGTTCTTGCTTCCAGGGTGTGAGGTTAGAATTGTGCAAAGCAGACAGGCCAGGGCTTTTAGCAGATGTTACAAGAACGTTCAGAGAGAATGGCCTTAATGTTACAAGAGCGGAGATATCCACTAAAGGGGAGATGGCTTCTAACGTGCTGTTCGTTACAGATGTGCAAGGAAACCTACCGGATGGAAAAACAATCGACACAGTTCGACAAAGAATCGGGTTGAGCAGCTTGGTAGTGAAGGAGTTGCCATTGATCCACCATCAAGAGAATGAGGAAGAGCGGGCTGTTGGTGTTGGTGGGACTGTGTTGTTATCTCTAGGCAGCATGGTAAGAAGGAATCTATACAACTTGGGATTGATTAGATCATATTCTTAAGATTGTGAAAAAAGAAAAGTAAAATTAGTCGTCTTGTTTACTTTCCTAGCATATTCTTTGCTTCATAATGAGGCTTTGTGTACATAAAAGTTAGGAGAAGAGGTGGAATTTGGTGGCGGTAGTCATAACTAGAATGAGATATATAATAGAGGGAGGAATTAGAAGCCTCTCCATGTGTAAAGCTTGAAGGATTTAAATAGGGTTAGGCGAAGGGTAGAAAGAGATGTTTTATTCGAAGGTTTGGTAGGGGAGGATATAGTAGTTAGCACTATACTTTTGTACATGTGACCCCTTTTAAATATTGGATTTAGTTGGACTTCAATTTTTAGGTCTATAATTCACATTTTCACTGCCACCTATATTTTTCGAGTTTCTATTAGAGAATAAATATTTGTGGAGAATTAGATTCTTTGATCAACCTAACATGAACAAATGTGGATGCACACATGATTACACAAAGGAGGCAGATTTTTGAGAGAACCCATATTCTCCAAAGGAGTTATTTTGATTCTCATTCCACTTCTTTCCACTCATGGGTCTCTTCTTTTACATTGCCTAAAAAGAGCTTCATGACTCACCCCCATGCTCCTAATAATAACTCTACTTGCCCGACTAGGTTTTGTTCTCTAGTGTTGCCATTTTGCGATTTGTTCTAAAACGACTTTTTGAAACATGAGAAAGAGACAAATCTTTTTCTTCTTCGATCGATTTCAAGTGGCGCTAACAAAGAAACCGTGACTAGTTATGTATTTCTCGAACTAGATTACAAATTTCATGAGGTCGATATAAAACAAACTTGGTGTCGGGGCATTTTGATTGTTTCGACTAAATTTTGTTCCCATATTTCTTGAATAAACTAACAATCACTTGGAGAAAGATGCTATTTTTCATCTCAAATGTTATCTCTTTTAAGCATTTTGTCTTTCACCTTTTGTTGGTATTGTGTACATAGAACTTTGGATCACAAGGAGTTCCCTTTTTGTCACACTTTGTTGGGAAACAAACAACTTCCATACGTCCATTCCTCTAAGTTTTCCTATCGATGCAGAGATTCTTGCCCGGCTTCTCCTTCTCTTGACCTTTTCTTCTCAAATAAATTAGCCTAACCCACTATCTTCCCTTAGAATCTACAAGTTTCCAACTTTCTCCCAACATTTCGTTAATAGCATTGTAAGCTAACATTTGTACTTTTGTTATAGTATCGTTTAGTTTTGGGTCACCTAGATTCCATTTTTCTCCGTACCAAAAAGTTTGCAAGGCAAAAAAAAAAAAAAAGAATTGGGACAAAATTATAGATTATCAGCCCAAAAATGCAACTCACTATTGACCCACTAGGTGGTTTACGAACTATAGGCTACAGGGTGTGGAGCCACCAGGTACATTTGTTGACAAAACTGTTGAGGCAAGGGTGGCGGAGGATTGTACTTGTTTGGTTCCTCGCTTTCATCTTTTCAACTTTTCATGGCAGAGGCTAATTGAGTTTCTAAATTGAGTTTAGGGCAATGTACCAAAGAATGATTGAACTAATTGAATAGACTGAATGTATTAGAGTCCTAATACATCTACCTTTTTCGCCAGTGCGGTGATTGCCGAAAGTGCATCAAGGTCATGAACTCCAGTTGCTTGCTCAAGTCATAGGCCCTCTGATGGGCATTGATAGTGAACACAACCATCTCTTACAGTAGGGTGCACGCATCATCAATGGATTTGGTCATTAACGCTCCTCTAGTATTGTAGTGCATGTGCTTCCAACAAGCCCCATTAGGGATACTCTCCATCATATTGTGTAAACCAAGTGATATCGTTATTAAAAAAAATCCATGACAACAAAACTAAAGCTAAGTATGACTATAATTGATATTAAAATAACTAAATATTAATTCTCTTGCTACTGCACCAAAAACTTGTTATCGATTTTAATCATTATGTGTTAGGGTTTAGTGTGACCTAGATTTTAATTGGGCCAGAGCAGTTTGGCCCACATTAGAGGTTTCCTAGTTCTTGCAGGATTAGAGTTTTCAATTCCAGTATAACTAGGGTTTCCTTTATTCCTATAAATATATGCTTGAGCCGCAAAGCTCGTTGTACCGATTTCTATTAGTGATCTCTCCTCTGCCCGTGGTTTTTTCCCGTCTTGGGTTTTCCACGTAAATTCGGTGTCCATTGTTTTCTCTTTCTCTTTTTCAAATCTCGTTCGTTATTTCAACATCATCCCATAGAGAATTAATATTTTAATAAAGTAAGTATCAAAACTGATTATCTCATATTTATTTAATTAATCAAAAAAATTATTTTTATGATTTAACTCCCTAAATACAATAAAAATTAAAACTTTTTAAATTCAATCAAACAAAAACTTAGGATTTCTAATGGAATTGGATCAACCAAGTATTCAAAGTTATTTATAAAACTCATTTGAAATTTTACAAAAATAGTTATTTAATTACTTTCTTTATATTTCTATCAGAAACCAATCAAACAACTTCATTAAGCATATGACTTACATACGATTACACACGACACATGGATATATTCCTATTCTACGTGCAAATAAAATTATTAAATAAATAATAAGATGACTGGTGTTGTTTTTATCCAAGTCCAAACTCTAACTTCTTTTTCCAACGTAAACATAGTTCTAACATATTTCAATTACTGATCAGTTAATCAAAATCAGTTCAAGTAGTATAAAAATAAATCCAAAATAAAAGTAATAATATTAAAAAGAGAAAAGTTGAAATTAAATTATTAGTTTTGGTTCCATCGAACTCTAGATAAAAAATTAGTTCATAACAGAACTAAAAACAAAAAATTTAAATAGAGAAAACTCCAAAACAAACTTGGTTCAATATAGTATTCTAAATAACAAAATAATAGAAATAAAGATGAAAGGAGAAACAAGAAAGCAAATCCATCGTATTTGATTGTGCTCATGATGATTCGTTCCTGTAATACGTCTTCCTTCATTCCCCTAATTCGTGTTGAAGATGTGTATTTATGGAGCTCAAGCATTATTGCCAAATTCAGCTTAGAGTAAGAAAAAAATCCTCAAAAATCATCAGAACGCTGCAGCATAATAAAAATAATGTCGTGGCTTAGCAAGAAACGCCATGACTTTTGCATATGGAATGTTGTGGTTCAAGATTTTGGTATGATTGATTATTTTGATTAAAACGGGAAAAGTTAGTTGGTTTATGAGCTTGGGAAGATCCAATATTGTTACTCTATTAGAAATTGGGGTGATTATGCCATCCATGATTGTACGTGTTTGAATATAGATTGTTTTGCTGCCTATTATTTGCATTGTATTGAACATATTCACAAGTTCATAGGGCAATATTCCATAGAATGGTTATTACCATGATTTTCACAAACAAGGAAGAGATTTTGAACTGATTGAACAAACTGTATGGATTTGAGTCCTAATGCATCTACCTTTTTAGCCAGTGTAATGATTTGTGCATTGATTGTCGAAAGTTGATATACATTCTTCTAAGAATAAGAGAAATCTATATCTTAATTCTCAAAAATTGGTTATAATATGATGTTGATGGAAACCCTAACCAGTTGCTTATATCGAAGCAAGAACCTTAATATAAGAAATTAGCCTTATATGGAACCACAATCTGTTGTTTATATTAAAACAAGAGCTTTGATATAATGGAAATGCTATAAATTGGGATAGAAGAACCATTTGATAAGTTGAGAAAGAACGCTACAAAGAATACCTTGATAAGTTCAAAGAGCTCTAAAGAACAAAAGATAATTTTCTTAAATTTGGATGATAAGTTGCTTTTATTTCTTTCTTGCATGCCTATTTATAGGCTTTAAGTACAAATAAGAGTTTCTAATAATTAAAGACTCTCTTAATGAATTTTTACCTAATAGACTTGTAACCTCCTACAATAGTAAAAGTAATTTATGCTACCAACAATAATAAAATACTAGTAACATCCTACAATTGTAGAGATTCTTTTAATCATCTAAAAGACTCTTAAAAGTCATAAATGCTTATAATAAAATGAATTTATTTTATAACCATAATACTCTTAATTGTTTTAAATGTCTTTTGTAACCGCAATTCACCATAAGAAAGGACTTTTAAGTGCTTTAAATAATTGGTTACATATTTATGATTTGCTCACTTTGATTAATGAGCTTGACCACTTTGATTAAAAAGATTGACTGCTTCTATTAATGTTTGCTCTTCATCTTCACTAACTTTGACGATGTGGACCAGTATTTCATATTCCTTATTAATTACCAATTTTAACTCCTTTTCTTAAAGCTTTCGAATTAAATGGTTGAGTTCTTCCTTAAATTGTTTAGCTCTAGCTTTTGTAATGTCACGACTCGCAAGAGATCCGATACAAAATGAGGAACGACCCAGCCGAAAGAACCGAATCGCCCGTCATTTTTCTCTTAAGTTTTATTAATTAACAATAGAAGACTTAAAATATTAATTATAAACCAAGGGCCAACAAAAATGGGCTTAACAAGTCCAATAATGATATCAGATAACATAGTAATATAATGTAAAATGAAATAACTATACAGAAATTAAAGAATAGAGATTACAGTTATCCAATAAGGAATATACCTTATAAAATGTCTTTCAAAGATAATTATTTAGCCTACAAAAATTAAATAAATTCCGCTGGGTCTAATCTTGACTCGACAATTGGAAGTCCGACTGATAAATTCTTGAAAGCTGTCATTAGGCCGAGTTGGCTCAACTCAATAGGGATTTAATAATTTTAATTAAAAAGAAATGTTGTTTAAACATGCATGAATTTAAAAATCACATTTTATAAATTCATTTAAAAAAAATGTGTACAAGAGGGTACGTGTTTAAAACCATCAACTAATATGTGGTACGTAATTAAAATAGAACATTGTTGCACTAATTAAAAATCATAGTGAATATGGAGCACTCACAGACTTCGGGCACACCATACCATAGACATATAATATAATAAAAGCGATGCTCGGTGATCGCAAAAGTCACATAAAATACTCTGATTAGGTTTAGGGTTTTGCTGCTAGAGACGCGGCAAATATAATTGTCTCATTACTCTAGTTAACAATAAATGAATACATTCTATAGGTCGAATGTGTAAAAATAAAACAGACCACAAACCGGGTCGATCAAACTTGGTTCACACGATCGAGTTGATCTAGAAATATAATAATATGCATGCTTAATTTAAACATGTATAGTAAAAAATTAAATATAATTTAAAAATTCGACGACAAAAAATGGACACGTCATTTTATATAAGACATATCTCAAAATATTTCTTTTATAAAAAAAATTTATGCAATGTGGTGCATAAAAATAAATCATTACCTCGAAGTGAGCTTATAGTGATTAAAGCCCAAAAATTCAAATTCAACAGTCCATGAGTTTTTAATCAAATTGGGTACCTATCAAAAAATAAATGTCTTAATTTTTGGTCAAAATCTTATACCTAAACATTCCAAAATTTAAAAAATTTAATATAATTTAATTAAGTAAAAGAATTTCTAAATTATAGCCCAAAATAGGTCTAAACAGACCCAATTAAGGCTCTGGATAGGTTTAGACTGCAACCCAAAATGATCTGGATCGTGGCCCAAAACTAGACAAGCCCAGACTAAAGCTCAAAGCTTTATGGGTCCGCAATACAACGAACTAGAAAAGTGGCCCGAAGCCTTGGCCATTGCGGACATCTTCATCTCTGTTGTGAACGTCTGCGTTTGATGATGCAGACTGACCTGACTTTGGCCGAGACTCCTTGTTTCGGCCAATTGTCCATTGACTGAAGGTGGAAGTCTCTCACCTCATAGCTCAACCTCTACTGAGTGGCAGCACGGCTGCCAGACACGGACAAATTTTGCAAGATATCATTGACGTTTAATGTCTCTCTTGTCGGCTATCAACAATCCTATTCCAGTAAATCAACTCATAAATGAAGCAATAGGTAAAATAATAATTCAATTTTTTAATTACCTTGCTTTATATATTTTTGATTCTTTTGAAGACTCTGACCGATTCTCGATTTGTTGATGCCTTCCACCTTCACGCGAAAATAATGAACCCTTCCAACACAGAGAACAACATCGATTAATACTTCCACTTTTGAATTCATAATGGAGAAACAAGGATGTCTGATTCTTACCAATAATTTACTAAGTCCGATCACTGGGTTTGTTCCCTATGCCAATTGTTTCGACGGTATCCTACCAATCGCCCAAAATCTTGCTTCGACTCGCTGAGTGTGGCTTGGCTTAGCGGGAGTGAAAACAAAAACGGTAGAGGAAGAAGGTGTGACATCGACTTTTACAGAGGAGAGGATTAGTAGTAGTGCCATCATCAAAAGTGCATTAAGGTCATGAACTCTAGTTGTTTGCATTGGTTGTAGTCCCTTCGTTGGGTATTGATAGTGTTTTGCGGCCATCCCTTCTAGTAGAGTGTACACATCATCAATGGATTTGGTCATTGATACTCCTTTAGCAACGACATCAATTGTAGTGCATGTGTTTCCAACAAACCCTTTATAATCTTAAAACGATCCCGAGCCTCGTAGAGAGACTCTCCATCATATTATGCAAATGAAGTGATGTTTTTCCACACTTTCGCAATCGTGGCAAGAAGAAAATATTTAGCAAGAAATTTTTGAGCAAGCTCATTCCAAGTCGAAATAGACCTCGTGGGAAGTGATTTTATCCAACTTTTAGATTTGTCGCACAGGGAGAATGGGAAAAGATGCAAACAAATTGCATAATTAGAAACCCTATAGTATATGAATGTATCACAAATCCCTAGGAAATTTGTGATATGAGAATTCAGATGATCATTGGGTAAACCCCCAAATTGAACCAAAGATTGAATCATTTGAATAATTGTCAGTTTAATTTCAAAAGTGTTTCTTGTATCGACGGTCTTCTAATACTAGAATGTATGTCATCCACCTAAGGGGTGGCATAATCTCGCAAGGATTTAAATTCATTTTCTTCAGGAAGATTATTCATTGTATTAGGTATATTCAAACTAAAACTACCACTTGAAATTGATTGTGTACATAGAAATTTAGCTCGTACCTTACGATTCTTCTTGCAAGTCCTTTCAATCTCCAAATTCACTAGAATCAAAATTACATTTTTATCACTTCGCGTAAAAAATCAAAGTCAAGAGGTAGTAAAAAAATCTGTAACGACTAAAGTAAGCCATAGTATGACTAGTATCGATATTAAAATAACTAAAAATTAATTCTCCAACAACGACATCAAAAACTTATTATCGCTTTTAATCACAAGAGCGTACGTATCGATGTAACAAGTAATATTGATTTTAAGAACCAAGTATCATTTCACTGAGATTTAATGTTTTAATAAATTAAGTATCGAAAATTGATCATCATAGACTTATTTAATTAGTCAAAAAAATTGTTTTCATGATCTAATTTACTAAACACAATAAAAATAAAAACTTTTAAATTTAATCAAACAAAAACCTAGAATTTCAACTTCTTCTTAACTATCAATTTAATTATCAATTCTTCTTTTTAATTTATTACTTATATAATTGGATCAACCAAGTATTCAAAATTATTTATAAAACTCATTTGAAATTTTACAAAAATAATTATTTAATTACTTTCCATACATTCCTATGAAAAACCAATCAAATAACATCATTAACATACAACTTCCATACGATTGCACACAACACATTGATATAGTCCTATTCTATGTGCAAATCAAATTATTAAACAAATAACAAGATGATATGAGTTGTTTTTATCCAAGTCCAAACCATAATTTCTTTTTCCAAATAAACAGAGTTCTAACACATTTTAATTGGTGATCAGTCAATTAAAATCAATTCAAGCAAGATAAAACAAATCCAAAATCAGAGTAATAATGTTAAAAAGAAAGAACTTCAAATTAAATTAATAGTTTTAGTTCCATCGAATTCTGGACAAAGGACTTAGTTCATAACAAAATTAAAAAAAACAAACTTTAAATAGAGAAACCTTCAAAACAAACATGGTTCAATATAGTATTCTAGACAGCAAAATAACATAGATAAAGATGAAAGGAGAAACAAGAAAGCAAATCTATCGTGTCCAGTTGTGCTCACAATGATCAGTTCCTGAAATACATTGAATCCTCCAAGTGGTGTTAGAGATGGTTTCTAGGCTTGCTCTCCAGATTAAGACTTACCGAAATTTCATGTTTATGACTATTTAATAATAGGTATAAAACCTATTATCACATTCATGAATCAAACAATTTTCATAGTTGTCAAATCTTTGAACTCTTCAATCTTGGTTCAATCACAAAGACTTAACTTCATGATGGTCTTCCAAACATAGTTATCTAGCCACTCCACATCGATTACCTTTTGTTGATGGTGGCCTTCTTATGCCCCTTCTTTAGTAACTTGGCCTGGATAACTCTCCCAACTTTGAAGAACAACTCACCCTTTTTTGAGCCTCAAATAACTATCTCTCCACTTCGGAGAACACAATGCCCTTCTCTTGGGCCTTTGATGAAAACTTGGAGCTTCACCATACTCCTGTCACACTAGTAGCTTCTCTATCAAGGAAGCCCCTAGCTCAAATAATATCTTTTCTTTCTAAAGAAGTAATTTGGCTCAAGTAATATTTTCTCTTTCCAATAAAATAACCTAGCTTTGAAGTAACTTGATTCGAATGCAATTTGGTCTGAAATTATATTTACTTTCAAATGACATATTCTATCTCTGAAATATTCTAATACCACTTTGTTGTAAATATAAAAGTAGAACTTGTTTTCATATTATTTTGTTGGAAAATATAAAGTGGAAAATCCTATCAAAACTCACACATTTGCTTCAATTTATGCACTTTGTTAAAAACAGTTGAAAATATTGAGCAAATAATATATTGAATTACATAATTATGCTGTACAATTATTGTATTAAGTAAAAATATCACACATGCTACATAAGTAAGATAAAAAAAAACACTAAATTTTATATGAAAATCCTTTGCTTTGACGAAAAATCAAGAGAACTTTTAATAAAAAATAATGAGATTGTAATGAATAAAGAACAATATTCATCAACCAAAAAGGACCTAGAATGTTACATAAATGTATCAAAATTTATGATAGTATAATGACAAATCTATTAAGAGCCCATGTACATATGTTACCCACCAAACATTTTTCTAGGCCATGCCAGCATATGCTTAAGTTGATTCATATACCCAAGATTATCATAAAATAATAAATCAAAACGTGACAAAAAAGGATTTTATTCCAGAGAATACAATAAATAGAAAAGATTTATTTGTTTAATATTCTCTAGAACCAAACAATCATGCTATGAAAGAATATACATTTCATCTCTTGGCTTCCAGTCAAATTATTTTTTTATTTGCAACAAGATTCCACTTGGAGATCTACTAAACTATTGGCTTATGTGTGCCAATAAAACCATTTACAAATTGACTATTAACGGGGCATCACTTTTGACTGATTCTAAGGTCGTCAACCTTTGACTGTTACAGGACGTCACCCTTAATTTGACTATTGCGGGGAGTCACCCGTTAATTGAACTTACAGACATTCAATCAAGCCTATGACTGTTTCGGGGCGTCACCCTTTTGTGATGAATTATTAGGGAATTATCCTTTACAATTAAGCACAATATAGAATATGGAAATTAAGCTCTAAACACTAATTCAAATTCTCCCAATATTAACTCACAAGTTTATGAGTGGGGAGAATTATATTTACAATAGCTCACAGTGTGTATGAATCGAGTCTTGAATTTGGTAGGGCTTTGCCTCAATTCTCCATTCGTTGTTTTGAGCTTGGAGTGCTTCTTAATTTATAGACCTCGAACTTTTTGGATCATTCTCAATGTTTTCAGTCGACCGTATATAGCCATTGCATATTTAGCAGTTGAAAATTCGACCATTGGAAATCTATCCGTTGGCAAAGTCTAGACTTTTCGGCCACAGAGCCTCAACCTTGCCTCGACCTCTAGTCGTCTGAAAACACTTGGAGCTCTCTGTTTTGCTTTTTCGGTCGCAGAGCCTCGACCTCGCCTCGTCCGAAAACACGTAGAAAACTTACAGATTCAAATTGCTCTAGACTGCACTCGACTGGGCTTGACCGCTACTTGACCGAAAGACTCCAGAACAGTTTTGGCTGCGTCTCCTTGTCTGCAGCTCGTCCTCAAGCAACTCCGAATCAAACCTTGAATTATTCTAAATCCCAAAATGATATGCAACACTACCTATATTTAGATAAACATGTTAGAACATTAATAATACCCATTTTGAGGGTATTTCCAATAAACACGGATATATTATAAAAACATTAAGAATAATATCTGAATAACGTAAAATACAACTTATTGAATTTATTAATTAGACAACATTTTAGTCATCATCAAAATAAAACTTAGCCTAACAAAAAGGCTAACAATCTCTCCCTTTCTTATGATGACAAAATCCTAGAAGTTGGTTATCCTAAAAACTAAGCGTGTGCATTTAGTATTGCATACTTGATCTCTCTCCTTTAAGTTACGCAATATATCTACATTTAATTTCATGCATACATGCTACACCAATTTTTTATTTCATAATAATTGTCACTCCCCTTTTTGTCATGATCAAAAAGAAATTCCATGGGGAGGGGAGTCCTAAACAACCTCATCAAAATTCAACAACAAATAATTCTACTTACAAAAAAAATTTCTCCACCTTTTTCAAAGAATCAATTAAAAAACAAACAATAGAGAGAATCATCCAAATCCAATTTGTGGTTATAAATAGAGATACCAAGATAATATACCACATTCAAAGCAACTTCACTAAAAAAAATATTGTCACCTTTTTGTCATTAATCATATAAATTCATTGGAGGGATTAAACATTAGAGTCCAAGAAATAGATGCCAATTGAAAGAATTAGATACAAAAATGAGATCCAAGAAACATATACCAATTCAAGATTAAGAATGATAAACCAATTTTCATTTTCTAGAGTGATATCAATTGAAGAAATAAGAGGTTACTAAGGATACCAATTGATGATTCACACTTAGATATAAAACGATACCAATTGTAAATTCAAAATGAAAACAACCAAATTTCTATGAGAGATACCAAAACTTAAAATCAAATCAATTTTACTTATCTCTCCCCCTATGTTAATAACAAAAATAGCCTAGTGGGGATATAATCCAATTTAAAGTTTTGCTTTTCCCCTTAGAGCAATAATAAAATAACTTAATAAATTTCTCTCCTATAAATTTATCAACTTGCATATAAGAGGGAATACAACCAAAAAATTATGAAACATCCAAGTTTAACCAAAATATATACTAATTGAAAAATAATCCATGGATGCATTCAAATTTTGAAAATAAATTTTCTCCTCCTATCATTATGCACGAAATCGAATAGTTGGGGAAACCAAATATGATACCACATGAAAATCCTTAAAAAATTATACCAATTGTAGAGAAAAATAATTTCATTGATACCAAAACAAAAATAATTTTATAAATGATACCAATTGAAAATAAATAAGTCTAATGATTCTTGTAACGACCCGGTTTTTCGTAAATTCGTTAAAATGCATAAAATTTTGAAATTTTTCTTTTTAAAATAAAACGTATCAGAGTGCGTCCAACCGGATCGCTACTGATTCTTTCTTTAAACTCGTTATGAATACTAATTGATAAAATATGCGGAAGCATTGTAAAATAAATCTTTGTAAAACATGGCGGAAGCGTAAATGAATCATTTAAAGGGGAAACTGAACAATGAAGTACAGAGTAATAAAACTTATGTGATTACAACCGTTTCTCATTTTACCCTTTAGCCTGGCTAGCCCCGATCTCGTCCGTGCAAATCCTTCACCTCCGCTTGGTTATTTGTTCGTCGTTCTTGTATATATATAAGTCTAGTATTATCTGTTCATCGTTTGTACCCACACCACAAGTAAGGACGTAAACTTACGCCTAGTAAGGAAATGGGGAAAAATAATTATACATCTCTCTCTTTAGTTCCTCTTGGAATGGGAACACCCAATCAAATTCTTTCATTATGTTCATTGGTCCTTTACTCATACTTCGAGTTGAAGATTGGAGGTTGTCCTTTGAGGTGACCTAGTTTGATCGGCTTCTAACCTCCTGTGTGCGTACTAGTCCCTTTCCCGACTAGATGAGGGTGTATCCTAGCTGCCAGGCTAGATCCGAACTACCTATCTACCCCAACTCCCTATTCTTTCCTTTTTTGGCGTATCCCGCCTTTAGGGTTTCTTCGGTGATAGGCGTATCCTGTCCATCCCGAACATTCTTTTTCTTATTCCTTAACATTTTTCCTCATTCATGCATGTGTAAGTACCACCCCAAAGTGGCACTCCCTACGGGTTTCTATTAGCATAATGCATAATGCATTATAACGTACATTAACGGAAATTGAAATGCGCATTGAAGTAAAGTACTAGAATTGAACTTGCGCATACAATGAATAACAATAATTGAAAACATACATAGATATAGGGAACAATTATGATATCGAATTGAAACAGCGAGTGAACAAGATGAGACAATAAAGTAACACACGACAAATTACAATTTAACTAAACATGCTCATTGAACTAAGCTAGGCAAAACATGGAGACATGTTGTAGACAACGAATAACGAAAACATGTTTGTAAATCGGAAATCCTTATTCTAGTTGGTTAAGCATACTTTTATTTTAATTAGTCAAACATGCTATATTTAATAGTCTAGTTATTATCCTAATTAATTACATGCTCAACAAATTAGTTAACATACTCAAGGTTTAGTTTTTGATTAAACATGCATGAATTGATTAACATGCGGACATGCTCAACTAATTCAACATACTAATTACTAAACATTCTCAATAATTGATTATTCATTACACAACTAGTTAAACATGCTTGAACTGGTTATTCAGCAACTAGTTAGTAAATTAATAAACTAAACAAGTTCAAGTCTAATCAATTACTCCAATTGAGTAAATTAACATGCTCTTAATCACTCTAGTTAAATTAATCAGCATGCTTAACTTGTAGTTGAAATTATAATTATAATTAACATTTAAACATGCTTAGGAATTTAACACATGCATGGTATTATCAACTCATAGAATAACTTAGCTTAGTTAATAAATCAAGCATGGTAGTCTAGTTAATAAGTAAGCATGGCATGACTAAGTTAATTTAACATGATAATATCATTTTGATTAATTACATGCTCAAGTGTAATTAATTATATACGTCCTGTTTAATCATACTTATAAGTCCAACTAGTTCAACATATTTAAACAAGTAAACATGCTAACTGATTATGTTTGTTAGTTGATTCAAACATGCTAGTTAATCGACTTAGTCGTTTTACATGCGCAACTAATTAGTCGGTTAACATACTCAATGGGTTAGCATTTATTGATTAACATTTAACTAGATTGATTAGCAAGTAAGCATACTAGAGTAGAGAAATAAGATGAACAGTTGATGGCAGAACAAACATTAGCAAGGAAATATCAGCATGATAGCAAAAAACTAAACAACAAGTAACCATTCAGTATCAAAATAGAATTCCTAACTCATTCCAAACTTCACATATTCACTCGTCTTTCACACTCTCAACATTCGTTACCTTTCTCGCATTCATAACTTCTTTCAACAAGGCATTTGTATCACATAATAGGCAGCAAAACAGAGCTAAACAACGAAAGGAAAATATCACAGAGCTTATAATGATTCACAATGAAAAATCAACAACGAAAACATAACATAGAATAACCACTAATAGCAGCAAGAAGAACTACACAAATTAGCAAGAACCATTGTAGGAAATCATCCAAGGAACTATCTAACAGTAAGCATTTCAAGAATGAATACAAAACGCACGCACTCTACTTGTTGTGTAGGGCCTCCAAATGGCCAAGACACGCCCAAGTTCCTTACCTTAATGCTATATCACGTTTAGCACCTAACCGTTGTCCTTCTCCTTCTTTCGATACCTTCATAATTAAAAACATTTATCATTATAGCATTCCATAATCCAATTCAATATCCATTTGAATAATAGAGCATGTTCACACTTCATACCAATTTCAGATTGGTCCTTTAATAATGCATTACTATCCTAACATAACTCTTCCATTCATTTCATTTCTTCATATCATATATACCAAGAAGCATTCCAATAAACAGAGAGTATCTCATCCCTTATCTTCCTCATAAATCAACAGAGCAAACAACACATTTCCAACAACATACTGCATCTACTACAAGCTAAATTCAAATAACAGTAGAGCCCAACCATCAACAGATACAAATCCACATTAACCATCAAACAAATCCTAGATTTAACAGAGTATAAATCATCATTGGAATACTCAAGAACTAATTTACCAATAGAAGATCTTACCTGGAATAGACATATGAAGAACCCGAGAGAAACAGCTCCAACTACTCGGTCAAAAAATTTCAACACCAATTCCAGGTCACCCTCGGCTTAACACTCACTCGAAGCATCACTCCAGCTCTCACCCAAACCTCTGGTTCACAGCTCATTGAGAGACACTCTCTGCCAAATAAAAGGGCAGAGAGTACAAGCTCTCTCCCTCTCCACGCCTGATAGTAATCCTACAATTCCATCCAGCTGTTCAGAGGTTCTTCCCCACGCCCGACATGCTGTCCATTTCTGCTGGAGAAGGTATCGGTTTAGCATTGAAGGGTCGATAGGCTAGACCATGGCCTTCGGCCGGTCCAGCAAGAACCGCCCATATCGACACCCCCTGCCCCAGGCAAAAATCGCCACTACCGGTCACTGCACGCCTCCAATCGGCTACCAATCAATAGGAAGCAAAGGAGGAGGAAAACCATACCTCCAATCATTGCCGGAGATCACACTTGTGGAAGTCCCAATTCCGAGCCCTAGAAGTTTGCATCGATCACTCGCACACCGCCGTCGCAACAGCTCATCGACCGCCGCAGAAAGGCCATCCCGAGCGTTCCCTTCCACTCGTCACTCTCCCTCTTGGCACTTTGTCATTTCTCTTTCTCCCTTGCTCGTCTCTATGCTCTCGCTCTCGCTCTCCCTCTCATAGAATGGCTGAAGGCCATTCTGTTTTCTTCACTTAACTGGTTCGCTGGCATGAACCGATTCTGCGAACCGATTCATGCTTCCCATCTCCCCCTTTAATCCAATTACTTTAATTAATTTAATCCCTCAATTAATCTTCACTAATTCTTCCTTTATTAAAATAAATCTAATTAATCCCCATCTATTTTTTTTTTCCAATAAATCCTTAATTTAAAACGATAAATTCTGAATTTAAAAATGATTATAAGTAATTCCAAACATTATAATTTAATTCATCAAATTAATATATTTATTTTAATTACGGTAATTTCCATTTAATCCTAACAAATTGCTTAAATTAAAAACTCACGAATATGTCATTGGTAATACTCCGATAATTACGTAATAATTATAATTGTCCTAATTTACTTTGCAATTATTCTTATTAAATTTCAATTTAAAAAGTTGGGGTATTACAATTCCAATTGTCGAAATGATACCAATTTGTTGAAGTTCAACCTAAAATCAAAGATTGATACCAATTTAAAGATTTGAAGTAATAGAAAAGATAATGATACCAATTTTAGAAGTTTAAACCAATTGTGGTATTAAAAACCAATCTAAAAAATACTAATTGATATAATCTATCTTTCAACGATATTCAAGTTAAAAATATTTCTCTCCCCCTAAATTATTGCACATACATAGTCAAAACATTGGGGATAGAAATCCAAGATAGATACTAATTGTAAAAGTTTAAAATCAATAGAAATAACCAATTTATAGATTTCAAAATAAAATTCATTAGTGATACAAATTTAAAGATTTCAAACTAAGGATAAATATTGATATCAATTTGAAAATCAACTACAAACTCTTCTCCTTTTAAATCAATAAATCAAATCGTTTGGGAAAATGTCAAAGTTTAAGCAATAAGCGGAAGCATAATAATTAAAACCAAAACAATTGTATTTTTCTCCCCCTAAATTAATTAACAAATAAAATCTATGGGGAATTAACAAAGTTTAAGCTAGCGGAAGCAAATTCATCAAAACTAAAATTAAAATCAACATATCAAAGCAACTCAATGATCTCGATACAATTCAATTTTCTTCTCTTTTATCCATATGCAAATTTAATCCAAAGAAGAAACCAACAAATCAAAATTGATATCCAACAATTCAATATATAAATCTAGAGAATCAATTGTTGGAAGAAATACACAATCAATATACTAGTGAAAGGAATAAACCATATTTCAACCTATATATACAAAAAGATCAAAGCAAACAATTAATCCAAGAAAAATTTTCACTAATCAAAGTCAAACAATTTAATCCACTCAAAAATAACAAACAAGTCCAAATTACAAAAATGTGTACCTCCATGAGTTTTAATTTCATTTTTAATGCATTGGAGGCAATTTTCGAAGCTTCTCCCTTGTGATGGATATTCAAGTATCCATTCTCCTTTTAAGCTCATTGGGAGAATCTCCAACCTATAACAAAAATCAATTGATTTTCTTTGGTACCCAAACCATTTTGGGTCCATTTGTTAGAGATTTGGTTCCTTTAGGAACCTACACAAGTTTAGAATTGAAACTAGAATTAGAATTTAAATTAGAGTTAGAGTAAGTATTAAGTTTCAAAAGACAAACAAAAGATTTATGCCCTAAACAATTACATACATTACAAGTTGTAGGGCTAACAAAGAAATTTGTATAATTCTTCTTTTTAGCAAAAGGTTATAGCCAATTCCGACTTTATCAAATGTGACCTTTTGTTTCCCTAAGAGCATATTAAAATCTTTACTACAATTTGTGAATTTAAGTACAGTAGCATTCAAATCATCATTTCTCAATTTCAAATCACTATTGCTAAATTCATAAGTTTTAATAGTAGCATTCAACATGTTATTCATGCTCTTCAATTCCATAATTTGATCCTCTAAAGATCTAGTAAAATTTGCATGCTCTTTGATCAAAATTTTCTTTTCCTTTTTCAACGATTTATACCTATCTTTTAACTCCTCAAAACTCTCTAACAATTCATTATATGCATCAAGTAAATCATCATCATCATTAACAGAATTTGAATTACTAGAAGAGTTTACCTCATTACCTTCGGCCATGAAACAAATGTGGGAGACTTCTTCAATTTCGGAAGAAGACTCATCGCTATCGTCCCATGTGGCCTTTAATGCTTTTTTCTTTGAGGCTTTGAATTTTCTTTGTCCCTTAGGGCATTCAATAGATAAGTGTTCGGGTTTACCACACCCATAACATACAATCCCTTTCTCTTTCTTTTCTTTCCTCCTTTGACGAAGTTTGTCCAATTTCTGAGTGATGAACTCAATCTTTTCATCTATGTCTTCGGAGTCATCCTCATCCCTGGAATAATCCTTTGTGCTTGTGGAGGCTTTAAATGCAATTGGCTTAGAAGCAATTGTCTTCTCCTTTTGTTCGTCCTTGTCGTGGCATAAACAAGTGGTCTCATGCATCATAAGGGAGCCGATGAGTTCCTCCATCTTCAAGGTCGAGAGATCATGTGCCTTTTGAATTGCCATCACCTTTGGTAGCCACTTGCTCGGTAGACATCTAAGAATTTTATGAACCAACTCTTCAAACTGTTAGTAATGTTAGTGAAGCGCGTAAACATAAAACTAATAGTCTCATCATTATCCTTGCAAAACAATTCATAATCATGGATACTCATATTCAATTTATTTTTCTTTACTTAATTTGTGCCCTCATGTGTAACTTCAAGAAGTTTCCAATTATCATGGGCACTTTAGCAACTTTGGATTCTATTAAATTCATCGGCATTTAAAGCACAATACAATTGATTAATAGCCCTAGCATTTAAAATTAATTTTCAAAAATCATTATAATTGAATTCATCTTCTAGTTTTGGCACATTTAATCAATCGACAAGTTTAAGAGGTAAATATGGTCCATTTATAATAATTTTCCACATTTCATAGTCAATAGATTGAATGTAAATTTTTATCCTAGTTTTCCAGTGCAAATAATTGTTTCTATCAAATAGAGGAGGCCTAACGGTAGATTTACCCTCATTATGCATATTGTAGGCTATTATTCAAAAAATATAAACAATATATATCAAAATATTTCTAACACAGAATTTATATAGATAAAATTTTACAAGATAACAAAGTTCACAAAATAGATAGTATCACACTCAAATTTTTTTTTTTTTTTAATCCTTTGCTCTGATACCAATTGTAGGATCGATATACGCCTATAGAGCGGGAGGTGAATATAGCGTTCTAATTTTTTTCGTGCGATATTTGCTTTCTCTAAAACCCTAAGTGATTTAATTCATATACCAAAACAAACAATCACAATAAATGCATAAATGTAAAGAGAGGGTTAGAGAGTTGCACAATATTTGTTTACACAGTTCGGGAAACCCGCCCACGTCCACGCTCCAAGATTCCACTTAGAGATCCACTAAACTATTGGCTTACGGGTGCCAATAAAATCGTTTACAAATTGGCTATTAATGGGGCATCACCCTTGAATAATTCTAAGGTCATCAACCTTTGACTGTTACGGGGTGTTACCCTTAATTTGACTATTGCGGGTAGTCACCCGTTGATTGAACTTATGGGTGTTCGATCGAGCCTATGACTGTTTTGAGGCGTCACTCTTTTGTAATGAATTCTTAGGGAATCACCCTTTACAGTTAAGCATAATACAGAATACGAAAATTAAGCTCTAAACACTAATTCGAATTCTCCCAATATTAACTCGCAAGTTTATGGGTGGAGAGATTTGGATTTACAATAGCTCACAGTATGTATGAATCGAGTATTGAACTTGGTAGGGCTTCGCCTTAATTCTCCGTTTGTTGTTTTGAGCTTGGAGTGCTTCTTAATTTATAGACTGAGGACTTTTTGAATCATCCTCAATGTTTTAAGTTGACCGTATATAGCCGTTGCATATTTAGCCGTTGAAAATTTGATCATTGGAAATCTGTCCGTTGACAAAGTTTGGACTTTTGGGTCGTAGAGCCTCGACCTTGCCTCGACCTCTAGTCGTTCGAAAACGCTCAGAGCTCTCTGTTTTGCTTTTTCGCTCACAGAGCCTTGACCTCGCCTCGACCTCTAGTCGTTTGGAAACATGCAGAAAACTTACATATTCAAATCGCCCTCAATCGCACTTGACCGAGCTCAACCGCTACTCGACTGAAAGACTCCAGAATAGTTTTGGTCGCCTCTTCTGATCCGCAGCTCGTCCTCAAGCAACTCTGAATCAAACCTTGAATTATTCTAAGTCCCAAAATGATATGCAACACTACATAGACTTAGATAAACATGTTAGAACATTAATAATACCCATTTTGAGGGTATTTTCAATAAACACAAATATATTATAAAAACATTATGAATAATATCCGAATAACGTAAAATTCAACTTATTGAATTTATTAATTAGACAATATTTTAGTCATAATTAAAATAAAACTTAACCTAATAAAAATGCTAACACATCCATCCATGAGAACCTACATATTTAGTTGGAGCTAACCAACTCTTGTCTTATGTCATTTTTAAACTAATTTAATCAATTATTTTCTGTTTAGTTTAAAAATATTTGATACCTAATTCAACTATTTTATTTTACTAGCTATTTTAAACAAAATATGTAACAACAAAATTATCATGAAGTTTTTTTTAAAGTAAATTTCATAACAATAATAGATTGAAGAAATATTTAAAGATGAAGTTGTTGTACGAGAACCTTAATAAAAAAATTAAAAATACATGGACTAAATTGAAACAGCCTTCAACTACAAGAATAAAAGGCATATTTTTACCTTTGTTTATTTCATCGATGTTGTTATACATACATGCATGTATGCAGGTATAAATATATATATATATATATATATATATATATATATATATACCTGCATAGAGAGAGAGAGAGAGAGAGTCAATCTTGGTAATTGACTGGGAGTCAACCTCACTGCAATAGACTAGGTTGGCCCTCGGTAATAGACTGGAAGTTAGCCTCAATAACAGATTGAGCCAGCTCAACTTGGTCTGCTGCAATAAGCGTAATACCCAAGAATCTTATTGCGTTACTAGTAAATTATGCAATAATGATGTTCAATGATAGTTATGTGATTAGATTATAATTGTGGAGATTATGAAGTAGTATGGATTGATGAGAAATTAGTTGGATTATAAGAATAGTAGTGTTTATTATGGGAATTGGACTTTTGGTAGGGTGCAGGCATCCACACGTGAAAAACCCTCTTTGGAGTGGATGTCCGACACAATTTATGATTTTTGGAAAAGTGTCTCAAGTAGGTTTGAGGTTGATCAGGGCATGAGGTGCGATCAACCGATCCAAAGCAATTTCAAGTATTCGCATAAGCGAGGAAGTCTGTAGTACATGTTTGAAAGCTCTCGAGTCATATTGCGGTCGACTGGATTAAGCGTACGGTCGACTGGTTCCAAAACAGATTGTAATGTTTTAACCTCGGGTGGAAATGTGGTCGATTGGATATGAGATTGCGATCGTCCACAACCATTGTATAAATGACTTTCCGCGGAATGTTGGACATCCGCGACAGAATGTCCAGTTTAGGTTTTCCTTTAAAAAACAAAGGAGTGGTAGACTAGAGCTTGAGAGCGGGCGAACGGGAATACAAAATGGCACCTAAAATGAAATTACATGTCACGATTAAATAGGGGAGAAATATGATGACTCAACATCTAAATGCTGATGGGGTGACATCTCATGCTTGGGGTTGCCAGGTCAATTGTCCTTTTATATGTCAGAGCTTCAATTGTGAGAACCCATTTGGAAGGAGGAAGTTCACTAAGGGCTGCAATTTTCTCTCAACCCTTTGAAGGTAATAAGAGTTCTCTCTATGGTTTAATGGAATTTTATAAAGTTTGGTTTGGTTTATGGGTAGAAAAGAATAGATGATATGAAGATAGTAAAAACTATGCAGTATTTGTATTTGGCAGCCGGTAGTTATTTTGATGAGCTTATAATTCTAAATCATTTTAATATGTTATACTAGACATCTCAAGAAAAATATAGGCTTTGGAATTGATGGAATTGGTTAAGTATTTTGTAAGTTATGAATTGTTGAAATTAGATAAAAACTGTGAAATAAAATGGAATTGGTGCATAATAGAATGAGATTTTGATGTGTTTTATCTTAAACATGCATAAGGATTTGTTCAAGCTAAATTGTTATGTAATATGCATTATGTTGGTTAAGTATGAGCTTTGGAACTAAAGGGTTTGATGGAGTATGTTAAGGGCACATTTAAAGTAACAAGTGCATGAATGGAAACTAACATGGAGTTTATCATATTTTAGGTTTTTTAGTTCAAAGATATAACTCCATAAGTTGCTGGACATTGCACTAAATGTTAAGGTAAGTAATTTTGTATCCGTTTGATCATCAGATCTACGCCATAAGATGATAGGTTATTGTTAATTGTTAGTATGTTATGATATAATGTAAGTTTAAGTTGAGGATCTGTTGTATGCATTGTTGTTGTTTATAGTTACTATGCCCTGTTATATGATATAACATTGACTCGAGGATATATTGCTTGTTAAGTAGTATGCTTTGTATATGATGGTAACGTTGTTTTAAGGATTTGTTATGATAATGTTTAGGATGTATGTAAATTGCATGCAAGTGGCATTATGTTCATGTATCATGTTTTCTAAAAAAAGAATGAAAATGATTTCCCATGCATATGTTTTTCAAGTAAGAAAGATAAAGAAAGGATAAAAGATTATATATATATGAATGAAAGACATGCTTAACTTTGTTAGTTTGATCTTGATTGATGTTAGGAGAGACCGACCGAAGGTGTAAGGTCATTGTACATTGATGTGCATGACCACTAGTGAATTTCTAATTGATGTTGGGATAGATAGTTGTGCATTGATGTGCACGACTACTAGCAAAACTTTCGATTGATGTCGAGTCTATCATGAAATGTCATGCATTGATGTGTATGGTCGCTAGCGAGTTTCCGATTGATGTTGGGAAAGATTCTCGTACATTGATATGTACGGCTGCTAGCAAAGCTTTTGATTGACGTCAGAGCTAATTATACTAGTGTATAGAAAAGAAAGGAAGAAAATAAAAAGAAAATAACATGGTTTTATAGAAATGCATATCATGTTTATTTATGCAACATGTTTCTTCAGATTTCATGTCAAGTTAGTCATTCATTACTTACTAAGTAGTAGACTTATAGATCAGTCTTATTGTGTAGGTACGAAATCAGATGATAACATGAAAGAAAGAAAGATAAAAAAGGGATGATGCAGTTGAGGAAATGTCTCAGAGAAGACGACTTGTGTTGTTATTGCAATACTGACTTTGTGGGGTTAGAATTTGTAAAGAAAATTTTATGTAAAAACGAAGTTGAAATTTTATGAATGATTTTTAAAAACGTTGTGTTTATTTTTTTATAAACTTCATTTGAAAAGAAAAAGTATTCTGTTATGCATTTAAAGAGAAATGTTTTTAAGAAATAAACATATGTGTTCTTCTAAGAAGTTTTGAACGTTCGATTGAGAAAAGAAAAATATTTCAAACTATTTATTTTAAGATAAGAAATTACGAGGTGTTATAATATGGCCAAGGTTGGGCCCGTAGCATGGATCTATCAACGATGCCTTAAGCATGATTGGAGAGGAATCCGGTCGAGACTTACACCAACTGCTCTGTCGATTCAACTCTGAGTATTCTCAACTAAGAACGCTCTTATTTATAGGAGAGGGTCAAACTCCTTACAGACCCTAGAGGAATATATTCCTCGACACCTTTACTTTAAATTGACATAAAGAAAAAGAAAAAACTAAAGTAGGGAATATATTCCTTGACATGCTACTTTACAAAAAAGAAAAGAAAAGAAAAGACATAAAGAAAAACTAAAAAGAAATGATTCCCAACAGTGGAAATCTATGTATAATAATTAAGATTCTTCTTTTTTCTAGTGCATCATGTTGATAAGGCTGGTACTAAGATGCTTCGTCTTTTTCTGTTGATAGTGTGCCATTAGTAGAGGTCTTGTATATTCCGGATAGTGCTTAGAGGAATATATTTGATAGTGGGATTTTCTGTAGGGCGATTCTTCTTGTTAGCTTTTTTCTGATAGTAGTGGTAGCTTTGTGTTATGTCTCCTGATATGTTTGTCTTTAGTCGTTAAAAAGTTTGTCGGCTTCTGGATGGCTATAGTCGCATAGTACTGTGGCTTCTTTCTTCTTTTATTAATCTTTTTTGTCTTAAGTGAAATTTCTTGCATGATGTCTGACATTCATTATATTTAAGTCCTGCTTCATATGTTGATCTGTCATTTATAATTTTTCTAACGGCACTGTTAATGATTCCTTTGCTAGTCCATTTGTTCTGTCTTTTAGCTAGGGAGATCAGGCAGTCAACATATAGGCTCTGATTAATATGAATAAGTGGATTAATTTTGCTTGTATCAAATGCTGATATTCTGATTTGTCTGACTTGTTATGATTCCTTTGGACTAAGATAATATTCTGGGCCGAGATAAGCGATGTCAAACTTTTTTTTGATAAGTAAATGTTCACAGAATAATCGTTGTTGTTCTTCACTTGGTGCTTGATAATAATTCATAAGATCATCTGGATTAGAGAGTAGTCTGAATATATTTTCTTTACTGATATAATTTCTATGCTTGATATTTGGAATGTTGGAATGTTGATCTTCATCATTACTAAGATGTAGTAATGACTTTTTCAATAAGTGCTTGGAATGTATAAAAAGTCAGAGGTAGGTTTTGTTGAAGAAGAATAAATATTTATAATGGAGAAAAAGGTAAGTCTAGAAAGACAGGTCAAGAAAGATAGGTATTTTGAAAGGGTAATAGTGGTGTATTGTCACTTCCATTTTTTGAAAATAAGCTATTTTGAATAAGAAGGTATGAGTGAGTGGGAGAATCCATCACTCGCATAGGCAAATGTTAGGATAATTTATTAATGTAATAGGAAGTGTGAGCGCAAGCTCTATTTAGGTAATTGGAACCAAGGTTCGATGAGCAAAAGACTCTGTATAAGTATTTTGAACAGTAGTTTAGTGAGCAAAGAGGCTCTATTTAGGTATTTTGAACCGAAGTTCATTGAGCAAAGAGGCTCTGTTTAAGTATTTTGAGCTAGAGTTCATTGAGAAAAGAGGCTCTGTTTATGCATTTTAATAAGAGTCATTGGAGTGAGTGGTGAAATTCATCACTGCTCACTCTCTTTAAGAATATTGATGAGAGTATTTGATAGGTATTCTTTTGATAATGTTGCACAAGTGCTTCATTATCTGATAAGTATCCTGATGAGAATGTCTGATATATTCATTTTTTAAATCAGACTTAATATATTTTGCAATAAATAAGAATACCTATTAAGAGCGTCATTGTGCTATTTCCATTCTCTAGTAAGCGTATCTGCAAAACTGTTTCTTATGGATTTGATATACGGTTAGTATTATAATTGCCAATGTCATATGCTAATTTCAACGTATGTGTTTTATGTGGATCTTTCTTAAGTATTTCTAATTCTGCAAAGAAGCTAGTTTGTTTAGCTATCTCTTCTGGTAAGTTTTTCATTATAGTGTAGGAGGTGGTTGAATTGTCAATTTTCGTCGTAGTCTTCTATCTAAGTTGACTTGTTCTAGATCTTCTATAATAATATATCTCTTCTTTTCCTGTCTAATTATAATTTGTTGTAGATTATCAATTATTTCTACTATATCTTTTCCGTAGAATAGTGTAAATATTACAGAGAACTCCCCTCAGGTAACCGTGAATAATTCCTCCATACCCTCAACAGAGCAGTAATTAAAATAGGGAACCAATTCCGTTAGTAGAGCATATGTTCTCATAGTTCCATTAAGTAGTAACCAACAAGCAACCAAAGCTCACTCAATCAGCATATCAATCTCGACCACAAAGCATAAAAACCTCCTAATTCCCTTTAAACATTAACAGAAATAGAAAGCAACACTCCCCCTTAACTCCTTCATCTTTCATCTTCTACTTTTAACATGACTTTTACCTAAAATCCATAAAACTAGTAAGGAAACTCTGCATTACCTGAAGCACACCCGAGAAATAGAGAGGAGAGAACTTGAGAGAGAAAGAGAGCATAGAGAAATGAAGCTCCAAAAAACTTCTTCCTCTATAGATCTACTGCCTTATATAATCCCTCTCCTCACTCAACTACCACTGCCATCTAGAGAAAAAGAACACATTGAGGAATGCATGATCCTCCACAAGACTCCCATCACCATTTCATCCAATCAGAGAACGGTACTCTACTAATTCCAGGCGATATTTGAACTTCCCGGTCGATCAGACTCTTCCCATGATCGACTAGAAACAAGGCTTAAAAACAATTCCTGGAAAAATTCCAGAAAAATCAATCGATCGCCTTCCTGAGGACGATCGACCGCAAATCTTGACTGTACATAACATAAAGACCATGATTGACCGCCAACTAGCCCTAATTAACCCCAAATCAAAATTTGTAGTCGATCATCGACACAGCCACGATCAACCGAACCTAAAAATGCCTGCCACTAGAATTTTTTGCCTTGATCGTGATCGACTGCACCCGACATGATCGACCAGTCCCTCTAATACATTACAAATCTCACTTAACCAATTCGAATATCATCCCAATTGACTCTAAAATCATCTAATAAATATTCAATCCACTCCAATAATCATTACTAATTATACTATACTTATTACATATACTAAATTTATTATGACTAAATTTTTGGGGTATTACAAAAACCTCTCAGTCACATCATTATTGCTAACATTGTTTGAGGTCAAAGAACATACTTCAAGTAAAATGTTCTATTGTTTAACTTCATCCAAAATATCATTACCAATTATAATCCCTGTGTGAGGGGATTCCACCATAACAAATTATATTATACGTTTACATAATACTATTTTTTATTTGCAATCAAAGATACAAAACTCATTTGATTAGTAGATGCACAATATAAGACATTAAACACATATTACCCCTAATTGTAAAAAAAATCTTCTCAATTTCAAATGTTGAGTTTTAAACTTTCTCATAATGTCTCGTTTGTCAGTGGAAGCCGAAAAACCTGAAAATTGATAATTAATCCTCTTTGACTAGTACTAGTTATATCATGTTGTTCAATAAAAATAAATGGAAGTTCACTCTATTAAGATAATCATCTAATTTCATCTTAGTATTACTTACAACATAATTAAAAGTTGATAAATTATTTTTCTATTTTTTCCTAATTGTAGATATTGTTTAATATCAACATTAAGTCAATGAAAAAGCATTAATCTATGTTGTTTAAGATGTCTAGTTCCTTTCCTACTAGATAACATGTTATAATATCGAGAATTTGTTTTTTTTTCTTCTATGCATTAGGTAATGTAGCTTTTATCATATCAAACATTTCCCACACATTCGATTCACAATGTTTACTAGATGATGCATGCAAAATAAAATTTGATAGAGATCTAATGGATTCTATCACATTAACATCAATATTATCATTCATATTATAAATATTTGTCATATAATATAATTTAATAAATCTAATAACAAACAATCAAACACAAGCACAACAATATAATTCACTAATAAAGCTAATTAAGATTTACAAGAGGATAATGTCAAACAATACAAATTTCATGCTGAGTCCTGAAAATTGAGATGAGAGTCGATACTAGAAAGTTGAGAGAATGAAAATGGAGAGAAAACATCATTATATATATATATATATATATATATAGAGAGAGAGAGAGAGAGAGAGATGACATCATGTGGAAGAAATTCAGCCCTCATCAAATGGCCTGCAACTCGTGGGCTGGGCTTGAATATGTTTTTCTATACTAATCGATTAGGATCAAGCTCGACTCGGGCCCAGTTTCATGAAAGCCAGTTGCTCGACCAATTTTGTCTAACTGGCCACTAGTGAGCTCTTGACGAATTTTGGTAGAAATGTTTTTTAAAATAAATACAAATTGTCGGCTAGCTCGGTGGTCACACCTCCCTTTGGGTGGTTGGCTTGGCCTTGGTCCCCTCTAAGGTCGATCAGCCAAGCTCGACTTGGTGTCGAGGCCGAAAAGAAACTTTTACATCAATAAGATTCTACTTATCATCTCGCATCATATCTTTTTAGTTATTTTTTTGTGATGTAATTCTTAATAATATTTATATTTCGATAAACTAAGAAAAAATATACATGTAAGATAAATTAGAATTAGTCATATATAGTTATATTTTTTTAATTGGTTAAAAAATTAGGTCCTTGAAAGTTGAATGAAGTAGACTGATGATCAAATCATTAAGCCAAGTTCAAGTTTATAACTCTTAAAATTAACTCAAGGATAAAAAATGGACTATTTTTTCTTAGAATGAGACACCAAACGAATTAATTGTTGAGTTATATGACGTGAAAATCTGTACAGAGTATATGGAAAGGAATTGACTTGCCTATTTTGAATGTGAAGAACACATCATTGATCATTTAGCTAATATTCATAATTTTTATATTTGATTATACTTTTTTAATTGGAAATGATAATAAATACAAATAATTTTCTTTCATATATTTTGATATGCAAGAACTTTGGATGTAATAAAATAATGGGATATTATCTATTATTTCTATTTTCTACAATAATTTGGTATGAAAAATTCATGGGCTTCACTTTAAAATTTGGGCTCCGCCCAGCATATTTTTTTAAATATTATTTAAAGCTACGCTATCAAACTGTCAAATCTAATTAAGTTTATACTTTATTTGTAATTATTCTAACGCACCGTAAGAGCGTAAAATTAAAATTTCTTGATTAAAATACGGTTCAATTGATATTTTTAGGGTGTTAATTTATTTGAAGGAGAAAAAAAATGAAATTATTGATATGTTTGAGGGTAATCTTAATGAAATTATTGCTGGAACTATAGCTATGTCCCTTCAAAGTGGTCTTTAAGCTTGTCTCTTCAATTAGTACTAATCAAATAAATAATTACTTTATTCCCATGTTACCCTACTATTTATCACTATTATTATCAACAAAATAATTATAATTAGAGGTATATATTTATATATTTTATATAAATGTATATTTGTCATATAAATATCTAAAATTTGAATTTTAGTTTGGTTAGTAGAAAAAACTATCTATTTTGAATCAAAATTTTCATAATTCTATTTTTAAATTTTATCACAAAATACGTTATAATAAATTGTGACGTATGATATGAAAATAACTTTCATAATTATTTGATATTGAGCTGAATGAGATAACACATATCATAAATATATAATTAAATTGATTTTTTTGTGGACAAATTAAGAATATAATTGCTTGCTTATTAAATAATTTATTTCTCATCAAGGAAGCCAGTTCATTTAATTATATGGCCGTCTATTTTTCAATCAATTACATGGTTAACAATCTGGAGGTTGCTTTTTAAAGTATGCATAATTTATTTTTTTAAGACAAAAAGATAAAAAATATTAAATACAAAGATAATTGCAATTATGACATCTGTAGCCCATAATAATTGAAGAAGGACACAAATTGAAAAATATAAAACAAAAGCTGTGGAAGCAAATGTACATCGAATGCTTCACCAAAAATATTAAATAATTTAATAGTTGGGTTGATCTTATCTAGATTTCAATTTAAATATGTTCTTGTATTTATATTGTATTAACATCAAGTTTTTATTTACAAATAACTTAAATGGTAGTTGCAAATATTTTAAATTATAAATTTTAAGATTAAATAGTCTTCGTAGTTTAGAATTTGTTTTAATTTAATTTTTATAAATGTTTCATTTTTTTTTTTAAATAAGTGGGCAACTTGCTTCACCCTTGTGGCAGTCCACCTAATTCTCATGAAGGAACGGGTCAAAATAAAAAATAATTACTCAATTATGTGATGTTTTCATTAACTTGACATATTAGCATAGATAAAAATAAGAGCATCCAACATTTGACACAAAATTTATTGAAAAATTAAAATTATAAAAAAAAATTTAATGAAAAATTAAAATTATATTTTACCCTGAATTTTAAATAAAATATTTAACGCATAATTTCATTTTATTTTATTTAACATATATTAAAGGGAAAAAGGAACCTGCAATTATTATGAATATATTATTGTTTGTGTTTAAATGCAATTAACTCGGTCAATGTTCTGTGGTCCCAACCCCAAATTATTATCATTTCTGCTTCAAATTTGTGCTTTTTTTTCCCTACCACCTCATAAAATATTTTTAAAAAGTAATTAATTTTTTTGAAAGTAATTTTCTCTTTCTTTATTTGACTTAATTGTCCGAAACCTAATTGTAGAAATTCATTATCCAGATGCTCGCACACCTTGCTAATATCAATATAGTTGTACAATTCTAGGTTGCTAATATATATATATATATATATATATATATATATATATATATATATATATATATATATATATATATATATATTCAATTTCATTCTAATTTATAAATATCAAAAGATGTATGTAAATTGTTGATGTATCATTTTACCTATTAGTAGTGTTTGAAACACTTTCTTAATAATGTCGATTTCAACAAGAAAAACATCTATAAAACAAAAAAATTAACTTAATCAACATCCATTTGACGATTAAATTAGTTCTTGACGGATATTCAGAAAGTCTGTTTATTTTGAGTATTTTTATTAAGTTACTTTTGACATGCACAATAGTTTTTTTTTTTATTACTTTCTAGAATTCTCTATAGTTGTGTTTGAAATATAGCTAATCTCTGATAGGGAGCTTGTCTCTCTTATTCGGGAGTGATTTTTGGTCAAGCAAAGAAGCTATATGTATTATGTCATTATCCTAACATATTTGTCCAATTCTCTAAACATTTGTTCGACGTTTGAGTGATTTTAAGTAATGTTTTGATTTTTATAGAAATAATTTATAATTTAGATTATTTTTCATTTAAAAACAAATTTTATAAATTTTTATGTAAAAATATTTTTTATAATCATTGTCACTTAGGAGTCATTCCAACTCAATGGCTACAATTGTAATTTTCTCATAATGTCTTCATAGTTTTATGTTGTTTTTAGTTGGTCTGCGTTGTGCATTGAACCCAAAAAATTTAAAAGAACAAGTCACGAATCTAGTAACAATTTTAAGATTCAAAAATTAACCTTAAACCTAACCACGAATCTGAAAAACTACAAATTCAAAAACCTAAATCTAATCTTCTTTAAGAACACTAAACAATAATATTCAATACTTTTTAATTCCTCTTTACATTTATAATATATAACCAAATAGCCTCCTTATTACAATAACTAACTATGCAACATTACTTTTTTAATTTTTTAATTTACCCCTACTTCTTATCTTATTATCTCACTCTCAACCGTCTTCCAATCTATTATCATATTATATTTAACAAAAAAAATCACAATAATGTCATTTATTCATATTAATTAAAATACTTAGTGAGAGTAAGTTGATCTTTGTTTCAAGTTATTGTTAAACTAAATTAATTAAGAAAATGTTTAATTTATTTAAAAATTATTATTAACGATTTCAACTAGTTTAGCTAACGTAGATATATAGCTTAGACAAAAAAATTATCACATGAATGGAACAAAGGGAAGAACCATTCAAAAATGAAATTGAAAGCGTGAGAAACTAAGACTTTCGGCACTAAATTGAGAAACCATCAATAAAATTTATAAGAACTAAAAACATATTTTATCTTAAATTTTAATTTTCTTACATTTGAAATAGATTGGAATTATTTTAAGTGAAACAGTACTTAAAATAATGGTAATAATAATCAATGAGAGTGCATTAAAAAGTAATAAATTATTGTCTTTAGCAGTTTTTGTCAACAATAAATGGCTTCGAGATTCAGAAAATATTTTATTTTATTTTTATTAAAATGTTATTATTTTCTTGTCAATAAAATAATTTATATCGTTTTGCATACGCATAAGTTTGTCTTGTTCTGTTTGCAATTTTCTCCCTTTCTACAATTCTCCTTTTTTCTTAATTTTTAATTTAATTAAAAAAAAAACACTTGTAATGTCTTTTAAAAAAAAGCAATTATTGAATTATAGGATTACATACAAGTCAACTACTAAATAATTTTTACTAACAAATAAAATAGTTAACTATAAAAAATAAACGACGCAAATATTGCTGTTAATCTGTTGAAAGAAATTTTATTGAGAAGACGATGCCGAAACATTACTGCTTTGCAATTTCAATTCTAATTCAGTTTTATACTAAAATTGCAATAATTAAAGCAATCTTACTGCGAAGATGATGTCAGGGAGCTCCGACATGGTCTTCTCGTTGTCGAAAACAATTATCACCTTTTCAATTTTCCGAACTTCTTTTGGTGGCTCACCTATTCTCTCGATTTCACCTATCAAGTTCTCATCACCATCTTCTCTCTCTTCTTCCTAGTTCATCATCATCGTCCAATTTTCATCACCAATGTCTCACTTTTTGCGGAGGAAAGTAATATTTCATCTGTAGAAAGTAATCTTTTCACATGTGGAACGTTGTCTTTCTGCAGCGGAAAATAATTTTTCTTGAGTCCGATTTCAAGTCTCACTTTCCGCAACGGAAAGACAACATTTTGCAGCAAAAAAAAAAAACATTCCGCAATGGAAAGACAACGTCCTGCAGCCAAAAAAAAAATTCTGTAGCAGAACTACAATGTTTTTTAACAGAAAACGTAACAACAATATTTGATTCGTTCATTTCCCATAGTTGAATGCTTTATTTGTTAGCGAAAATTGTTTAGTGATTGACTTGTCATTAATCCCATAATTCAGTGGTTGTTTTGTTAATTTTTCTAATTTTAAAACCTAAAAAATTGATAATGGAAAATAGGAGTGGAATCGATTCGGTTCAGTTCAATTTTGGACACAATCAAAACTAAACCGACTAAGGAAAAAAATTGATGAAAAACCCAATCTCGGTTTTTTGTTTTTCTTGGTTCAGTTTTCGGTTTACATCATAACTTAGGCTCAGCTCAACAGTGGATTAAGGGACGTCCGTTATAGGTTAAGGGACGTCTCTTGTGTGTTGACTATTTCATTGTAAGCTGAGAGACATCCGTCTGTCTCTTTTAAACAACAGACGTCCCACTCCACAACGGACTTCCCACTC
This sequence comes from Begonia loranthoides, assembly GCA_022433065.1. Lineage (NCBI taxonomy): Eukaryota > Viridiplantae > Streptophyta > Magnoliopsida > Cucurbitales > Begoniaceae > Begonia > Begonia loranthoides. The sequence goes on from CM039470.1 coordinate 9,190,451, forward strand.
CATAACGGATGTCCCTTTTAACTGATTTGGATCAATTTTCATTTTCTCATTCATTTGCTCATAATTTATTAATCGTTGGCTAAAAACTATTCAAACAACTGAAACAAGAAATATGTACTTTGTTTATCAAACAAACTTAAAAAATCATTCAATATAATTTATAAATGAAATAATTAGTTAATTACCTCATTAGCTCATTCATTTGACAAGACAGTCTTGACTTGAGAGTTGAGAGAAAAAACTTGAAACTCAAATCAAATTATGCATGTTTAATTTATTCTCTATTTGCTACTATCATAATATGGTCAAAATCTACGAAAATTAAACAATTAACAATTAAAATAACATATAAAGTAACTAATATCACATAGGACAAAAAATAAATAAATTTACCCTTTTGCAAATTGCGAAACATCTTCCAATGCTTCGTAAATATTTGTCAACCTATCTGAATCACGAATCCAGCTTTGAAGACAAATGAGATTTTTCACAGTTTTTGGAGCCAAGGAACTCTAAAAAGAATCTAACACTCGACCACCACAGTTAAATGTCAACTTTGAGGCAACTATAGAAATAGGAATAGCAAACATATCTCTTGCTATTTTACTTAGTTGGATATTTTGAAGAGTGCATTCTCCATCAACTTAATATGTCTGTATTGTTTGAAAAACTCTCAAGTTTTCCAGACAAATAATTATCAACTTCATTTTTATTGGCAACCTCATCTTCGTTGTTCAATCTTGCATAAAATGTCGACTCAACTCATCATCATCCAAGTCATGAGTCACATCAACGAGATGCCTAAAAGTATAACCTTCTTCCATGTTATTTGTTGGTGAATCCATTTTGTACTAGAATACAACTTTCTAATTGTATGTTCCAATTCCATTATCAACTCATTGGTCATCTCCAATCCTTGCAATTTCATTAGGCAATGTTTCATGAACTTCATTTTATATCGTGGATCAAGTACAATAGCAACATACATGAAGTGATTGAATTTACTGAAATTTCCTCAATATTTTTCATACTTATCTTGCATGCCAAATGTCATGGTTCTTAGTGATGAGTTATCACTCGCAACAAATTTCTTAATAACTCTATGAAGTCTATATACTTCAGAGAAAAATATATTGGCGGTAATATGCAAAGTTGACGAAACTTTTAATGTAATATTATAAAATACCTTTAACAATAATATAAATTCACGGATGACATGCCAATCTTCATCAGAGGGAGGAAAACTCATATTCTTATCTTGAAGAAATTCGTATACGAATTGATTTTCATATTTCCACATTTTTGTAAAAGCTTTTTCAAACTTTTCAGCAGTGACCAACATTAAGTATGTTGAGTTCCATTGAGTTGGAACATCAAGACACACATTACTTTTGTATGTAATCTTTGCACTTTCGACACATGCTTTAAACTTCTGCATTCTTGCTAAAGAAGACTTGACATATTTCACAGCTTTACGAATTTTCATAATAGAATTATTATGCTCATTCAGGCCATTGCAAACAATGAAATTTACAATATGAGCAAAACATCTAACATGCATAAACTCTCAATCGAGTACCAAACCTCTCTAGTTTCTAATTGTCTTCACTGAATGATTCAAAGCAACTTCATTAGAAGAAGTGTTATCAACTGTGACTGTCAAAAATCTTTCTATTCCACAATCCAGTAAATATTTTTTCATAATCATAGCAATAATTTCTCCTTTATGATTAGGAATGGTGCAAAAATTAATAATATTTTTATGCAAAGTCCACTTTACATCAATGAAATGAGCACTTACCACCATATAATTTATATTTTGGATAGAAGTCCATGTATCAGTGGTTAAACATACTCTTCCAGACATTTGGGAAAAAAAGAACTTTCAACTTACTCTTTTCCTTTATATAAATTTTGAAAATATCATTCATAAACAATTTTTCGACCAAAAACAGTCAACTTTGGCTCCAACCCATTCAACAAATCTATAAACTTTTTCCTACTACAACACTAAAAGGTAATTCATCATTGACAATCATTCTAGCAAGCTTATGTCGACATCTTTCTGCACTAAATGATTTCACAGTTAAAGAACCAACTGAACTTTCTCTTACTATCTCTTTTTTATGAAACATTAATGTCTTCTTTGTCTCGTCTAAACTAGCCAACAATTTCTTACAAGTACTTACATGTTTGTTCAAAGTTGAAGTTCCATTCCTCACAGGATGACAGACATATGCTTTTCCATAGTAATTGCAAGTCGCCCGAGGGTTATCCGGGTCTATTGGTTATGTTTTAGTGAAGTAATTTCATTCTTCATGTGTTTTGCTTCTTTTTTTGCTTTCATTTGTACTAGTACTTGTACTATTTTCCATCCTAACTATTAGTAGTGAGTCCAAGTTGAAGTTCGAAGTGTGAAGTGTCTGTCCATCGCAGTCGGCAGTTCACACTCACAGAGTCATAGTCTTGCTTGCACAGTCCGAGTCACACTTAATTTTAAGGTTAGTGAAGTCGGGTGTTGGTCGTGTGGCTGGAACTAGAAACTGGATACTTTAATTATAATTTGGGGGGAGGAAACTAAATACTAACAAAGCATAAACTGAGGGACGTCTATTGTGGGTTAAGGGATGTCCATTGTAACTCGTAAGCTAAGGGATGTCCTTTGTGGGTTGAGAGACGTTCATTGTCGGTTGAGGGATATTCGTTATAAGTTGAGGGATCAAGGACGTCCGTTATAAGCTGAGAGACATCCTCTGTGGGTTGAGGGATGTGTAATGACCTGGATTTTTCTTACTTCAAAAATGGTTAAATTTAAAACTTTTATAAAACAACTTAATCCCTATAAAAACTCTTCAATTGAAATCAAAGTTCTTTTCTTAAAAACCCGATTGTTAACACATCTTACTTACATCTCGTTACTTTAATCTTTATTAACAGCGGAAGACTTTATTTATAAAATTTATTTTTCTTATTTTACAGCGGAAGCATAAATCATTCGTTTCAAAAAACAATAAATGAACCGGTATTTTACATTTACAAAACCCTTATCTCTTTTACTTTTCTTAGCCTAACCAGCCACAAGTCCCGCCTGTGCAAATCCTACATCAACTGCTCCTTCACTTGTTCTCTTTCGTGTACCTACACCATTAGCAAACTGTGAGCCTGAGGCTCAGTAAGAAATGAGAAATGCAGTAGGATATATGCCTCTAACTTATTATGTCTGAATGGGTCCCCCCAACCGTTCTTTTCTATTCGTTTCATTCTTTCATTCATTACTCGTACGTCGAGCGAGAGATTGGAGGAATCTGTGTCGGAGAAAATAGTCTCTTTGTCGGCTTCTAACCACCTAGGTTAGCTAGTCCCATTCTCGACAAGGGAGGGGCGTAAGTCTAGACTACCTGATTAGATCCAAACTACCCGTCCATCCTCTAACTCCCCTTTTCCTTTCCTTTCATTCATTTCATTTACTAGTACATCGAGTGGAAGATTGGAGGAATTTGTGTCGGAGGAAATAGTCTCTTTGTCGGCTTCTAATCACCTAGGGTAGCTAGTCCCATTCCCGACAAGGGAGGGGCGTAAGTCTAGACTACTTGGTTAGATCCGAACTACCCGTCCATCCCCCAACTCCCATTTTTCCTTTCTTTCCATTTATTTCGCTTATCCGTTTTCCTCACATAAATGCATATGAGTACCACCCCAAAGATGACACTTCCTACTTGTTTCTATTATTGTGATGCATGTCAGTGAGAAACATTATCGTGATGCATGTCCATAAGAAACAATAACCACAGCGATATGAAAGCATGAAACATGAAGTAGTAATCACAACAATATAAAAGTATGAGATATGGAAAGTCTACTAACATACTATATAGATGCGCTCGGTAATTTAAAGGAAGCAATAACAATAGAGACATGCTTCGCGATCTAAAGAAAACAATAACGATATAGACATGCTTGGTATTTTAAAGAAGGCAATAAAAATGTAGACATGCTTGACAATTTAAAGGATATAATAACAGTATAGACATGCTTGACAATTTAAAGAAAATAATAATAATATGCTAATGTCCTAAATATGTTTAGAGATTAAATTAATAACATGCGAATAACATATGTATAATATGGCAGCATAGTAGAAACACAAACAAACAATTAAAGGAAAACACTGCTTATGGTAATCTTTATCCTTCATTTCCTTTTCAATACTTTCATGATTAAAACATTTACTCATTAATAATCACGACTTATAAATTTCATTCTTTTCCTATCCTTAATTACGTAGTAATTCTAGGAGCCCGTTACTGCATAAACGAAACAAACCCATCCCAATATCCATGTTTAACTAATTAACAACTAATTTTCTAGCAACGTGAACCAATCTCAACATATTGACTTTCCATTAACAGAACGCAGAGAGCTTTATTTTCCATTCATTTACTTAACAGGATATTCTCAATTCAAACACCACTTAGGTCATTTAACAAAATAACAATACGAAATCCAAACCTCCACTGATATCATTCACAGTCAACAAGCAATAAACCACAAGGCATTATCCACAACTTCACCATTCAAAATTCCTTCAGAGCATACAATCCCAACATTCTAGAAAACCCATCCATAATAACTACCATAACTAGGGGCCATGGATCCAACATCCAATTTTAAACCTTTAATCTAGAAATACTCTAAGGAACAACACATCAACAAGGTATGACTCTTCCATACTATTAACCAAAACAATTACAAAACATTATTCTTCTTAGAACTATCGGTAGAAATCAAATCAAAGCATAACCAACAATAGACAATAGTCCAAAAAATATCACACCCATTTTTCTATCATTTTCTACAGTCAACTCTTCACATAAACACACAAGAAAATTGAAGGAATCGTTCTCACCATGAAGACTCGAGGGTAGAGAACTGTTCAGCTCCCTCATTTTCATCCTCCAAAGACGCTCGACCACCATTCCCTCTCCAACTCCAAAGAACATTTCTTCTCTTTGTCTCCATTTCTCTCTCAGCACAGCTCACCCGAGAGCACTTCTCTGTTAGTCTCCCTCAACTCCTCTGCATTTCTACCTCACCAGAGAGACACTCCTTACCATGTCTCTGCCACAAGCCATACCCTGACTTCACCATTCCTCACGCATGTCCACGTAGGTCCCACTATCGATTTCTTTAGAGCAAGAACCAGAAGAAGAGACCGGTTTGGACCAAATCGTAAGCCAAACCAAGCCGTTCCAGTCCAGACCACCAACTCTGCCCTTCGACCTGAGGCTGGAAATCACTGCCTCACCGTCAACAATCCTCCCCGCCATTGCCATTCCATCACCACCGAGCACCACCAGTCACCCGAATCAACAAAGCATCAGAGCTCACCATGACCTGACGCTTCGCACAGAACCATCCCGCGAAAGCCGCACCTTGATCCCTAGCCTGAAATCACTGGCCTAAAACCTTTGTCCGCTCGCCAGAAAACGTGCATGATAGGAGCCATCCAGAGCACCCAAGCCTGAGCTCTAACTTCTCTCTCGCATCTCTCTCTCGCTCGCTGCAGATCGGCTGCTCTCCCTCCTTTTCTCTTAAAACTAAACCGGTCCACAAGAGAGAACCGGTTAGGCCTCTATTTAATCCCCTTTATTTTAATTCCTCCATTATGGGACGTCTGCATACCATTTACACTAAGGGGGACGTCCATTGTCTTCCATTTTATTCATCTGTCAGTTTCTTTGCTGCAACTGACATCCGTTCCTCATGAGGGACGTCCATCGCCTTCATATTTTAGTCATCCGTCAGTTTCTTCGCTGTAACAGACTTCAGTTCCTCATGAGGGACGTCTGTCGATTCATATTTTATTTGTCTATTAGGAATGTCCGTCAAACCCAACGGATGACCATCTTCTTTCGCCATGAGGGACGTTTGTTTTCCTATAAGGGACGTCCATCCCTTCCTAAAGTGGCTCCCTTCTTTGCTCTCAAACAACACCGTCTCACTTAATATAGCGCCATTTCTTTTTCTTTCAATCATGGACGTCCTTTGTCCATAAAGGACATCCAGAGCTTCCCACAACGACATCGTTCTACTTACATACTAATGCCTGTCTTCACAAAAAGCGTCCGTCCAGCCAAGGGGCATCCATTTCGCCCTACAATGGACGTCCGTCCCTCTATAAAGGACGTCTATTCTTTCCCACATCAAACATCTGTCTTCTCACACAACATAAGGGATCTCCGTCCCACTACAAGGGACGTCCGCCATTCACATAAAAACTCAACGGCTATACATTAGTCACACCTTGCTCTTCTCTTTCTTCACTTCTAATTAATCCAACAATTTAATCACCATAAATACACCACTTAACCATTTCCAATATTTCCATCTAATAAATCATTAATGATTATCCACATAATTCAATTACACCCAATTAAATTTTCAATTATCCTTTACTTAATTCCATTATGGGAAATCAAGGTATTACAGAACATCTGTTGTGGGTTGAGGGACGTCCGTTGTAAGCTGAGGGACATTTGTCTCTTTTAAACAACGGACATCCCACTCCACAACAAATGTCCCTCGTTATAATACGACATCGTTCCATGGAAGATAGTAAGGTGTTTATTGTAACTTCAGTTCGGTTCAATTTTAGTCGGTTTCCCTTCATTAGAACTGAGAACCAAACCAAACATTTTGGTTATTTTTTGTTCAGTTCCAAATTCATTTTTTTTAATTTTAAAGCTAAACCAAACTGGCCGAAAGTAGTCTGTTCGGTTAGGTTTCTCAGTTTGAACTGATCTGATTTCCACCCCTAATGGAGATTCATGACCCACAAAATAATTATATCATATTATTATGTACTTATATGTGATGACAAATATAAATTATTCTAATATGTTACAATCTTTATTGTAACATCCTGTTTTCCATTTGACTTTCCAATAAAAATTTTCTTTTTTAAACATATTCAAAAGCACGTGAAGGGAAAAATCAGAGTTAATAAACACGGAATATTAAAACATGTAATCATACTTTAAAACAACACCAAACTATTTAAAAGACTTAAAAACAAACTATTAAAAGTCTATGATGAACCATAACCCCCAAGGTCATCACATGCTCGGTAACACAAGCGCTCTTCGCTTCATACTTCCTCCATGTATACTTCATTAGGATCACAATCTTCACTTACATCACAAGAGAAATAATACTACTGCCCAGTAAGAGATATAATGAAATGCAAGAATGTTTATGCTGACTCCATGCACATGTTTTTCATGTCAGAAGAGAACATATCCCTTATGTTCTTTAATTAAAGTCTCACTATAATCCAACAATGGAGATTTTACACGAAAGAGAATAGAAACATCCTCGAGATCTAACTTGAGTAGAACTATCACTCAATTCCTACTTAGGAAGAGATAAATCATCTCCTGATTCTCTCAAGTAGATCCGTTACTAAACTCCTCAATCTCCAATGTCTATTTACATATATTAGATTCATTTTAATCCCGTGCAATGAATGAATATGCAACCCTAACCGACATGTGTATTCATGATGCATGATATGAATGTATGTCACACAATAGTTCTACAATGCAATAAGAAATAGTTTATTTATCAGGCTATTGATACATGAAATAATAAATCAACTTCTCACAATTCAATATCTACTATAAGCCAACGCTTTTAATAGGGCAGTAGCCACACATTTAACATTGATTCCTAGAAACTTCCATTAGTATATTATTAAACAATAACAATACCAAATAATAGAGGAAAGGTTTTCAATGATATATCAAGAATCACTTCCAAGACTTGCTGTAACAATAAACAAAGTAATAATTAAGTCAAAAAAAATATTCGGTAACGTTTTTCCCATATGCGCAGCGTGATTGAATGATGGAGTGTGGAGGAAATCACGTTGCGTATTTATACGTGTTATTTTATGACATGTATCCATGGGGAAAAGTCAAGAGATAGGGAGTTAATTTCAAAATGGGAGAAATAGGGGTTCAGGACGTTTTTGGATGCCTGTGGACAACACGGACACCAGGCGGACGTTATAGAATTGAATCTGTCCGAATTCTGGGTGAATTCGGACGACCCCGAAAGATTTCAGACAAGGTAGACGTTGTGCGTTTGAATCTAGCCAAATTCTGGACAAATTCGGACGACGCAGACGACATCTCAAATGTCAATTCTGCGTCTAAATTCTACATTTGGACGGTACAAATAGAATTTGGACGCATCATCTCGTCTGAATTCTCCCTATACAGTGACAAAACTGATTTCAAATAAGATGGAGAGCGACGTCAACCAATAAAAACACGGCCTCTCGATACAAAATCACATGAAATGGCTGACCAATAGTGATTTGTTCCTTGCTTCTCCTACCTCTCGTACGGATTGTCCCAAGTGAGTCTTTATTTAGCCCAATCTTCCTTCATCTTCTTCATCTTTGTTTTTTCCTGGGGAGGTTCTTTTGGAGTGAGGAGGCATAGGAGAGCTACTGTCTGTGAGGAGGCTTGACTTCAAGGGTAAGGAATGAGTTGTCTTGACTTGAGGATGCCCTACACCCAAGTAAACGTGTGTGTGAGTGATTGTTCTTTCCTTGAAATGCTTGTTGATAGTGGTTAATGGCCGAAGATAATGGTTCCCCTGTTGTATCATTACTTATATGTGAATCTCTAGTAGTTGATATTTCTTTAATGTGCTTTCACTAGAATACCGTAGAAAAATAAGAATAAATGCTAAGTGAGCTTGAATGAAGTACAAGAAGATGTTTTAAGGGATATTGTTCTATTGTTGATGTTAGTGGCGAATCTGTTTATGAGTAGACTTCCATTTAGTAACTTGTATAGACCATTTATTCTATGATCGACATCTCACTTAGTAAATGATCGTTATTGTGGTAAATGTTCAAAAGGCATAACTATAGTTCTTTCGTCTTCACTATTTTTGTTATTATTATTTCTTGCTGTCATCCTTGCCGACTAGAAGCACGTTTTAGCTATACATGTCGATCACCGTTATTACAGAGTTTTGTTGAAAGCATGTTAGTTGCCGTGTTAGTTGCTAATAATTTCTGCTGCGTATAGTTGTTGAGAAGCACGTTTTATTGTTGATAATTGCTGCTGTGTATCATCGCCATGAAATTCGTTTACTACCCTTATTCGATCTGTGATTTTTGCTATGTTTTACAGATTAGAAAGTGATAAATGTTCTGACTTGCCATTGTTTCGCTCGGATAAATGCATGCTGAGATGTTCAATACGTCACCGTTATAGTCGATTAAAAATATGCTCAAATGCTTATATTCTCTGCTAGATTGTTTTGGTCGTTAAAAGCATGAGTAGTTCTTTTGTGAGGTCAATCGAGAAGCATGATTAGATGTTATAAGTTGCTATTATATTCGATAGAAGCATGCTTAGTCATTTATGATTCCCGCTATTATATTCGATAGAAGCATGCTTAGTCATTTACGATTTTCGCTATTATATTCGATGAAAGCATGCTTAATCCCGTATGATTTACGCCACTGCATTCGATTAGAATATGCTTAGTTAATTATAATTTCACCTATTATATTCGATTAAAGTATATTTCTGTTGCCTCGTTTTAGTCATTTACAACATGTTTAGTGCCACTTGTACTTATATGTTGCTTGTTTTGTTGTTACATGTGAGCACGCTCTATTATCCTTTTGTTTCTTAATTATTGTGAATCTTTTTCTATGTACGTGTTATTTTCATAGATGTGTTTTTTAATTTGAAGAGGATAGGTTGAGTTCATGTTAATAGAAACCCGTAGGGGGGTACCCCCTCGGGGTGGTACCCACATGCATGAGTGAGGAAAATACTAAGAATAAGAATGTTCGAGATGGGCGGGATATGCCTATCACCGAAGAAACTCTCCTGGTGGGATAAGCCGGGAGACCCTGAAAGCGGGATACACCGGAAGGGGAGGACCATTGAAGGCGAATACGCCAGAGAGGGGATGAAAAGGGGAGTTAGAGGGTGGATGGGTAGCGGAGCTAGTCCGTAGTTAGGCGAAGCCCTCAACCTCGACGGGAACGGGGACCTAGTTACAAGTAAAGGGTGAAGTCCGGTCAACTATTCCATCCCCTAAAACCCCTCCAATCTCCAGCTTGATGTACGAGTAAAGAACGAATGAAGAACGAACGTAATGAAAAGAATTGGTTTGGGTGGCCCCCATTCCAAGAAGAATTAAAGAGAGAGACATGCATAATTGTTTTCCCCTATTTCCTTACTGAGCGAAAGCTCACGTCTTTACTTGTGGTGTAGGTACAAACGATGAACACATAATAAGTAGACGATAAACACATAATGAAGCAGGGATGGATGATTTTGCACACATGAGACTCGAGGCTGGCTAGGCAAGGAAAAAGATGAATAAACGGGTGTAATCAAATGATATTTAATTTTCAGTTTTATTTGTTTAAACGTAGTGTTTTAATTGTTTAGTATTTCCATCTTGAATGATTTCTTTACGCTTCCGCAATGATTTAAAATAGACGATTTCATAACGCTTCCACATTTTTTTCACTGAGTTTTTATAACGAGTTTTACGAATGGTTAGTAGCGATCCGGTTTAGACGCACTCTGATATGTTTTGCTTTAAAAAGAGAGAAATTTCAAATTTTACGCATTTTCAAGGATTTACAAAAAATTCAGGACGTTACAGTTACATAACAGAGAACTATGTAATCCCTCAAGGCAATATCATCAACAAGTTTCCTATCAAAGCAGTAGTAGAAAACAAACACAGTATTAACACAACAATCCTACTATTGTGATGTAGGCATTTTTAGGCAAAACGTAAGCAAATCTCTTACCTCTAATTGCTAAAATCCTTTCCTTTAAGTCTCCACACAATTACATAGTAGAAATCCCTTTTCTGTCAAAATTCTTCTCCCACAAATTGCACCTCCCAGTAGCAACTCTCCAGAACAGATACAGAAAAAAGCAGAACTTGAAAGAATACCTTTTTCTCTTCTATCAAACCTCTAATATATCTCTAAATGATTCAGAAGGAGTTGATGAGGCATGACGCATCGATTTCCAGACGTCCCCTCGAGTTTCCAGACATTGGTTACCAAATTTCTAACCAACTGTGTGTGTTCTGGTTGATCACCTCCTTCCTATGATTGATCGCGAATCCTTGTAGTCACGATCACAATCGACTGCCATTCTCTTATGATCAGCCGTAAATCCAATTTTCCAGAATTACTGGTCGATCACCGTCTTAGTAGACAATTGACAACTACCGAATTTGACACAACCTGTAATATTTTTCCTTTGGACCCAGTCGATCACTATCTTTCAGTTGATCAACCACTTTCAATTTTGCTAGTCACTGTAATGTTTTGACATGAAGATGAACGACTGTCTGGTTCCTTGATCGACCACCATCACCATTTTTTATCATATTCTTCATTTAATTGCACATTCTCCTTATTTATTCTATAATATGTAACAAAATTACACTCCTTACAAAAACTAATACTATATAATCTCAATATTTCTCTAATCAATAATATGAACAACTTTGAAAATCACAGTTCACTTTGTCTAAATATCTTATTTCACATAAACGAAGTTTTACATGTAGACGAATTCTTCGGGTATTGCATTTAGGGTTATCGAAAAAATACATTAATTATACCTTGCTCGAACTACATTAACAATAATCATAATTATTGTTAGATTGTCATAATTGGATGATCATAAACCATAATTATAAATCATAACTAGATTTTCTAGATTTTAGGTTTTCTATCTTATTTGTTAGATTAAATAGTAAACGATAATCATCCTCACAATTTAATTTCTTGTGTCAATGTTGCTTATTTTCATTTTTCAACTAAAATATCTAGTTGTTGTTGGCAAAGCTTCTTTTCCTCATTCCTTAACCATGGTTTTTGAGATTGTTTTTGTCTTTTCCTTCTTCTCAAATTAGTGCTGCTGTGAGTTCTTATAATTTAGAGATCCTTTCAATTTAGGACTAGTTCAAAATTGTCGCAACGTTTTTTAATAACCATTATTAATTTTATTGTTAAAATAATTAATTAGTTAAAAAAAACTGTTTGGTAAATGACCTCTCAAAGTCAAATTTAATTTTTTAACAAATTATTATAGTTATTTAGTGTTATTCTATTAAATTACACAAAAATACCTTAAAAAAAGAGAGAAAGTGGGAGAGAACTAAAAAAAATGTGAGCAAAAATAAGATGGTGATGTAATGACATAAAAATTGAAAAGATAAAAATAAAAAAATGAATTTATTTTATATCTTATTCTATCATACTACTCTTAAAATGGAGAAGAATTTCTAATTTCTTTTAATGTTTTTGATTTTTTTAATCTATTTTTTTAATTTGTTTTAATTTAAAATTGCGATTCCTCCTTTTGCCATTAGGTTTTTTCGTATTCTTCTTTGCCTTTTGCCTTGGTGTTCTTCTTCCCCTTTTGCCGGAAAGAGTTCTTCGTGTTCTCCTACTATGGGGAACTAAAATCTTCTGATGATTTCTTCTGGGGAAGAGTACTTTTCTCTCTATTTTCTCTTTCTCTGGTTTTCTGTCTCTCAGTGCTGGCCTTCGCCATTTGATTGCCCAATAGGTTTTTTCGTGTTCTTCTTGTATGGGGAAGTAAAATGTGCTTCTGATGATTTCTTTTGGGGAAGAGAGTAGCCCTCTTCTCCCTATTTTCTCTTTCTCTAGTCTCCTCTCCCTCATTACTGGCCTTCGTCATTTAAGATCTTCATCCTTCTCTCCTGTTTTTTTGCATACTGCTGTTTTTTGTTCTTCTTTTGTAGATTCAGGTACTTTGTGCTCTCCTCTCCCTCGGCGTTGCCCTTTGCCATTTTGCATCTTCATTCTTCTCTCCTGTTGTTTTTTTGTAGACTTGTGTTTTTATTTGTGTTTTCTGTAGGTGTAGCCCCTTCGAATAATTGGGATCTCTCTCTTTCTCTCTGTGTGTGTCTTACATAAATCATAATATTTCTTTGCTTCTCTGCTGAATGTGGGTAAAGATTTATTTGTAAGAGAAACCTGTTTTTACTTGTGCTTTTTATAGATGTAACCTATTTTTACATGAATGAAAATATTTCTCTGTTGAATGTGGATTAATATCTATTTGTACGAGAAATTACTTGTTGCGTATGCCCTATTACACCTATCTCTCTGTCTGTCTCTAGATCAGCTCTCCTGTTTAGGGTACCTTCTAGCCACGACCATATCTGTAACGACCCGATTTTTATCTACTTTAAAATCGCGTGAAATTTAAAACTTTTTCTTTTATAAAATAAGAGTACGACTTTTCTTTTAAAACCGAGTGTTAAACACATTACTTAAAATCTTAAAACATTTTAGCTGTGGAACGACATTCATTTATAAAGATCATTTTTCTCAAAATATCGCGGAAGCAATAAATAGAACATTTATTGAACTCAAGCTGTTTACTTTATTAATTACAAAACCAGTTACTCTTTAGCGCAGCCAGCCAAAATATTCACACCTGCAAATCCTTCATCAACTGTCTTTGACTTGTTCACCTATTTCTCGTACGTACCTACATCACAAGACCTAACTAATGAGCCTAACGCTCAGTAAGTGATAGAAAGAAATGCAATGCAAATGATATGCATGATCATACAATGCATTAAGAAGAGAACCGTATCTCTTCTGGAAGTCAGGGTGGAATACTCCATAGGGTCATGTGGCTGAACCATTTCACTCCGATGAGGAGATATATCCATCGAGGGTGTTCCACATGCCGGTATTCTCACTTTTGTTAAAGACATTGGGGGTTTCAGAACGGGGTAAAGGTGAACCCTAGATTCCACGTAGTTAACTCTCATCTCACCGCTCCCTACATAGGAGTATCCTACCGTATGGAAAGTCACCGATCACCCGAAACCCTAGGGGTGTTCACGGTTCGGTTCGGTATCGGTTTCACAGTGGACTGCACCGAACCGGTCGATACCGGTTTTGAATTTTCAAAACCGGTGCCGGTCCCATGAGAACTAGGTACCGAACCGGTACTGAACCGATTTTTTGGTACCGGTTCCGGTTTAGTACTGGTTCAGTACCGATTTTTTTAAATATTTTAAATTATAATAAAAAAAAATACTAATTTCTCCTTACTTGCCAACTAAATAAATTCCCTCATTTGAATCTCTCTATAGCACGGAACATTATTCAATTAGCAGAAATTTTCAATATCATCATCTAATGCAACTACTAAATAATTTGTAATACCAACTTTGTTGATGCTGAACCAGAGCTGTAGCATACTCTTCAAGGACCAAAAATTGCTTCTCTGCTGCATGATCTTTCCCTTGTTCAGCCAATCGCAACTTTGATGAGAGTTCCTTAATATTCTTTTTCAGTATGAGGTTCTTCTCAGACATAGACAGTGATATAATATCAGACTTTCGCATTGTAATCCTCTCTGAAGATTCACAAGAGATCGAGCCAATCTAACACAAAGAGCAGTGGCAAATTGAAGTTCCATCGTTGTAATCCTCTCTGAAAATGCAACCCTCCAAATAATATAGATCAGAAACTCTTCCAATCAACACACTTGAAGGATGATGGAAGCAGTCAGAAAACTCAAATTCTCATAGCGTATCCAGACGATTCCTTCATGGTTTCAAGAACTAAGGAAAAACAAAACTAATGATTACTAATTACGTGGAAAAATAGGGATCCCATCCTGTAGTTAGAAACAAATTAAGGAACTGAAAATCCAGAACGAAGGAGAAGCAGATTAAACAACTAACAACTAAACTAACAATAGACAACTCACAAATTGAAGAGTACACAGAGAAGCACGCCTGGACTGGAACGGCAAGAAGACGAAGAGCTGGCACGGAAATATGAACCAAGAATAGCGAGAAGCATGCTTGGACTGGAAGAAGAATGTCATTTGGCGTTCGGCGTTTGGGTTGCTGGTTGGAGATCAAGAGATAGAGTGGGAGTCGTTGATTTGGGAGGGGAGAGTCCGACACTAAATCGGCAGTCGAGATTATTGAATGCAGATGCAGAGTGCTGAGTCAACTATTGGTCAGGTATTAGGGAAGAGGAAGTGTGAAGTTGCCCTAATTTTTTAAAATTGTCTGTTCTCCCCGGGTCGATACCGATTCCTCGGTTCTGCAAATCAGAAACCAAGAACCAGATCGATACATTCGGTTTTGCTTGGGCAGGACCGAATTCGGTCCCGTTCTATGTAAAATAGCACCGAACTGGTACCGAAACCTCCGATTTCGGTTCGATTCTCGGTACCGGTTCGGTTTTGCACACCCCTACGAACCCCCACATGCCTATTTACATTTATTAATTATGTCATGTAATATGTTAGTGAATACATACAATCCTATATGATAATATAAATGTCTAGTAAGCATATCATTAAAAGAACACACAATATACAATCCTAACTCTTGTAAAGTAGGGTCCGAAGACCAAAGCACAATAAGTATCAACTTACCTGTCGTCAGCAATGCACATTACCCCATAATCGTCATTCTCCTTTCTTTAATACCTTCAAAATTATTAATAACAATCCCTCTAATATCCATTTATAGAGTTCCACAACCCACAACAATCTATCCTTGATAGTATTCTCGAACCTATTTCTTTAAACTATTTCTAAATAGAATATAACTTTGACAGACTATAACCAGAATTATCAGACCGACATATCCATTAAGCATAATGCAGTCCCAAAATCCTGAATATTTATAACAAGCAATAAGGCTTTCGAACATGTAGCAATAACAGAGTATGTAGCTATCTCATCGAGGATGAAACCCACACAACAGGCCTTAATAACGCCCGAAATCCAATTAGCACAACCTAACTTGTCACGACCCGCAAGGGACCCGAGACAAAACGGGGAACGATCCGGCCCAAAAGGGACGAATCATCCGACCCATTTC
>CM039470.1:9206425-9338130 GCA_022433065.1 Begonia loranthoides
AGGAAGGGAGGAATACGTTTCTGGAAAACGTATTCCCCTCTTAATAATTTTTTTTTTTTTAAATGGGCCCACAAATCTGGGCTGGGTTTCACATAACTCTTATACGGTTTATCAACACAACACAAAACTAATACCCAACAATCAAGCATTATGCCTCAGCAATCTTAATCCATTTGTTAAAAACCCATCCACATTTTATGCAACAAAAAATATTTCTATTAACAAAACCAATACCACAAACTGAGTATGTATCCATAATGCATTTTAGCAACAGAATATAATTTCCCACCTCATCCAATAATTCAACTCAAAAGCATGTTTCCATTTTCATAGCTGACAACAATATCTAGGAAGCAATACTAATTTACAAGACTGAACCTATGCTAGCATAACATTATTCCTCATCAATGTTTATCGGACAATAACAAGCCAAGTAACAGAATCTTACACGGTAGAATACAAACCCAAGGAATAAAATCACTTTCAGCAGAGCATTATTTCTACTAAATGTCTGTCAGTTGAAATTTTACATAAGAATGTAAGCACAAACTGCAGAACACCATCTCAATAGCAGTTATCATTTAGGAACCAAATTACAAAACATAAGTCCATTCCACAGGACAGAAATCGCACAGCACCCATCAACAGAAAATGCATTAGACAAAACCATAAAAGAGTCAGCTTACCTGAAGTACCTGAGGAGACCAAGTAGAAGAACTCTCCTTCTACATCCATTCTCCAGAGAGGAGTTCTGCCATTTTGTTCACCACTTCAAAACACTTCCAAACACCCGAAGTGCCTCCCCCTGCACACATCATGTCTGCCATTTCTTTATAGCCGAGGAGAAGATTGCAAAGCAGATGGATAATCACCCACTTCAAGGAAGGGTGGCCCAAAGCCCCATCACCATGTGGAAAACTCGCCAGAGAAGCTGCACAATTCATCATAGCCAGAATGAATCGGGTTCACATCCACAGAACCGGTCAACATAGGCGAAGCCCGTCTGCAGTCCAGTAACAATCCCCTGCCGATTTTCATCCTTGAAATTCTCCACTGACTTCATCCAACAATTCGCCCAATTCAAAACGCTAGGAAGAAGAATTCAAGGCAGAAACTACTGACTTACCTCAGCCATCACAAAGGAAAAATCGTAGCACCACCGATTGGCCAAACCTGCGGAGCCCTAGCCCGCCGTTCATTGCGTCGCTCGCAATCCGCACAACATGGCAGTCTGACCCTCACCGGTGGAGCCCAGCACTGAGTTCGTCCGAGCTCTCCCTCTCTTCGCGTCGCCTTCACCTTCGTACTCTCGGTCTTGATCCCACTCTCTCTGTCTCTCCATTTCGTCTCTTCTCTCTCTCAAATGGCCAGCGTGCCATTTTAATTTCTTTCTCCAAACTGGCGCGGTTCAAGGATGAACCGGTTCAGTCCATACTTCCTAAATTAACTCTTTTATTTATTCATAACTATTTTCTTTCCATTTAATAATTTTTCACTTAAATCCCCACTCTCATTATTTATTAAATTTTCAATTCAAACTCATTCCAAATTTAACTTTCCATTATTAATTAAAATCAAACTACATAATTGTTTTTGGACCGAACTGAATCAAACCGGGTCAGTCCATTTACTTCCACGGTTTAATTCTATTTTTTTGCGGATGAGGGAAGGAGTCCGCGTCATTCATCCGCGTTTGTCTAAAACTCACTAGTTATACATTTTTCATTAAATCTAACAATTCCATTATTTTCAAATTTATAATCTAATAATCATGTCTTCGGTAATACCCCGATAATTAGCCAGCTAATTCAAATATCCCAAATTATTATCCAATTTATCCTTTTTAAATTATGATTTAAAAAATCAGGGTATTACAATATCCTTTGAGCTATTGTTTTCAGTTCTTGAATTTTATGTAATATTTCATTTTACAACTTGTTAAGCTTGTGAATGTATTTCTTGACATATTGCTATTTCCTTCATGTCCTATTTGTTTTCTTCTGCTCTTTAGTTACATGGATTTATATAAAAATATAAGACTTTTTAAGCATTACTGGTATTCTTTCCTTGAAAATTTGCTAATTGGTGTAGTTTCTTAATGCAAATTTATTACAAATAGCTTGAACATATCTTATATCTATTTGCATTCGTAGACTTTTTAAGCATTAATGGTATCCTTTCCCTGAAAATTTGCTGATTGGTGTGGTTTCTTAATGCAAATTCATTACAAATAGCCTACACATATCTTATATCTATTTGCATTAATGAAAACAATTTTGTGTTGTTCTATTTTTGTGTTTTTTTCCTTTTCTTTCATGTATGTTCAGATTACAGGAAGTCATGAGAAAATTTGGCTCCACCATTTTAAGCCCTGTGACCTATCATTTTCAGTTCTTGACTTTTATGCATTGTTCCATTTTACACCTTGTTAAACTTGTGAATGTATTTCCTAACTTCTTGTTATTTTCTGCATGTCATGGTTGTTTTCTTATGCTCTTTAGTTACTTGGAGTTATGAAAATTTACTAATTGATGTAGTTTCTTAATGTAAATTCATTACAAATAGCCTGTATTTACATTAGATCTATTTGCATTCCTCACAGCAATTTTGTGTTGTTCTGTTTTTGTTTTTTTTTCCTTTTTTTTTTCATGTCAGTTCAGGTAGTAGCATGTGGTGAGAAAATTGGCCTCCACCATCTTTAGTCAATTAAACCATTAGGTTTTGGATACGCTTAAAGGTAGTGAAGGACTTACTTCTTTTAATGGAATAAATAAGTTTAATATTTCACTCTTTTTTCTGTTTTAAGTTTTCCTTAAATTTCATTATTTTTCAATATTTCATTAAATAAGCATGACAAATAAGTTAATCCATCTCAAATTCAGGCCTTTCAAATATCTAAATTGCCCATTAATCAAGTTCATTATGTCACTAATCCTTCTTACGTGCAATTAGTCCATACTTCTGCTAATCATGCCATATCATATCATATCTCATATCATATTGTATCATATTATAAGGATACCTAATTTTATTTATCTAATTAATTGCTAGAATTACTCTTTTTGCCTCGTACATTTTTGGGTCTTATGCTTTTATGAATTTGGCCTCTAATGATTTCTTCTGCATGGGGAAGAGAGTAGCTTTGTATTCTCATCCATCATCTTCTCTCTATTTTCTCTTTCTCTAGTCTCCTCTCCCTCAGTGCTGACCTTTGTCTTTACATCTTGATCATCCTTCTTGTTTGCATTGCTTTTTACGTTGCTTTCAGGTATTTTGTGCTCAAAAAAATTGTGCTATGTGTTAGTTTAGATAGATGATTTATCTGCACAGAAGAGTCTTCCTCTTCTATCTTTTTTTTTCATTTGCTTCTTTCAATTTTTTCGTTGTTGTTGCGCTCTTACTCATGTTGTGCTATTGCTGTTTCATGTCTTGCTCATGTGATTACATAGTGTATGTTTATATGTTTTTGGCTTTACATGGTTGTTTCATCTCAGTCATGTTTTCTTTTAGTATAACTTATCTTAATATTTAGTTGATAGAATTGTGTGAATTTCCGCTTCCTTAATAGTCTTTGGAAAAAAAAAACCTTCTTTATCGTATCATAAAACAAATTGTGGACATATTTCCTAAAATGAACGAAGACTGAACTATTGAAATCCATGTCTTGCACAAACCTTTGGAAAAAATTAGCTGCCTTAGCCCAATGAAATATCATAAGCTCTTCTTGTTGATTCTGCGATAATTTCTTATCCACTCTTTTTGTTTTTCATGTTTCGAATTTCGCTCTATACATTCCTAATTTTTTTCTACTTCAGGAACGCGAGTTCATGCGACTTTGTTCTCTTCCAATATAGATCTTTTCCAGAATAGCCTACAACTTGGAAGGAATTATTATATCTCAAATGCTTTGGTGACCGAAAGTAAACCAGAATTTTGACTTGGAAATCAGCCTTATGAATGGGTGATCAATCTGTGTATGCTTGTTCAAGACGTGCCCATGTCAGAGATTTGGTTTCTCTAGAAACATTTGCTTTCACTTCTTTCGATCAATTGAAATTCCATGTTAGAACATGCCATGTAGTTGGTAAGAACAATTTTTAATATCATCTTTCTTTTCTGCTGCTTCATATCTCTTGATTTTTTCTTAGTAATGTTATTTTTGTTTTCCTTTTAAACCAATTAGAGATAACTGGTGTAGCAGTTGCAATGTTCCCCGTGAAAAATGTCAATATAAGGGGTGACACATTGCAAGTTAGAGAAATCTTAATCGTTGATTCAAGGTATCTCTCTCTTTTTACCCATTCCTTGCTATTTCTTTATTTTTCACATATGTTTTTTCTTGTAGTTTATCTTTGTGAGACTTTCTATGTGGGATCTGCTTGTATCAAATGAATGCCAAACAATTTCTTTAGTAATTGAGAAGCGACATGTCATCATAGCTATAGATTTGAATGTTTCAACATTTTATGGTATTTTATTTTCACATCTTCCATTTTCACAATCCTTTTACGATATATGATATATGTTTTTTTTGTATAGGAGTGTTTCTTTCTGCTACAACAAATACCTCCATCATTATGGAATCTACTTTTCCTACTTTTGATGTGTTTAAAAAATGGTTGTCTTTTGTATTTGGTTGCTTCATCGTTTTGTTTTTTATCCTCGTTCTCTTATTCTATCCATTTATATAGGTCTATTGCAAATTCAGCCCAAGTTGATGAATTCTTGCTCATTTCCACTGCTACTATGTCTAGTTCCTCATCTTTCTCGATTGTTCCCTTAAAAGAAGAAATAATCAGCATTGTTGACATTCCTGATAATGCATATACAGTAAGTTCTAAGATGCATTTTTTTTTCTTTATTTTCCTTTGGTAGTGTTTTCTTATTTTATCTCTCTAGACTATTGTTATAGACTCGTATATTTTTCCAAACAGGTGGGTCGCATATGGATTCATGCTATTGTATCGCTTCAGAACATCAAACAACAATTTTACTATTTTGCATATGACACGTGTCTCAAATCAACCCGTCACCACGCAACTGATCTTTTTGTTCATGATAGTTGTCATGCTGCTGATGCGCAAGTAGTTAAACGGTAATTTGTTTTATCATGCAATCATATATTTCTCTCTAATTTTCTTTCCTTTATTAGTTAAAATTTCATTGTTTCGTCATAGATGTTCTCTTGAGGTCAATTTGACGATAACACTGATGTCATAAAATGAATGTTATTCGATATCTATGCCAAAAAGATATTGTCCATTAACATTGAAACTTTGGCCTCCATGACTCGTGAGGTAAGAGTCTCTAGGCTTCTCTATTCTACTTGTTATGCTTTTGCTGTATTTTGAACATCAAAGTTAGATGTCTTTTTATTAAAACTTTTTCCTTATGCTTGTTTTGAAAAATAAAATTTAGGAAATACTCTCGAAGATAGTTGAATCGTTTGATGCACAGAAGGCTAAAGTTCGCTACTTCCAACTTAAAGTTGACAAACAAAGATTTCTAGACTACAAAAACTCAAGGTTCATCATACTCGATATTACTGAAGAAGTTGATGCTCTTCTTCCTTCATCGCCTTTGATTTTGCTTGTTCCTATCCCATCCTCTGCCTTACTAACAATCAAAGTTGAAAGTGCATGTTCAACTCATCCTGCATTACCTGAAAAGAGACCTCATGACTCTCAGGTGTGACTCTTTTTTTTGTCTGTTATATAGGATTGTTTTTATGCT
Source organism: Begonia loranthoides (assembly GCA_022433065.1). NCBI lineage: Eukaryota > Viridiplantae > Streptophyta > Magnoliopsida > Cucurbitales > Begoniaceae > Begonia > Begonia loranthoides. The sequence continues at coordinate 9,212,159 of CM039470.1, forward strand.
ATGTTTGTAATATAAATGTACATGTTTTGCCTATCTCTTGAATAACTCATGAAGATGTTTATTTTTCCTTGTCCTTGTTTCGTTCTTTTTTGGTATATGTTTTTTGTAGTCTAAGCAGATATTTGTAAATTTTTTTTTTACGTATTATTTAGTTATGATATTGTTCAATTATGTTGAGGCCAACATTTTATTTATAATTGATCAACCTAGAATTGTTATTCTTCAAAATTCAATTTCCATTTACAATTTGTGTGCGCGATTGTAGGTTCCATTGAAGCCATGTCTCGTCCTATTTCTTGGTATCGATCCCAAAGTGATGCCAAAAAGGCATTAATTTGCCAAATACAGCCTGCTCTTTATGCAAAAAGAAAATTGGCCACTCAATCAAGTGATTGTGGTCTTTTTTTTTGTTTTTTTTGTTCATTGCACATATACTTTCCTTTTGCTTCTATTATATTATATGTTAATAACATATGTTTCGTATCTTACTTTCCATATAGTTTTATTATATCTATTTGGCAAATTCTCTAATATAACAAATGAATCATAAATTTTTCAGGCTCTTCATCTAATATGTCTCACCCAATATAAAGAGGTCATCTTCCGTCTACCTTTCATCTCTTTAGCATTTCTCTTGAGCCAAATCACATTCCAATTATTGTACCATGTCTTTTTTGTGGAGCAAAGAAATTCCTACATGAAATTCCATCATTTTGTTGTTTCTTGGGAGAAGTTCAGTTAGCTTCAAACTTTGCACCTCAAGGTTTATATCATTTGTTCACAGGGGATAGCGATGAATTTATGCATTTTCGTACTTATGTGCGAACTTATAACAATACTTTCGCATTCACATCTTTCGGTGTTAAAGAAGACAAAAACTTATCTCGTCGCAACAAAGGGATATATACATTCCGTGTTCAAGGATAAATCTATCACTTTATTAATCCAGTTATTCTAGAAAATGAGAGCCCTTCTCATTTGCAACTATACTTTTATGATATAGATGTACAATTGCAGCATCGAATGCAATTAACATAAAGACTTTCTCCACTTGTTATTTCAAAGTTAGTTCATATTCTACAACAAAATCCATATGCTGTCTTTTTTTCTTAAGTTTGGGCAATAGATTCGATTTGGTTGAGTGTGTTATTTCAATAAAATTAGATGCAAATCTTGATCAAAAACCTTTTAATGCCCCTCACACTTCTCAAGTTGCTGCAGTATGGCTTGGTGATGGTTCAAGACTTGGTACATCTAATAGAGAAATTTTTGTATCTACACACTCAAATTCAGCATACAAAGTTCAACATTATTATGGTTGTTATGATCCTTTACAGTATCCTTTGTTATTCCGTCATGGCAAAATTGGATAGCATCCAGGAATTCCTCGAACACATGGTCGCTTTTGTCCAAGTGAAAATATTCAGCTTCCTGCCAAAGTTTTACGTTTCACATCACTAGAAGAGTTATTACGTGAAGAAAATAATGGTATGTTTTTCTTATTTGTACATGACTTAATTGTTAAAATTGCATGGTGTTTGTGTTTAACATATTTCATTATTTTTAATTATCAAACGGGAGAAAAATGAAAAATGGTTTCTTGTCGAGACACTATTCATACAAATTGCAAATCAAACTTGAAGATTTTCATGTTTGTTGTAGTCAGGGAGATTGCTACAATAATATGTTGTGGACATGTATGTAAAAATTGAAACAACTTGCTTGAATTTGTTTCGTACAAATCAAGCGAGCATACGTTTAGAGCTCTATCAAGGTGTAGTGGTTAGTATTAATATTGGTGAAACAGTAGCTGCAAATATTGGACGTAAAATCATCTTGCCAGCTACATTTATAGGAGGCCCAAGAGATATGCAAAAATGTTACATGGATGCAATGTCGCTTGTGCAAAGATTTGGAAAACCAGATATCTTTCTAACAATAACTTGTAACCCAAACTAACTAGAAATCAAATCTAAGTTACTTTCTTTTGAAGAAGCCCAGAATAGATCTGATTTAATCGTGCATGTCTTCAGAGCTAAGTTAGAAGAATTGAAGATGAAGTTATTTAAAGATCAAATATTTGGCCGTGTAGCTGCGTATGTATATGTCATAGAATTCCAAAAGTGTGGATTGCCTCATGCACACTTTTTATTGATCTTAGAATCCAATTCAAAAATTCTCTCTCCAGACTCATTTGATAACTACATTTGTGCTGAATTACCTGACCAATAAAGAATCCTCACTTATATGCTATGGTTATTAAACACATGATGCATGGTCCTTGTGGTATAACAAATCCTTCAAATGTTTGTATGATTAAATAAGGCAAATGTAAAAATAATTATCCAAAATCCTTTTGCCCTATTACTCATCATGGAAAGAATTCTTACCCTCGTTATCGTCGTCGAGCAGACAAACAGTTTGCAACAGTCAAAGGTGTAGTGCTTGATAATTGTTGGGTTATTTTATCTGCTTGCATGGTTTGATTGTCATTTAAATGTCGAAATTTGTTCAACTAGTAAAGAAGTCAAATATTTGTATAAGTACATATACAAAGGACATGATCATATAGCATTTCAGTTCAATGATGGTGAATCAGGTCCTTCAAATAAAGAAATTCAAGACTATCAAACAGCTCGTTGGATTTCCCCCAGGAAGCAATGTGGCATATTTATGAAATTTCCCCTCCTTTCTATACGCTCCAGCTACACCTTGAGCATCAGCAACTTGTCACTTTTAGAGAGTCTTCTTCTCTTTAAAATATAGTGATGTATGATTTTTTCTAAAAAAGTATGCTTACAGAGTATTTTAGCATCAATGTATAGATCCATTTGCAATAAGCATATTATACATACAATTTACCAAGTATTTTACATGGAATAGACGTGATAAAATGCAGGAACTCAGAAAGACAAGAAAATCTATAGAGAGAGTTGTTTTTGTTAGTCCTGTTGAAGGAGAACGCTATTATTTGCGTTTACTTTTAAATCATATTAAAGGTTTAACTTCTTTCGAGTCCTTAAAAAATATGCATGGAACCTTGGTCAACACCTTTTGTGAATTAGCTCTTTTGTATGGCTTATTACAAGATGATAATTGCATAACTTGTTCTATAGAAGAAGCAACAAAATTCCAAATGCTTTTTGTAGTAACTTCGATATTATTTTATTGATATATTACTTTTCAATATTATATTAAGTTATGTTTCTAAATATCATTAAAAAATCATGCAGCCTTTAAAGGTTTTACACAAAAAATATGAATAAGTTTGTTATTGTCTGCCTTTATATTTCATATAGGACAGTCATCTTTGGCAAAACAGCTTGAATCTTTAATTGAGCTAAATACTATCGTAATTTTGCACTTCTTAACATATATTTTGAAGTTGTTGGCATGTATTGTCTTTCTCGTTCATTTTTCCCTTCTATTTCGTCTCGTTTCATCTTTTATATTGTGTTTATTTCACTATTTATATATTACTTACTCTTTTTTTTTTCATTACACATAATTCGCTCGTCACAGAATTATTAAATTTGTCACTAATCATTCCAATAGTGCATCTCTGTTTTCCTCAAATTAAGATTTTCACAAATATTGTCTAATATGATTTCGCATGAATATTTAGATGGTGCATGTCTATCACCTCTCTTCTATTTTCCTTTTAATATTAATAACTCTTTTACCTTAATTACCCCACATTTGATTTAATAATAATTGAAAATTTTATGTTCTTTAACAACAAAACTAATTTCCCTTTATCTGTTTCATCACAACACTTCTCACCATTTTAAGTTATATAATTATAAATAAAACATTGAAATATCTTTCGTTCTATATATATTACATTCTCCATAACAACGTTATAAGCAAAATAATATAGTATATATTATTATAATTAGTTTTTTTTTCAATTATGAAATATTAGTTTTGCTATAGTTTTTTATTTAATATAATATTATTATGAAATATTATAAGCAAAAAAAATATGTCCAACTTCACGTGTACGTGCGTAGCACGTACCGAAAACTAGTGTTATTAAGAAAGCACTTCAACTTATCAAAATTATTATAGTATTTAAAGAATACAATAATTATGAAATAAGTATTTTCTACTTTTTACCTGCAATTCCAAATAGATGCTAAGTGTCTGTAGTTTTTATTTGGGAAAATGACAAATCAACTATCATACTTTGTGATCAATGATAAGGCAACCACTAAATTATTTTTGCTAACAACTTAACCATTGAACTATGAGATATCACCGCCGCGAACATTGCCATTAACTTTTTGAAAATCACAGTGAAAAAGAACAAATACCTATAAAAAAACAGAAAGAACTCGTGATTTTAGAAGAGACTTTTAATGGAAAAGAGTTAATATCTATGGAGAATGGATTTAGAAGATTTCAGATTTTGTAAAATAATGGATTTAGAAGATTTCAAATTTTATAATTAAGAAGATTTTGTAAAAGAATATTAATATTTTAGTTTTCGGATGATTTAGAATTGTTTTACAGTCCATGGAAATTAACAGTTTGTCTATGCTTTTCTATGAAGAAGACAATTATTATTTTTATTTGCAGACGTTCCGCTGCGGATCGAAGACGTTCCTCTGCGGATCGACGACGTTCCTCTGTGGATCGACAACATTCCTCTGTGGATCGACGACAATCCTTTGCGGATCGACGACATTCTTGAGTTATATTTAAAGGATTCAAGTTCCGCTGCGGAACGCCGCAGCAGAAAGACAACGTTCCGCAGCTGAAAGATAACATTCCACAGCATAAATACAACGTTTCGTTGTGGACGTTATTTAACAAAAAACGTAACTGTGGTGTTTACTCCATCAATTTTTCATAGTTTAGTGGCTAATTTGTTAACAAAAATACTTTAGTGGTTGATTTGTCAGTGATCACAAAGTACGATTGTTGATTTGTTATTTTTCCTTTTTATTTTCTCTTAAAGTTCCTGTTAGTATTTTATTTTTTAATGGTCCTCCAATTTGTCTTCGTCATTAAATTTGACATACAAAAAAATTCAAATGATAATGTTTTAACATACCATTTATCTAGATCTACTAAAATACTTAATATGAGATAGTTGAGATTCTCGGTTATTTTAAAACTAAATAAAAAAAATTTCTTAATAATATATTTTGAAAATGACACGAAAACGAATAATTTTGCTTCAACTAAGTAGTTTAGTTTATATGGAAAGATGGAGTAGATAGAAGATTACAGGTGACTTCTTTTCGTTAAATTTAATATTGAAAGGAAATCTTAAAAATCATTTAGAAACAAAATAGAAAGTATAAAAACAATGAGAAAATTAAAAGTGCATAGTGACTAAATTGAAATAACTATAAACAAGTACTAAAATCATATTTCACCTCACAAAAAGAGTGTGAGAATGAAAACTAAAAAAATGTCAATGTCAGATCTGGAATTGTTACGCCTTAAAAGCGATCAGAGACACAATGAGAAACAATCTGATCCACAAACTCACTAAATCGTCCAATCCTTTAACTTTTAAATTAATTAGGCAGTAGATGACTTAAATTAAATTTAAATAGACATAATCCAAACTTGGATAAACCAAAGGTTCAACAATGATATTAAAAATAAAGTGATAAATATAAGTTCAAAAATAAATGTGCCACAAAAATAAATAACTAAAATTTTATTACAAATTTAAATTAAGTTCTAACCTCACAAAAAGTACTCTCGATGAAAAATAAATGCTAAGCTAAAAACTCCCGCCGAGCTCACTCTTGCGTCGGTTTTTAAGAATCTTCCAAACTAAAACCTGAAGGAAATATTGTTAGAGTGAGTTAACTAAACTTAATAGAGGTAAAGTTTTATGTACCATGTTAAAATTAAAATAAAATGGAAAGTATGTCATACAAAATATCTTAGATGAAATAGATTTATAAAACAAGTAGTAGGGCAAACGATAAAATACTCAACTATACTATGGTGCATACATAAAATAAGTCCTATTATACATTTTTCAAAACTCAATAAAAATAAAGCCACTCACGGACTCCATACACACTATGTCATAGACATAAATAGTAATGACGATACTTGGCGATTACTAAAACTAGAAAAATAAGACAATATCTCATTACTCTAGTTAACACAAATAAACACATCTTCTATTGATTGAAGTGTGTAAGAAAAACAAGATCCCTTCATGGGTTGATTAAACTTGGTTCACTTGACCAAGATATTCAATGAACTAATATGCAAGCTCAATATAAAACATGTCTAGTAAAAATACATAATAGTATAAAAATAGACGACCATATAATGGATATATTATTTTATGTGAGAACATGTCTCAAAATATGGTTTTATAAAATGATATCATGTTAGACATAAAATTAAACCGCCACCTCAAGTAGGCCTACCAATAACAAAACAAAATCCAATTCGGGAAAGTCCAATACACGTTGAGTCCAAACTCTAAGTCTTAGAACCTAAAAACAATGGTATCACAATATTATTGTTGAAAATCCTCGCTTAAATTTCAACTTTGGGCTAAATAAAAGGACTCAAGAATGATTGAATCAGGAGCGCAAAACAATGTCAAAATAGGCTCTGAAAAAACCCAAAAATGTTTGGGTTTAAAATCCAAATTGGGCTCAAAACAGGGTTCAGGACATAGCTAAAGCAATTGGGTCGCGACCCAAAACTTGGGTCTAGGCCGTGACCTAAAAATGCTTGGGCTACTCAGCCTTGGCTGAGCAATTGGGGGATTGAGACTATGCCAGGTTGATGCTCCTAGGCTGTGGCTCAACAACATCAGAGCTGCAACCCAATGTTGTCTTCTTTGACGTTGGTCCGCACATCTTCTCCAAAATTTCCATATACTTTTTTTCGAATTAAGAACCGAAATGATTAGCAATATATTAGGCTCTAAATGTAACATGATTTACATCCCAAAATCAACAATTTTGAATCCAAATTTTTTAACTTTGGACTCAAAATATTTTTCCAAATCTTAACACTCTCGTCTGCAACAATGGTTACACAACAATACAGGGATCATATTATATCTCTTAAGAATCCCAAAATTCTTAATTCTTCTATCTCTAAATCGTATCAAAATCCAAACTGATCTATAGACTCCACAAACCTAAATTGTAACAAAAGTAAAAATCTTAACTTTCTGGCAAGGATATTCATCATTATGGAAAAAGTTTCTTATCAAAAATTTATCTACCCCTAATTCTGAAATCCAACAAGGAAGAAATTTCTCCTTTTCACGATGCCTCTCCTCTGTAATGCTCTTGTCTCTTCTTTGAAAAATTTCAAGGCTACCAAATGAAATAGTTTAGGGAAGGGGGGTCACCCTTAAATTGCCACAATAATGGGATGAAGAATACTCTGACCATTAAGGAAAATAATGAAGAATACTCGTACATACTATGAAGTGCAGCTAGCAGCCGTTACATTCTTCCCCACATAGAAAATTTCAGCCCCGAATTTAGAACAACCTCCAATGTTCCACCAAAATAAGTGTGGGTATTTTGTTGCCATTTCTGACTCAATCTCCCATCTAGCTTCTATCACGACCAAGAGGCAAGCCTAAAAAAAACATCTAGTCAAATGACTTGATTCTTAGAGAGAACCCAATTGTCCAGCCCAAGGCTAGGATGTAAGTGGAAGACTTAACATAAATTTAATCCAAAAACCCAAGACAAATGGGTTAGGGTCCACAAAGTGATAAATAAGAGTTATAGATAGGGTAATAATAAACAAAGAGAAAATATTGTGCAGGAAATGAAATCATTCAACACCATACTACAAACTTACAAACTAATAAAAAGAAATAAACCCTTACTAAGGGCAACCAAATAAAATGCCCATAATGAAACTAAGTCCGAAGTAACCACAACTTGAACATTACACCTTACCACCACAATAAGAACTTGGGAAAAAGGAAGGTCATTGGGGTGAGTGACTAACTCAGTAGGCAATTTATACTAAATGCAATGCACGCAAAACTAGTTTTATCTTTCTCACCAAAACCATGATTAAAGACAATGTTGTGCATGGATTTAAAATCATTTCCAACGCTTTAAGAAACTACCCCACTGGCCACCAATGTGCAGTTAGAAAATGTGGCTGTATATATAGACGACTAATATAAAAATAGATCCATCGAGTTTTCACTATAAAACAATTTTCAGTGAAAAGAGAGGATCACTCAAGGACTCCTCCGAACAAATGATCAAAAAGGTGGTGATCGTTTCTTGACAACACCTCATGAGTTAGGAAGGGAAAAATGATAGCGATCTAAAGATCCAGTAGCGTCACTTAGGTTGCTAGCGAGTAAGCTTGTACGATGATACAACCCATAATATCAATAACTAAATACACTTTTACCAAGTTTATGGTTTCGAAACCCATTTGCACACAACACAAACAAAACATCTTCACATAGTAGAAGATGTATGTGTGATAGCCTTATGATGTTTTGACATCGTGACCATTCAAAACATCAAAAAGATTCATCCTCTCATATCAGTAACAGAGCAATCAATGAAATGTCATGCACGTAAATATAAACATGTAAAATTCACGTACACATGTAGTATAAAAATTAACGTACTATCAAATAATCCCTGTCGGGTTTTCATATGTGGCAATTGACAAAATAAAGTTTAAAAAACCATGATGCAATGCCATAAAATAAAATAGAAAATCTCTACCTCGATGATGACATAAGTCTAGCTGACTATCTGCATGTGTAATCGAAAACAAGCAATGAAACTAGAAACACTGTTGGAACCTAAATACAAATTGATGTTAAACACCATATCAACACTAGGGACAAAACACAAGTCCTAAAATGGAATTCAAAATAAGAATGGAAGGACTAACACAAGTCTTCTTGGCTCAATACAACGAGCAACAGGAAACCTCACATTGAACTAAAAAGCGACACTAACCAGAAATAAGATATAGCTGAGAAAGCTAAGTGAGGATCATTAAACTCAAACTCTACAAAATTGGTTGACCAAGACACAACAGGGCCAACCAGACACATCAACAGTAGACTTGAAAAACCCACCAGTTGAAACGGTAGGGCCATGATTGATGAGACACAACTACGGTTGGCCAAGACCACTTAGTGTTGACAAAAGATGACGAGGGTGAATTAAAACCACACAGTGTCGACAGGGAATGACGATGGTCACTTGGGATAAAGAAGCAGTCAATAAAACTCAACTGTAGTGAAGCAAAAAACAACCAATGGTCAAAAGACATAGTCGTGGTTGACCAAAAACAACCACAGATGCCCAATCTCAATAGCAGTCTATCGGACCCTACCGCTGTATCCCAAACTCAATATTAATCGATCTGGCTGGAGTAGCAATGAAACTAACCCTACGGAGGATAACCTGTCTCCCACAATGGACAACTTTGTAGGATTGATATACACCTGAGGAAAGGGGAGGGAGGGGGATGGTGAATTGAGCGTTCTAACGTTTTCGGTCAATATTATAATTCTAATCCTTAAGTGAGTTATCACAAATATGCATACAATTAATACCAAATTTAAAGAAGTAAAGGGATAGAAATATGACATCAATTTGGTAATGTAGTTCGAAAAATCAGCCTACATTTGCGTTTCAAGGTCTCTCATTGAAGATTCCTTAAAAAAAATAACCTCCCCAATTATTGTTGATTGAACTTTACGGGAGTCAATCAAAGCCATTACAAGATTATTACAAGGCGTCACCATTTTCTCTTGACTGTTACCAGGCGTCACCATTTTCTCTTGACTGTTACGGGGCGTCACCCTTGATCGTCACGTAAATTCAATGAAGGAAATGAAAGATTAAAATAAAACTCTAAGTCCTAAGCTTTCCAAATATAACTCTCAAGTTTGGGAATGAGAGATGTAATACCGGGATAAATCCTCCATGTACTATGTAAAAGATTTTATGGAATGAATAAATATTTTATAAAAAGAAAATATGTTTCGTAATTATTAATTGGGACTTTATGCAATCTAAATGAGGGAAGAAATATTTTTGAAATTTTTAAAGTGAAGAATTGCTACGGATTGTGTATTTTTCATATTCGGTCGCGTTGAGGTTGTGGTTTCAATCGAATATCTTGACTGAAAATGCATCATGGGTGACTCCTTGCATTTTTGATCATACCACAGTCAGAGTTAGGGTCGGAGAATTCGGCCAAAATGTTGTTCGTACTACATTTTGTAGTTTCAAACACAACGCGATCAAAGTTGTGGACGTGATATGCTACCAAAAAATATTTGGATTTCAAACCTGTCAAATTCGTTGATCGAATCTTTGGTCGGGACGCAGTTGCAAGGTGCGAACAAAAAAGAAAAACTGAAGTGAAATTTAGAAATTCGGTCGATGTTTCGGATGACTCCTTCAACCGAAAAACCAATTTAAAGCGAGAAATCTGTTTTCCATTGGCCATTTCTTTCTCCTCCAGCAAATAATTTCTTTCCTTCCCCAAGAAGATAGCAACTTTTCCATGTGACCTTCTCACATTGGATCTTCTCCCTTGAAATGGGCAACTGTCCATCAATCTCTAACCTTCACGTGGGTCTTACTTCGTCTATAAGATGAGGGAGTTGGGTGATGCTTCAGGACTCTACACTACCGAGCTGCGACTGAGAGAAGAGGTGAGTTCCTATCTTGGTATTTTCTTGGGTGCATTGCTACATTGGTGGTTGTCGTGGCCGTGAGGTGAACTGTTGTGGTGACATTCTGTTGAAGGTAAGAATTGGGATGTATGTTAACCAAAGGAGGCCCTACATCGTTGGACTATCTTTTGTTTGAATACTTCCTTTGTTATTGTTATTCAATGTCAATATGCTCTTGTTAGTTAGATTGATTATCACTGTCATTTCCTATTGCTCTAAGAAACTAATTCACGTATGAAGTTGGAATACCTGCTGTGATTTGTTAGCCATATGAGATCTTCCTGTTTGTTTGAATATTGCCATTCACTATTGGTTGTGAAACTATATTGCGATCTGCTTGAGACTTATGGTTGTTTAAATGTTACTATGATTAATACAGTGAAGGTTTGCATTGCCATATTCTGTGGGTTGAGAAATGTTAGTTGCTTAGAAAAGTATTACCCTATTTCTTTTGGATTACCAATTCAGATTGAACAATGAACTGTATTATCTTGCTAGTGGTGAGATTTAGTTGATTAAGAATATGAGAAGTGGTAATGTTATTTTACAGTAAAGTGTTGCTTTGTTGAGTGTGGTTTTCTGCCAATTATAGTGCAATAAAGAACTGCTTGGGGTGTTATCCTTCTTTGTTAAATAAATTGTTGCCGTTTTTCTAAGTTTGTTATGAAATGAAGAAATATGGACATTAATCGGAGTTAATTATTACCATTGTTCCCTTAATTTTCTATGCTTTGGAAATTGGCCTTGCCCTGTTATATGTCCCTTGGATTCTTGACTTGCTCCCTAGAAATGCATAGATGATTTTGTAATACCCCGACTTTTTAATTGGGTTGACTATCGGGGTATTACCAAGAATGTACTCGTTAGATAATATATTGTGGAAATTAATGGAAAATTAACGTAATCAAAATAAAATAATATTTATTTAATGAATTAAAATATATAACATTGGGATAAAAGAGTTAAATTAATGGAATTAAGGGGGGTGTGATAAATTAATTAATTGGGAATTTAAATTAATGAATTAAAATAATAAGATAAGAGGATTTAAAATGGGAGGAGAAATTAAAGAGTGATGAACTGGTTCACTGAGTGAATCGGTTCAGCCCATTTCGGCCATTCACTGGAGGGAGAGACAAAAATCGTGAAAGGGGAGAGCCCGATGGGAAGAGGAGGGAGAGAAGGGGAAAGCTGAGAGAGGAAGGGGGAGCGATGAACTCTTGTGAGCGGCGAGGCTATGATGACGGTCAGGCGAGCTCCGGCGTGCGGCGACGGTTGAGAAGTCGGGATTCGCAAGTGAGGTGGCAATGAAAGTGGCAATGCTCTGTCATCCAGGTGCTGCTCGGCAACGGGATGGCGACGGTGAGACAGACAGCGACAGCAGCTCGGCGCTGGGCGATGGCCGGCGATGCCTCGGGTCGGTGCTGGAACTAGACCGGCCGAAGGCCATGGTCCAGTTGGTTTAGGGGATAACCGAGTCCTTCTCTAATGCGTGTTCTCCAAGCCAACAGGGAGATAAATTGGACATCATAGCTATGGATGGCAAAGAGTAGAGTATGGAGTGCCTCTACTCCATAGGGTGGCAGTGGACAGGAGATAAAAACTGGGGGAATTGCTGCTCTCTGGAGGTGTTCTGTCAGCTTCTCTCCTTGTTGGTGAAGCCGAGTGCAGAGGAGGAAAGATGGAGGTCGAGAGCTTCCTCTTGGCTGTTGGTGAGTTCTTCTCCAATCTCTTTGTCTTGGATTTTGTGGTGTTTTTCAGTCTCTGGAATGTTTCATTCCCTCGGTTAGATGATGACTGTTATGGAAATTATGGATGAATGAGTTTGGGAATTTCTCAGTATGACATGAATACTCTCTGTTGATTGGTTTAATAATTTGTTGAATTAGGCTTTCGACTATGTAACTTGGTTGCTGTTGGTTGGTTAATAATCTGTTGGAAATGTTGGTTGGTTAATAATCTGTTGGAAATGTTGGTTAGTTAATAATATGTTGAGTGTATGCTTAGTGATCTACTAGTATGAGTTTTCCCAGTTGTGATGTTAATGATGCACTCTATTGGTTGGAAATTTAAAAGGGATAATTGTGTGTGACGATGGGTTTTATACTCTGTGTGTTGTTGTGAGTATTACGTTTAATTTATTATGGATTTCAAATATGTTAGATAGGAACTCTGAATATTGAGATATATGGAAATGCTATGTTTGGATTTTGTTACGCACTTGATCATTATTGGCCCTGTTGTTGGTTGATTATGTGTTCTATGATTTACTTACAAGTTATGGGATAATGATGGACGATCACTCTATTAAATTGGTGTTCTGTTGTTTAGTTAGGAATTTCTAAATTTCTATTGATCAATTGCTTTGTTGGGTTGTCTGCCGAGTTGGTGTTGTTTTGTGATACTCTGTTTTGTTGGATGTGATGAATGGATTATAGAGCATGATAGAACTATAGGTTTAATACACTGTTTTGGTAATTGGCTATGTTTGGATGTTGTTGTTGAGAAATCTTTTTATGCATTTGATTGGATATTTCTTGGACGTGGGTTGTGTTCTCTATTTGGATAAATATCCTGTCTTTTAAATGGTGTTAAATGGAAGAATCCTATTATGTTGGCATATTCTAATCGGGTTGGAGGTTACTACTCTAATGAATTAATTGGAAGCATTGATCGTTGGTTATTTGCTAGGTTATGATCGTTGGGTATTTTCATAATTGATGTTGTTATGTTCTGTTAATTATAGTTACGTAATTTTAGTTGTGTGTTGTGATGGTTACAAATTAATAATGGATTGAGACTTTTAATTGATTATTGAATTTGGACTCGTTGTATGAATGACTATATTGACATATAAGGAAATTGCTATGTGAAGCTTATCTGTGGATTATCGAATATTACTGATTTGCAATTTAGTTATAGCTTAATGTTTGTTGTATTGTTACAATGGAATGTTGATATGCTGGAATTGGTTAGTTAATCGTTTACGTTGGATGATCTATTGGTCTAATGTTTATGCTAGTTAATATCAAGTATAATGTATGGTGGGAATACTGTGAGAATTAAGTGAGCATTATGCACGTTGATAAATGCTTTAAATGTTTGGGCGATTCAACTGTTGTTTTATTAAGATGAAATATAATGAAATGCAGTGGTTGTTGGATATTAACTGTTGTCTTGATTTGGTTTATGAATGACTCTCTCTGTTGACAATGTATTATTGTTGGAGTTGGTTTGATAGTCATGGGTTGTCCTTTATCCTATTAAGTTTGACTGGTTGTTCTACATTTTAGAATATTGTTATTGAGATTAAATTATGGGGATGGTTATGGGTTTCGTGAACTGTTACGAGTTTAGTTGAGATTAGGTTATGAAACTAAGTAATAATTCAATGTTATTAAACTGTAAAGCTACAAAGAAGAGAATAAGAATGAAGGAGTGCTATTATGCGTTATCACTTTGAGGTAAGGAAATGAGTGAGTCTTGGCCATTTGGAGGCCCTACCCATAAGTAGTGTGTGTGAGTTTATTCTTGGGTGATTGTACTGCTGCTAGTTCCCTTAGTTAGTTTATTTATTGATGATAGCTCCCTTAGTTCTCATAATTTATTTACTGCAATCATAGGAACGAAAACATTTAGAGCTTAGATAAATGAAATGTTTAGACGTGAGGAATGCTTACTGAAAGTTTAAGGAAAGAATGAACTACTGTGATATTATGCTAAGTAGCATGTAATTAGCATAATTAACTAAGCAGCATGTTTGGTTTCTTAAGCATGTTGGTTAACTAATCGAGCATGTTAGGATAACTAAGTAGAATGATCGCCTAGAATGATAAATATGGGAAGCATGTAAACAGACTAGGAAACTAATTAAGATATTTAATTAGAATGATAAACGTAATTAATTAACTTGAGCATATAATTGATTAGAATAAAATAAGCATGGTTAAACCGTCTAGGATAAAAACATGTAATTCACTTTAAGCATGTAATTGATTAATTTAGTCAACTAGATCATTAATTAAAGGATAGTCAATTAGATTATTAATCAAAATATGTTAATTAACCAGTGTAATTAACTAATGCAATTAATTGAGCATGCTAATTCACTAGAACAATTAACTGAAGTAATCAACTGAAGCATGTAAATCACCTAGGACAAACTAAAATGACAAATGTAGGAAGCATGTAAACATACTAGAAAGATAATAAATGTAATTAATCTTTGAGCACGTAAATTAATTAGGATAACCAACTAGATTAACAATCGTAACTCGAAGTGAGCATGATAACTAATTAGGATATTCATTTAGCATGATAAATGTAGTTAATTGTTAAGCATGATAGTTTAAATGAATTACTTGCAGGTCTACTATACTTGTATGCATTCGCTGTTTCAATTACATATTGCACTTGTTTCTGTCGTGCACAGTTATTTCCTTTCCTTATGTGATTTACTTTTGTTTATGCGCGCATTCAATTACAGTTTCTTTTCTTTATATGCGCACTTCAATTCTTATGAATGTTATGTCATCATGCATCACGATAGGATGAGAATGTATGAGCATGCATCATGATAATAGAGACTAATAGGGAGTGCCACCTTAGTGGTGGTACGCAAGCATTCATAAGTGAGATGAAAAAGTTAAGAAAGGAAGAAGAAAGAAAAAGGGAATTGGGAGTGGATGGGTAGCGGATATAGTCTGTAAACTAGGCGTAGCCCCTTCCTCGTAGGGTACAGGAGTTCTAGTTTACTTAGAAAATAAGAGAAAAGGCTAGATCTGTTACGCCATAGCACGAGAAAAACCTCCCAATTCCAGCTCGAAGTATGAGTATGGAATAATAGAATGAAATTATGGATCAAAAGGGATAAAAAAAAAGTAAAGTAATAAATGGACTAATGACTTAATGAAAAGATTGGTTTGAGTGGCCCCCATTCCAAAATGGATTGAAGAGTGACATTCATATGCATAGAACCCTTTTCCTTACTGAGCCATTAGGCTCACGTATTACTTGTGGTGTAGGTAGAAACGATGAACAGATAACAAGCAGATAAAGAATAGATAACATAAAGGCAGGGATGATGAGTTTGCACGCGCGAGGGAGTCCGTGGCTGGCCAGGCAGAAAGATGGTAAAAAGAGGAACATATTTAATTAAATTAAGTTGTAACAAATTGTATTTAAACGTTTAGTTTTCTTCAGTTAAATTGTATTTACGCTTCCACAACGTTTTACATTAATGGTTTTGATTTAACGCTTCTGCATAAGTTTTACTAAATGAGATTTTATATTGAGTTTTACGAATGGTTAGTAGCATCCAGACTTAGGCGCTCTCTGATTTGGTTTCAAAAAAAATTTTAAATTTTTACACATTTCAAGGAATTACGAAAATCCGGGTCGTTACAAATTTAGTTAATAATATGTTTCCAGTATAATAATTCTCTAAATTGTTCTTTAAATTCATTAATAAATGCTACATGATGCGTTATTTTAGCTTAAACCATAACCTGTCATTTCTCTATACTAATGTCATGTTTCCTTTTAATGTTTTGTATATATATTTGTGAACTGTACATGACATCCATGCATCATGATTAGGGTTTATAAAATTGTTGAGATATTGCATGACATGCATAATAAACATAAATACACGTGTGGGGGTTCAGGAGATTTGGTGATGGTCCATCAGTGGCGACACCATAGGATGTATCTCCCCATCAGAGTGACGGTTAGCCACATGAACCATAGGATATATTCTCTTCTCTTGGTCTGGAAATCCCCAACGTCTTAAACAAAAGAGAATGATGATGGTCATCGGTGCTGATACCATATGATGTATCCTTTCTCTCGGTATAACAGAAAAGATAGGTTCTTTTTGAAATGCATTGCATGAGCACGCATGAGTATTTGCATTGCATTCTATTCTAATTTTTTATGAGCATTAGACTCATTGTTTTATCCTGTGATGTAGGTGATTATTATGAGACATGTGACATGCAAGTTGAGGAGGAGGTATTTTAGGACGATCAATTGGGTTACTAGCCACGTTCGACCTGATGGTTATGGCTCATGAAAACAATGTTGGTTATTTTGAACAATTAACTTCGTATTTTGAATATGGTAAACATTTTGTACCCATGGACTTTTGATGGAAGTATTGAAACTATGTTTTGAAAATTTATCATCTATTTCCTCTCATTTTACTCTGATATATTTTCAAATAATTTTTCCAATAGACGTTTTAAATAAATTAAAGAAATTTTTTATGGTTAAAAATGAACGTAAGAAAAAAGTTTAATAACGCAGGGCACTACAGTTGGTATCAGAGCATAACCAGGTCGAACGCGGTTCTGTAGACTGCTGGTAACGTAAGATTTGTAGTGGAATACTCCTTCGACTGTAAGTTCAGTTTTAAATTTTAAAATTTTAAAATTATTTCCTTTAAACTTATTATTCCCTAATTTGAAAATGGAGAGAACTCTAAAATGGCAAGAAGAGTAAGAAACAATATACCAATTCCTAATGAGAGAGATGAAGCCCTTAACCATATTGCCGAGGTAGTTGAACGATAGTTTCAATTTATGCAGCAACAATCTCAATTTATGGAATGGTTCATGGAGAGAGAGAATTGTAATGGGAATGGGAATCACCATGCTATTGTGGTTCCTGTGGAAGCTAGCTTGGAAAGGTTCCAGCGACTTAAACCTCCCAGCTTTGAAGGCAACATTTCTAATGTCGCGGGAGCTGAAGAGTGGATACGATCTCTGGAAAAGATGTTTGAGTATGCCAAAATACGAGAAACTGAGAAAGTGAAGTGTGCTACTTATTTACTAACCTATGATGCCCAGTTTTGGTGGGATTCTGTGAAGACAACGCTGAATATCCAGACTCTCATGTGGGAGGATTTTAAAGAACTATTCTACGAGAAATATTTCAATTATAGAACCCAATATCAGAAAATAGTGGAGTTTATATGACTGCGCCAGACAGAGACTGTATCTGAATACATTTGGAGATTTGAAGCATTGTCTAAGTTTGCTCCGTATTTGCTTGACAATAATGGGCACAAGGTCCAACATTTCATCCAAGGACTTAAAATAGAGATCTTGAGGGCTGTCAGACTGGCTGGAATATGAGGTACTCCATATGCGCAGCTTATGGCTAGGGCACTTGATGCTGAGGATGTAGAGTCAATAGCGGCAAAACAACAGAAGATAAATCAGAGGGTATGGCAGAACAACTAGAGCCTACCGCAGCATAGTGCTCCATCGGTAAACTGTGGAATGAAGAGGTCATCAGGGAATGAAATGTAACAGGGGAGAGACAAGCGTCCCATGGTTGAAGCAACTACAGCTCCACCAAACAAGTGCCCTAAATGTTAGAAGAACCATCACAGACAGTGTAGAATTGGCTTGGGTGGGTGTTTCAAGTGCGGAAAGCCTGAGTGTGTGGCGAGACATTTTCCATCTATGGCAGGAGGATCTGGCGGGGTGGCCCCGCGAGTGTTCTCATTATACGAAAATGGCGAAGAAGAGGAATTACCAGTAGTCGTATCAGGTACTCAAAATATTATGAAGTTATTACCCATATGCTTTTATATGATATTAGAATATTCTCCCGTAGCATTAGAAATTTCTGCATTTAAATAAATAAATTTTTTGATCACCCTAGGTACTATATATGTTAATAATGTTGCTGCATACGCCTTATTTGACACTGGAGCTACTCACTCATTCATCTCGACCGAATTTTGCGCAAAAGAAAATTGTCCCCTTGGTCTTATGACGAGTGGGTATAGAGTACTCCTACCTTCTGGAGATTATATGACTGCTAGTAGTATTTTGAAAGCATATGCAGTTCAAATAAACGGTCATGTATTCCATGCTGATCTGATTGCTATGAACGTAAAGGGGTTTGATATCATTCGTGGGATGAACTCGTTAGCCAAGAACCAAGTGATTATAAATTGTGCAAGAAGAGAGGTCTACTTCCACCCTCTCGGTGGTGAACAACACATCTTCCGAGGAATCAAGGAAAAGGGCAAGTTGGGGGTTATTTTTGCACTCAAGGCAGATCAACTGATGAAATGCAGATGTGAAGGATTCCTTGTGAATATTATGAACATCATAGTCAAACTTGAGGCAAAGATAGAGGATGTTATGGTGGTTCACGACTTTTTGGGGGGTTTTCTTGGATGATCTCCATGGGTTGCCAACTAGCAGGGAGATTGAATTCATAATAGACTTACATCCTGGCATGGAGCCAATTTCAAAGAATTTGTACCGGATGGCGCCCATAGAATTGCATGAGTTAAAGGCCCAGGTTGAGGAATTAATCAACAAAGGGTTCAACCGTCCGAGTTTCTCACCCTGGGGAGCTCCGGTTTTATTCGTGAAAAAGAAGAATGAATCGTTAAGGATGTGTGTAGACTATCGAGAACTAAACAAAGTGATGATTAAAAATAGATACAATTTACCTTGAATTGATGATCTATTTGACCAGCTACACGGTGCCTGCATGTTTTCAAAAATTGACCTCCGTTCAAGGTATTATCAATTGAGAGTTAAATCGGAAGATATACCTAAGACAACGTTTTGAACCAAATACTGGCACTATGAATTTCTGGTGATGTCTTTCCGGGCTAACCAACACCCCTATGGCTTTCATGGATTTGATGAACCAAATTTTCAAAGACTATCTGGACAAATTCATTATCGTCTTCATTGATGATATTCTTGTATATTCCCACTCGAAAGAAAATCACCGTGAACATTTAAGAATTTCCCTATCTATATGCTAAATTTTTCAAGTGCGAATTTTGGCTAAGTGAAGTCAGTTTCCTTGGCCATGTGATCTCTAAAGATGGCACTGCTGTGAACCCAGCAAAGATTTAGACAATTGTTGAATGGGTACAACTGAAAAGTATGGGTGATGTGAGAAGTTTTCTTTGATTGGCTGGATATTACAGACGATTCATAAGTAGATTTTCAAAAATTGTTATACCTCTCACTGTTTGACTAAGAAAAATAAAAGATTCTGGTGGTCTAGTGAATGCAAAGAGTGTTTTTAGGAATTGAAACGTCAGCTGACATCAACACCTGTATTGGCCCTACCAATGGAAGAGGGTAATTTCTGTATTTATTGTGATGCATTCAAGTGCAAACTTGGTGGGGTACTGATGTAGAATGGAAAGTTGATTGCCTATGTTTCAAGACAACTTAAAACACATGAGACTAACTACCCTACTCACGATCTTGAGCTCGTTGTTGTGGTCTTCACACTAAAAATCTTGAGGCATTATCTTTATAGGCAACGGTGTGAGATCTTCATGGACTATAAAAGTTTGAAGTATATCTTTATGCAGAAAGAGTTGAACGTGAGGTAACAGCGATGACTGGAATTTGTAAAAGATTATGACTGTGAGATCAAATATCACCCAGGGAAGGCGAAATGTTGTGACTAACGCTCTAAGCAAGAAAGTTGCAATAATGAGTATAATATGTGAAGAGATGCCTGTGGGACTGTAGAAAGACATTCAAGAGTTAGATGTGTAGATGGCTCCTACACAGCTGGCGAATGTTTTATCAGCTCTAACACTAAAGCCCTCTATACATGAAAGAATTAAGGAAACCCAGCAGAAAGACGCCCAATTTGAAGATTTCAAATTTAATCCAACTCTGCCTGAGTTTCAGGACTATTCTATATCTGTAGACGGAATAGTGAAATTTAAAAACATATGGTACGTGCCTGCCAACTCACTGTTGTGAGTGGCGATATTGAGGGAAGCCCATTCTTCAAGTTTTTGCATCCATCCCGAGTGTAATAAGATGTATAAAGATCTTAAAGTACACTATTATTGGCCTGTGATGAAGTACGACATTGCCGAATATGTTGCGTTGTGCCATGTATGTCAGCAGGTAAAGGCCGAACATCAACAACTAGGTGGAATGCTTCAACCAATGTTAATACCTGAATGGAAATAGGAGCATGTCACAATGGATTTCGTTACTAGGTTACCAAGGACAAAAAAAGGGCATGAAGCGATATGGGTAATTGTTGATAGATTGACCAAGGTTTCCCACTTCTTGCCAGTACAAATGACCTACAAAACAAATCAATTCGTAGACCTGTATGTTAAAGAAATTGTGCGACTGCATGGGGTTCCATTCTCCATTGTATTTGATCATGATCCGCGATTCACATCTATGTTCTAGAAGAGCTTAAACAAGGTCATGGACATAGAATTGAAGTTTAGTATTGCCTTTCATCTGCAAACTAACGGCCAAAGTGAATGTAAAATCCAGATATTGGAAGATATGATGCGTGCTTGCGTAGTGGAATTCCAAATCGGATGGGGAAAGATAATATTGTTGGTTGAATTAGCCTATAATAAAAGTTTCCATGCGACTATTGATATGGCACCCTATGAAGCGTTGTATGGCAGGAAGTGCAGGTCCCCTCTATATTGGAGTGTAGCCAGTGAAACTGAGTTTTATGGCCTTGACATGATACAACAGATAGTCAAATCAGTGGCAATTATCCGACAAAGAATGTTGATTGCTCAAAGTTACTAGAAAAGCTACACTGACCACCGTCATTTGGACTTGGAATTCAATCTTGGAGACCTGGTTTTTCTAAAGTTATCACCTTTCAAGGGTGTTATGCAGTTTGGATGAAAAGAGAAACTGAATCCATGATATATTGACTCCTTTGTGATCACAGAAAGGGTAGGCAAAGTGGCGTATTGGTTACAACTACCAGCTGCCATGGCGGGTGTGCACAACATATTTCACATATCAATGTTGAAGAAATGCCTTGGGGATACAACTCAAGTGGAACATCAAGAACATGTTAAAGTTCAAGCCAACTTAAGCTACGAGGAAAGACCGATTCAGATTCTACGCTCTAGAGTAAAAGAACTTCAGCATAAGTGAATCTTGCTTGTCAAAGTATTATGGCAAAATCACACTGCGGAAAAAACAACGTGGGAAAGGAAGGATGACATGGAAGCCAAGTATCCGGAATTATTTACTTAGGCAAATTTTGAGGGCAAAATTTTGTTAAGGAGGGGAGATTGTAATGCTCGGATAAATCCTCCATGTATTATATAAAAGATTTTATGGAATGAACAAATATTTTATAAAAAGAAAATATGTTTCGTAATCGTTAATTGGGTCTTGATGCAATGCGAATGAGGGAAGAAATATTTTTGAAATTTTTAAAGTGGAGAATTGTTACGGATTGTGTATTTTACATTTTCAATCACGTTGAGGTTGTGGTTTTGGTCAAAAATCTCGATCGAAAATGCATTACGGGTGACTCCTTGCATTTTCGGTCATACCACGGTCAGAGTTAGGGTCAGAGAATTCGGTCGAAATGTTATTTAGACTACATTTTTTAGTTTCGAATGCAAACGTAGTTGAGGTTGTGGACATGATGTGCGACCAAAAAATATCAAATTTCAAACCTGTAAAATTCGTCGATTTTGTGGTCGAATCTTTGGTAGGGACGCGGTTGCAAGGTGCAACCAAAAACGCAATAGTGAAGCAAAATTTAGAAATTTAGTCGTAGTGCGGTCGATGTTTCGAACGACTCTTTCTCCTCCCGCAAATAATTTATTTCCTTCCCCGAGAAGATAGCTACTATTCCACATGACCTTCTCGCATTGGACCTTCTCACTTGAATTGGGCAACTATCCATCAATCTCTTGCCTTCACATGGGTCTTCCTTTGTTTATAAGATGAGGACATTGGGTGATGCTTATGGACTTTACACTGTCGAGATGCGACCGAGAGAAGAGGTGAGTTCCTGTCTTGGTATTTTCCTGGGTGCATTGCTGCATTGGTGGTTGTCGTGGCCGCGAGGTGAACTGCTGTGGTGACATTCTGTTGAAGGTAAGAATTTAGATGCATGTTGGCCAGTGAAGGCCCTACATCGCCGAACTATCTTTTGTTTGAAAATTGCCTTGGTTGTTGCTATTAAATGTCAATACGCTCTTGTTAGTTAGATTGATTATCACTGTCATTTCCTGTTGCTCTAAGAAACTGAGAAACTGATTCACGTATGAAGTTGGAATACCTACTGTGAATTGTTAGCTGTATGAGATCTTCTTCTTTGTTTGAATATTGCCATTCATTATTGGTTGTGAAACTACACTGTGATCTGCTTGAGACTTATGGTTGTTTAAATGTTACTTCGATTAATACAGTGAAAGTTTGCGTTGCCATTTTATGTGGGTTGAGAAATGTTAGTGGCTTAGAAAAGTATTACCCTATTTCTTTTGGATTACCAATTCAGATTGAACAATGAACTGTATTATCTTGCTAGTGGTGAGATTTAGTTGATGAAGAATATGAGAAGTGGTAATGTTATTTTACAGTAAAGTGTTGCTCTATTTAGTGTGGTTTTCTGTCAATTATAG
The DNA here is from genome assembly GCA_022433065.1 of Begonia loranthoides. Lineage (NCBI taxonomy): Eukaryota > Viridiplantae > Streptophyta > Magnoliopsida > Cucurbitales > Begoniaceae > Begonia > Begonia loranthoides. Next base: position 9,235,273 of record CM039470.1, read on the forward strand.
TGCGATAAATAACTGCTTGGGGTGTTATCCTTCTATGTTAAATAAATTGTTGCCGTTTTTCTAAGTTAGTTATGAAATGAAGAAATATGGACATTAATCGGAGTTAATTGTTATCGTTGTTCCCTTAATTGTCTATGCTTTGGAAATTGGCCTTTCCCAATTATATGTCCCTTGGATTCTTGACTTGCTCCCTAGAAATGCATAGATGGTTTAGTTAATAATTTGTTTCTAGTATAATAATTCCTTAAATTGTTCTTTAAATTCATTGATAAATGCCACATGATGCGTTATTTCAGCTTAAACCGCAACCTATCATTTCTCTATATTAATGTCATGTTTCCTTTTAGTGTTTTGTATATATATTTGTGAAATGTACATGCACCATGATTAGGGTTTATGAAATTGTTGACATATTGCATGATATGCATAATAAACATAAATAGGCATGTGGGAATTCAGGAGGTTTGGTAACGGTTCATTGGTGGCGACACCATAGGATGTATCTCCCCATCAGAGTGACGGTTAGCCACATGGATCATAAGATGTATCATCTTCTCTTGTTTCAGAAATGCCCTACGTCTTAAACAAAAGAGAACGTTGACAGTCATCGGTGGTGATACCATAGGATGTTTCTCCTCATTGGAGTGACGGATAGCCATATGACCTTAGGAAGTATCCTTTCTCTTGGTATAACAGAAAAGATAGGTTCTTTTCTGAAATGCATCGAATGAGCAAGCATGAGCATTTGCATTGCATTCCATTCTAATTCTTGATGAGCATTAGACTCATTGTTTTATCCCGTGATGTAGGGGATTATTATGAGACATGTGACATGCAAGCTGAGGAGGAGGCATTTCAAGACAATCTTTTAGGTTATCAGCCGGGTTCAACCTAATGGTTGTGGCTCATAAAAACAATGTTGGTTATTTTGAAAAGTTAACTTTGTATTTTGAATATGGTAAACGTTTTATAACCATGGACTTTTGATGGAAATATTGAAACTATTTTTGAAATTTATCATATATTTTCGCTCATTTTACTCTGTTATGTTTTCAAATAAATTTTCCAATACACGTTTTAAATAAATAAAAAAAAATTATGGCTAAAAATGAAACTAAGAAAAATGTTTAATTACGCAGGGCGTTACAGGGGAGCTAAGCTAAGTACTTAATTTGCTTAGAGAAATCGAGTAATAAAATCGGTAGCATTTCAATATGATTCTCTCTTCTTATTTCTTCTACTAGTAACTACTTCTATATATAAAAACTATCCAGCAGTCGACCACTCAACATTTTTGATCGATCGCTTTCTGACCATTGCATTGTAGTTGTTGTATATCTGGTCGACCGCTTCCTTCGCTCCGGTCGACCACTTTAGTGCAACTCAAGAACTGTCTCAACTCTATCCAATTTTTGGTTGACTAGTATTCATCCCGGTCGACCGCTCTTCTACACTTCAGCATATGTCGAGAAATTTATCATTTCTCTAATCGACTGCACTTCTTCTTCAATTGACTGCATTTCTGCTATTTTGCCTCTAACCGCCTAGTTCACCTCTATTCCATTTTTTCACATTTTGAAGCATTTAAGTCCCAAAACTTATCCATTAGCGACATGGACTTAACACACACGTTATTAAGCATAAATACCCTTATACAGGGTATTTCCAATGAAGATCAAATGTCAAAGAATAAATATAGCATATTTATAAACAACTTATAAATTATCAATATAAGGCATCAGCAAAACAAAAAAGCCTAATGTCTATAGGCTAACAATTTCTCCCTTTTTGATGATGACAATATATTATAAGTTGTTTATTTCTCCCCCTAAGTATGAGCATATTGTATTGCATAATTTGATCTCTTCTCCTTAGTTTATGCAATATATTTCTCCCTTTTTAGTATATGCTATATATGTTTTTCTAATAACTTATACTACTCTCTACCCCTTTGGTATAATAAAAAGGAATTCAAAGGGGAGGAGCTATTTCAATAATGTCTCTCCCCCTTTTGATATTATACAAAAATAAAATTCAATGAGAGTATAAAACTTAGCATCAAAATCATCAAAATGTTTAATAAAGTCTCTCCCCCTTAGTCATTATTCTAATTCAAATCAATGGACATAAGATTTACCAACAACAGTATCAAAACCATTTAATAAACAAATTCTTGATACCAATTGAAAAATTAAAGATACCAAAAGTTGGAAAAGATATCCAATTCTATGACACCAAACCAAAAATTTATCTCTATTGAATACTTCATTATTAATTTCTTCATCCAAGTCAATATAATATGCCAATTATAAACTTTAAGTTTTCATAAATAGATACAAATTTTAATAACCAACTTCAAAATAATTCATCTCATCAAAATCAAATCCAAACATATTTAATCTAAATGAATATCCAATGAAAGCAAATAGAATTATTCGTACTTCAATCAATATTCCAAAATAACTTCATCAAGTTAAACCAAAACAATAACAAATATTTTCAAATTCATACACTTGAAAAGTTTAAAAAATAATAGACCCATGTTTCCAACAAAAAATAAAATAAAAGTTGTGATATTCCAAAAAAAAAAATTATCCTATAGTTTACCTCCACAAATGTATTTCATCCTTTCATTTGTGATGGAGATAAAACTTGAGGTATCTCCTTTCAAATTATCCAAGCCATTTGGTTTTAATGGGAGAACCTCCAATTTACAACAAAAATCAATTCATTTTTTTTTGTACCCAAATCTTTTTGGGTCCATGAGTTATTATAGGTTTGGTTCTCTTAGGAATTCAAACAAATTTAGAACTTATCATTTTACCATTTGATTTCAATGGACAACAAAATATTTATATCCTACACAATTACAAGTATTACAAATAGTATGACTAACAAAGACATTTTCATAATTTTTCTTTTTTGCAAAGGGTTGATAGTCTATTCCGGCTTTATCGAATGTAACCTTTTGCTTTCCTAAAAGCATGTTAAAATTTTTGCTACTATTTGTGAATTTCAAAATAGTAGAACTCAAATCATCATTCTTTATTTTCAATTCATAAATATACTTCTCAAGTGATTTGATAAAATCATTCAATTCATCATTCTTAGTTTTTAACATACTAAGATCATTCTCAAAATTTTGAACAATATCAATATGTTTTTCCATAACATTTTCATTCTCCTTTTTCAACAATTTATATTTATGTTTAAGCAAATTGAATTGATCAAATAATTCATTAAAGAAATCAAACAATTCATCATTATCATCACTATTATTGTCTAAATTACTAGATGAATTGTGTACCTTTTCCTCCTTGGCCATAAAGCAAATGCTCTCTACTTCTTCACATTTGGATGAAGACTCTTCATCATTATCATCCTATGTGGCCAACATAGCTTTCTTCTTAAAGGCTCTTGATGTCTTCTTTGATTTTGGACAATCAAATATGGTGTGTCCGGGTTTTCTGCACCCAAAGCAAATTATGATCTTCTCCCCTTTCCACTTATTTCGTTGGAGTTACTTGTTGAATTTTTGGGTTATGAATTTTATGTCCTCATTTTCATCCTCCTTCTTGGATTCATCTTGGTTGCTTGAGGAGGTTTTGAAAGCAATGTTCTTTATCTTGGAGATTTCTCTCTCCTTTTGCTCCTCCTTTTTATTGTCCTTCATCGTGATCTCATGAGTCATGAGAGATCTTATGAACCCTTCCATCTTCAAAGCTTTATGATCCCAGACTTCTTGTATAGCCATCTCCTTCAGTTCCCACGATCATGGCAGACACATAAGAGTTTTTCTTATCAACTCTTTGTTGAGATAAACTCTACCAAACACATTTAATCTATTAGTAATGTTAGTGAAACAAGTAAACATATGACTAATAGTTTCACCCTTATCCATGAAAAATAATTTATAATCATGAATAAGCATGCTCATTTTATTTTCCTTTACTTAGTGTCTTAATGTGTAATTTCAAGTAATCTCCAAATTTCATATGTGTTATCTTATGCTTCCACTCTATTAAATTCATCCCTATTTAATACACAATATAACATATTTATAGCCTTAGCATTCTTGCATAATTTTTGTTTATCAATCTCATTATATTCATCATATAATTTGGGAACATTTATACCATTTTCTATTTTAATTGGAACATACAGTCTATTTTCAATTATGTTTCATAAATCATAATCCATAGATTGTATAAATATCCTTATCCTAGACTTCCAATACGTATAATCACTACCATAAAAAAATGGAGGCATAGTAATAGATTGACCTTCAACATGCATATTGAAAGCCATAATATATATAACAAGGAACTACAACAAATTTATGCAAATATACACAATATCACACAAAAAATTTATTAACCCTGCTCTGATACCAATTGTAGGGCTGATATACACCTAAGGAGGGGGAGGGGATGGGGAGGGGATAGAAATATGACACCAATTTTGTAATGCGGTTCGGCAAAACCCGCCTACGTACGCGCTTCAAGGTCCTCCTTTGAAGATTCCTTAAAGCAATAACATTGTTGATTGAACTTCACGAGCGTCAATCAAGCCGTTACAAGACTATTACAGGGCATCACCTTTTTCATTTGATTATTCACGGGGCGTCATCCTTTTCTCTTGACTGTTACAGGGTGTCTCCCTTGATTGTCATGAAAGTACAATTAAGGAAATGAAAGATTACAATAAAACTTGAAGGCATAAGCTCTCCAAATATAACTCTCAAGTTTAGGAATGGGAGCGCTAGGTTAAGTACTTAATTTGCTAAGAGAAATCAAGTAATAAAATCAGTAGCGTTTTGATATGATTCTCTCTTCTTAATTCTTCTAATGGCAAGTGCTTCTATATATAAAAATTGTCTAGCATTTGACCACTCATCATATTCAGATGACCGCTTCCTGACCATTGCATTGTAGCTGTTGTGCATCTAGTCTACTGCTTCCTACGCTCCGATCGACCACTTTAGAGCAATTCAAGAACTGTCTCGACTCTGTCTAGGTTTTGGTTGACCGCCATTAATCCCGGTTGACTGCTCTTTTGCACTTTAGCATATGTCGAGCAATCTGTCATTTCTCCAGTCAACCGCGCTTCTTCTCTAATCGACCTCACTTCTGTTGTTTTGCCAGTGATGCAAACTGTCGACCGCACAATCAACCTCTACTCTGTGTTTTGCACATTTTTAAGCATTTAAGTTCTAAAACTTAACCATTAGCTATATGGACTTAAACACACATGTTAGTAAACATAAATACTCTTATTAAGAGGTATTTCCAACGAAGATCAAATATCAAATAATAAATATAGCTTATTTGTAAGCAACTTATAAATTATCAATATAAAACATTATCAAAACAAATAAGCTTAATGTCTATAGGCTAACAAATTGGAGTGGACACCTGAACCCAAAGTGGACCAAATGCGCGAACATCTGAAACCCCTGCAGACGTCCCAAAAGTATGTCGTGGTCAACAAGAATTCAATCGCTATCTAGCAAAGCAGGTGCTTGGTCTTCCCTACATTAGACAACCAAAACCCCACAGCAGTCAACCGAACAAAGGCTATCAAGAATATAAGCTCTCAGCCAATTTTTGGGTTGTCCGGACCCAAAAATAATGGCCGACCAAACACAAGTCATCTCGAATAGAAAGGCTCTTAGCCAATTTTGAGATCGACTGGACCTAATAGTGGTCAACCTGGGAAGGCTTTCCAGCACAAAATCAAGAGAAAACTCTCTTTCCCTCGCCAATTCCTACCCCAAATCGACATAAAACCTTGAACAAGCTCTAAATCTACTATAATAACATAGAAACAACCAAAGGATTCGACGAATGGGAGTACCTCAGACTCAAATTCCTAGGAAACTCCATGTTCAGTGTAATTTCAAAAGGAATTGAGACTTTGCACAACATCCTAAATAGGAAGACTTCAATTTGAACTACACAATTTCACATAAGAGAGAACCTAGATGAGTTCATAGACTCCTAATCTCCAAAAGAATTTCTCTTAACAATACATGAAACACATCCACTACTCATGCAGATTGGAAAAGATAAGGTCATCCTTTAGTAAACGACCTCAAGATGTCTTCCCAATAGTATCTTAACTCATTCAAAATTTTTTACTAGGTGTTGGAATAACTCTATGCACTGCAGATGAACGTCTAAATTACCAAACTATCAATTTCTCAAGTGATCACTCCCAGGAACAGCAGAATTATGCTCTGATACCAATTTATTTCTTTCATGGCCTGGAGGCGGGTCTAAAAGAAACGCTGGGTCAAACAACCTAATTCTTAGAGAGGATCCGATCACCCAACCCAAGGGTAGGATACCAGCGAAAGACTTAACACAAATTTAAGTCGAAAACCAAAGAAAAAGAGCCACGGTTCACATAGTGATCAACAAAAGTTACAGATATCGTAATAATAAATAAAGAGAAAATACTATGCAAAAAATGAAAGCATTTAACACCATACCACAAACTTTACAAACTAATAAAAAGAAATAAAAGCTCACTAAGGGCAACTAAATGAAATGCCCATATTGAAACTAAGTGCGAAGTAACAACACCTTAAACACTACACTTGACCACTACAATCACAAACTTGGAAGGAGTGGGGTCATTGGGGTGAGTGACTAACTTAGTAGACGGTTAATACTAAATGTAATGTATATAAAATTGGTTTTATCTTTTCTTGTCAAAACCATGATCAAAGACAATATTGGGCATGAATTTAAAATCATTTCCATCATTTTAAGAAACTAGCCTCACTGGCTACCGATGAACAGTCAGAAAACATGGCTGTATACATAGACCGGTAATATCAAAATAGCTCCATCAGGTTTTGAGCATAAAAAATCTCAATGAAAATGAACGATCTCTCAAGGACTGCTCTGAACAAACAAATAGAAAGGCAGCGACCGTTTCTGGGTAGCACCTCATGAGCTAGAAAAAGAAATATGATGGCGATTCGAAGATCCAACAACGTCACACTAGTTTCCAGTAAACATGGCTCTATGACGACATAACCCATAATATCAATAATCAAATATACCCTGATCAAGTTTAGGGATCCAAAATCCAAAGAGCGGGTAATCACGACCCTATCACCCATTTTCACATAGTGAACAAATAAAACCTCATCATGCAGTAGAAAATGTACTTGGGATAGCGTCGTGATGCTTTGACACTATGACCTTTCAAAGCATCAAGACGATTAATCATCTCATATCAACAATAGAGAAATCAATGACATACTATGCATGTAAATATAAACGTGTAAAACTCATATATATATATATATATAATGACATACTATGCACGTAAATATAAATGCGTAAAACTCATATAAATATATAAATATATATATAGTATAACAAGTGACGTGTTGTCGAATAGTCACTGTCGGGTTTTCATATTTGACAACTCAAAAAATAAAGTTGAAAAAATCATGATGCAATACAATGTGATAAAGTATAAAATTCCTACATTGATGATGACAGAAGCCAAGCCGACTAGCCACATGCGTTGTGAGAAACAGAAAACAAAACTAGAAACACTATTGGAACCTAAAATCAAATCGACCTCCACCCCAAATCAACACTAGGGATAAAACATGAGTCATAAACTACAATTTGAAACAAGACTGGAAGGAGTAACACAAGAGTTTCTAGCTCAACACAAGAAGTGATAGGAAATCTCACATTGAACCAAAAAGCTACACTGACTAGAAACAAAATATGACTGAGGAAGCCGACTGAGAATCACTAAACTCAAACTCTATGAAATGAAAAAGTGCTGTCAAATAAGACACAACAACGGTCAACCTAGCACATCAACAATTGACCCAAAAGACCTAGCAGTCGAAAAGACGTGTCCACGATCGACGATAAACAACTACTGTCAACAAAGACTTGACAATGGTCAAATGGGACCATATATTGTTGTCAGGGAATGACTATGGTTAACCGGGACCAAGCAGAAGTTAATGAAACTTAATTGTAGTCAAGCGAAAAACAAGAAAAGGTCAAAAGACACAACTATGGTCGAACAGGGTTGGGAGGCGGTCGACCGAACCTTGCCGTGGATGCCCAAACTCAACAACAGTCAAACCTTGCCACACAAGCCAAGTCTTCCACAATGAATGATGAGAGCGGGCACTCAAACCCAAAATGCACCACACATGCCTGTCTAGAACCCCTGGAAACGTCCTAAAAGCATATTGCGGCCAACCAAAATTTCATCGTGGTCAATCGGATTGGACGTTTGCTATTCTTTGCATTGGATGACCAAAAATACAAACTTATAGTCGATCGAAACTCCAACGTGATCAACTAGAAAAAGGCTACCAAAAATAAAAGCTCTCAGCCAATTTCTCGATCAATCGAACCCAAACTAGCAGTCGACTAGAAACAAACCATCTCAAACAGAGAGGCTCTCAATCAATTTTATGGTCGACCAGACCTAACCAGTGGTCAACCGGACCTAACCAACTGTCGACCGAGGAAAGATTTCTAGTGCGAAATTGAGAGGAAACTTGCATTCCTTCGTCGATTTTCACCCTGAATCGACATAAAACTATGGACGAACTCTATGTCTACTATAATAAGAAATAAAAAACCAAAGCATTCGAGTTTCCAAGCTAGAATCCAAAACTGACATAAAGTGGATATCCAACAAGAAAACAGGGGTTAAGAATCGATGTACCCTAGGAAAACACTCACAAAACTTGGAGATCAGAGTGGCACAAACATGACCCTAGTATGAGAAACTCTTCACATGTCACTCGATTCCAACTCCCTCTCTCCCAATCTCTCTCCGCGCTGCAAGATCAAAAGGAAGGAAGGCTTCCCTCCTTACAAAAAAATTTAAAAAAAATTTACTTTTATTTAATATATATAATATAATAAATTATATTTTATATATTAAATAAAAATCCTAATTTGACAAAAATTTAAAATATTGACCAAAACAACAACTGAGAAAAACTTAGACTTACTGAGTACTTCCTCGTAGACCTAGATTCCACGAATACTCAAAATTCACCAAGTGACTAATTAACTGAACTCTCACACGTGACGGAAGACCCATTACATGGGACAAAGACGAAGTCAACACAAACAAATTGACCTTGATTAAAGTAAAAAAATGTATTAAAAAATATATAATTTAAAAATTATAGATTTTACAAATTCTTTTTTGCTATGGTTCTTCCACTAAACGCGAACCAAAGGAATTTTACAATGACGTAAAACTCTAATCTCATGACCTAATATCCTCTGATTTTCTTCCTTGTAAGACACATCTTCTTAGATAGGAACGCCAGTCTTGATATTCGATGGATTAGAAATATATCTCCTCCGCATAGAAACATGAAAGACATTGTGAACATAATTCAATTGTGGTGGCATAAGCCACTGAACCATCACGTTCTATAATCCAAAAAGAGCCAATATATTTGGGAGGTAACTTGTCATTCACACCAAAGTGACTTATGCCACCACATGGTCGAATGCTCGAAAACACAAAACTATTGGATTCAAACTCAACTTCTCTTCTTAGAAAATTTGCATAACTTTTCTGACAACTTTGCACTATCTTCAGTCATTCTTTACTCAACTACACTTTCTCAGTTGTTTCCTAGACCAAATTAGACCTAAGAATGACACTTTTCTTGGCCTCAACCAAACATAGCGATGATCTGCACAGTATCCCTTAAAGAGCTTCATAAGGAGAAACTCCAATACTAGTCCAATAGTTGTCATTATAGATCAATTTCACTAGCGGTAAGTGATTCACCTAGCTATCACCAAAGTCTAGGATACAAGATCTTAACATATCTTTTAGAGTTTGAATAGTACGCTCAAACTAACCATCTCTTTGAAGGTGATGAGTTGTACTCAAATGAAACTCAGTGCCTAAAGCTCTCAGAAATGCTCTCCAAAATTTAAAAGTAAATCTTAGATCTCTATCTAACACAATGCTAGAAGAAACATCATGAAGATGAATGATGATCTCAAAGACATATCCATTCTCACTGGAATAAAATGAGCCTATTTTGTCAATCAATCAACTATCACCTATACTACATCGAAGCTCTATGTGGCCCTTGACAAATTGGTTACAAAATCTATAGTGATTCTATCCCATTTCCACTAGGGATAGGTAGAAGTTGTAATAATCCAACTAGTCTCTGATGTTCGGCCTTGACTTACTAACAATTCAAACACTTAGACACAAAATCAGCTACATTCCTCTTCATTCCAACCCACCAAAGCTGATGCTATCAGGTCATGATACATTTTCAAATTACCGGGATGAATACAAAATATAGACATATGACTTTTAGCTAAAGCTACCTGCTTGAATTACTTGGCACCACAACACGGTCCCTAAAAAATAAATAGTCGTCAGGACTGATCTTCCTGCCTTCAAGCTAGTCACTAGCTTGAATTTGATCAAATTTCTCCTTCAAATTATCATCAGAGCTCTGCATATTCTTAACACACTGTAGAAATGAAGAAGTTCCTATCAAATCAAACACTCAAACTGCTCGATCATTCTCTTAATTCTGTAGCTCAAAATCATCAATAACTAAACATCTCTTCCAATCTTCTAGCACTAAACATGAAAGAGATCCTCGGGGATGACGACTCAAGATATCGACCACAACATTTGCCTTTTTGAGATGATACTCAGAAGAGAAGTCATAATGCTCCATATATTTCATCCATCAACGCTGTCAGATATTTAATTCACTTTGAGAAAATAGATATTTCAAACTCTTGTGGTCCTAAAATACCTCAAATTTTGCATCATACAGATAACTCCTCCAAATCTTTGGAGTAATGATAATAGCTAAAAGCTCCAAGTCGTGAGTAAGGTAATTCTGCTCATGTATTTTCAACTACCTCGATGCATAAATTATGACTCTATCTTGCTTCATCATAATGCATCCTAAACAAACTCTAAAATGCATTAGTATATACCGCATAGAACAAATTTTCATCGTGTACTGCTAAAACTGGTGCAGTAGTCAATCTTTGTTTAAGCTCCTCAAAATCTGTATAACACTTGTCAACTCAAATAAACTTAACGTCTTTTTGAGTCAAATGAGTGAATGACAAAGCAATGGAACAAAATGTTTCCACGAACTGATGATAATAACCAGCTAAAGCCAAAAAACTATGCACTTCAGTAACGTTCTTGGGTGGCTTCCAATCCAAAATTGCCTCAACTTTGTTTGGGTCAACAAAAATGTCATTTTGGGAAACAACATAGCCTAAAAACTTAAGTCAGTCATCTAGAAACTGCACTTTTCCCGCTTAGCATACAAATAGTGCTCACGCAATGTTTGTAGGATGATCTATAGCACCCTAAAAATTTTCATGAATAATTTCATATGTGACTTGGCATTTTGGAATATAAATGGAATGAATAACGTTATAATAGGAAATTTATATAGTGTAATAAAGAATAATGTTGTAATAAAATATATAATTTATTTTATTAGGCAAATTACATAATTGGGAAAGCTGGGTGTGGAAAAAAAATTAGAAAGAATAAGATAAGAATGTCTGGGAAAGATTACATTTTCAATAAAAATTTGAGATTTATTAAGTAATTTATGAAATGAGGAAAGCTGAAGTGAATGATTATATTTTTAATAAAAATATAAGATTTATTAAATAAATTAAAGAATAATAAAAATATAAGATTTTTTAAATAAATTAAGGAATTAAGAAAGATGAGCATGGAAAGAAGTATGAAAGAATAATACGTAAAGTATAGGCAAAAAGGTGCCCTTGAAGAATGGGTCTGAGGAAGCATTCGAGTTTGTGGAAGTGAGATGTCTGCGGGAGAGATATCTGAGAAAGGATATGAACACATGACAAATAGTAATTGGCGGATAATTTAAAAGGGATTCATGGAAGAAAATTATCTGCAAAAATGTTGACATCCATGAAAGCGTTGGTGTTCGTAAGAGAGAGGTATCTGCTAAAGGAGGTGTATGTGGTGTATAGTGATTGGCAGATAGCTTAAGAGGGATTTGTGATATGAGGTGTTTGTGGAAATGTTGGCGTCCACATGGGAGAAATATCCGTAAAAGGATATGTGCATGTTGTAATACACAAAAAATTTGCATGAATAATTTAATATGTAATATGACATTTTAGAATTTAAATAGAATAATTATTGTCACAATTGGAGAATTATAGTAAAGTATTAATAATATTAGAATTATAAAGTAAGTTATAGAATAAGGAAAACTAGTGTCAATGATTTTATATTTAAAAATATAAGATTTATTATGTGAATTAAAGGATTAGGAAGTGGGTGTGGAAGGAAATATGAAAGAATAAGGTATGGATGTCCAAGGAAGAGTTATTGTTAAAAAAAAAATTAAAAAGTTGGGTGTGGATTGATATAGGAAAGAATAATTTGTCGGCATAAGTGTGCCTGTAGAAGTGTTAGGATTCACAGGTAGCATTCGTGTCCACGGAAGTGAGTAGTCCGTGAAGAAATTGTATACGTGGCTGACATCTATTGGCAAACAACTATTGGCAGAAGGGTAGTATCTACAGAAGTTTTAGGATCTGCGAAAGTGTTTGTATCTACATAATGGATGGCGTCATTTTAGCATAAGGAGTGTATTCGTGAAAAAGGAATGCGTCCGCGACAGATAAGGAATGAGGAAGAAACATCGCCATTTGGAATTAAAAATGTCCAGGGATATTAAGGAATGTGTTTGCGGTGATTAGTGAGGTTGTGAAAGTGAACGCGTCTGCAGAAAGGAACGCGTCCACGGAAAGGAACGTGTCTGCGGAATAGACAACATAGTATTATAAAAATGGTGTGCCACGGTGAATAGTGAAGTTGCGGAAAGGAATGTGTCAATAGAAAGGAACATTTGTGCATAATGAAAGACATTGTATTATGATAAGAAATGTATATATGAAAGGGAATGCATCCGCAAATAAGTAAAGGGAAGAAAACGTCATCGTTCAGATTGAGTATTTGCTAATGACGAGGATTTGTGGAAAGGAACCCATCCTCAAATCAAAGAAATGTCATTGTTTAAATGTAAGGATCCGCAAAGAATAGTGAATAACACAGAAGAATTGGTATTCATAGAAACATTGGTGTCTGTGAAAGTGATATTTACAAAAGAATAAGTGTACATGGTAGTTAGTGTAATATCCCCCAAATTTTCGTGGAGCTAAGCACAGGGCTTAAGTGATGATTTGGGATGTTAGGAGCTGAATTGGACAATTTAAAGACATTGGTCGAGAGAAACATATTGGATAAAGTGGATCATGATACTCCAGATTATGTAGCTTAAGGAAAGATTAAGGTTATTGGAGAATGGATTGATGATGTTTGGAATTAGAAAGAATGATATCAGGACTGGGTTAGTGGTTAACAGTCATTGAAATAAGTAAAAGAAAATGTACTTGGAATAATAAGGTTGAAGGTATAAGATCTATAATATTTTGGAGTATATCGAATTTAGTCAAGAATAAGGTGAAAGAGGAGTTATGAATTATACCTTGATTATGGGGAGGTAACAGATAAAAGCTTTTATTTAAGGTATTAATAAGAGAAAATATTATTGGATATAGAAAAGTTGAGAATGAGAAGGTTATTAACAATTAAGAGTATATTGAATCTAGTATCGGTTTTAGATATGAGGTTTTGTTATGTGACACAAGAATAAATTAGAGAATTAGAATATGATAGTTAGAGTTAATAGAAACAATATTAGAAGTAGTTAATAATGAGAATATATACATAGGGTTATATCTATATCTATATATATATATACTTAATTTCACGTTACAACTGAAGAAAATGTCCACAGTCGATCGCGGCGGTCACATATCAACATCATCGATTAACCGACGCGATCAATTGCCAGTCGAGAACAAGGGATTCTGCGGTCGTTTGGCTCACAGGTGTCGAACGGCCATTGAACGAAATCGATCGACCGCCATTTATTGAACGTTATCTGAAGATGATAACCGACGTGAAGATGAAATGGTTTGTCGACTGAAGTGTCTAGACGTTAAAGGGTTGCGTCCCATGGTCTTCTGCCTTTGTCTGGATAATGAAGAGACTTTGGTTGTTGTCTATAAATAGCGAAGACGAGTTGAGGTTGGGGAGTTTTGGAAAAAAAAAATGATAGAATGCTGCCGTGAAGGTTTTGAAGGGTTCTGCAAGTTGGTGAGAGAGAGAGAGAGAGAGAGAGATGTTATACTACTGTGATTTGTAGGCGTGATATTGTGAGTTTTGGAGTTTCTGAAGTGTTGATATGTGAATTGTTGGTGAGGGAAAGTGAGGACGTGAGTGAGAGAAATGTTGTGTTTGTGAAGGACAGTAAGGAAGTTGCTGAGGATTGAATGAATGCTTTAGGTTTTGTGATGAGTTTTAGAAATGGTAATGGAAAGTCTCTGGAGCTTTACTGAAGTGATGAAGGGAACCGTGTGTTGCCGTAAGGTTCTAGAGTTAAGAAATGACAGGATGGGAAGCTGTGGTTTTAAGACAAAGAAAACTGATGGTAAGACTCGCCTTCTTGTGTTAAATTTGGGTATTGCACTGCATACATGGGTAAGTCGATTTACTTCAGTTGTTGCATGAGAATTATCTGAGTGATATTGGTTGAGAATTTGGTTTCTACCTAAGAAATATAGATAGGATGGATTACTCTCTGCATGAAAGAATAGATTGAATCTGTGGATAAATTATTGTTTGAATTAGTGTTGTTGAAGAACTAGTGCTCGTAAGTGGGTTTTGTATTATGAAATGTATATTTGAGTGTTGGATATGTTGATTTCTGGTTTGTCAATGGACAAAACAAGGCTATGTTTATAATTGGAATCGATGTATTGTTAACAAATAATTAAGTAATAGAATTAAATGATTAATAAGAATATATCTTGTTACTTGTAGTTCCACTATTTGGTTAGGTGCTGTGAGGAATATTATTGGGTTTTACATTGCTAAATCATGAAGGGTAATGTTACAGTTAAAACAATGCTACGATAAGTAGTGGTTTGGGGATAAGAATCTGTGAGGCATTGTCACTCTGTAGATAGATGATAAGTTGAGGAAATAATTTAAGGAATATTGCCACATATATTAATGGTACAATTATTATTAATCTAATATGTGTAAATTATAAATAGGTTTAGGGAAGGATAATTCTAAGTGTTAAGGGGTGTTTGTTTGATGTTTGTTTACTAGATGTATAGGTTATGTTTTATTTAGAAATATACTGTTGAATGATTATTTGTATGAATTGTATGTTTATTATATTTAAGTTCAGTTCTTAGATAAGAAGTTATGAACATTTTGAGGTTACGATAACAGACACGATAGGTAGAATTGTATGTTGCACTATTGTTCCTATGATACGCAAAAATAACTGAATTAAACATAATAAACAACCTCGTTTGAGTGAGTTCGGAAACTGAAAAGGTTGCTCTCATCCAACGGGTGGGTAAGTTCAGAAACTGAAGAGGTTGCTCTCACCCTGAACTGTAATGAAAACAAACTCGTATGGGTGAGTTCAAAAACTGAAGAGGTTGCTCTCATCCAATGGGTGGCTGAGTTTAGAAACTGAAGAGGTTGCTCTCACCCCAAATTATAAATAACCCGTTTGGGTGAGTTCAAAAACTTAAGAGGTTGCTCTCATTCAACAGGTGGGTGAGTTCGAAAACTAAAGAGGTTACTCTCACTCAAAAAAATATTTAAAGGAAAGCTCAACAGTAAAGGAAAACTCGATGGTAAAAGATAGATAAACAAAACAGAAAACTGTATGTGGTTGAATAGTAATGCATGAGCACGTTTTACTTTTATACTGCTTACTGAGCGTTACGCTCATAGTCAGGCCCTGTGATGTAGGTATGCATTGGGATGGAGGGTTGATACAGTTGATGAGACATTTGTACGTTGCGGGCTTGGCGGCTGGTTAGGCTAAAAGATTAAAGAAGAAATGTAATGATTGGTAGTAACATTTTTTAGAAAAGTAAACCTTTGTCATAGTATTTTGTTTTATTAAGAAGGTTTTCAAATTGTGTTTAATTCTTTTGATATTGTAAATACAAGTCTCTCGCTGTTGTAAATGTTTTAAAACTTTATAGTGTTAAGGGGTGTTTGTTTGATGTTTGTTTACTAGATGTATAGGTTATGTTTTATTTAGAAATATACTGTTGAATGATGATTTGTATGAATTGCATGTTTATTAGATTTAAGTTCAGTTCTTAGTTAAGAAGTTATGCACATTTTGAGGTTACGATAACAGACACGATAGGTAGAATTGTATGTTGCACTATTGTTCCTATGATACGCAAAAATAACTGAATTAAACGTAATAAACAACCTCGTTTGAGTGAGTTCGGAAACTGAAAAGGTTGCTCTCATCCAACGGGTGGGTAAGTTCAGAAACTGAAGAGGTTGCTCTCACCCCGAACTGCAATGAAAACAAACTCGTATGGGTGAGTTCAAAAACTGAAGAGGTTGCTCTCATCCAATGGGTGGCTGAGTTCAGAAACTGAAGAGGTTGCTCTCACCCTAAATTATAAATAACCCATTTGGGTGAGTTGAAAAACTTAAGAGGTTGCTCTCATTCAACAGGTGGGTGAGTTCGAAAACTAAAGAGGTTGCTCTCACTCAAAAAGATATTTAAAGGAAAGCTCAATAGTAAAGGAAAACTCGATGGTAAAAGATAGATAAACAAAACAGAAAACTGTATGTGGTTGAATAGTAATGCATGAGCACGTTTTACTTTTATACTGCTTACTGAGTGTTATGCTCATAGTCAGGTCCTGTGATGTAGGTATGCATTGGGATGGAGGGTTGATGCAATTGATGAGACATTTGTACGTTGCGGGCTTGGCGGCTGGTTAGGCTAAAAGATTAAAGAAGAAATGTAATGATTGGTAGTAACATTTTTTAGAAAAGTAAACCTTTGTCATAGTTTTTTGTTTTATTAAGAAGGTTTTCAAATTGTGTTTAATTCTTTTGGTATTGTAAATACAAGTCTTTCGCTGTTATAAATGTTTTAAAACTTTATAGTATGACATGTTTTAAGTAATAAATGGTTTAATAAAAATGAGTTTATTTATGCTCTTCTTATTTAAGCTATTTTTCAAATGAAACGTCTTCCGCTATCATTTTAAAAGAAAAAGTCTTCAAAATTATAAGTTTTAAATTGTAAGAATAATCGAGATGTTACAGATAGAGATTCACAAAAAAATTAAGAGGGATCTACGTGATGAGGATTCTACAAAAATGTTGGCGTCCGTGGAAGTGTTGGTGTCCGTGGAATCAAGAGAAAAAGATGTACGTGGCAGATTTCCATTGAAGGAGAAAGGCAGGTAGACGTCTAGAGCCGAAGCCCACACGTCCATTGTAACTACGAACATATTTAAAACATGATTTTTCACAGAATCTATGAGCTACAATTCAATTCTTAGACTGATAAGAAAATGATAATTTTAAGATGTGTTATCTACGAGATTTCTTCTGCGGGATTTCAGACTTGGAAGTTTATAAAAACGAATGATTGGGTCGAAACCTAATCACTCTTAAGCCGCGAGGTCTGGAAGAATTTTCTCTCAAGCTTTCTAAAGATACATCTTCTACAGTTAAGACTTCCTATTTGGGAAGAGCAATAGTGATGAAAAGGAAGAAAATCGTGAAGCTATTTTTAAGCCATTCAAAACAGAGTGTTAAAAGTTCCATCCTATTCTTTTATTAACCTGATTCTCTTTTCAATTTCAAGGGAAACAAACGTGTTGAAAAAGTTAGATATTACAGACTCCACTACGAACTTCAGGTAAGTGATATTTACTTGTTTTTGGCCTTTTGCCTAGATCACAAAGTGCTAGGGCAAGGTAGTGTTATGATAATGTTCTGTTGTGATGCCTACAGACCATTGATCAAAGATATGTTTCTACTTTTTTTATATGAACATTGACCAAGAATGTGTCTATGTTTTGTTCATGATGATGTTGACCAAGAATGTATTTTTATTTATAAAACATTTATAGAGGACATGCTTCCTATTTATAATTGACATATTAATAAAGAATATGTTTATGTTAGTTGCTTACTATTTATGTTAGAAATATTGATATGGGATATGTTATTACTGCTACCATTATTATTTATGTTGAGACATTGATCGAGGGTATGTTTATTGTTATATTCATGTATGTTAAACTGTTATTATGTGTCATGCGTATGTTTCATGCATCATGAAAAATACTTTTATTGAAAGAGATTTCATGCACATGTTTTCACTAAAAAAGAAGAAAAAGATGAAAAGAGGAATATGTAAGAGGCTTTGGCGATTCGGCAGAAATGATTAGAGACTTTGGTGAATTTATCCCTTAATGATTGAGGCTTTGGTGAACTAGTTTTCCAATAATTGAGTCTTTGGTGTCGCTTCCATTGACAAGGAAAGGAAAGAAAGAAAGAATGAAAAAAGAAAAGAAAAGAAACAAAGAAAGACTAAAAACAAAAATACATGTTTTTATGAAAATTGCATCTCATATTCATGTCATATATGCATCTCTTACTAGCGTTAGGCTCGCAGGTGAACTTTGTGAAGTAGGTGGTAATGATTTCACTAAGGCACCTAAGGATGTGAACGAGTAATAGATGCAATTGATGGAGAATTTTCATGGGAAAAGCTAAGAGTTGTCAAAGTGGGTGAAGATTTGAGGAAAACAAATTGAAAAAGAAAGGCTTCTTATTTTTAATCATGCTTTTAATTTTTTGGATTTAAGTTAAAATATTTTATGAATATTTATATTTATTTTATGTTAGGTTTTACTACGTTCAGATTTTTAAATGAGATTTCTTTAAGACTTTCGTTATATAGTTTCAAAGGCATTTTGATATAATTTAAATAGATTTTTAAAAAATAGCAAGAAAAATGATTTTTACTATGTGACGGATGGCGATTGATGGATAGTTTAAGAAGGATTTGCGGGATGATGTGTCCGTGAAATGTTGGCGTCCGTGGAAGTGTTGGTGTTTGTAGGAGAGATTTTCGCTAAAGGATAGGCATGTGTGGTGCATAGCGATTGGTTGATAAATTAGGAGGGATCCATGGGATGAGGTGTCTGCAGAAAGTTGTTGTTCATGGAAGCATTGGTGACCATGGAAATGTTGGTGTCTGTGAAAGTAAGAATAAAATGTGAATATGGCAGATTGTTATTGGAGGACAAGGCAAGCGGATGTCTGCAGTAGAAGCTTGTGTGTTCACTGCAACTATACGAGATAGATTTAAAATGTGATTGTTCATAGATTTTTTGAGCTGTGAATTGATCCTCAAATTACCGATATGAAAATGATAACACCAAGATGCAATTTTTGCGGGATTTTTAGATTGACTGTTTATAAATACAAAGGATTAGGGCGAAGCCCTAATCACCTTTGAGCCACAAAGCTTGGTAGATTTTCTCTCAAACTCTCTGATGGTATGTCTTTTATAGTTAGGACTTTGTAAAATGAGATGGGCGATGATGATGAATGACAAAATCAAGGAGCTATTTCTAAGTCCTTGAAATTGACTAGTTGTCAAAGTTCCATTTTTTTTATGTATTATTAACCAGATTTTTTTTAATCTTGAGGGAAACAAACTTGTTGGAACAAGTTAGATATTGTGATTAAACAAACTTCAATAAGAATTCCAAATAAGTGATGTTTGCTTTGGCCTACATCACAAAGTGCTAGGGTAAGGTATTATTATGATGATGTTATGTTGTGATGCCTACAGATTGTTGATTAAGGTTATGTTTACTGCATGTTGTTTACTATTATGTTTGGGGTTATTGAACTGTTGATCGAGGATATATTTACTGTTGGCTGTCTATTGTTTATATTTGAGACGTTGATCGATGATATGTTTACTGTTATTATGTATTACGTTCATGCATGTTACATTGTTATTATGTATCATGTGCATGTTTCATGCGTCATGAAAAACAATTGCATTAAGAAAGATTGAAAGACGAAATGAATAAATGTAAATAGTTGTTGTGGGTGGGGTTCGAGTGGGCTGTTCTGCATGAGGTGGACTTAATAGTGTCACTCTCTCCCATAGACTGAATTACCCACAAACACTAGCTAGTTAAGTGGAAGAAAAAGAAAAGAACGAAGATTAAAAAAGATATTGTTTTTACAAATTGCATCTCATATTCATGTCATATTTATATATTTTACTGAGCATTAAACTCATAGGTTAACTTCGCAATGCCTGGATGAATTTATTGAGGAACCTGATGAAGTAAACGAATGATAGTGATGGTTGAAGGAGTAATCTTATGGGCATAGCTAAGGTGTTGTTGGTGCGAAATTGATCCATATGAGATGATTTGAGAAAAACAATATTGAAAAAGAAATATTTTTTATTTTAATTGTTTGGATTTAATTTAAAATACATATATTTATGTTTATTTTATGCTAGATTTTACTGCGTTTAGATTTAAATAAGATTTCTTTTAAGACTTTCATTGTATTTTTTTAAAGGATGATTTAAAGAGAATTTAAAAAAATGGCAAGAAAAAGAACTTATGCTACGAGGTGTTACATAATCCTTAGATGTTTTATATGCTCATAATGAGATTTTGAGTATATGAGGATGTCATCAATAAACACCACCACTAACTGATCGAGATAAGACATAAAGACTCGATTCATAAGGTCCATAAAGGCAGCTGGTGCATTAGTCAGTTCAAACGGAAGCACCAAAAACTCAAAGTGCTTATATCAAGTCTGAAAAGTCATCTTAGGAATGTCCTCTTCATGGATCTACAACTAGTATTAGCAAGACCATAAAATCAATTTTCAAGAAAAACATAGAGTCATCAAGCTGATCAAACAAATCAACAATTGTTGGTAATGGATACTTGTTGTTAACTATCAGGTAATTGAATTTTCGATAGTCGATACATAAGCAAAATGAGTCATTCTACTTCTTTGCAAATAATATTGGTGCACCCCAAGGTAAAATATTATCGTTAATCCCCTTTTGCAACAAAACATTCAACTGAGTCCTCAACTCATTCAATTCAGTAGGAGCTATATGGTACGAAGCAATCGAAATTAGAGCAGTGACAAGCACTAAGTCAATGTAGAACTCAATCCCGCAATCAAGTGACAACCTAGGCAGATCATTGGGAAAAACATCTAAAAAATTAGAGACTATCAACAGTTTTGGATCCTGCCTAACCAAAACGAAGTCATCGCTAACAGCAAAAACACTCTCGTAATGCTCTAATTTCCTCCGACCATCCAAACTAGTTTGTAAAACAAGATTTACAAGGAATATATGAACATTACATGAGTGTACTAGAACTTGCCCATCGACCAACATAAGAGTTATATGTATGATCGAAATTAATCCTCAAGTGAGAGGTAGAAGGTGAGGGAGAAGGAGAGGGAGAGGGAGAGGGAGAGGGAGAGGGAGAGGGAGGGGGTGTGAATTAGGCTAACTGAATTAGACTAACTAACTTTTTTTGTGATTATGTAAATTCTATTATTAGTGAAACATTCTATGCAAACACAATCAAAATAATAAATGCAAGAGATAGAGAAGAGAGATTGCAAACAGTTTGTTGATGCGGTTTGACCAACCTTGCCTCCGTCCGCGCTACAAGGTTCCTCCCTTGAAGTTTCTTTTCACCAATCACCTACCTAGTTATTTTTTATTGATCTTCTAAGTGTCAATCAAGCCTTACATCGACTATTACGGGGTGTCATCCTTCAATCATCTCTTAAGTACAATATGTGAAATAAAATCAAAATCCTTAACTCTCACAAATTTATATTCACAAGTTTAGGAATGAGAGAGATATGCTAAGCACTCAAATATTGAAGAGAAATATCAAGGATCAACTTTGGCACCAATTCAGTATGGTTTCTCTTCTCTTCATTTCTTTTAATTCGGAGGTTCTTCTATTTATAAAAATTGTCGAGCGTTCAACCACCTAACTTAACCGATCCACTGCTTTCTGATAGTTGCATGTTATCGTTATGCATTTGGTCGACAACCCTTCGCTCAGATCTATCGCATCAGTCGACCTATGACATCTTCGGTCGACCACTCCAACATAAGTCAAGAAACCAAATTCAGCTCTGTCCAATTTTTGATCAACCACTTCCTTCACCTTGGTCAACCTCTCTTAGCGTACTAAAAATAGAGGTTGCTCTCTGTAAGATTTCCAGTCTACTGCCCTTCGTCCTGGTCAACCACTTTTTCTAGTTCAAGATACTTGAGCAATCTGTAATTTCCCAGGTCGATCACTTTGCCTCTCTGGTTGACTGCTTTTGTCGAATTCTGAAATATTTTGCTTTTTGTACAGATGTCGGTTGACCACCTCTTTGCCTTGGTCAACTGCTTCTTCGTGTTTTACATACTATAGGCTTTTAAGTCTCAAACACTAAACCATTTACTACATGGACTTAAACAAAACATGTTAATAAATATAAATACTCTTATTAGAAGGTATTTCTAATGAAAATCAAACATATAATAAATGATAAAAATATTAAGATCAAAGATATAATATTCAATTTATAAAAAAACAACTTATTATAATTCCATACATCATCAAAATAATTAAGTTTAATATCTCTTAAGCTAGCATTATAGTCCTCCGGTGATAGTCAATTTTAGCCATATACTGGCTCAGCCAATTCGTACTTGGGATCACATCAAATTGATCCATAGGTATCAATATCGAATCAACTAATAATTCGTGCCCACAAACATTGAGAGCAATAGATTTGGCGATCAAATTCATCTTGTGACTTTTACTCATAGGAGTGATTAACATCATAGGATTTTCTAGCCTTTCAACAGTCAAACCCATGCCAACAAATGATGCATAAATGAAAGAATGTGTTACACCAGTAGAAAATAAAACATGAGCAATTGTAGAAAAGATAAATATCGTACCATCAATGACACCCTGGCTAGTCTGATCAAAAGTCTCAGATTCAGTAACTATATATGTCTGACTAGTTATTTTCTGTTTCCTTCTTCTACCACTGCCACAACCTCCCCTAGATAAGTTGGGAACATATCCCGCAAATTAACTGAAAGATCTCATATGAGTAAAGTTAGAAGCAAAACTATGTTGGTACCTAATAGGTCTCTAGAAGTCGATACTAGCTAGTTGGTACTGATGCTAATAAGGAAGCCTGTAACCAGTAAATTGTGGAGGAGTAAATATTTGGGGTTCATAATGAGCATGTTGACACCGTCTAGGAAATCCTTGACCAATTTCAAAATCAGGTCTAAAGGGAACTGATTGGTAAATGTTGAGTTAGCCTGTGAAGGTCTTTGATTTGTAGGACAATTCCTCCTCAAGTATCTAGGCTGACCACAAGTATGACAAACATATGGGTCTAAATGCCCACCGGCATAAAGGGGCTCCACCAAATTGTCCACTATAGTTACTATAATAATGTCCTCCATGGTTTTAACCCTTCCTTTAGTCCTTTCTAGGCATCTTGCCTCCCATTGACTATTCTTTCTTTCCCTTCCTATAATAATGTCCTATTGACTATTATTAGTGAAACATTCTATGCAAACACAATCAAAATAATAAATGGAGGATATAGGGAAGAGAGATTGCAAACGATTTGTTAACACAATCTGCCACCCTTCCCTACGTTCGTGCTTCAAGGCTCTCTCCTTGAAGTTTCTTTTCACCAATAACCTCCCCAATTATTTCGATTGTTTTTCTAGGTGTCAATCAAGGCTTACGCTGACTATTACAGAGCGTCACCCTTCAATCATCTCTTTAGTACAATATGTGAAATAAAATCAAAGGCCTAAGCTCTCACAAATGTATACTCTCAAGTTTAGGAATGAGAGAAATAGGCTAAGCACTCAAAGATTGAAGAGAAATATTGAGGATCAACTTTGACAGCAATTCAGTATGATTTCTCTTCTCTTCACCTTTCTTCACTTCTTTTAATTCGGAGGTGCTTCTATTTATAAAAACTGCCGAGTGGTCGACCGCCTAACTTAACCAATCCACTGCTTTCTGATAGTTGCATGTTATCGTTATGCATTTGGTTGACAACCCTTTGCTCAGATCTACCACACCAGTTGACCTATGACATCTCTGTTCGACCACTCCAACATAAGTAAGCAAACCAAATTCGACTCTGTCTAATTTCTGGTCAACCACTTTCTTCACCTTGGTCAACCTTTCTTAGCGTACCAAAAATAGAGGTTGCTCTCTATAAGATTTCTAGTCGACCACTTTCTATAGTTCAAGCTACTTGAGCAATCTATAATTTCCCAGGTTGATCACTTTTCCTCTTTGGTTGACCTCTCTTGTCGAATTCTGAAACATTCTGCTTTCTGTACAAATGTCGGTTGACCACCTCTTTGCCTTAGTCAATTGCTTCTTCGTGTTTTGCATACTATAGGCTTTAAGTCTCAAACACTAAACCATTAACTACATGAACTTAAACAAAACATGTTAATAAATATAAATACCCTTATTAGAAGATATTTCTAATGAAGATCAAACATATAATAAATGATAAAAATATTAAGATCAAAGATATAATATTCAATTTATAAAAACAACTTATAGATTATAAATCCATACATCATCAAAACAATTAAGTTTAATATCTCTTAAGCTAACATTATAGTCCTCTGGTGACAATCAATTTTAGCCATATACTGGCACAGCCAAATCATACTTAGGATCACATCAAATTGATCCATAGCTATCAGTATCAGATCAATTGATAATTCGTGCCCATAAACATTGAGAGCAATAGATTTGGCGATCAAATTCATCTTTTGACTTTTTTTCACAGGAGTGCTTAACATTAGAGGATTTTCTAGCCTTTCAACAGTCAAACCCATGCCAACAAATGATGCAGAAATGAAAGAATGTGCTACACCAATAGCAAATAAGACATGAGCAGTAGTAGAAAAGATAAATATCGTACCATCAATGACACCCTAGCTAGTCTGATCAAAAGTCTCAGATTCAGTAACTGTATATGTCTGACTAGTCATTTTCTCTTACCTTCTTCTACCACTGCCACAACCTCCCCTGGTGAGTTGGGAGTAGATCCCACAAATTAACTGAAAGATCTCACAGGAGTAAAGTTAGAAGCAAAACTATGTTAGTACCTAATAGGCCTCTGGAAGTTGGTACTAGCTAGTTGATACAGATGATGATAAGGAAGCCTGTAACCAGTAAATTGTGGAGGAGTAAATGTCTGGGGTTCATAATGAGCATGTTGACACTGTCTAGGAAATCCTCGACAAGCTCCAAAATTAGGTCTAGAGGGAACTGATTGGTAAATGTTGAGTTAGCCTGTGAAGGTCTCTGATTTGTAGAACAATTCCTCCTCAAGTATCTAGGCTGACCACAAGTATGACAAACATTTGGGCCTAAATGCCCACCGACATAACGGGCTCCACCAAATTGTCCACTATAGTTACTATAATAATGTTCTCCATGGTTTTAACCATTCCTTTAGTCCTTCCTAGTGATCTTGCCTCCCATTGACTATTCTTTCTTTCTCTTACTATTGTACTCACCAAAAAACTCATCCAAGTTAGCTTCAACACGCTGAGCAGTAGCCACTATCTCTGAAATATTACTGAACTACGCAAAAGAAAGTCAAGAATAGGTCTTTGGTCTCAAGTTCATCTTAAACTTTACCATCTTCTCCACTAGATCCATATATGTGATGTATTGATAGAGCTCCACAAACTTAGCATGATACTTCATAACAGTAAGGTCTTCCTAAAATAAATTATGATATGCACAGATCATATCCTGCTTATGATTAGCTTACATTAACTGTCCCTAAAGATAGCCTCAAATCTCTCCCAGCTCATCTCACTGATAGAGTAATCTAACTTTAGAGACTTACACCATACACCAACAATCTTCTCAAAATAAAATATAGCGAGTCTAACTTTGTACTCAGCTGGAACCTCTATAGCATCTAAGTTCTTTACCATAACACTTAGCCAGTTTTCTACAACTGACGGATTCAGTTATCCCAACTCTCTAAAATAATCCATATGGTGGACCACTGAGTTTTCCATCCCGCCATCTCTAGGAAAATTATAGAGTGCATCCCTTAGATCAATAAGCGGATTCGTTGGTTGTGACTCTACCAATTATACGATTGGTGTTGCAGGTGCACAATTTCCAAAAGCTCTTCTAGGAGGCACTTTCAAAAATCTGAAAATTTTCGGTACAAGTTAGAAGACATCCTTTAATACAATAATTGAAAAACATTTTTATACTATCATTCTATTTATCGTTTTAAAGTTACTTTTCAATATGGTAACTTGATTTTCATACCAAAATTTTAGTGACATCTCAAATGGAACCTGAGATAGAAAGGGAAACTTCTTGGTTCACAAATGAACCAAATTCTTTTAACTTTTAAATTAATTAAGAAGTGGAATACATAAATGTAACTTAAATTGTAATGTCCGAGGTATTTAATTTCGTGTAATTATTGAATTAAGCAGAAATGTGAGATATTGGCCTTTTATAAAGTATTGGCATTTATATATATATATATATATATATATATATATATATATATAGCAGTAAAAGATTTAAAGAAACTAAGGAAAATTAGACGAAATTAGGAAATGGAGAGAGCAGTCAATCTCGGTGGTCGATCGCATCCTGGGTTATCGACCGGCGGGATCGATCGGCATTGCTGGAGGTCAATTCTGGCGGATAATTAATGCACTGGTGGTCAATCACCCTTCATTTAAAATGATCAACCGCAATTAACTATCAACATCTAGAGGCGATATTCAATTGCCAGAAATGCAGAACGCTTGGCTTTTGATGTTCTAGATGGTACCCAATGCTTCTCGACTTCTCATCTTCAAGAAGTGACTGAAGACTTATTAGGATTCTGTATAAATAAAATGTGTGGGTGAGGAGTTTTTCCCTTGAAAAACTGGAGAGCGAGCAAACTTCCACATAAGTGTTCTGTTCGACTACTGGAAGCGAAGGAAACTGTGAGTGTTCTGTTGGACTACTGGAAGCGAAGGGAAATGAGGCTCGAGATAAGGAATAATGCATGTGGTTTGTCTGAAAGGACCTACATCGCAGGAGTAGGATTTTTGTGAATATGTTGTTCTTGTCCTCTACAAATCGTTGTTCTCTGTAGAAGTTGGTTTATGTGAAGGATTTCAAGTTCATATTCTTATCTATTATATTAGCTTTCTATATAACAGATAGTAAAGGATAGCCAGTGATAGTCGATAAAATGGGTTTTGCACGTTCTGTTGGTTTCTTGGATAGTTCTCTGCTAGTTAAGGTTTATGACATGGTTTTGTTGATGATGACCGTTTGTTCTAATTAGTTAAAATTGTTATTATTCTTATTCATTCTCTGTGATGTTAGTCTTCGCTAATGGTTCTTTGTTGTGATATTTTGGATTACAAAAGATATTGATAATAATGAACTGAGGGTAATAGTGTAAAGATGAAATGCTTCTGCATAATTAGGTTAGTTTTCTTTGTAAGTGATAGATTATCAATGGACATTTTTTTAGGATAATAGTTCCTGATATTAATTAAAATAATTAGAAACTCATTTGGTTATGTTAAATTGGATGTGTAGGTACATTTTATGGATATAGGGAAATTAGATTAATTTCATGATGAAAATAGTTAATATGCATTGTAGTAATTATAGTTACAGATTAGTGTCATTACTATTAGAGATTAAATTGGCGAACGATCTGCATAATGGTGGTCGATCGTCCTTCATTTAAATCGATCATCCGCCATTAATTTTGGACGTCTGGAGGCGATATTCAATGGCCAAAAACACTGAACGCTCAGCCTTTACCATTCCAGTGTAGTCCAACGTCTCTCCAGACGTTTTATCTTCAATGAATGATTGAAGAATCGTTTAGTGTGTGAATAAATAGGATGTGAGGTGAAGTTTTTCCCTAGAAAAACTTATGAACGAGTGAAACTTCATAGAGGGTATTCTGTTTGAACACTGGAAGTGAAGGAACTGTGACTATTTGGTTAGACTGCTGGAAGAGAAGGGAAACGCAGCTAGAGGTAAGGAATAATACATGTGCTTTGTTCGAAAGGACCTACATCGCCGGAGTAGGATGTTTGCCATATGTTTTGCTATGTTATGCTCTGTTATTTTCATTGTTTGCTCTCTAGAAAGTTTGCTTCTGTGATAGGATTATTGCTGAGGATTTTATCTGCATGCTTTCCACTATAATAGTTATGCTCCGATGATAGTTGTCTGATCAAGTTGTTTTTAGTCATTACTTTACGTGTAAAAATGATGAAATGGATTGATATGTCGACGGCTAGTTGTGAGGAAGAGAAAGTTGCATGTTTGTTTTCTCTATAGTATTTTTATGACTATTTCCTGAAGTTATTCTTTGTAATTTAGTCTAATAGAATGATTCCTGATGACCTCTGCTCTCTGATTTATTTAAGTTTAATACATTGTTAGTAAGAGGGAGTCTGTAGGAATTTAACCAAGAAGAAAAGATTAATATGCTTGCACATAATATAATTATCATGCCTAACTTCCCTGTTAATTGATGATTTAAATCGTTGTGCTTCCTTGATAATAAATTGGACTTTATTTTAGGTTGTTTCCTCTGTTAGCATACTGTGAATAGACAATTAGTTTAAGATAACATTTCATATAAGAATTAGAATAATTAGGATTAAATTAGTTATGATAAATTGAATGTTTGGGTGCATTGTATAGATATAGAAAAATTAGATTATTAACAAAATAATAATTGTTAAGACCTAAATACATATTATAGTGATTTTAGTCATAGATTAGTACCCTTGCTATTAAAGACTAAGTTTGAAGTAATACATTAAGGATGGAAAAATAAACGTATGGTCTTATAGTATAGTTGATAATATTTTAGTAAAGACATGCTTAGTGTTAAATTGTAGTTAACGCATGATTGTAACCATTGTATGTTAGTTGATTGTAACATTTTTTGCGATATATGAACTGCTGTGTGACACATTCATATAGACATGTTAGCATGGTTGTACGTCATGCATTACATGGACTAATAATGAAGATAATAAATAGTATTTCGTACGTGAGTTCGAAAATTGAAGAGGTTGCTCACACGTAGGAAACAGCTCGTTTGAGTAAGTTCAGAAACTGAAGAGGTTGTTCTTACTCAATGGGGGGTGAGTTTGGAAACTGCAGAGGTTGCTCTCACCCAAGAGTAAATAAATGTAATGTAAGTGGGCTCGTTTTTAGTGAGATCAAAAACTGAAGAGGTTGCTCTCACGTAAAAACGAACCCATGTGGTGAGTTTGGAAACTGAAGAGATTGCTCTCACCCAGCTTACAGATGTATCAGGCTTAATCATGTAGAGATGTCATAGAGGTTAAGGTTGCATTTATTTTTATATTCCTTACTAGGCAATAGGCTCATTATTCCTCCTGTGATGTATGTATGGATGGTGAACCGGTTGAAGTGAACGTTGAAGGAGTGTGACGTGATGCAAGCTTGTGTTACCATGCGAGATACGACTTTGGGGGTTATGGCTCTAAACGAATAAAAGTTATTTCTATTGCATAAAGAACTTTTTTATAAATTTCAAGTATTTATTATGTTATTACTATAAAACAGTTTAATGTTTTTATTCCGCGTAGCGTACTCTGATTTTTTTCAATAAAGTATATTTTAATGGGATTTTAAAATGTTCATAATTTTACAAAAAATTCATAAACGGAAATAGGATGTCACACTCTTACTCAATGGGGTGTGAGTTCGAAAACTGCGGAGGTTGCTCTCACCCAAGAGTAAATAAATGTAATGTAAGTGGACTCATTTTTAGTGAGTTCAGAAACTAAAGAGGTTGCTATCACGTAAAAACGAATCCAAGTGGTGAGTTCAAAAACTAAAGAGGTTGCTCTCACCCAGCTTACATATATATGAGGCTAAAGCATGTAGAGCTATCAAAGAGGTTATGGTTGCATTTCATTTTATATTCATTACTGGGCAATAGACTCATTATTCCTCCTGTGATGTAGGTATGGATTGTGAGCCGATTGAAGTGAACGTTGAAGAAGTGTGATGCAATGCAAGCTTGTGTTACCATGCTCAAAACGACCTCGGGAGTTATGGCTCTAATGAATAAAAGTTATTTTAAATGCATAAGATATTGTTATGGACTTTAAGCATTTTATTTATGTTATTTCTGTAAGACAATTTAATGTTTTTATTCTGCGTAACATACTCTGATGTTTTTCAATTAAGGATATTTTAATGAAATTTTAAAATGTTCAAAATTTTACAAAAAATTCATCAACGGAAATGAGATGTTACATAAATAGCTAGGGCCCAACCAACTTTGCAAAAAAAAGGGTATAATAATGACACTAAAAATAATGTGATAAATATAAGTCAAAATAAATGCACCACAAAAGTAAATAACTAAAATTTTATTACAAATGTAAATGAAGTTCCAACCTCACAAAAAGTAATTTCAAATGAAAATAAATGCTAAGGTAAAAACCTTGCTGAGCTCACTCTTGGGTCGGTTGTTGGGGATCCTCCAAACTAAAACTAGAAGAAAATGTCAATAGGGCGACTAAACTCAATAGAGGTGAAGTTTTACAAAACATGTTAAAATTAAAATAAAATGGGTAGCATGTCACTTAAAACATCTGAGATAAAATAGGTGTTAGCTTTATAAGAATTAAGCTTAGTTGTTTAAATGATGTGTAATTGTTTATAAATTACAAATATAATCTCAAACTTGTTTATAAATTATAAATATGTTTTCAATTGACTATATTATTGATTTTCATTAAAAATATCCTCTAAAATGGATATTTAAGTGTGCTAACATATTTGTTGAAGTCCTTGTAGTTAATGCTTTAATTTTTGGGACTTGCAAGCTTTAATTCAAGAAAAACATGAAGTGGCATTCGACTAAGGCAGAGTGGCAGTCGATCGAAATAATTACAGAGAGCACAAGTTTTTGGAGATTAATGAAGGCGGTCGACTGGAGGAGAAATACAGTCAACCTAGGGAGAAATGCGGTCAACTAAACTTGTGACGGAGTGAGCTGAATTTTCAATTTGGTGAAAGTGGTCGACCTGGACGAGAAGCGGTCGCTAGAAATGCTATAGAGAGAAGACTTTGTTTTCAGAGTGTAGATCATGATCGACCAAAAAAATGACAGTGTGAAATGATTTTTTTATGAATCATGTTGACCGGTTCGGTAGACCTGAACCAAAATTGGTCGACGGAATGCACATAAGAAACTTGCAACAGTCATGAAGTGGTCGACAGATATGATTGTGTGGTCGACCGACAAGCAACTTTATTGAAAAAAAAACTATAAATAGAAGCACTTGTAAATTGGAAGATAACAAGAAGAGAAACCATAACGAAGTACTACCAACTTCACTTTCGATATTTCCCTTCTACTTTTAAGTGTTTAGCCTAATTCTCTCATTCCTTAATTTGAGATTATACTTTTGTGAGAGTTTAGACATTTGAGATTGTATTCCATTGATCAAAACTTCTACTTATTGTACTTGAGAGATATTTGAAGGATGACACCCCAAAATAGTCATTGTAAGACTCGATTGATACTAGAAAGATCAATCGATTATAACCAGAAAGATTATTGAAGGAAGAAATCTTCAATGGAAATCTCGAAGCGTGGATGCAAGTTGGTCGAACTGCATTAACATATCTCTTGTGTTTGGTTATTTACTTATTGCCCTAGTAATGTTGACTTAAGAGAAATTTAAGAATTTTACAAGTATAGAAATTGAAATATTTTACAATTTAACATCTCTAGCTTTTAGGCTTTGTTTTGTGAGCCCGAAGTGTTATGTAAGTGATAAAAACTGGTCATAATCTATTTCTCTAGTCTTAATTTTTAGAGATAGAGTCAGCAGAGAGAAGAAGTAGCAAAATGGGAGGAGACTGACGTTAGAAAAATTATGATTTCGCGGATCATGAATTTAAGTTAAGTAATTGAGATTGATTTGGGTTTCTTTTATCAAAAAGTTCAGATTTTTGGTTGGTTGATCTTATTTAGGTGTCGTTTTCACCTAAAAAGTGTTGATTTGGAATAATTTTGATATTAGATGACCAAAAATATGAGTATTTAATTGATAGATGTAAGTTGTAAGAATTTGCATGAAAATGTTAAAGGATTGATTTAATTTTGGTATTTAATTGTTTTAAGTCGAAATCGAAAGAAAGATCAAAGTTTTTGAGAAACACAATTTGTTAGCATGATAACACTAAGGTGTTTTTAGAATAATGTCAAGGTGTTTTATTGAATTTGAAAGTAGGAGTTATGAGATTTATGTCGTGGTGTTATAGAGGAATGTTGGGACATTTTTTGTAGTTACAAAGTTATGTGTAGCTACAACACGTGTCACCCCTAAGCATTTTAAGCCAAAACGTTGAGGTGTTACGACAGACATATGTCAGCACACCGTGGCATTTTATGTCGCAGCATGTTAGTGGAATACCAAGTTGTTATAATGTTGTGGTTTTCTAAAGGTACCTTGGCGTTTTCACCAAATTTGGCCAAGTAAGGTTTTTATACCATTTGATTTCCTAAGTTGAAATTTGGCCAAGTAGGATTTTTATCCCATTTGATTTCCTAATTTGGTTTCGACCTTGGTTGTAGGTGTAATATCCAGAAAATGTGTTTACATGTAAAACTTTGATTATGTGTAATTCATTGCTTGAATATTGTGAAATTGTAATTCCGAATCATTAATATTATTGAGATTATTGACGTTGTTAATATTTGGACGAATAGCGAAATTATATCGATGCATAAATATTGAGGAATTGACGCAATTGGAAACGGTCAACCTCGGGATCGACCACAAAAATGACGTGGCGAAACAAATTATTGGGAGTGCAACTGTAGTTAGAAACGGTCGACCTTAAGGTCGAGCTCAAAAATGACAGTGGTGCTAAAAAAGGATTGGCAGAAGGAAAAGGTCGATCAAGATTGACCCCAAATCTATTAAATAAGGAAACAGTTGACCCTATGGTCGACTGTTCAAATGACAGATTCAATTCAAAGACTTGCAATGATGTGGTCGATCGCGAAAATTGCAGTAGCTAAAATTGTGTGCGAGCGACGTTGGTTTGGTCGATCAGATGATCGACCAATGCACAATCCATCAATTACAAAAAATTTGGTAACTAATATTCAGAACATTTGAATTGCCTAAAAACTTGGATCACGCCTCCTTGTCACCTTCTAGGGTTTTAAGTGGATAAATAGGAAGGGATTAGCTGAAGGAAAAGGGAGGATTTTTCTGGTTTCTCTCAAATCTCTCTCGAGATTTTGTTCTTCCAAATTCTGGGGCTGCTATGTGTAGTTGGAGAAGGATTTCAATGGAGGAGAACTTATCAGAGAAAGGTTAACAAGGTGAAAGGTAAGAGATTTGCTTGTGTTTTGTCCAAAATGACCTATATCGTAGGATTTGGGTTTTGGCGTTGCTTGTTATTAGTGTTCATTTCTCTGATTAATGAGTCTGCTTTCTGATTAATGAACCATGGAACATATATATGTCTCTTGTTTTTAATAATAAAATGAGATAATTTCATTGTCTGTTGTTAGTAGTTGCGGATAAAATCACCACTGCCTTTTGTTCAATGATATCTAGAAGAGAGGTATGTTGTCTGTCCTTTACATGCTGATAATGAAATTGTCACTACTTGATGGAAGTTCTCTGATGATGGGGTCTTGTTAGGATGAACTATACTCTGTGCGATAAATGATGTTGGAATATTACTTGTGCATCTCATGGTTATTCTCCTGTTTATCTCATATGTTTGCCGGAGTTTGAGAATTGTTGATACGTTGAAGCAATTTAGCATGACTTTCTATTTTATTTCAGTCAATAGGATGCATTATAGAACCCTTGACTTAATGGTTAACTTTCTATTTTATTTCAGTGAATAGGGTGCATGATAGAACACTTGATTTAATGGTTGAATTTGATCCTTGTCTAATGTACGATAGAAACTATAAGGAATAAAGTTGATCATGTTGGTTCTACTTTATTAGTGTTGATATTAGCAGCATGTATAGAGTTCGTTTTACATCATTCATAACATGTCGATTTATTTCCTTCCTGCTATGTTGATGACAACATGCGCTATGTTGATGACAACTTGCTATATTAATGACACATATATAAGATTAATTACAGTGGCTTTGCTTCATGATTCATGTTTCAATTGTTGTTGAATTGTATCGTTTTTAGTACTATATGAACTGTTGTGTGACATCATATAGGCATGTCAGTTAGGGTTGTATATCATGCATTGCACGGTATAACAATGAATTTAATATATGTAAATAGACGTTAGAGGTTGGGGAGTTTAGTGATGGTGATGCTTGGGAGAACTGCAAGATGATGTATCTCTTCCCACGTAGAGATTGAGTGATCTGTTCTGCCCAAGCTAGACCCCGAGGGTGTATCTATCTCTCTGTGGAAAATATCTCCAATGCTCTGATTAAAAGTGAAACGTTAAGTAAAGTAGAAGGAATTGGTTCTCTTCTGACATGACAGACATGTGCATAGAGTCAGCATAAGCATTTTTCATTTCATTTATATCTCTTACTAGGCATTAGGCACATGATCTCTCCTGTGATGTAGGTAGTGATGATGATTCAAATGATGTGTATGTGGAGGAAGTATGATACAACGAGGACTTGTGTTACCTTGCGCATGACGACCTGAGGGTCATGGCTCATAGACATAATAAAAGTGGTTGGAATAAAAGAGTTTAATTATGTTCAAGACTTTGATACAATTTTTTTAGATGATGTTGTTTTATTTTTAAAAGAACGATTTCATGTTTTTCTGCGCTTATATACTCGAATAATTTTCTTCAAGTGTTTTTCAATAAAGTTTTAAAAAGAAAAATTTTATTGAAAAATCAAAATGGAAATGGGATGTTACAGTAGGTTTCAATGACTCTTTTGAAAGTGTTAGAATGGTACTAATGTTAGTATATTGATAGTGTTTTATTGATAACAACCAACATCTGCGCTTCAAGGCTTCTCCTTGAAGATTTCTTTCTTTATAACCCTTTCAGTTACAAGTGATTGAGCTTCCAATTATCAATTAAATATTTATAACTATTTCGGGGCCTCACCCGTCTCCTTGATTAAACTTAAGGGTGTCAATCGAACATTTTTTTACTCTTCAAAGGCATCACCTGTAATACCCAAAATTAAGCTGAGAATAAGAATAATAATAATTTTGAATTTTGGAAGATTTCGGGATGAGTTTGTTATAGAATGTGATACCCTGATTTTTCGTAACAGTAATGTCATCTGATCCCACATTGTTTTGCGACCCGAGAAAGAAAAGTTGGAAATCCCAAGGCGCTTCTCTTCTGTGATCTCTCAACGTCTCTCTCCTTCACAAATGGAGATTTCTTAAGGGAGTTAGGTGAGATTATATCGGGATATATGAGGCTTATGGGGGATGTTTTCTGTGAGCCTCTAGAAGAAATGGAAATGCATAAAAGAAAAGGGAGTGTGAGGGAGAAGCTCTCTAGAATGTGAGACCCGAGGGTGAGATCTGTGAGCTGAGTTTGTGAGCTGTGAGAAACAAGGAAAGAAAATAGAAGGGAGAAGAAGAAATGCATAGAGAAAGGAGGATAGAAATAGAGAGAAAGGAGAAGAAGAAAATATAGAGAGAAAGGAGGATAGAAATAGAGAGAAAGGGCAGAGTGTTCTCTGGAGGGAAGAGCTGTGTTTTGTGAGAGGAAAAGAAACACAAAGTGAGAGAGAGAGTATGGAGAAGGGGAAGCTCCTGCTTCTGGCCTCGGGTGTTCCTCAGGTAACATTTTTTTTCCATTGTTGTTGGATGATTATGATGAGGTGGTAATCTGTTGGATGATAGTTTTGGATAAGATATGCTCTGTGATTAGATAATGCTCTATGTTTACTCTCTGTTGGACTATTGTCAATGGCATGTTAGAATGTTAGGCACTATTATGGATTTTTATGGAATTTATGGAAATGAATTGAATGGTCTATGTTCTGTGGTTTGGATGAATGCGCTGTTGGTTTTAGAATGTCCTATGTGTTTACTGCTTCTTGATTTTTTATGGATTAAGTTGATGATTGTTGTTAAAAGTGGAAGAATATATGTTGTCTATTATGTGCAAATGTAATAATAGTTGAAGTGAAGAGAAAGGGTGGAGTTGTGAAGTAGTGGTTAGTGGGTTTATACTTTGTTGGTTGGATTATACTCCTTGTGGTTATGGGTTGGGATGTGCATGTATACGGTTGTGGAGTTGTTCCATGTTTGTTATCATTTGATGGATAGAAAGATATTATTAAGGATAGTTAATTATTAAGGAATATTGTTATGGTTTTATGGAACTCCGTTAATAGTTGGTTAAGGATGGTTATTAATGATAAACGTTATTGATTTGTGAAGGTATTGTGAAGTTTAATCCTTAAAGCGCAAAGCCACCTATGAAAACGAAGTAAGTGATAGTGTATGTTTTTTGGTCTTTGGGGCCCTACATCGCAAGAGTTAGGATTTATATGCTGAATATTTACTGCTTTCATAGTTTTTTAAGTTAGGTTGTAATCATGTCCTGAGAATTGTATTGATGTTTGCTGCATGTTTATTAGAAATAAGTTCTTGTAGTGATGTGTTTATCAGTTTTAAGTTAAGGATAGTGATTATGGAACTAAGCATGTTTTGAGGCCTATATAGAGGAGATTAAACTATATGTATTCACGAGCATGACACACTTTGGTTTGCAAAACGTTATGAAAATGGTTTTCATGCATAGTTTTGAAAAGGAAACGATAATGGAACAAAATATGAATAAATGTAAAGTAAATGATCACGTAAAGTCAAGTAAAGAGGTTAGACCGGTATGTAAAGCCCAGCAACCAAAGCATGTAAAGAAAATAGTTTTTGTGGACCAGTAGGTAAAGTCTTACACAGAAACAAAAGAAATGTAATTAGGATTTTTGTGGTTCGGTCGGTAAAGCCCGACATAGAAACAAAAGAAATATAAATATATAGTTTTTGTGGTCCGGTAGGTAAAGCTCGGCACAAACCACAAAAACAAAAGAAATGTAATTAAACAGTTTTTGTGGTCCCGTAGGTAAAGCCCGACACAAAAATAAAAGAAATGTAATTAACGATTTTTGTGGTCTGGTAGGTAAAGTCCGACATAGAAACAAAAGAAATGTAATTAAATGGTTTGATTGGTCTGCTAGGTAAAGCCCAGCACAGAAACAAACGAAACGAAAGAAAACAATTTTTGTGGACCGGTAAGTAATGTCTGGCACAGAAATAAAAGAAATGAACAATAAAGTAAAGATCAAGAAAGTAGAAAAGGAAACGAAAACAGAAACAGAAACAGAAAAGGGACTAAAACGTAAAAAATAAAAGAAAATGAAAATGGATAATTGTATGGTTTTTAAAAGCTGTATGACATATGCATGGTATAGTTTATTTTTATGTCACTTACTAAGCGTTAGACTCATTAGTTAAGCCTTGTGGATATAGGTATACGTACGAGATTAGGATGATGAACAGATTAAGGAGTAGTTGATGAAAGATTTGCACGCGCGAATCTTGTAGCTGGTTAGAATAAAGGGATTTAAAGGATTTAAGAAAAAGAAAGGATTTGTAAAAGATTTTGTAAAGTGATTTAATTGTAAAATATAAGAATTTTATTTATTTCTGCTGCGATTTAAAAAAGGATTTTAAGAAAAGGATTTTAATTATTGGGTTTTAAGAAAGAAAAGTCTTACATTGTTTTTATAAAAGAAAAGTTTTAAATTTTACACGTTTTCAAATGTAAGAAAAATCGGGTCGCTATATCAACCTTCTCCTTGATTGAACTTACGGGTGTCAATCGAACATTTTTTTACTCTTCAAGGGCGTCACCCTTTTCGTCTCCACAATAAATGAGTAGGTAGAAAAATATTAAGTACAATAGCCTAACTATCTCAAGAGATATAATCTCAAGTTTTGGAATAGAAGAACTTAGGTTTGGGTTCAAGAAAGGCAAAAAAATCACAAATGAAATTGACAGCACTTTGTCATAAAGTTCTCATTTTGTTTGCTGCACAATGGAGATTGCTTCTATTTATAAATGCCTTCAAAATCTTAAAGTTCTCATTTTGTTTGCTGCACAATGGAGATTGCTTCTATTTATAAACGCCTTCAAAATCTTGAAGCCCCAGTCGAACACTTATAGAAATCGGTCAATGTGTTCATGACCGTTGTGTGATCCTTGAACTGGCCAGGTTGACCATCAATATCATTAGGTTGACCTATCTGCTTGTAAACAGTTAGATTTTTAAAGTGCGGTCTACCACAAGTATCTTTAGATCTACCGCTCTAGTCAACCATGGGTATCCATTGGTCAAATGCCCAGGTCAACCACATAAACTCCCTAGTTGATGTCTTCAACATATTTCAGAAACTAGATGCTCTCAAAAGGTTTTCAAGACAACTTCAATTTTGAGTGGTCTCCCGCATGTAGTCGACCTATGCAAGAACTGATCAACCTCTTCAGCAGATCTTCAAAAATGTGTTGTTTTGGGAGTTTTTCAGGACAACTACTTAGTTCCGGCAGTTCCACCGCACTGGTTAACTATGTAGGGCTACGTCGACCTCTTTAGTAGATTTTGAAATATGATTCATTGATCTTGGTAGTTTTTCTAGATAATCTTTCAGATTGGGTTGGTTAGTCATGTATGAATCTTTTTCTTAATTTAAATTGTACAAGTCCTTGAACTTTAACATTAACTACATGGACTTACCAAACACGTTAGAACTTCTAAATACCGACTATCGAGGCTATTTCCAATGAGAGCAAAAATACATGATTCATAATCAATTTGTTTAAACAATAACATGCATTATCAAGTTAGATAGAACAAAACAAATATATTCAAAATCAATACAATTCATACTCAACTTAGATATATCCAAATACATAATTATATTATCAAATCATAATCATCTTCAAATTAATTATTCAATCAATCATTGTCATCATCAAAAAAATTAAGCTTAATTTCTATTAGGCTAACATATACGTACTAAGGGTTGACTCGTTTATTGGACCTTTAGGATTATTGAGCTTTGGGCCTTGGTAGGCCTGGTTGAGGTGGAGATTTACATTTTATGCTCAGCATTGCATACATGGTTTTATAAAACTTATTTTAAGACACGATCTTATATTTTTATGACATGTCATATCTTTTTAACATTTCAATTTGTATACTATATGTATGATTTTCATTAACATGTTTTATTTGAGCATGCATATTTATTATTTTGAATTCCTGTTCAACTCAATTGTAAGAATCATGTTTGATCGCACCTAGTGGAGGTTCTTTGTTTGATATACACATTCTATCATTAGAGAATGTGTTTTATGTTTTGTGAAATAGAGTAATAAAACAATTGATTGTATCTTGTCCTTGAGTGCGAAATCGTAAACTTGATCAGAGTTGTTATATTATAGCGATCATCGAGTATCACCTTTCCTTTTATATATTGGGCATAGTGTGCTTAAAGTACATGAGTGACTCCATTTTCGCTGATATTTAATATTATTTTTGTAGTAGCTTATTTTATATATATACCACATAATAGAGGATTATTTTGACCCCCGCCCTAGTCATGTTTTCTTCTCAGATTTTTATCACATGATTTTATCGTAGCATGCTTATCCATTTTTATATTACACAGTATATAATAGTTGAATCCGTACTAAGTTCAATCAATTCACCCCAATGATATTCTTTTTCAGATCTTAGTTAAGATGATCTTCAGTAACGAATGTAGAAGTGAGCTTAGTAATTTTATTTTCCTTAGTTATTTCTTTCTTTGAGAGTTTTATTTGTGAGATGAGACTCTTTGTTTAATATATTTTCACTTTTAGTTAAATTACTTTGTTACCCTCTTTTTGGCATGGTTATATTATGAGCTTTTACTATTACATTTTATGAAATGTCACTATTAGACTTTTGTATTGTTCCAATATTGTTGGTGTGGTAGCCTGCCTGTAAAGGGTAGAATGATTCATGTGAGGGTTTGACTTATTGGGTGCACATTCTCACATTGCTTGGAAGAGTATAAAATGCATGGTTTATTAGGGTTCTCTTCCTTACCTAGTACAACCCGTTTTGGACTAACCCAATAACAAAATTGTGCGGGTTTCAACCCAAAGTGGACAATATTGTACTAGAAAGACTAAATGACATTACAAATGGTATTAGAACCAAATCCCAATCGGAAGTGTAGCCGACGAGGACGTCGGGTCACCAAGAGGGAGAAATTATGGTAGCCTACCCTATGAAAGCTAGGATGACCCATGTGAGGGTCCGACTCATATCAATGGGGGTGCACAATTCTATATTGTATGAAAAGTGAAAAATACATAGTTTATAAGTAGGGTTCTCCTCCTATCTAGTATAACTTGTTTTGGGTTTAACTCTAAGAACAAAACCGTGTAGGTTTCGACCCAAACAAATAATGTTGTATGAGGAGGAGTGGGGGACGTTACGATTGGGCTCTAGCTTCTACTTTCGATTTAAACTTTTGCTACTATAATAATTAATTACCTTTAAGGGTTGAACAAATCAATTCAATTTTTGGTTGAGTTGTTCTTCATTTCTATATCAAGTCTTAATTGGGTTGTGACAATGAACAACTATGGCTTATGGTGTCATTTTTTACTTTGTATTGTTTTTGAATTTATTTCTTCTTTGGAATTTTATCTTTTTTTTAGTTTACGATGTTTTGATGCTTGATATTTTGCCTCGTAACAATATCTTATTATTATTTATTTCGTTAATAATACAATAATACACTAAGATAAGTTGATGACATAGATGCTAAGTACTAAAGATATTCACTGGCTCCACTGAGTTCTATAACCAACAACTTTAAAAAAAAAGACATGTATTGAATTAACTTATCTAAATTATTGACTGGAGAAATATGCAGCATATTAATTACAATAATGTCGCTTGAAAAATTAAATTAGTATTCATGTATATATAACTATACAATTCATATATTGTTTAATAAGAATTTATTCATTTTGCTTGATTTGCTATTATAGTGTAAAATGTGATTATGATTTATCTGAATATGTATATTAGGTAATTATAACTTTTAATCTTACTTGATTTAATTAATTAATTTAAATAATTTATATATATATATATATACCTTAAATTACACTCTACGCTCTAGTATTGAATAACTAAAATATTCAAATTTAGGTGTAATTTCTCTAATTTTACTTTTCCTTCACGTAAATAATAAAATAATAGTTATTCCTCTTTCTTGTCCTAATTTCACTTTTCCATCACCCAAAAACGTAATTAATTAATAGGAATCATAATTAGGGTTATCACCCAAAGAGGTGGATAAGCATTATTATTTTCCAGCACTGCCCACCTTTCAAAACAATAAAACAA
This sequence comes from Begonia loranthoides, assembly GCA_022433065.1. Taxonomy (NCBI): domain Eukaryota; kingdom Viridiplantae; phylum Streptophyta; class Magnoliopsida; order Cucurbitales; family Begoniaceae; genus Begonia; species Begonia loranthoides. The sequence goes on from CM039470.1 coordinate 9,276,841, forward strand.
ATAAATAATTAAATTAATTAATAAAATCATCCACTCACTATGAAAAATTGTATTATATTCTACATCATTTTCTCCCCTGGATTCCACCTATAATTTAACATAAGAAATTAATTTTATATAAATAAAATTTATTATCACGTCTCGTGAGCATGTTCTCTTATTTTCCTTTTAATTGTTTTGTTAATCTTGATTTTGGACAGTCCTAGTAAAGTTAGGCACCCATTAAAGGCTCATCAACAAAAACAAGGTTTCTTTTATTATCCTAATTTCTATTCAAATCTCCAAAAAGAAATAAAAAACCATTTCTTTCAAAATCACTCCAAATAAAAAATAAAAAATTTCAATTTTTTTCTCAAAATCGTTGTTCAGCAAAATTTTGAAACAATGTATGAGCAAAGTTGGCCTTCTACCATAAACAGTTGATCGAACTATCTGAATTGCAGGTAATTTCTTATTGTAAAAGCTTCTTCTTGTTGAGTGATGAGCTAGTTCCAACAATTTTAAAGCTTCAACCTTTCAAAGCTTTGGCCTTTATGGCTTTATTTTCTGAATTTTAGCTTTGAAGTTTGATTTTGTTTGGTGGGTTTCTCCAGAAAATGGTAAAGCTGTTTTTCTTAGTGATTAAAGAGAGAAAATGGGTTTTCCAAAGGGTTTTCGGTAAGTAGTTTTACTGTAAGTATTTCTTGAAGGGGTTTATGGAAGGTGGGAGGGAAGGTGGTGTAAGTAGTGGGGTTACAGTGGTAGGATCAGATGCTCCGTCTGACTACCATCTTGCTCCGAGGACGGAGAACTCAGTCCAGACAGGTGGATCAACAGCGACGCCGGCGCAGCCAACTTCTGCTTCAGCTAAGCCTGTGGCGGCACCTCCGTCAGCGGTCTTGCCGTTGAAGAAAAAGAGAGGTAGGCCTAGGAAGTACGGACCAGATGGAACAGTCACTGTGGCGCTTTCACCGAAGCCGATATCGTCATCGGCCCCGCCTCCGGTTATTGACTTCTCCGTTGAGAAGCGGGGAAAGATACGGCCGGCTAACTCAGTGAGCAAAACCAAATACCAAGTGGAGAATTTGGGTATTAAACACTCTTTTACTTTTACAGCCATGCGAGCTTTGAGCTTTTTTCTATTTCCTTTCTGCTTAATTTCTTAGTTCTTTTATAAGAATTACTCTGCTTCCTATTGTCATCTACAAGACTTAGAAGAACAAACTTTGGATTATATGGGTCTATTTTCTCGTTGGGAATAAGTGGGTCCTCTGATTCTAGTCCTAATAGAGATCTTGTATTGTATGGCGGCCATGAAAAGCTAAGGAGCTTTGTGGGTAGGTGTTTAATGGCGGAGTACTTCATGTTGCAGCTTGCTGTTGAGCTCTATACTTGTTCAAATTATACTGCGGTGATACATAGAACGCCCCACCAAATATTGTCCTGTTTTGTCCATGGCTTGACTCTGGATGGGCTGTTTTGACCTCCGAGATGAAGAGATTTTGTTTCCTTATAGGCCCTCGAAGGAATTAGGGCCAGCTCTGGGCAAGCCAACCAGCCTAACAATCTTCTTCTAAAATTAGATTTTAGTAAACTTCAAGAAAATTGACAAATAATGGGCAAAAAAGTTGATGGGAAAGTAGGGAGTCTTCCGTTGTCTTTGCAGAAACTAATATATTTAAATTTGGATCTAATTCTGTCTGCAACCTTTAGCTGTAGCCATTATTACCTTTTGGAGAATTCCACAGTAATCATCTTCCTCAGTTTTGTTCTTCAAGAAGAAGCCTAAACGCGGGACGGTCAATTTTTACTATAGTAATCTATTTTCTTTGATATTTACTTGTGGCTCTATATTATAGCAGAAACTATATTCAATCCCACTATTCAAATATTTATCATCTATGAAAACTTTATTATGATCTTTGTTACTGTCTTCGTGTGTTTTTAGGTGAATGGGTTGCTTGCTCCGTTGGTGCTAATTTCACACCCCATATTATTACTGTCAACTCTGGAGAGGTAATGCCAAAAATATAGAAGCTTTCCTTCACGAAAGCTTATAGAAATATCATTGTGGAATATTATTACTGTCAACTCTGGAGCGTTTTTAAATTGTTTTGGAAGACCATAAATGATGCTTTTACCTTTTTATTTTTGTTAGAAATCAAACGATAACGGAAAAAAGAAAACACAAGTGGGATACCAAATTTTGGTAGAAAAATCCTATTGAGAAAAAATCACAGGCAGAATATAATATCACTATGAAAATCAAAATACAACCGCGAGTTTTGCAACTCTATGTTACATGAATTTATGATGCTGACCCACCGGCTCGACTCGGTCCAAATAGAATTCGGGTTACACTAAATTCTGGTAGTTTTTTTGTTGAAGAAACTCTTTTTTTTTGCGGATTTTTAAACTTAGCCTATTTGAGGGAGACGATTGATTGTTATTGTCGTCCCTTTGCATGTATTTGTCCTCCTCCCTCGATTGATTTCTTGGTTATCATATAAATTTTAACTTTACAAATATAATTTCATTTTCCTCAGTGTTCTTAGTAGGAGAGTTTCATATTTTTTGTTTTAGGACGTCATGATGAAGATTATATCATTTTCCCAACAAGGGCCTCGAGCAATCTGCATTATTTCAGCAAATGGTATGATCTCTAGCGTCACTCTTCGCCAACCTGATTCGTCGGGAGGAACATTAACTTACGAGGTTGATTTTTATTATAGTTATTGTTGGACTTTTTTTTTTTAATTCAACAAGATATTGTACATTTGATTTTGAAGTTGAATCTGGCTATTATTGGATAGTTCCCAAACGAAAAATCTTTTCTGTTCTTCCAGGGTCGATTTGAAATACTGGCTTTGTCTGGGTCATTCATGCCGAGTGATAGTGGAGGAACGAGAAGTCGATCGGGTGGAATGAGCGTTTCGTTAGCTAGTCCTGACGGTCGAGTTGTAGGAGGTGGAGTAGCTGGTTTACTAGTAGCTGCCAGTCCCGTCCAAGTATGCCCTTTTTTTTGCTTTACAATTGTATGTAAATTTAGACAATAAGCCTCAAAATAATACTTCTATCGAATAAATTTGACTAGTCGATCTTCCTAGTTTTTGTTTCGCTTTAGTTCTTATCGAACTCACTCCTCAAGTGAAATGAAACTCGAGCTTTGAGTACATTACTTTTTTATTGATTTCTAACCAAAATGGCTAACGATGCAGGTCGTAGTAGGGAGTTTTATCTCTGGAAATCAACACGAACAAAAACCCAAGAAGCAAAAATACGATGCCACGTCGACAGCGCAAGTAACTGCAGAGACTCCGGCTTCAAGCACGGATCTGAAATCTAATGTCTCAGCCTCGAATCCGCGTGACGAGAACTGGTCATCTCTGCCATCGGAGTCTAGAAATAAGCCGACTGATATTAATGTGTCGTTGCCGGGCGGATAATTTGGAAAAAAATGACGAATGTTGGTGAGAAAAACTTGTGAATCTTATTGGATTTTCGTAAGCTTGGGAACTTTTCGGTTTCGTTGGGTCGTCTTAGGATCAACTTTGTGACATTTCAGGTAGTGCAATTAGTGGGCAGATTAATTAGTTTCTTGGTAGTTGGTCCTGCTGCTTTTGTCTTGTAGAATAATAGTTCAGACGTTTGTTGCCTTTTCTTCAGTTTATTGCCTTTCCTTTTCAAACTCCCAAGAGAATCCATTTAAGAGATAGTCTCACTGCATTTTGGATTGTAAGCATGAGTTCATGATATTGATGGATTAACTATTTTTACTAGGGATGGGAGTTGTTCTTGTGTAAATGGATTTGGCTCCAGCTTTGTTCGGTGTCGACCATTGAAAACCCAATTTCCGATCCAAACCGAGTAAAACTGAAAACTCCGATTTGGTTTTTCATGTCATTTTTCAGAAGCTGATTAGAACCAAACCGGAATGAAACCAAGTAAAATGAATTAGCAAAGATTAAATATGACTAAATAGCATTTTTCAAAGCAATTACACCACAATCAATCACAACCAATGATTGACTGCTTTCTTCTTACGTTTAAACCTGTTTTTATAGCCTTCAATTTCTCTTCATTGCTCATCTCTCAAAGTTTTACCCTACAATTTTTTTTCCAACCCTCATTTGGTCCTGAACTCTATTGTCATCGTTCAAAATGTGGGATCAGTTGGGCATCAGCCGACAAGTGCAAAGTAGACAACCCATCATTCCGATGTTGGACGAGAGGACTACGATCGCTCAACATAAGGCAAAGAGCACAGCCAAGTTTCAGGAGATCAGTATTATGGTCTGAAAGCAAGAATTATAATTTTGATTATGATTTTAGACAGGTACATAGGAGATTACGACGACAATGAGGTTGAGGCCAGTTGGAATTCGTATAGTTTTTTGTCGGAGATGAAGTCGAGAGCCAACGGCAATCCCACAATCACTGTTTCAAGTTAGATGTAAGAATCCAAGATTTCATTGTGAAGATCAACAAAGATTGGAGAATAGAGTGGTTTCGAGATGAGTTCTTCGATTAATTCCACTTCAATCGAGTCCTTTCATAGCCTACAAATAACACTAGTTTGGTTCACAAGGGATGGGAACCGATAAGAGACCGAGATTGGAGACCCCAACCAATGCCAGTTACATACCTTCTTCTCTTCTTTCATTTTTTTATCAAGTAAATCTAAACTTTCTCGTCGTCATTAGTAAATATTCAATTTCGGGAAATATGTAGATCCCAGAAGCAAGCATGATTCCTCAAATAAATTAACTTCTGAAAATAATAATAAAAAGATTAATTATATCCTCAATGTGAGAGAGAGCGAGAGCCATAATGTATAATATTTGAGATGAAGAATGATCATGCACCCTAAAATTCCTTAATCTACTTAAATTACAAAGTGGCTAGCGAGGCAGCAACCATATGCCGACAAAGATACCTTGAAGTACATTAGAAGCAGCACAAGCGGCAAAAAACACTGACAACACCTCTTTTCCCACAGAATGTTCACTTGAATTCGAGCAATTATCCTTCATCAGTCACTATCTTCCAATGCACTGCAAATCATCCTAAAACATAGAAAAATTACTCTCATTAACAACAGCTGAAGAAGAAAATGATAAAGTTTTAAGATGACAGACACCAGATTAATTCTCTGACTTACCAGAAGATGGAGAGAAAGAGCAGGAAAACTAAGTAGAAGAGTTTGAAAAGCCTTTTCTTCTTTTCCCAATTCAGTAAATTGAATATCTCTGTAACATCGACAAGGTGTTGTCGTCGATTGTAGCTAATCATGAGAAAAGAATTGTATTAGTCAGGTCATAAAACTTGGCACATTCCTGTCAAAAAGCAGAAGAAAGGGAGGCAAGAATACAATATAAATAAGCTGAGCATTAACTCAACCATGCAACCAAGCCAACACCAGATTTCATCTTCCGCTGTTATCTGGAATGCAAGATAAACTAGTTCCATTTTCCACATCAACGAATGACCTTAACTACTGGATACTAAATTGACATATAATTTCTTTTTCACCTCACAAAAGTTCCGCAAAAATACCATTCCTATTGAAGAACTAGTTCTCATTCTCTATAATCATAAGATGAGTTCTATATCTTTATATAAAGTGGGAAAATCAATAATATTGTAGCAGATAATTTAAATCAGGTATATATTTCTCAAAACAGAATATGGTTGAACATGCCGTACGTGAATCAACTAAACCAAGTGCTTTGAATATCTCAGATTACACAAAAGTAAGATGCAATATATCTTAGTCTTTTGAAATAAAAAAATGTTCTTTCTTTAGCTAGTACTCATTTCACTGACTTGCGGTAAGAGCAAATGTCCCATTATTTTTTAATCTTGCTAACAAGATAATTTTACTCGATCTAGAGAAGACATAGAGAACTTACAGTCTCACATTGTAGTACAAATATGGCCCACAAAACAGTGACATAATCCAGTGCCCTGTTAAAAGGTAGAAGACGCACAAAACTCCTTGTGTAATAAACTCAGGTAAAACAGTTTTGTTTATCCGAGATGATGAATCATAAGGGTTGATATAGTCAAATTCAAGATCTGCCAAGCACATAAGCTGCAAAAAGTTTCAAAAGTTGAGACTCATATTTCTTCACGATACAGGAGAAAATAACATCATGTAACCAAAATCAAAGTAGACTTTGAGCACATAATGATGTGTCTTTGGTTTCACGATTAGAACAGAATAAACTGTTTCCTTTTCCATTTGGAAGTGAATGTCTAGTTTGGCATCTCCAGCCATGACAGAGCCCTAGAAGTGAAAAATTTTGAACTCGAAATTCAAAGAAGTATAAATCACAACCTCTTATGTCACATGAAAATATCATGCAAAATAAAAGGGAAAATACGGTAAGCAAACGATATAAATAGGCTATCGTTTCAGATTTTGGATTATCGAAACCAGTGACTGTAAGTAAAAGTAAACTATGCACGAACGAGAAGAGACGCCCTCAAACACTCCAATTCCTCAAATTTCTTGTATCAAAGAACATAATTTCCCAACAAAACAGCTCATTATAATCGCTTTTCTCCAAGAAAGCATAAATCAAGACCAAAACTATAAAACGAAAACCAAATTGATACATAATTCCGCAGAGCAATCAAGTAGAATAGCAGTAGCACGAAACGATGAAATTTAGGGCATGTAGTTGACCTGGTAAACGACGATGGCAAGAAGCGCAATGAGGAAGAAAAAAGAAATGAGCCAAACGAAGATATCTCCCATGTTTACGTTCTCTTTTCTTCTTCTTCACGCTCTCCTTTCTCTGCAAGGGATTTCACCTCGACGGGGAAGATGAGCGGCCTATAGCGGCGGGGCCGAGGGCGATGATTTCTTACCGAAGGGCACACCGCAGGCCGCTAAAGCTGGGAGAAAGAAAAGGAAAAGCGTAATTATTATCAACGATCGGAAAACAACTAGTCGACGTACACAACACAGAAGGTATAGCTTAGCCGAGGAACCAGGCAACGACTCGGCTCCCAGTGAGTTAAACGAGTCAAATCTAGTAAAAAGAAAGAAAATTAATACTCAGATCTTAGATCAACAATAAGTTAAATCTTGAATAAATTTTATTAACAACTAAAACTTTAAACTATAGAAAATTCTCGCCGGTGATCTCGCAGTTACATTTCTTGTCCAAATCCATTGACTTTAACGCCTCGGTTATGTTTTGCAAGCAAGGACTGTCAATGGAGCCGAAAGACGTCGATTATCGGGGACGAGGGACGTCCCTCCTGCCCATTGGAAGACGAACGGTTGTTGGAATGATTATCGGGCAATGGTGGACGTCCCTCATTGGTCGTTGGATCGAGGAAGTACGTCCCCCACTAGTAATTGACGGCTATGATTAAATCTGTCAATTTTCAAATGTGATGGCGGGCGATCGTCCATGGCCGTTGGATTGAGGGAGAGACGTCCCTTATAGGAATCTATGGCCATGATTGAATCTACCAATTTCCAAAGGCAATGGCAGAGAACAGCCCAAGGTCGTTGGATCGAGCGAGGGACGTCCCTCATAGGGATTGACGACCAAGATTGAATTCAACATTTTCCAAAGGAGATGGCGAACGACATTCCATGGCCGTTGGATCGAGCGAGGGACTTCCCTAGATCGGAATGGACGGTCAGGATGGACTCCAAATGCTTTTCAGTTGAAGGGTCACGTGCAAGGCACACACATTTTTAAAACACGCGAATTCCCACAATTAAGACGGACGTCCCTCACTCAAAACGGAGGTCACTTAACTTATTTCAGACGTCTCTCTTCAATAACGAATGTCCCTTTCCCTAAAACTACGTCGTTCTACTCACAATAGACATTTCTCATTTTAAGACGTCGTCGTTCTACCCATAACGAACGTCCTTCTTAATACGAGGGACGTCCATTTTAGACCGAATGTCCTTTTCTGAACACTAAACGACAACGTTTCTCCTCTTGATGGACGTAAATCTATCTACATAAACGTGAAGGGCATCCCTTGCCCTAGCTATTGCCGAGAGAAATTTCATCCTCCCCAGAAATCCTTGAACACAATCAAACGAATAGCGAAGTTTTTGAGTGTTGCACATCACATGGAGTCGAAGAGTGTTGCACCATCTATTGTTCAAGAATCCATTGACTGCGAAATGGAGGTGGATCCTATTTTGGCAGTCGAGACAGATGAGCATCGTTGGTTATATCACGAACCTGGTATAGAGGTGCATTCAATCTTGGCATCTCTAGACTTAGATTTTCGTTCAATATGTGACTTAAATGATGATGATTGGGCAGAGAGTATGTATCTTCAATTAGAATGTTCGTCCTCAGAGCTCTGTCTGGTGAAGAAGCATAGTTCGTTGAATGAAATTAGAGAACAAGTGATTGATTATGCTTTGAAGAATGGGCACAAGATAAAATTTGTCAAAAGCGAACGTCATCGTTTGACTGCCGTGTGCAAGGATGGATGCAGATGGCGGATTCACGCTTCAAAAATGAACGGTGAACTTACCTTTCAAATTAAGAACTATAATGAGGTGCACACATATGCACGACAAATGGAAAGTCAACATGTTTCTTACAAATAGGTGGCAAACTAATATTTGGATAGGTTCAAAAGTCAGCCCACGTGGGACCTTCCTTCCATTATTGAGACTGTAATGACCCGGTTTTTATTTACTTTAAAAATTGCGTAAAATTTAAAACTTTTCTTTTTATAAAAATATCATAAGATTTTCCTTTCATAAACTTTATCATTAAAATTCTTTACTTAAAATTTTTTTTATAAATTGTAGCGGAAGTAATAAAATTCTTTCCGTTTATAATTAAATATCTTGCATTATTAAAATGATAATTGTCTTTTAGAAAATACAGCGGAAGACTTATTAGTTAAACAAAATATTTAAGAATATAAATTAATTATATTACAAAATCTTTTACAATTTGTTTCTATTTAAATTCTTTCAGCCCAACCAACGACAAGATTCGCGCGTGCAAATCCTTCATCAACTGCTCCAAATCTGTTCTCGTACATATACCTACATCAACAAAACTTAAACTAATGAGCCTAATGCTCAGTAAGTGATATAAAATAAAAGTAAACATGCTATGTATCTTTGAAATCCTTTTTTGTTTTCCATTTTCATTTCTTTTTCCTTTTCTTTATCTTTTTTTTTTCAATTTTCGTTTCACATTTCTTTTCCTTTTCTTTTTCAATCTCTGTGTATATCAATACACCCAGTTTCGACATCAATAGGCAAATTGTCATAACTATGCATATCAATGCACTCGGTTCTAACATCAATCGGCAAACCACTATGTGATAAGGGCTGGAGGAGAAACTAAGAAGGATAGCAAACGAGGTAAGGAATATCGCATGTGGTTTGTCTGTAAGGACCTACATCGCAAGAGTAAGTTTTGGTTTATTGAATATGTTGGCGTTTGTTTTCTACAAGTTATTGTTCTCTGTAAGTTTATTACATGATGGTTTCCATGCTAAATGCTACATGTTGATAGTGTTAGTAATCTATTGAAGTTAAGAAATAAGTGTTGCATGGATTACTGGATGGTTCTCTGCATAATAATTTCCTATGCATGAGTCTTGTGATTTTATTGTTAATTAATATGTTTCTCATACATAATAGCCAATAAGAAGGAAATGGGTGTAGCATGGTTTTCTTAGGAATAATGTTACTCTTGAAATGTTCTCTGTTAATGGGTAGTGGAATGATCCTTTGTGTACTCTCAGAAGAATTTAGGGTATTAAGCACATTAATTATCATATGACACTATATAGGAATGATATTTTAGAACAATTAGTATTTGATTATAGGAAATTAAATTGGGTTAACGTTAATTATATGGTGAAAATAGCTAACTAGTATAAGTCTTAAAGTTATAATCAACTAGTGTATACCATAGAATAATGTTTAAGAATAAGTTAGAAATAATGTGACAGTTATAGAAAAAGTATATGTATAATATTATAATTAAAATATGAACTGTTTTGTATGACATTCTATGGCATGGTAATTGTTTGATAGTTGTTTGTTATGATATATGAATTGCTTTGTATGACATTCATATAGACACGTTATATGTCATGCATTTCATGGGCTAATAAAGAAGATAATAACGGTTTTTCTACATGGGTTCGGAAACTTAAGAGGTTGCCCACACGTAGAAACAGCTCGTTTAAGTAAGTTTGAAAACTGAAGAGGTTGCTCTTACTCAATGAGTGGTGAGTTTGGAAACTAAAGAGATTGCTCTCACCTAACGGTAAAATGGTAAACGGTAACGAATGTAAATGTAGGTGGATCTGTTTTTACTGAGTTCGGATACTTAAGAGGTCGCTCTCATGTAAACACAAATCCAAGTGGGGAGTTCGAAAATTGAAGAGGTTGCTCTCACCCAACTTACAATGGTATATGAAGCTAAAGCAGTAGAATTGTCATAGAGTTAAGGATGCATTACATTTTTATATTACTTACTGGGCAATAGGCTCATTATTCCCCTTGTGATGTCGGTATGAATTGTGAGTCGGTTGAAGCAAATGTTGAAGGAGCGTGATGTGATGCGAGCTTATGTTACTATGCGCAAGACGACCTTGGGGGTTATGACTCTATTAAATAAAGTTGTTTTTAAATGCATAAGATATTGTCATGGATTTAAGTATTTTATTATGTTATTTCTATAAGATGATTTAATATTTTTATTTCGCGGAATATACTCTGATATATTTCAATAAAATATGTTTAAATGAGATTTTAAATTGTTCAAAATTTTACAAAAAATCAGAAAACGGAAATGGGATGTTACAAGTGTCCAACATCCCTCAACCTAACGCCTGTCCGAGGTGCAAAAAGGTGCATTGCGGGGAATGTTTGGTTGGCTCCCAGCAGTGTTACGTGTGTGGCATGCCAAACCACATCGCCAGACAATGCACGACAAGACCCACGGGACCTGGAATGGCGGCCCCACTCGTTAGCTATGTATGGGACAGAAGATAATGATCAGCCAACGGTAGTAGCAGGTATGCTTCATTTAAATAATGATTGTTCATATATTTACAATAACTCCTTTCCCTAGACGAAATAAGAGATTTCACCTTAGGATAAACAACTTACCTAACCCTGGCAGGAATAATTTATATAAACAAGTGTTGCTTACGTATTATTCGATTCGGGTGCTATGCACTCGTTTATTTCCACGAAGTTTTGTGAATGAGCAAATTGTTTCTCCAATAGCACGAGCTACACGCATCGCATGTTGTTGCCTTCCGTTGATCATTTGATTACCGATGGGATGCTCAAGGCCTATGCAGTAGACATCAATGGCCGTTTATTTCGGGTCGATTTAATCATCATGGATTTAAAAGTCTATAATGTCATAATGGGAATGGATTGGCTATCTGCACACCACGTGATCGAGGTCTGCTTCGGTGTTTCGGGTGGTGAACTGCACACCTTCCTTGGAACCAAGGAGAAAGGGAAGTTTGCCATTATCTCTGCACTCAAGGCAGACAAGTTGTTGAAAAATGGGTTTGACGGATTTCTGGTTAACGTAATTGATACTATCGTAGTCACCGAAGCCAAGTTGGAGGATGTTGCAGTGGTACATGACTTCCCGAATGTTTTTCTCCACGATCTTCCCAGTTTATCCCTAGACCATGAAATTGAATTCGAGATCAACTTATAGCCCGGAATGGATCCTATCTCCAAACATCCGTATCATATGGCACCTGCCGAACTGCGAGAGTTGAAAGTACAATTGGAGGAGCTAGTCACCAAGGGATTTATTTGGCCAAGTTTTTCTCCTTGGGGCGCACTAGTGTTATTCGTCAACAAGAAGGACGGAACCTTGAGAATATACATTGATTACAAGGAGCTGAATAAGGTGACGATTAAGAATAAGTATCCCCTACCAAGGATCGATGATCTATTTAACCAGTTGGGCGGTGCTCGTATTTTCTTGAAGATTGACCTTCGATCAGACTATTATCAGTTGAAGGTTAAACCTAATGATATACCGAAGACTGCATTTTGCATGTGGTATGGGCACTACGAGTTCTTGGTTATGTCCTTCGGGCTGACCAACTCTCCGACAGCCTTCATGGACCTAATGAACCGAGTCTTCCGGGATTATTTGGATAAATTTATTATCGTCTTCATTGACGATATCAGTGTATTCCCGATCGGAAGCGGAGCACTACGAACATCTACGGATGGCTTTGTCTGTTCTTATCCAACATCAGTTATATGCGAAATTTTCTAAGTGTGACTTCTAGCTGAACATGGTCAGTTTTCTTGCCCATATAATTTCCGATGTGGGGATCTCCGTTGACTCGGCTAAACTACAGGCAGTGGTGAATTGGACACAGCTGAAAAATGTCAGTGAAGTAAGAAGTTTTCTGGGCTTGACCAGTTATTACAGACGCTTTATTGATGGATTTTCAAAGATCGCTCTACCACTTACTAGTCTGACCAAGAAGAATGCTCGATTCTAGTGGATTGTGAGAACAGTTTTCAAGAGTTAAAACGCAGATTGACTACTGCCCCACTGTTAATGTTACCAAAGGAGGACGGTGACTTTTGCATTTACTGTGACGTGTCAAGGAGAGGACTCAATGGAGTTCTTATGCAACACGAAAAAGTTATTGTCTATTCGTCCCAACAACTCAAGATCCACGAGCAGAACTACCCCACTCACGACTTAGAGCTCGCAACTATTATCTTCACTCTTAAAGTATGGAGACACTATTTGTATAGACAGAGCTGTGAGATCTACTCAGATCATAGGAGTCTCAAATATATCTTTACCCAAGAGGAATTAAATATGTGTCAACGACGATGGCTGGAGTTTGTTAAAGACTACGATTGTGAGATCAAGTACCATCTAGGAAAAACCAACGTCGTTGCGGATGCTCTCAGCCGCAAAGTTGCAGTGATGAGCATGATATGTGAAGAAATGTCGTCTGAACTTCAGAGAGACCTTTAGGAGCTTGAGGTGCAGATGGTTCAAGCACAGTTGGACGTAGTATTAGCAAAGCTGACTTTGATGCCATCTATATTGAACGGATTAAAGAGGCTCAACAAAATGATGGGGTATATAAAGATTTCAAATCAGACCTGACTCTACCAAAATATCAAAATTTCTCTACGTCTGCTGATGGCATGGTCAAGTACAAGAACTGGGGGTATGTGACGAGCAATACAACGGTACAGCTAAAGATCTTAAGAGAAGTTTACTCTTCCAATTTCTCTGTGCATCTTGGTTGTAACAAGATATACCGGGATCTTAGAACTCATTACTACTGGCCAAACATGAAGTACGATATTGGCGATTTTGTGTCGCTATGCCATGTATGTCAGCGTGTTAAGGCCAAACATCAATGACCTGGTGGGATGCTCCATCCATTGCCAATTCCTGAATGGAAATGAGAGCATATTACCATGGACTTTGTCACCTGTTTGCCCCAAACTACTCGCTGTCACAATGCGATTTGGGTGATCGTTGATCTATTGACCAAGGTTGGACATTTTCTACCGGTAGCCATGACGTATAAAATGAATCAGTTTGCCGATTTATATGTTAAGGAGATCATCTGACTTCATGGTGTTTTCGATTTCTATTTTATCATATCGAGACCCACATTTTACTTCGGCTTTCTAGAAGATTATGAACAAAGCTATGGGCATTGAACTGAAATTCAGCATTGCATTTCATCCTCAGACCAACGGCCAGAGTGAACGAACCATTCAAACACTTGAGGATATGCTATGTGCTTGTGTTCTCGACTTCCAAATAGGATGGGGTAAAATCTTGCCATTAGTCGAGTTTGCATACAATAACAGCTTTCAGACCACTATTGGCATGGCCCCGTACGAAACACTATATGGGAGGAAGTACTGATCACCATTATACTAGGACGAAATGGGTTAAGCTACGTTCTATGGCCTCGAAATGGTGCAGAAAATTACGGAATCTGTGGCCTTAATTAAACAAAGGATGTTAGCAGCCCAGAGCAGTCAAAATAGCTAGGCAGACAACCGATGACGAGCCCTTGAGTTTGATGAAGGAGACAACGTGTTCTTGAAAATATCTCCTTTCAAGGGTGTTGTGCATTTCAGAAGGAGGGGAAAGCTCAGTCCTCGATATGTGGGACCCTACATAATCGCGAAGAAAATAGGACCTGTCGCTTATCAGCTATAGTTGCCTGACTCTATGGCAGACATGCACAACGTCTTCCACGTGTCTATGCTCAAAAAGTGTTTGGGTGATGCAACTGTATTGAGCCCTTCTGATAATTTCGAGGTACAGCCTAACTTAAGCTACAATGAGAGGCTTGTTCAGATTCTTGACTCAAGAGTAAAGGAGCTACAACGCAAGCGCATTCCGCTGGTCAAGATCTTATGGCAGAACCACAGCCGTGAAGAGGCCACTTGGAAGAAGGAAGATGAAATGAGGGCTATGTATCCTGAATTGTTTAGTAGAAAAATTTTGGGAACCAAAATTTTTGTAAGGGGGGTAGTATGTAATACCCCAATACTGTTTCTCTCGTGTACGCTATGTAATCAAATTTTGGTGATAATTATATATTACATGGCATTATGATGCGTGTTAAATTATGACGAGTATTTATGAGAAAAATATTACGGGATAAAATTTTAGTTGGAAAATGTGAAGAAAATAGAATTTTGGCCTATTTGGACGCATGCGGATGCCATGTTGATGAGAACTGGTGTCCGCACGCACGTTGAACGCTTGTGGACGACTCGGGACGTGATTTCGCTTCCTAACTTCTCTGTGTCGTGGAGTTTCGGATGCTTCCGAAAATTGCGGACATAAGTTGTCGCGTCAGAATTGAATCTGTCAAAGTCTGGACACCTTCGGACGCTTGCGAACAAGCACGGACGTGGAAGGGCCACGTCCGATTTGAATCTGTCCAATTTATGAACAGATTCGGACAATACATGCGGATGCCAAAATGCGTCTGCATGTCGTTGCGGATGGTACGTATGAGAGTGGGGATGCCATTTCTCGTTCGTGACCACAATTTTGCCTATAGAAATTTACTCATGCGGACGAGACTAGTGCGTCTGCACTCATCCGAAACATCACAGATCAACAAAAATTTAGGGATTTAATTAGATAGAATTGTCGTGTAGTCCATAACTACGCGATCTTCAGACGCCAAAACAACTCCGCGACAGAAAAATCTCCAGCTCCATCTCTAGCAGCAGCTTGTGTGTAGCCCTGCCGTCCTCCTCCCCCTCCCCTATGCGAATGATTATCTCTAGGTAAGCCCTCTCCTTTTAACCTTCAGTTTGCCCTTCAGTTCAGTCCATTTTTCTTCCTCCCTTGCGTTCTTCTTCTCCGTTGTCCAACTTCCTTCTTGTCTGGTGGGGGTGTGGTGTTACATGGGTGTGGAGTTTTTAGCTGTCCCTGCTTGCTTCCTTCAACACATAGGTAAGTATTTGGGTTAGTCTTGGCCTATAGAGGCCCTACCCACAAGTAAAGTGTGTGTGCGTTATTGTTGTTGTTATAGTTAAATTTTGTAAATTTCTTAGATGAACTTTGTCGATATTTCCTGCAAATTTCCTACAACATTTCTTACTTCCTTTACTCTATAGTTACTTTATATATAATTTGCTGCTAATTTCATTTCAATGCCTGTTTTATATTTACTAAGAATATTGTCTGATGATAAGTCTAGTATATGGAACCGTGGATGAAGCATGAATGAGAATGAAAGGAATGAACGACTCTGTTTATTCATGAGATCACTTAGTTATATCCTTGTTTTGCTGCTCATTCATTCTGTGAAATATATGTTGGGTTCTGAATACATGTCGTTTATATGTCAACCACGTTCATTGTTTCTTTCTATTTCATACTTCATTTCTGTCGAATGTTTATACACTGTTAGTTAGTTGGTAATCTTCATGTTATTAACCTCCATGTTTACTATTAACCTTCATGCTAACTAATCGTAAATCAAGCATGCCAATTCCTTGTCCAAGCATGTCAATTATTCGAGCATGCTCGTTAGTCAATTGTCCAGGATTACTTGTATAAGCATGTTGACTAGCCATTTCTTGTCAATCTTCAAGTAAATAAATTAAATTAATCTCCATGTATTCTAATTCACAATCTCTATATCTTGGTTAACTATTAGTCTCCAGAGTCTTCAAGCATGTTAACTGACTCGTTAAATCTTCGAGCATGTTAACTAGTCATTACTTGTTTACTCTTTAATGCACGATAGCTAACCATTACGTGTTTAATTCTCAAGCATGCTAATTAATTATTACTCATTAAATTCCCATCATGTTAAGTCACTTGTTTTAGCTTCAAATATGTTAATTAATTATTATTGGTTTTTAATCTTCAAGCATATTAACTACTATTTGTTAATCTTTAAGCATGTCAATTAACGATTAATTAAATCTGCCAGTAACAGAATTGAACATATTATTGTTTAATCCTGCCTCATTTCCTATGGTCTATTAATTGCAGTCATACGTAGCATGTAATAATTGTTTGGATAATTAGCTGAATTATAATCTTCGTTGCTTACTCATTCGTGTATGCAGTAATTATTCTAATTCTGTGATACCCATTTGAATTATTATCTCTGCCTAATAGCATCCTTTGTTCATCGTCTCTACATGTTTTTTTTAATAGCTGCTCCATAATTATGTTTTCGTTCTCTTCATGTATCTTTAAATTCCACCAATTACTTATTGAATTGTCATTTCTTTAAATTATTGTTATTTACTTTCCATACGTGCGTTGTGCAATTGTCATCATGGATCATGCTAATAGAAACCAACAAGGAGTGCCACATTGGGGTGGTACTCACACGCATTAAGTAAAGAAAAACGATAAGGAAAAGAAAAGAAAAGAAGAGGGAGTTAGGGGGATGGAAGGGTAAGTACGGATCAGTTAGGTAGATAGGAATTAAAAGAACGTCACTTTTCCCTCATCGGGACTACGAGATTGTCTACTCTAGGTGACTGAATCCAACAAAGATCTACCCTCCCACCACGGATTCCTCCAATCTCCCACTCGATGTATGAGTAACGAACAAATGACGTAAGAAAAGACTGGTTTGGGTGGCCCTCATTCCATAAAAGACTAAAGAGAGGCATAGAATAAACATAAACCTCATTTCATTTACTAGGCCATTGGCTCACGTCCTTACTTGTGGTGTAGGTAACGAGATGATAGTACCGGGATTAGAGGAGGATGCCTTCCCTATAAAGCCTGCAGTGTATCTAGATAAAACACGACCAGAGTAGATGTGTGGCTCAAGAAAGAAAGAAAATGTATGTTTTGTAAGGGTTTAATAGTAAACACGTTTTGTAAAACACTAACTATGGTCCTAACCCTTATTTTGGTTATATGACATTTTTAACCCTGAACTTCAATTAATGTTGAGTAATATTTCCGTTTTGCGCTTCTGCTATACTTTTGAAAATGGATTTAACAAATTTAGCCTTTCACGATTTAAATGAGTTTTAAGCAAAAGGTGTGACGACTTGGATTTCTAAAAGCACTCTGATATTAATTTGAAAAGGAAAATTCATTTGTTTTATTAAATTTTTAAAATTTAATGCGTTTTTCAAGAAAGATAAAAATATGGGTCGTTACAGTACAACTCCATCCGAGCCAATGTCACTTGATTGTACATGTCAAGTGCCTTCTCATTGGTTCGTCGCTCCTTGGGAGGGACAGCCAACCCGCTGCTGTCAACAATATGTTGAATGAGTCAATTATATGAGAGATTCTTTCTTAGACTCTTCAAGATTGTCTTCATTTGATTGATAATGACATAGGTAATGTTGAACCTCTTCCCATTGTAGTGCTTCTCCATCACATAGAGATCCATGCAGCTGACATGGTGTCTATGTCCATCATGAGGCAAAACTGTGTGGGTGATCATGTGATGGATGACTCTTGTTTTAACATTTAAGTTCTTTGATTTGGGTGGGGAGAAAGATTCAACGATTTCAAGATTGCGAGCCAATTGCCACAGTAATGTCAGACCTTCTCCTTGTTTTACAAAGTCTGGGTCCTTAGATACGTGGAAATACTCCTTCGTCGGCTTCTCCATGGAGCATCCAATAAGCTCATTTAACTCCTTAAGAGTTAGCCTAATCTGTTTCCCAAATACAAACGTCTTTAGCTCAGTAAGGCTGTCCACATCCAAATTTGCGTAAAATAATTTCACAACCCTCTCATAATAATAGCCCCCATCATGCACAATCCATATAGACCAATACGTTCAAACATTTCATTTAATCCAAAATCAGTAAACGCATTGAAATCTATCCTCCTACATATAATTATGACATGGGGTATAATGTCATTAATGTACCGTTGTTTGGAAGACACTGAGTTGAACACCACAGGTTGTGCCTCTACAGACACGCGTGCTTGAACTTCGGCCTCGGAGGGAGGCACTTTACGCTTCTTTGACACTTGAACAGCCTTCAACGCCATTTTCCGCTTCAACAAACATGAGGATAGATATCAGAAGTTCGAGTTGGTAAGAGGAAGTCGAAATTTTTCTCAGTAATAGCTAGGGCAAAATACGTCCTACAAGATTATGTAGGCAGATTTGCGTCTGTTGAGAAGAGAAACGTTGTCGTTTAGCATTCAGAAAAGGACATTCGGTCTAAAACGGACGTCCCTTGTATTAAGAAGAACATCCATTATGGGCAGAATGACGTAGTCTTAAGATGAGAGACATCCATTGTGGGCAAAATGACGTAGTCTTAGGGAAAGGGACGTCCGTTATGGAAGAGTAACATCTGAAATAGGCTGAGTGACGTTCAATTTGAGCGAGGGATGTCTGTCTTAATTGTGGGAATTCGTGCGTTTTAAAAACGCGTGTGCCTTGCACGTGACCCTTCAACTAAAAAGAATTTGGAGTCCATCCTGACGATCCATTCCGATCCAGGGACGTCCTTTGCTCGATCCAACAGCCATGGAATGTCGTCCGCCATCGCCTTTGGAAAATGTTGGATTCAATCTTGGCCGTCAATCCCTATAAGAGACGTCCCTCACTCAATCCAATGGCTTTGGGCTGTCATCTGCCATTGCCTTTGGAAAATGATAGATTCAATCATGGCCGTCGATCCCTATAAGAGACATCTGTCCCTCAATTCAATGGCTATGGACGATCGTCCGCCATCACATTTGGAAATTGATAGATTCAATCATAGCTGTCAATTACTAGAGGGGGATGTTCTTCCTCGATCCAACGGCCAATGAGGGAATCGTTCCAACGACCGTCCATCTTCTAATAGGCAGGAGGGACGTCCCTCGTCCCCGATAATCGACGTCCTTCAGCTTCGTTGACGGTCTTTGCATGCAAAACGTAACCGAGGCATTAAAGTCTGTAGATTTGGATAGAAAACATGAATGCGAGGTAACGGGCGAGAATTTTTCATAGTTCAAGGTTTTAATTGTTAATAAAATTTTTTCAAGATTTGACTTGTCATTAACCTCAAACTATAGGCTCTGCGGTATTAATTTCTCTAAGATGAAATAGTAAAATGAACCCACTCAATATAACCTCAAATTAAACAAGCCAAGATCGCGAGTTATGAGTTGAATAAAATTAAAATTTCAACTTTACCTTTTTCTGAAATGATTAACATTTTGATTCTTATTAATTAATTGATTAAATTTTATTTTATTTATAGTTGTATGTTAGAATATGAGTAATCTCCAAAACATTAATTAATATAATTAATATAATAAATTATAAATAAAGAAAATTAACAAAACAAATCTTTAAGAATGTTGAGAATCGAACGTGAAACGGAAAAAGAAAACTGCGGAAGCAGGGACACCAAGATTTACGTGGAAAAACCCTAACCGGAAAAAATCACAGGCAGAGGAGAAATCACTATGAATGAAATCAAGGTACAACGAGTTTTGCGACTCAAGCATCAATATATAGAGAAACTAATTAACCCTAATATTAGATATGGGCCCAACCCGGCCCAACTAGAATTTGGGTCACCTCAAACTCTAACAATCTCCACCTTGACACGAATTCCACCTGAGAGATCCAATGCAGGCTTCACGGCCCACCCAAAAACGAATCCAGAACACTGAACTCTGACAATCTCCACCTTTAAAGAAATTCCAATGTAAGGCGAACTGCAAAACTCTAACGAAAAATAACTTCCTCTTCCACAAAGGCCCCTGCTGGGCCAACTCAATATCTGGTACGGATCAAGTTTAAGCCCCGCTTAAACTTGAGAGACACACTCGGAGAGAAATCACATCTGCTCCATTGTACCACTGAATTATCAGAGATGTCGCAACGAACTGCATGTAAATGTGCTGAATCTATACTCTCGAACACACTCAATGCGTAACCCACCGTTCACTATATCGCCGTGGAGCTTTACCCTTTCCCTTGGTTTTGCTTTTGACGATACCTCTCTGACGTGAAACTGCAACTGAAACTGGTGACGATGTGGTGACGATGTGGTGACTGCATCACGCTAAACATCTGTAATAGGCTGACATATCGATTCTGATGTGGATTCAGAATCCAACTTGAACTTCACCTGAGAACCTGACTTCCTCTGAGTCTTCTCCAACAAACCTTTTGAAGGTGAATTCAAAAACTTTCCAGCCTGATTACCCATCACCGTAGAACCCTGTAATACGTACAAATTTGCAGAGCTTCTGTGTCCCTTTAACTTGATGAAAGCACCCCTACTGATCTTTAAACCTCCACCTACAGCGCTGTACTTGTACCCTTTCGAATCTAGAGTAATCAACGAGATCAGGTTCTTCTTTAACTCGGGAACATGTCGTACGCTACCCAGTGTCCTCACAACTCCATCAAACATTCTGATTCTGACGGTATCAATACTAGCTATCTTGCAAGGTGTGTTATTGCCCATTAACACAGCACCTCCTGAAACGGTCTCATATGTCGTAAACCAATCCCGATTGTAGCACATATGAAATGAACACGCTGAATATAGAATCCACTCCTTGCTTGGCTCTGAGTTTCCCTCTGACACTATTAGAAGATCTCTATCACTATGGTCTTCTTCTTGTACGACAACTACTGCACCGGACGTCATCGGTTGTTTTCCCTTCTCAGCTCTCTTTAACTCATTCTCCAATTTATGGCACTCGGCTTTGATGTGCCCCCTTCCATGACAGAAGTAACAAGTGCTATCTCGGTTCCTTGACTTTGACCAGCCCTTCGAACTTTGAACATTATCACTGCCTTTGTTGTTTGAATCTCTTGTTCTACCCCAAACGACGAATCCCTCACCTCGAGATTCGGATTCCTTAACAAGCTGCTTCATCTTTTCCTTTGACAACAATGAACCATAAACCTCTTCTAGAGTTAGACTGTCCCTACTGTACAAGATCATATCTCTGAAAGAACCATATGAAACAGGCAATGAGCATAACAGAATCAACCCCAAATCCTCCTCATTGTACTTGCATTCCATAGTCTCCAAATCTGAAACTAACTCCTTGAATGCGACCAAGTGCTCTGTAATAGAGGCTCCTTCCAATAACTAATGAGAATATAACCGCTACTTCAAATGCAGCCTACTCGTCAGGGTTTTCTTCATACATAAGTGCTCCAATCTGAACCACAACTCAGAGGTGGACTTTTAGTTCAAAACATCCTGCAAAATCTGATTTGATAAATGCAGACGTATCATAGATAGGGCTTTCCGATCCTTTCGAAGTTTCTCCTCTTCACTCAATAACATGGGCATTTTATCGAGCCCTAATAACGCGTCGTCTAAATCCATCTGTGCGAGCACATCTTGCATCTTTACCTGCCATAACTGAAACCTCGTATTCTGATCCAACAACGGAATATCGAATTTCACTGAACTCATCGCTCCCAAAAATTTCAGAAAATTTCCCACAATTTCTGAACCCAAAATATCCGCTCCAAAACTTGGGTGCCCAGATAAATTAATATCACAATCCAATTATCTTCAAAAATAATCCCACCAATCGAAGGTAAATTATTTTTAAGAAATCCTCCAACTTTCTCTTCACTGTTCACTGCCCGAAACAACTCGGGGCTTCTTGCGGAACGACGAACGGTGACGGCTAGAGGCTCGTCGGCGGCAGGCGGACTAATCGGCGGGCGAACCTCTGAACAGAGATGGCGACGGGTTTCTGTGCGGCGCTGGACAGTGGGACAGAAGTCTCTGTTCTTCGCTGCTTTGGTTCCTCGGAGACGGACGGCAGGGGAACGACGGACGGCGGACTCTGTCCCGGTCGGTGCGGCGGTGGTTGGTCTTCTCCTTGGCGACGACAGCCTGCGGCGATTGCGAGATCAGCTCTTCGCTGGAGAAACGCAGGCTGCTCTTCTGGTTTCTTCGAGGAGGACGACGCAGCAGGGTAAAGTTTCCCCTCTTTTTTTTTTTTAATTCTTTTTCCAACAAATTACAATTTTTCTCACAAAAATTGTAAACCCTAATTTGCTTCGATCCGAGTATGTAACTCTTACTTCACTCTGATATCAATTGTTGAAAATTGATATAGAGAATTTTACATGAGCTCTGATACCAATTGTTGAGAATTGGTATAGAGGAACTTAACCTTAGCTCTGATACCAATTGTTGAGAATCGAACGCGAAACGGAAAAAGAAAACTGCGGAAGCAGGGACACCAAGATTTACGTGGAAAAAACCTAACGAAAAAAAACCACGGGCAGAGGAGAAATCACTAAGAATGAAATCAAGGTACAACGAGTTTTGTGACTCAAGCATCAATATATAGAGAAACTAATTAACCCTAATATTAAATATGGGCCCAACCCGGCCCAACTAGAATTCAGGTCACCCCAAACTCTAACAAAGAATTTTTTTTAACAACTAAAATCTCAAACTATAAAAATTAATTAGTCAAACTTTCCGTCACGTTTTTTGTCTAAATTTACGGAGACACAACTTATAAGAGGTTTGGAGAGAGAGAAAGAATATTACAGACAATGAAGAAAAAGAAGAAGACAAATGGATAAATTTATGGGTTCTTCTCTTAATAATCTCTCTCGAACAAATCTAATGTTTTTGGTTGTTTAAAAAAGATGAGCTTAAAAAATTGGACAAATTTGTTGACAAACTTAATGTTTTTGTAAGTGGGTATAGTTGCAACCTTGGATTCCTGGTGAAAGAGGAATGCAAGATCAAATAGATGACGAAGAAGAGACTAATGAATGATGCTGAATTAAGTAAAACAATTTTTGTAATGGATCATTGCACTTCAGCGTTTTGGCATTGCTGAGCTTCATGTGTTTTAGAGAAAAATATAAGGAAAAGACTAAGCAGAAATCCAAGCCGCCTAACAATCTAGGGGTGTGCAGGACCGGCCCGGTACTGGAGAACCGGACCGGAACCGATCCTACGGTACCGGGCATGGTCCATGTAAATGGAGTACCGGACCGGATCCGGTCCGGTGCTATCGGGACCGGTTCTACACGGTACCGGTCCACGGTACACGGTACCATAGAACCGGTACCGTGTAGAACCGAGATTTCAGATTTAGGGGCAAATCTGAAATCCCGAGTCCCCATCGCCTGCCGTGCTTCCCGACCCTAATCCAGCAGCCTCCTTGTCTCTCGACTCGTCTCTCTCCAGCCTCCTCCTCGTCGCTAGATCTGATCAGTTCTTGCAGTGTCGAAATTGTCCTGTCATTAATAACTATTACCATAAGCAAATCAATCGTTGCTCTCCGCCTCAAGACCATTAGCTTAAATAGTGAAGATAGGTTTTGTATACGTTTACAAATCTTCAGAGTTTCAAATTTTTATCTGCTCATTAATAACTATTACCAGAAACAAACAGTAAGTAATCTTAACAAGGGAGAAATTTTGGTTGAGCAGAGAAGAAACAGAAATTTGTTACCTGGGTTGGATCCTCGTCGGAAACCTTCAGAGAAGAAGACGACCAAGGAAAAGAAAAATGAGCTCCGATCTGAAATTATTGCAGAAGAACTGGAGGTATGTGGGAGAGGGAGACGACTTGGACTTAAAAAACTCAGGACTCAATTATTTAGGGGAACAAAGCTCCAAAGGCTATTAGATGTAAACCACCCACCACCAATAATTTTAAATGGAGAAAATTAAAGAGGGTGAGAAGAGATAAAATGAAGACATAAACCGGTACCGGATCGGAACCTATACCGATAAACCTGGTCCAGAACCGGACTGGAACCGGCTCTCTATGGGACCGATATCTGTCTTCTAAAAAGGGGAACCGGTACCGTTGGTCTGGTGCCGGACCACTATAAAACTGGACCGGACCAGTCCCGTGCACACCCTTATAACAAGCTATGACAAACTTTCGTAGGCAAATTGATGGACGTCCGTCGACACATGATGGACATACTTCGGCACATAACGGACGTTCGTAAGTACGTTCGTCCAAGTAATCAACTCGGCTCGTCAGAGAACAGACCATTGCTCTCTCTCTCTCTCCTGTACTTGGTTTCGATTCTTCGTTCTCCATGTTGTCATCTCATATTGTGCTATGAGTGAAATGGAAGATTTGTAGATGTATACGATTTTTCAAAATAATAAATTGCTGAGGAACTGAGCAATGGGTTTAAGACATTTCTGCTTTTACAGTGGTTTCATTCATGGCTGTCGGTGATCGGAATTGCTGGAACTGAAGGAGAAGAAACCCATCAAACCCGGTCATTTTCTGAAGGAGAAGAAATTGAAGCCGTCGAACGAGCTATGACGGACTTTGTCGGCATATGACGAACATCCGTCGCCATATGACTGACATCCGTCAAAGTGATCAACTTGGCTCGTCGGAGAAAAGATCATCACAGACAGAGAGACTTTCTCCATTCTTGTCTAGTTCAATATCTTGTTTGGTTCGAGACTAATCTTCATCAATATGTCTAATGATTTCTTTCCCAATCAAGTCAAACTACTTTTTCATTTTAAAATGTTTAAACCAGACAAAATATTGAACCAGACAAGAATGGAGAAAGTCTCTCCGTCTGTGATGATCTTTCTTTTAATCTTCTTTTTTTTTGTTTATAACTTTAGTAAAAGCACCGCATCCATGTTAAAAATGGATGGATGATGCCTGTAGAGTTGAAAAAATGACAGGGTTTGATGGGTTTCTTCTCCTTCAGTTGCAGCAATTCCGATCACCGACGGCCATGAATGGAACCACTGTAAAAGCAGGGATGTCTTAAACCCATTGCTCTGTTTCTCATCAATTTATTATTTTAAAAAATCGTATAAAATGTGCAAATCTTCCATTTCACTCATAGCACAATATGAGATGGCAACATGGGAGAACGAAGAATTGAAGCTAAGTACAGGAGAGAGAGAGCAATGGTCTGTTCTCCGACGAGCCGAGTTGATTACTTCGACGGATATGACAGACGTCCGTCATGTGCCAAAAGAAGTCCGTCATAACTCATTTGGCTGCTTCGATTTCTGCTGGTTTCTTCCTTATACTTTTCTCCAAAACACATGAAGCTCCGCCAACCTGCTGAATTGCAAATGATCCATTGCAGAAACTGTTTTTCTTAATTCAGCATTATTTATCAGTCTCTTCTTCATCGTCTATTTGCTTTTGCATTTCTCTTTCACTAGGGATCTAAGGTTGCAACTATACCCGCCCACAAAATCATTAAGTTTGTCGACAGATTTGTTTGATTTTTTAGCCTTTTTTTTTTTTAAACAACCAAAAACATGAGGTTTGTTCGGAAGAGATTATTAAAAGAAGAACTCATAAATTTATCTATTTATCTTTTTCTTCTTCGGGTAATATTAGTGATTTAGTGATTTTTCATCGTCTGCAATATTCTTTCTCTCTCCAAACCTCTTATAAGTTGTGTCTCCGCAAATTTAAACAGAAAAAGTGACGGAAGATTTGACTAATTAATTTTTCATACTTTGAGGGTTTAGTTGTTAAAAAAAATATTAAAGATTTGAAGTATTTATTAGGGGTGGACAAGAACCGACCAAAACCGAGAACCGACCCAGAACAGCAGCTCGGCTCTGGGTCGGTTCATGTTCTTGGTTCCTAAAGTTATGTTCGGTTCCGAGTTCGGTTCTTGCTTCTATGTTTGATCTGGGTCTCGGTTCTTTGTGTGTAGAACCGACAGGAACAGAGAAATGTAAAAAGGCCGAGGGTACCCTTACCCTAAGTCTTGTGTTCTCGCTTCTCCCCTCGGTTCTTGTCTTCCTAGTTCTCGCAGATCGTCACCGATAACCTTGCTCACCTTCGCATCGCCTTCTTGGTTCTTACCAGTTGCCCTTGCCGTTTCTGCCTTGTCGATTATTGCCCTTCTCAGGTTCGTTTCTCTCCCCTTCTCGTTGATTCGATTTCTGGATTCTGAGCCTTTGATTTCTGGAAGTCTGATGCTTTGATTGCTGAGCTTCGATTTCTAGATTCTGATTCTTTAATTTTTGGAAGTCTGATTCTTTGATTTATAAGCTTCGATTTGTAGATTCTTCGGAGCTTCAAAGTGTAGTAGCAGTTAACGGAGGAGTCACCAGTAATTCTTCATCGATTCCTTGTCACAAGGTCACCATTCACGCAGACAGCGAGAAGTTGTGCATGAATTTTTTGTTGCAGAGGTACAAATTGAAGATCAATTACTCCTTGGAAAATGAACATGAAAATTTAGTGATGTTCAATTGAAATGTTTCTCTATGGTGTTTTATAGCTATGTGCTTTCATGTATTTTCTTTTTTTGAGATCCTTATGAATCGAAGACACTAAGAGAATTAAATTTAATTGTCTGCTGTTTTTAGAACCATTTTTAAATTTTTATTGGGATTGAGAGGCCTGGTTGTGCTGTGTCAGCCCCTAATTTGGCTTGACGTACTTATGTCTCAAAAAGAACTTATGATTAAAAGGCTCTAATTAAATAATGTTATAGTTAATTTTTTAATTTCTCAAAGATATTGGTGCAGTTGTGATGGATACTGCTAGCTTTGCCTATATGACCATTTTACAGTATCAGTTCTAAAAGAGTTGTCTGATATTCAGGTTGCTTTATGGAAGTTTTCTTCAAATAGTTGTTGTAAAGGTAATCTCTATTCACTTGTAATGGTGTTTGTTTTTCTTGTTTCTTTAATGCCATATTTCCTCGTGATGTGAAATTTCAAAGAGGATTAATGTAATTGTCTATTATAATTCCAGTATTCCGGTTCTCTGCAGATACAGTTCCTATAAGAGGAGTGTCCTTTGCCCCTAATGCAAGGTTTGTGACATTAGATATCTGAATGTGCTTAGTGGCTTACAAGACACTGTTTTTCATTTGTTGGCTGATGAGTGCTGGCCCATATTAAGGTGGGAAGGATTATAAATTAGATTTCTTAGTTAGCAAGTACTTCATGCTTAAATATTGTTGTTGTTGGATATAATAAAAATTCCAATACGAGGCTAATGGGTTTTTTTTAATCTGTACGAGGCTAATGGTTTCCATATGCTATTCATGCCAGTGAAAGGATGCTAGTGTTTTTTGCTTTTCTCCCGATTACTTGTTTTTCTGTTGTTATTTAATACATTCAATGGACAATTCAAGACATGTACATACGCCTATTATTTATACTTGACATACATAATATGCATAGGAATTAAGATCAATCACAACATTAGGCATATGTACATGTTTTGAATTTTCACAATATTAGGATGGTTAATAGCTTAATAGATAGTTTATTATTGATGTATTTTTCTTCTATAAATATGCTTTTAAAGTTAAAACAAAGACTGATTACAATTATTGACATTGAAATTTCATTACCATTGTTGTTTTTCTCCTATTTCATAGTCTCTTTAGTCTTTGGTTCCTGCCTTCCCTAATGTCTACTTTCTATCTATCATACCTACTTTCATAGGCTTTCTCTTTTACTTTATTGTTAAAGGCAGGGTCAATGACATTACTAGGAACCAAAACCGAACCATAACCGAGTTTGATTTTGGTTTCGGGTCCGGTTCCGATTCCAATACCTTACTCTTAGAATCGATAACCGAATGGTCAGTTCCAAGAGACTCGAAACCAGAACCGAGAACCAATTTGCCCACCCCACTATTTATTATCCCCACTATTTATTATCCTTAACTATAAGATTTATTTTATTAATTTTTCTATAAATAATTAAAATAAATCAATAATTACTTCTATCCATATTTAACGGAAGTAAAATAAAGTGTAAGAAAATATAATATTATTATAAAGGACAATAATGAGCAATCTTTTTATCCAATACCCTAAAGTTTTATTTGTTTTATCCAACACCTTCAATTATCATCCGTTTGCAACCAACACCTTCCGTTTACTTCTGTTAACCCGAAGAAGACTCCTCTGCAGCTGATCACCTTCTGTTTATCAACTCTCCTTCTGCCTTCCCTCTCACTGCCGATCCTGCAATTGTAGCTGTTCCTCGCTGACTCCTTATCTCTCGCGCTCCGTCTCTCGCTTTCGTTTTCTCATCGGAGCATCAAGTATGGAAATTTATTCTCCTTTTCTATTTTTCAGGAGGATAAGAAGAAGCAGACGGGCGGTGCTCCAGACTCGAGCAGTCGCAGCGGAAGTTGAAACCCACTTGCTTTGCTCCCAATTTTGTTTATTAGGGGGGAGAAAAATCAGATTTTTATGCCGTTGCAGAGAAAGTGAGGAAGATGAAGTGGTGGGTTTCAAGCTTCTGTTTGTTTTGTTAATGGCTTCTTCTTTCTGCAAGCGTATGGGAGCAGCACCAGATCCCCCGAAGAGGACTCCTCTGCAGCAGCTCACCTCTCCGAAGAACGAAGGTGAAGGTGAAGGTGAAGGTGAAGGTGAAGGTGAAGGTGAAGGTGAAGGCGACGACTTCTGCGAAGGCAAAGCCTGATCGAACCCTGCTCTCTCTCTCTCTCACACAACGTTTGCTAGTCATTACAACAGAGACATTAAAGACGATCTTAAACACAGTTGAAGAAAATTGAACCATTGATCAAAAAAGACAACGTTTACAGTCTCACGATCTTCCCCAATTGGACCAAATTTTTTAAAAAAAATTGATCAAATTAATGCAAAGAGAGCAACGCCATTGAATCTCTTCAAGTCCTCCAATTGAAGCAATGAGTTTGGGTTTTTCCATAGAGTAAACATCAACATAACATTGTTTATATAATTAATTGCCGGCAGCATGTGACATTTTTCATGTAAGATGTTAGACACAACATAACAATCTCATATTAACTTAATAAGCCCATTGATCATCGAGATTTCTTCAAAACGAATGCCCAAAAAAGTACCCAATAAAGAAGATTTAAAAGTCATTGTTGGAGTGTATACTGATGTATGTTGGATTAAAACAAACAATGGTCAGCAAGAATCGACTATTTACAAATCAGACAATTAGACGAGGATTCAAGCAATGTACGAATTATTCGACAGGTGTGAAAAATAAAACAAGAGAAATACAGAGGACGGTTGAGCCCCTCAACCAAAGCAAACCAATATCTTCCAAAGCTTGCGAGTTCTTCTTATGATTTTTCCAACTCTGAGTGAAATAAAACTCGGGAATAAGAGAACCGGAGGTGCCGGAGTTGGAGGGGATATCTTTGCATTCACTGGACCAACAGGCCCGCCTTTTCTTCTTCGAAGATAAAAGCTTCTGCTGCCAACATCTCCCATCAATTCCGAGTTATCAAGACCTGAACAACAGAGAATAAGACAGTTTAATTGCAGAGACTGTATAAATAGATTTATCCAAAGCGAAATCCAGTCAAGGGAGAGCCATCAAACTAAAGAACTAAGGAACGAGCAGATATTGAGGCATATGCTGGTAAAGAGTTGTGTTCTACTATAATCTATGATCATTTAGAAGCAGATTTGTCTCAGCTTTTCTCGGTCTTTTTGCTACCCTTGAGACCCAAACATATGCCATCATAATGAATGGATAATGGCTATAAGGCCATGTTTACTACCCAGTACTGAGATGGAAAGAATAGGAGTTGTCAACGCCTATCCACCATGGTTGATGTTTACCAAAGCAAGAGAGAATGAGTAATTTTGATGAAACCCACAACAAACCCCATTTCCTCTCTCGTTTCTCTTAATCCACTTCTCCCTTCGGATTATATGAATCACTCCCCCTGCCTTTTTCTTTCCTCAATATGCAGAACTGCAGAGAAAAGCAGCCCAAGAGGTGGATCTAGAAGTTGTTATTCTTTTCTGTTAGGTACCACTACCAGAACAATTTTACAAGAGGCAAATAATTAGAGCTTCAAACTAAAAACCCAATCGTTCTATATGGAAACTGTACCGATTCTTAAGCAAACATCAATCTTCCATGGTTGTTGAACAGGTAAAGAAGGGACTATACACAAAATGAACAAGAGGTGAAACCAACGAAGGAAATCGAAAAGAAAAAATGTGAAGAACTCAAAAGTTTCTTACACTGAAGACTGAAATAGGAATGATGCAATTCAAATGAAGAGGCTGAATCCCATTCAAGCTTTGGAGTTCGACCTTCGCCACAATATTTATCTAAAACCAGCTTTATTGTGTCTTCCACACTTGATCCCAGTTTTACCATCGTTCTCAATGGTCCTGGACTGCCTTCAACTGTTACATTCACCACCACCTTTGCTTCTTTCTCAAACCCCTACATAATTGCAGATTTTCCGCATCAAACCCTCAATTAATTTCAATTTCACCAAGATAAGCTATGAATTAGTTGGAGTTCCTACAAAATCCACTCATGCACAAGTAACTCGATTCTTAATTTCCATCTCCTGATTGTAATTTCTATTCGTTAATGCTTCCATCTAAGATTTTAGAATTCATGCTTCATATACAAGAAACCTAATGAAATTAATCGACGATTCGATCTTCCAGATTACAACCATACCTGGAAGCTTCTGGGAGAGCAATCAATCAACAGAGGCGACGAGACAAAAACGTCAGTCAAAGACCTAGGGCCGGAGAAGACGTCATCAACCTCCGACCTCCAACTCCGATCGTCATTAATACAGGCAACACCCGCCGTACAAATCATCGGGTCCGACAAGCATCGCTCCAAAACCCTTGGGGGCGTCAAAGGGCGAGGAAGTCGTCGATTCAGAGTCAAATTCCGGGGCCGACGCGACGGAGAAGAAACACTGCTCGGCGGCCTTCTTCTCAGGCCAGTGGTTTTCCGAGATTCCGATCGGAGACTCCTCTCTGACATATACACAGAGAAGAGGGGAAGAGGGAAGGGGGAAGAATCCAGGTACCAGCCTTCCTCAATGGGTTTTCGCCAATTCCTGAAAGGTCGTAAGGTTGAAGGAAAGTTGGAGAGTGGGAGGGAGAAGATGGTAGTTGACGGTTTGGAGAAAGTGGGCCCCACCGTTGTCAATCTTTTCTTCTTAATTCCGACAAATTTAAAGTAATTTTCATGTTTTAATTTTAATTTTGGGATATATTATTATCTAAGGTGGGCAATAACAACAAAGAATCGAGAACTAATCTAAAATTAAGATTCGGTTTTGGTTTGATTCTGGTTTATAAATTTTTTTGCGATTTTGGTTCTGATTTCTCACTTTTAAAATTGAGAACCGAATAGTCAGTTGTAAGAGGTTTAAAACCGGAATCGAGAACTAGTTTGTTCTATCAAACTGAGAATCTGTTACTCCGAAAATTATTCTGAAGACTTTTGGTCATGTCGATAAATATTGTTTCGTGATTGGAAATCATGGTTTGAAACCGGAATCGAACCAGAACGGAGACTCGGGTTCAGTTCCGGGTCAAATTCCTCGCAGTTCCGATTCTTCACTCTTGGAACTGAGAACCGAATGGTTGATTCCGAGATATTTGAAATCGGAACCGAGAACCAATTTGCCCATTCCTATTCTTATCCTTCTAAAAGGTTGTTGCTTTTATCCATGTTAATGAGAACTTGTGCACACAAAAACATATTTTTTGACTGAAAAAAAAGACAACCTTTGAGACTCATTTGACATTAGTCCAATGCAATGTTTTTCTTGTTAAATTTATTGATAAAATCAAAATTCATTAGTTCTTTGCTAGATCCATAAGGGTCCTAGTGACAGTCACAGGTAACATTTGTGCGAGTGAGTAGACTCCAACTTTCTATGTTTGTTTACCCAATAGAATATTCAGATAAGAATTAATAATCAATGGTGCATTTTTTATAGCAATCTCCTGGAATTCGTGCTCATCTGGAGCATTTACTTTTATAAATTTAATATAAGATATTCCATTCACATATAGTAATTTATGTTCAAATCCACTGTATGGGTAGGCATAATTTGACTGCATCTTTAATAGTTTGATGCTCTAAATTATATTTGACAAAAATAATAAAATCAAATTAATTTGCCATGCAAAAAACTCTTTAATTTTCAATTTTCATTGTATATTTTCTTCTGTCACTCTATAAATTTTTAACTCGTTAAGGTTTTCATATAAATAATTGTCCCCGTACTTTGTTTTCAAAAGCAAAATGCATGTTAATTCTTAAATTTAAAGATGAAAAACAAATAAATAGTTAAATTTTATTTTGGTCAAATAGTTCCTTAAATTTAGGGTAGTTAGCATTTTAGTTTCCAACATTAGGGTTGTTATCGTTACAGTCATATTTGTTTTTTACTTGATGTTTGAGCAATCTATCCATGTGTAACCTATCACGGAGTACATAATTAATTGCAGCAATATCTGTTTGTATATATGGCCCCAAAGCTAATTGTGGAGGAGGAAAACAATAAAGAGCTTCAAATGGAGTCATTTGTATCGCAGATTGAACTATTGTATTATACCACCATTCTGCTAAAGGCAACCACTTAAACCATTGATTGGGATGCCACTTAAACCATTGATTGGGATGTGTGTGCGTCATACAACGTAGATACATCTCTAAACATTGATTAAGTCACTTTGTTTGCCCGTCTGATTCCAGATGATAGGTCGTCGATAAATGTAGCTGGGTGCCAATCGATTTGAATAGAGATTGCCAAAATTGAGAAACAAAGATTTTGTCCCTGTCGGAGACTATGTGTTGAGGGAGGCCGTGCAGTTTATAGCTATTATCCAAGAAAATTGTTGCCACATCCATAGCAATAAATAGGTGTGATAGAGCAATAAAGTGGCCGTATTTCGTGAATCGATCAATTACAACCAGAATGCAGTTTGCCTTACCCGACAGTGGAAGACCTTCAATGAAGTCCCTGGCTATATGACTCCAAGGTTTATCCAGAATTGGCAGAGGTTGTAACAATCCAGGGTAAGGACAGTGTTCATGTTTGCATTTTTGGCAAGTATGACACTGTAACACAATGTTGCGAACCGCTGTCGACATGCCTGGCCACCAAAAGAATTGCTTTGCCCTGTGAAGAGTAGCCTGAATACTAGAGTGCCCTCCTGACTGCGAGTCATGAATGGCTTGAAGTACCTTTGGCGAATAAGACCTGAAGCGCCCAATACTAATTTGCCCTTATAACGGATAATGTTGTCTGTAAAAGTGAACTCTTTTTCCTCCATTGGTTGAATGAGAATCTTATTAATCAACTCAGAAGACCACGGGTCATCAACAAAACTATCGATAACTTCCTGAATCCATACTGGTTGAATCACAGTGTGTGACTGGCAAGATAATGCATCAGAATCCCGTTGTGAAAGAGCGTCTAGCACCTTGTTCATACTTCCTTTTTTATGCTAAATAGAGTAGCGTAAACCCAATAATTTTGTGAGCCACTTCTACTGTAATGGAGTAGTGATTCTCTTTTCCAACAAAAATTTAAGAGAATGGTGGTCAGTTTGAATTATAAATTCGTTACCTTCTAGGTATTGGCACCATTGTTGACCTGTCGAGACTAGAGCGAGAAGCTCCTTTTCATAAATTGAATAGCCTAGATTTCTGGAATTAAAGGCCTTGCTCATGAAGGCAATCGGGTGATGATTTTGCGAGAGTACTGCACCCATCCCGCCATAGCAGGCATTTGTTTCAATAAAATTTTTCAGAAAAGTTCGGCAATGCGAGAACAGGGGCACTCGACATTGCCATTTTAAGAGTGGAAAGCATTATCAGCTTCATCAGTCCACTGAAAAGCATCCTTTTTAAGAAGATCCGTCAAAGGTTTAGCTAGACTGCCATAGCCTTGGACAAACTTCCTATAATATCCCGTTAGACCGAGAAACCCATGCAAGTGTTTAATATGAGTCGGACGTGGCCATTCTATCATAGCCGATATCTTGTCGGGATCTGGTGCAACACCCTGACTGGAAATAATGTGCCCCAGATAAGTAACCTTAGATTGGCCAAATGAACACTTACTTAGTTTTGCAAATAGCGTATTATCATGTAGCAGTTGCAAGACTGAACGAAGATGAGAGTAGTGATTCTCCAAATTACGACTATAGACCAGA
Organism: Begonia loranthoides; assembly: GCA_022433065.1. NCBI lineage: Eukaryota > Viridiplantae > Streptophyta > Magnoliopsida > Cucurbitales > Begoniaceae > Begonia > Begonia loranthoides. Next base: position 9,311,238 of record CM039470.1, read on the forward strand.
ATATCATCGAAGAAGACAAGAACAAATTTTCTGAGGTGAGGCTGAAAAACAGAATTCAGTAAGGACTGAAAGGTTGCTGGAGCATTGGTGAGTCCGAACGACATGACTTTGAATTCATATAAACCATGGTGAGTGCAGAAAGCTGTTTTGTAACAGTCGGTCTGTTTAACCCTGATTTGGTGATAGCCTGACTGAAGATCGATCTTAGAAAATACAATTGAACCATGTAACTCGTCTATTAGACTATCGATTAGTGGCATTGGAAATTTGTCTTTAATGGTGATGGCATTGAGTTTGCGATAATCCACGCAAAATCGCCATTGTCCATCCTTTTTCTTTACCAGCAGAACAAGGGATGTGAATGGGCTGTTACTAACTGTGATTATTCCGTCTTCTAACATCTCTGTGACCAGTCTTTCAATTTTAGACTTATGTGTGAATAGGCAGTGATATGGGTGCAATCGGAAAGGTTTACAACCATCCACAAGCAGAATTTCATGATCGTGTTGACGCAAAGGTGGCAGCCCGAGTGGAGTATTGAAAACCGCTTTGAAATCATCCAGTAGGAGCTGGATATTATGGGGGGTCGGCTGATCATCGTCGATGGAGATAAGTGAAATCTGAGCAGCAATATAATAAGGTTGTTGTTGAACCCACGAAGAAAAAGAGCAGACTGATACCGTTTCAAGGATAGCCGCTGGTTTGGCAACATGTAAAAGCATTTCTTGACCATTGTGGGAAATCTTCAAGTAGCCATTTGGTAGATCAAAAGTCATTGGACTGACATGGTTAATCCAATCTATTCCCAATATCATATCACTTCCCGTTACCTATAAGACATGAACAGAAAAAGAAAATTCTGTAGATTGCATTCTCCATAATATAGGTGAGCTTACAGGAGCGCTGATCATGGTTTCGCCATTGGGAACTGTCACTGGTAAAGAGCGAGAGGAGTCCAATTCCAACCGTAAGCGAGTAACAAGAGTGCTATCCAGAAAACTGTGGATGCTGCCACTATCAATGAGAATAGAACAGGAATATGACGTATACAGCCTGTAATTCGAAAAGTGGAATGAGCGGTTTGACCAGATAACGCATTGAGGGAGATTTCCATAACCTTAGAGTCTTCAAAAGTAATTAATCCTTCAGTTGACTCGGTTGTTGAATCAAAGGTTGGAGGAGAGTCTACCTGAATGTAGTGTAACGATTGGTTTTTACACACGTGACCCATTGTATATTTCTCATCGCATTTGAAACAGAGCCCTAATTTCTTTTTGAGCTGTAAGTCAGCCTGAGATATCTTATGAAAACGTTGTGGCTTAGGATAAGAATCAGCCAATAGATCGGGACCGGAAGTGCCTGATGTCATAGGAGGAGGTTTGTCTGGCCATTTTGAAGCGACAAATGATCTAGTCGGCCGCTAAGATTTTTGCAACGCTGTAATGGCGGTCTCCTGTAGTAGCGCAACCTCAAAAGCGTGCGCCAAAGATTGCGGTCTGGTGATTTTAACCATTGCTCTAATCTCTTCTTTCAGTCTACTTGCAAATACCGAAATGAAATAGAGTTCGGTCATGTGAGGTGACGAAGAATGAACTAACGCCTTTAATGTTTCAAAATTTTCAATATATTCCTTCACTGTAGTCAACTGGACTATTTTGCTAAAAGATTCAATGACTTCTTCAGCTAGAATTGGAGAGAACCTCCTGCAAATTTCTGTCGAGAATAGATCCCAATCAGCGTTTGGATAATGGGCAGAGAATTCGGCAAACCAAACATCAGCCTAATCTTGCAAATATAATTCTGCCATTGCGATACATTGGTCTTCAGATATTTGATGTAGAGTGAAGAATCTATTAGCCTTGCGCACCCATTCTCTGAGATTGTCTCCCGTGAAGAAGGGAAAATCAATTCGAGGCACTCGTGGTTGTAATTGATGGTCAGGTCTAACACCATCCGCCGCCCGTGGAGCTATTGAGCTTGAAGCAGCAATCGGATCAGGCAATAGTCCCGCTCGTTATGGAAGAGAGCGCAACTGATTAAAAGCTGCCATTAGCGCATCCATTTTTCTCGTGAGACTTTGATCCAGATGGTGATACTTCTGATCGTTATCATCCAATTGATGAAATATGTTTTCCATGTAGGATTTCATTTCATTTTCCAACCGCTTGATTGACTCATCGATTGCCTTTGATCTAGTTTATGCCATCGAATCGTCACCGCTCTAATACCAATTTGTTATGACAATAGAATACAAAATAAATTGGTGGAAGATTTATTTTGTATTGCTGAATTTAGAAATAACAACTAGCAGTTTATGAGAATAAAAGAACTCAAAGAAGGGGAGGAAGGGGAGGAAGGGGAGGAAGGATCTAGAGAGAAGGGAAATTAAGAAGGGAGGAGAGGAAAATTTAGAAGAAAGAGAGGCGAGAGAAAACACATAGCAAAACCAAGTCTCTATCCTTCTCGTTACAATAGGTATTTAAACTATGTCTACCTTAACTGTCTTCCACGTTAGCAGGAAGTCGTCGATTCAGAGTCAAATTCCAAGGCCAACGCGATAGAGAAGAAGCACTGCTCGGTGGCCTTCTTCTCAAGCCAGTGGTTTTCCGAGATTCCGATCGGAGACTCCTCTCTGACATATACACAGGGGAGAGGGGAAGAGGGAAGGGGGAAGAATCAAGGTACCAGCCTTCCTCAATGGGTTTTTGCCAATTCGTGAAAGGTCGTAAGGTTGAAGGAAAGTTGGAGAGTGGGAGGGAGAAGATGGTAGTTGACGGTTTGGAGAAAGGCCCCACCGTTGTCAATCTTTTCTTCTTAATTCCACCAAATTTAAAGTAATTTTCATGTTTTAATTTTAATTTTGGGATATATTATTATCTAAGGTGGGCAGTAACAACAAAGAATCAAGAACTAATCCAAAATTAAGATTTGGTTTTGGTTCAATTTTGGTTTTTGGTTCTTCAATTTTTTTGCGGTTTCGGTTCTGATTTCTTACTCTTGAAACTGAGAACTGAATGGTCAGTTCTAAGAGGTTCAGAACTGGAATCGAGAACTTGTTTGTGCTATCAAAACCTGTGTCACTTCGAAAATTATTCTGAAGACTTTTGGTTGTGTCGATAAATATTCTTTCGTGATTGGAAATCATGGTTTGAAATCATGGTTGCGGTTCTGATTCTTCACTCTTAGAACCGAGAACCAAATGATTGATTCCGAGAGATTCAAAATCGAAACCGAGAACTAGTTTGCCCATTCCTATTCTTATCCTTCTAAAAGGTTGTTGCTTTTATCCATGTTAATATGAACTTGTGCACACAAAAACATATTTTTTGACTGAAAAAAATGACAACCTTTGAGACTCATTTGACATTAGTCCAATGCAATGTTTTTCTTGTTAAATTTATTGATAAAATCAAAATTCATTAGTTCTTTGCTAGATCCATAAGGGTCCTAGTGACAGTCACAGGTAACATTCGTGCGAGTGAGTAGACTCCAACTTTCTATGTTTGTTTACCCAATAGAATATTCAGATAAGAATTAATAATCAATGTTGCATTTTTTATAGCAATCTCCGGGAATTCGTGCTCATCTGGACCATTTACTTTTATAAATTTAATATAAGATATAATAGTAGTTTATGTTCAAATCCACTCTATGGGTAGGCATAATTTGACTGCATCTTTAATAGTTTGATGCTCTAAATTATATTTGACAAAAATAATAAAATCAAATTAATTTGCCATGCAAAAAACTCTTTAATTTTCAATTTTCATTGTATATTTTCTTCCGTCACTCTATAAATTTTTAACTCGTTAAGGTTTTCATATAAATCATTGTCCCCGTACTTTGTTTTCAAAAGCAAAATGCATGTTAATTCTTAAATTTAAAGATGAAAAACAAGTAGATACTTAAATTTTATTTTGGTCAAATAGTTCCTTAAATTTAGGGGTGTTAGCATTTTAGTTTCCATCATTAGGGTTGTTATCGTTACAGTCATATTTGTTTTTTACTTGATGTGTTCCTATCCTTTTCGTTGGGTGAATTCCAAAGAGAAAAAGTTGCGATTTTAGCAAGAAAATAATTTTCTTATGAGATTTTCAGCCTCGAGAGCTCCAAATTATTGAGAAAATCTCATTTGCAAATCGTCTCATTGCGTAAATTGTAACTTCTTCTGTTTGGAAATCCCCCAACATAGATATAAAATATGTCTGGTGAAAAAAATACGACTGACAGAAACTTGATTACTAATGTTCCTAAGTTCAAAGACTTATTTACTTGAAATAAAAATTTAAAAACATAATTGCTCTTGGCCTCTAAATTTAAAGAGTAATATAAACTTAATGCCTTCTTCAAATTAGTTTTGTAAATTAGCAACCAAATGAGTTAACAATTCCGGGAAACTAGCTTCAAGTATTTTATATTTTTCATCATTTAATAAGAGTAACCGGAGGTCTTACACATTCCCTCGTGTGAATAAATAACACTTAGAATATACATCAAAATATGAGTCTAGAATATAAAATTAAAATGATTGATTGTTAACTTATACTATTTTGAGTCCCTTGTTTGTCTTATTTAACGTTTTGACATTTTTGTTAAACCAAATGTTTCTTAATTATTTTAACAAAGTTATTTTCAAAAGTAACATATCAATGTAAAACTGTGAGCTGGCAGAAAAAATTATTTTGTATGAATGATATTCTTTTCTTTAGGGGTGGAGGGAAGAAATCCAGTGTTAATTTCTCATTCCTTTAGGTAAATACCAAAACGGCCACAAGGGTGATTTTTAAACTAATTTTATTCACAACTTAACCCTTTAACTATGCACCGTTAACAGAATTGCTCTTAACGATAATATTTTCATCAAAATTGTTATACATAGAGAACACTAACTCAAGGCAAAGAGAAGCACGCAGTCGAGGTATTTGCACGACTTCATGAATTCCACTAAAGGAGAGTTGGATGTGGAAATGGTGAACTACATTGGAGGCGAAAAGGAGAATGCATACGTGGTATTTGCGACTTCGGCGACTTTGTGACTCTGGCGATCTGGATCTGGAAACAACAACTTGTGTGACTTTGGTGATTAATCTTGACACAATCTCAATCGATGAAAGGTATTTTCGTTGTCAATTTTTGAGTTGGTTTCTGAGTCGATTGTTCATTTCTATTGTCAATTTGAGTCGATTAAAGTTAATTTGTCAGTTGGGGAGAAAAAGAGTTATTATAAGTGTCACAACCTAGAGGCGGATCTAACAGAAATACCGAGTCGAACGACCTGATCCTCAGAGAGGATATGGTCACTCAACCCAAGACTAAGAAGTTACAGGAAATTTTAACATAAAATTAAGCCTAAAACCCAAAATCAATGAGCTGAGGTCCACAGAGTGATCATCAAGAATAAAAGATAGTATAATAACAATAAAGAGAAAAACAATGTATAGGAAATGAAATCATCCAACACCAAACAATAAACTAATAAAAGAAGTAAATCCTCACTAGAGACATAGAAACATAAGGAGGAAATGGGCTCTGAAGTACCCACACTTTGGACAACACACCAGACCACCATGATCTAAACTTGGGATGGAAGGGTGGTGGAGCGAGTGACTAACTCAGTGAGGAACTTATACTAAATGCAATGCACATGTAAAACTAGTTTTATCTTTTCTCATCAAACATGATCTAACAAATGTTGTAATCGAGTCTGTGCCCGTGCTCGTGCCCGTACTCATTACCATAATAATGCATGGATTTTTAAAATCATTTCTCAAAATATGATTTATCATCAAAATAGTCTCCATGAGCCACCAATGAGGCAATCATCAAAACATTGTTGCATACCTACCCAGTTATAAAAAAAAACGCCTCTATCGTGTTTCATCAATAAAAAAAAAAAGAATCCGTGAAAAAAGAGGGTTACACAAGGACCCCTCCAATACAAACACATAGAAAGACGACATTTGGAAGTTGACAATGCTTCATGAGCCTGGAGAATGATACTGTGAGTGAGATATGAAGATCTAGCCTCTCACAGGGGTTGTTACTAGTCAACGATGGTACAACCCAAAACATAAATACCCTGACCATGTTTAAGGATTCCAAACCCAAGGAAGGTGTCAACACCACCCTATTACCCTTTTTCACACATCACGTAAACAAAACATCTTTAGGCAACAAAAGATGTATCGAAATATCCTCATGATACTTTGACATCGAAATCGTCCAAAGTATCATGAGGACTCAACCACCTGTATAAGAACTATAGCAAACTATGAAAAACTATGCATGTAAAATAAACGTGTGAAACCCACATATATACATAGTATAAAAACTAACGTTCTGTTGAAAAGTCTTTGTTGTGTTTGTCATATGTGGCAACCCACAAATACGTTTTGAAAACCATTATGCAATACAATTAAGTACAAAATCCTTACCTCGATGACGACAAAGGAGCCCAGCCGCACAGGCCGTTGAATGCAGGCACCAAAACCAACGACATAGTTGGAACCTAAATCCACGCTGATGTCAAAACCCCAAATCAAAACTAGGAATACAACCATAGTTCTAGACTAGAATACAAAATCATACCGAAAACTAGAAATGACTTACAAAATTGAGTGAAGTTTGCTAAACCCAAACTCCACAAAATAAACAATGCGATCGACCAAGACATAACAATGGTTGACCAAGCACCTCAACAGACAACTAGAAAGAGCCAATGGTCGACAAGATACAATTATGATAGACGGAATACAACATGCCCAAATGAATGACTCAACAAGTCAAGGAGACAGAATTGGAGTTAACCAAACACAACTAAAGTCAACCGAGACTGTTCAATCTCAACAAAGACACAACGAGTGTAAACTGGGGTAGTAAAAAAAACTCAATGATGGTCAACCGAGACCACCTAATGTCAATAAGACACCGCAACGATCAACTGGGACCTTGTAGTGGTCGATGAGAAATGCCATCGACCACCCAAAATTCAACAACGATTAACAAGACAAAGTTGTGGTCCATCGAGACCAAGCAGCAGTTGAGGACTTGCCCTGTAATTAACCAGGACCATGAAGGAACACATACTAGAAGGGAAAAAATCGTGGTCAAGAAGTTTGTCGAGGCATGTGGCGCCGAGAAATAACTTTTGACCCAAAAAAGGGCAGTTGCGGTTAATTGAACCCCAATCACCGTCAATTGGCATCGATGCCTAGATCAAAAGCAGAAAAACAGTGTAGATGTTTGGACCTCAAGCAAATGCCCAACGCTTCCGCGACAAGAAACATTTGGTCAACCAGACACAAGCAAACAAGGATGAAAGCCCTCAATGACATTTCTACTTAACCAAACCCAATAAGCAATTAACCGACACCAGCCATACTACCAAGTGCAAACACCCGATGTAGATGTCGCACGCTCGTATAGACATTTCAAGACACAAGCCGTGGTCAATTTGTAATACCCTGACTTTTTATGTCGGAATTTAACTTGGGGATATTTGAATAAACTGAATAATTATCGGGGTATTACCAAGGACGTATTCGTTAGATTATAATTTATGGAAATTTATCGGATGATAATTAAGGATTAACTTGGAAGAAGAATAAAATGATATTTATTGGATTAGTTGGAATTAAAATGATAGAGAGTGATTAAGTGTAGATTAATTGGATATTGAGTGGAAAATTGGATTAATGGAAATTAAATTGAATTAGTGGGATTGAAGGAATAAATGAAAATGTAATTAAAAAGGGGGAAGATGCTGGTTTGGTTCGGGTTCATGCGGGTTCATTGGTTTGGTTCAGAATCAATTAAAGAAGGGAGAGTTTTAATTGGCCCTTTGCTATTCGCGATGAAGAGAAAGAAACAAGGTGGAGAGAAAGAGAGAGAGAACGAATCAGGGAGAGAGAGAAGAGGGAACCCGAGGGAGATCGGGGGAGAGATGTAGCAACAATTTAGCATCTGGTGAGTGAGAGAGTGGATGGCAATGAAGTGGTGATGATGGGGGAGCTCGTAGGCGGATTTATTAGCAATGGTGAGGCACGGTTCGGCGTGCGGCGAGCATTGGAGTGTTCAGGACAGCTTCCTCGCGGTGTGTGCAACATCTAGGCAAACGGTGGGAGCTACTACAGCAATGCAGGTCATAGTCCAGAGCTAGGGATTGGGTCTTCCCTGGCGGCGATTTCCGTCTTAGGGTTGGGTTACAGTCGAGCTACAATCGGGGGCTCTGATCCAGGTGCGTTCGAACTTGGTTCGGGTTGAACCGCCGAGTGGCAAGGATGTATCTCTAGGTTGCTCCCCTTTCTAGCATGTTGTCCACTGATTATGGAGGTATGAGTGAATAGATTATTTTGGATAAATTTACTAAGTGGAGGAATGGCCATGGATGGTCAAGGTATGGCTTGGACACCCACATGCGTCCATGGTAGTGGCAGAGAATTAGTGGTGGTGTGTGTGTTAGTGGTGTTTGCTGGATTAAAAGGGTGACGAAGGGGACAAATAAGGGTTAGTCTGTCGTATTTACTAAGTGGTGTTTGTTTGGTTTATGTGTCGGGTGTATCCAACTGGACCACAAAAACCATTATTTAATGTTCCTGTCTTTTGTTGTTATTTAATTTATTTATGTGCCGAGCATATTCAACTAGACCACACAAACATCTGTTTACTTATCTTTGATTTTTGTACTGGGCATAACCTACCGGACCACAATTATTTACTTATTTTTTGTTTTTGTGCCAGGTATAACCAACTATATAATACCCCGATTTTCTATAACATAATTAAGTAAGAATAATTGAGAAATTAATTGGGTGCAATTGGATTAATTGAATAATTATTGAAGATTTAATTGATGAAAATTAATTAAGGAAATGGAATTGGAAAATTTAAATTGACCCGTCATAATTATTAATCGATATTTGGAATAAGTCGTGAGTTAAAATTTGGGTCGACTAATATACCGTACGTATATTCAATGCATAAAAATATATATGTAATATTAATTTATGAAAGTAGGGATTAATTAAATTAAGGAGAAATAAAAGAAAAAAAAGTAATTATAAGGAAATTAGGGATTTGAGATGAAATGAATAATTCAAATAGAAGGAGGGATGAGGTTGAATCGGCTGAAGAAATAGAAAGAGGATGTTGAATAGGTTTTCTTCTTCGAACCGGTCTGAAATTAAATGAGAAAGAGGATGAAATTAAGTGTTGGCCCTTGATTTCTGAAGAGAAAGAGATGAAAGGGAGAGGGAGAGAGAGACCGAGAGGATGAGAGGGACAAAGAGAGAGAGAGAGAGGGCAGGGGAGCTCGGGCTTGGGCTAGGTGCGCTGGTTGGTAGACAGATGTGTGTCGGGTGGCGTTGTTATGTAGCGGCTGCGACGAATCGCGAGCTAGGGCTCGGTGTACTGCGAATCACGGGGTCAATTTTAGAGTTGTGAATCGTCGGTGGAGGTAAGTCGATGGTTTTGATTTCGTATTCTTCTCCCTGGTGTTTTGTGATGGGGGTTGTTTGAAATTTTAGTGTGCCGTTTGGCAGGGACGAATTGGATTTGGGTGTACTGCAAGTAAGGAGATTTCTCTTGTTTTTATGAATTATGTATAGGATTGTTGGAGATGTCTATTATGTGGGTTGGAATTGTGCTCTGTTGCTCTGGTATGGGTGTTTCTCTGTAGTTTTCTTACTGCTTAATGGATATTTTAGAAAGTCTTATGCTCGGTTAAAAGTGCTTAAATGCTCTGTTGCTTGTACTGCCTTGTTGGATGTGGCGGATAATAATGCCTGTTGATTGGAGTTTGTCTTCTGTCTCACTTATTGCTAATAATGAATTATTGATAAGTTTGGGTTGTTTTTTTTACTTACAGTTTAATGGACATTGTCAAGAATCATTGGATTTTGTTGGGGTTGATAATATGTTGACTTGGGGAGTCTCTGTTTCACTACCGTTTAGATAGACCTTGCTGAATATCTGTCATCTTATGGATTGCTACTCTGGGATTGTTGTTTGTGAGGTCTTTATGCTTGGTAGGGGGGGTTATGTTGGGTTACAGTATTTGATACATACTCACGTGTTTTATGCTGATGATGGTATGAGAAAATGATAAATAGTGAAGTAAAGAAGAATTGTTGAGAATAGGATCTAGTGGGTTGCTTTCTGCTAGAAATGAATGGTAAAGACTATGCTATGTCAATCAAACTTCTTTTCTAATTCATTAACGGTATTTGGTGATGGATGATAGGAAGTAGTTGTTGATGAAAGTTTTTTTAATTTTGAAAATGTACGAGAATATTCAGAAAGACAACTATTAGTGTTATATTGCATTGAAGATTGCCAGGTAAGTTGATACTTACTGTGCTTTGGTCTTCGGAACCTACATCGCAAGAGTTAGAATTACATGCTGTGTGTTTACTAGAACTAGGTTCTTTTAATGATATATTTATTAGACATTATATCATCATATAGGGCTGTATGTATTCAAGAACATATTGCATGACATACTCAATATATGTAAATAGGAGTGTGGGAGTTTGAGAGATTTGATGATTGTTCATCAGTGGGGACACCATAGGATGTATCTCCCTATCAGAGTGACGGTTAACCACATGGACTCCAAAGTTCATCTTTTCTCTTGTACTAAAATCACCAACAGCTTCAACAAAAGAGAATGGTGACGGTCATGCTAGTTAGGCCATAGGATGTATCCTCATGTAGGGGTCACAGATAGCCATAGGATGTATCATTTCTCTCGGTATACCAGAAAAGATAGGTTATTCTCTGTAATGCATCACATGATCATGCATGAGCATTAGCATTGCATTTCACCCTATCATTTACTGAGCGTTAAGCTCATTAGTTTAAGTCTTGTGGTGTAGGTATGTATGAGAAACAAGAGAACATGTCAAAGATAGTTGATAAAGGATTTGCACGAATGGATCTTGTGGCTGGCTAGGCAAAAGGATGTAAGAAAGAGAAAAAGGTCTTGCAAAGAGTTTTGTTTTTAAATCGTAAAGGAAAATAATGATATTTATTAAATGTTTTATTTCTTAAAGTTTTCTGCTGCAATTTATAAAAAAGTTTTAAGTAAAGAAATTAATGATTGAGTTTTATGAAAGGAAAGTCTTCCAATATTTTTATAAAATGAAAAGTTTTAAATTTTATGACATTTTAAAAGGAAAGAAAACTGGGTTGTTACAGCTGGTATCAGAGCGCCCGAGTTTTAAAACTGATTCTATATACTGCCTACCAGCACAAGCTTCGACGTGAAAATACTCCATCATCTGTAAGTATTATAATCAGTTTCTTTCTTTATCTAATTATTTAAGTGTTTGTTTTGTCTTACGATGAAAAGAGTATCATGGCTAGAGTACATTAAAGTATTGGACTAGAAAAGTTGCGAATGACGAGGATGAGATTATCAATTGGTTTACTAAGTTGGCAGGACAACAATTTGTTGCTTGGAGAACTCATGGAAAATGTAATGTAAATTAATTAGTACAGTACTTGGATGATTGTAATCGATGTAAATAATCGTGGTTCTTTTGATAGAATAGAGTAATGGATATGATAAACGTTAGATGATACTGGAACTGATTGAGTTTTGAGTACAAAAATTAGCTTTGGGGGAGTAAAGAAACAGAGGAGACTTTGCCGAAATTTTTATAAATTAGAAAAGGACAAGTGAAGAACAATTCTACAAGGACTAGATTAAGTAGACATTTTAGCAATGTCGTCTACACTACAAGGAGTTAGATCGATGGTGAATTTTATTATAGGAAGGAATAACGTTAAAAGCTAGTGACTAAGCTTAGTTATGAGGACGATAATTAGTTAGTCAAGTGTTTAAGGTTCTTAAGAAATGGTGGAAAAAGCATTTTAGACATTCAGTAGCTGATAGTTGGGTATTTGATACCATAATCATTGTCTGCATTGTTAAGTTCAGAATTTGCCTTAAATTAGGATAAGAAATCTGTTTAGGTTAAAATGAGAAATTGATTGATTACTGCTCATTGCATAGGTTAGATTTCTATCGTGGACTGTAAATTGGGGAATCTAATCTATTTGAACGACTTGCTTGGATTAATATTAAGGATGAATTTAAAGATGGTTAAGATACTCACTGTTGTCGTTGTGGGTTTGTAGTCTACGTTATTTTGAGGATAATATCCTTGTATTTGGCTAAGATAGGAGAAGTTTAAAAGGATAGCTTTAAGTTTTCTATCTCGGGTAGGACCTAATCAAGGTAACAAAGGATGTGAACACGATGATGTGAATAGAGTTCGAAAAGATCTTTATGACAAGGACCTTACTCGCACAATGAGGACAAGTAAACTAATAGAAATTACTCAACTTTGATTGGAGGGAATGGTTACAATATATGTGCGTATGTTGGAGCACTATCACGGTTTACCTAGCATCGTGTGAGCGGTAATGAGCATAAATTGCACCAGTTTACGCAAAGACTTAAGGCAAATATTTTTAGAGGTGTACGATAATGGTTGGAACGCACTAGGATTGGGCGGTGTATGGTGGTATGTTAAAAACAATATGGAGTTTGCAGTGTATACATTTTGTTAGAACTGAATGTGAAAATGTACTATGATTGTTCTCACCTTTCCTTGGTTATTATTGGCATTGGAAAAGTGAAGAACGAGTTAGTTGAGGGTATTTTACACTATGAGGAATTTAAGGTGAAAAAAAAAGAATTGCTTGGTCTTAAAGAATGAAATTGTATGGTATGTGCATAGGTACTGTCAAGAATTTAATGTGGTGTTTCCTGTACTTGGGGGTGATGAGACATGAATAGATAGTTTAATAATTGTTGGAAGTATGCTACTTTATGTTTGAGGATTTAGATTTAAGTTTGGTTCTACCGATTGATAGAGTTTGATTAAACTATATTGGTCGAATAGGAATCCAAGTGATTAAATGAATAGTAGACTATAGAGAGTGTAGGAAGGTCAGCTTCAATTTATGGAAGGGAGTAGAAAACTAGAACAACTGAGAGACAAGCGGCTGACGACCCCTAAGGATTTAAATTATTCAAGGAAAAGATTTCAAATCATACAAGTGTAGAAGGCTGGATTTGAATGATGGAAGGTGTGTTTAGGTACGCTAATGTCTAAGAGCAAGTGGGAGTTTAGGCAAAATGTACGTGTGCTAAATTCGAGGTTATGGACTTCAAGAAGAATAATGGGAAGGTAGTGAAGAAAATCAATTCGATAGATGCCTTGCAGGATCGAACAATGTTTTAAGTGAAATGAAAGTCATCCTTTTATCAACAATTGTCATGTTGTGACTTAAAAAACAAGAAATGGTTGCCCCAAGGGTATATTTTATTGTGAAGATACGAATGATGGTAGAGTTTGGTGAGTAAGAATGATATTTTGGAGTATAAGGATCTTAAAAATACAATAAAGTTGTTCACATTACAGTGATTTGACACAAATTATTTGATGAAAAAGAAAGAAATTTGGACTGAGGCTATTTTTTTTTTATGACAAATGAAGTTGGCAATTTGATGACCTAGATGTGAGATAGTATTTTGTCTAAGTCCTTATGTTCTGCTGGTGTAGAAGCATTGTAATCTTTAATGAGTTTTGTGTAAAAGTATGATACGAGAAGTTGTGTGGAGTCCTAGATCGAAGAAATGTTTACAATGAGCAAATTTTGAGGACAAAATTTATGTAAGAAGGGAGGAATGTAATACCCCGATTTTCCATAACGGAATTAAGTAAGAATAATTGAGAAATTAATTGGGTGTAATTGGATTAATTGAATAATTATTGAAGATTTAATTGATGGAAATTAATTAGGGAAATGGAATTGGGAAATTTAAATTGACTTGTAATAATTGTTAATTGATTTTTGCAATAAGTTGTGAGTTGGAATTTGGGTAGACTAATATACAGTACGTATATTCGATGCATAAAAATATATATGTAATATTAATTTATGAAAGTAGGGATTAATTAAATTAAGGAGAAATAAAAGAAAAAAATTATTATAAGGAAATTATGGATTTGAGATGAAAAGAATAATTGAAATAGAAGGAGGGATGAGGTTGAATTGGCCGAAGAAATAAAAAGAGAATGTTGAACATGTTTTCTTCCTCGAACCCGTATGAAATTAAAAGGGAAAGTGGAAGAAATTATGTGTTGGCCTTTGAATTTTGAAGAGAAAGAGACGAAAGGGAGAGGGAGAGAGAGAGAGAGACCATGAGGATGAGAGGGAAGAAGAGAAGACAGAGGGCGGCAGAGCTAGGGCTCAGGCTTGGTGCACTGGCCGGTAGACGAACGTTCGTTAGGCAGCATTGCTGTGCAACGGGTGCAACGAATCGCAAGCTAGGGCTCGGTGTGCCATGGCTTGCAAGGTCAATTTTGGAGCTATGAATCGTCGGTGGAGGTAAGTCAATGGTTTTGATTTTGTATTCTTCTCCCTGCTATTTCGTGATGGGGGTTGTTTGGCATTTTAGTGTGGCGTTTGGCAAGGACGAATTGGATTCAGGTGTACTGTAGGTAAGGAGATTCCTCTTGTTTTTATGAATCATGTATAGGATTGTTAGAGATGTCTATTATGTTGGTTGGAATTGTGCTCTGTTGCTCGGATGTGGGGCATTTCTCTGTTGTTTTCTTACTGCTCAATGGATATTTAAGGAAGTCTTATGCTCAGTTGAAAGTTCTTAAATGCTCTGCTGTTTGTACTGCCTTGATGGATGTGGCAGATAATAATGCCTGTTGATTGGAGTTTGTCTTCTTTCTCACTTACTACTAATAATGAATTGTTGATAAGTTTGGGTTGTTTATTTACTTATGGTTTAATGGACATTGTCAAGAATCATTGGATTTTGTTGGGGTTGATAATATGTTAAATTGCGGAGTCTCTGTTTCATTACCATCTGGATAGGCCTTGTTGAGTATATGTCATCTTATGGACTGCTACTCTGGGATTATTGTTGGTAAGGTCTTTATGCTTGGTAGGGGGTTATGTTGGGTTACAGTATTTGATACATACTCATGTGATTTATGCTGACGATGGTATACGAAAATGATAAACAATGAAGTGAAGAAGAATTGTTGAGAATAGGATTTAGTGGGTTTCTTTCTACTAGAAATGATTGGTAAAGACTATGCTATGTTAATCAAGCTTCTTTTCTAATTCATTAACGGTATTAGGGAATGGATGATAGATAGGAAGTAGTTGTTGATAAAAGTTTTATTAATTTTGAAGGTGTACAAGAATATTCAAAAAGACAAGTATTCGTGTTATATTGCATTGAAGATTGCCAGGTAAGTTGATACTTACTGTGCTTTGGTCTTCGGACCTTACATCGCATGAGTTAAGATTGCATGCTGTGTGTTTACTAGACCTAGGTTCATTTAATGATATGTTTATTAGACATTATATCATTATATAGGGTTGTATGTATTCACGAAACATATTGAATGACATACTCAATATATGTAAATAGGCTTGTGGCAGTTCGGGAGATTTGATGACTGTCTATTAGTGGGGACACCATAGGATGTATCTCCCCATTGGAGTGACAGTTACCCACATGGACTCTAGGGTTCATCTTTTCTCTTGTACTGAAATCCCCAACGTCTTCAACAAAAGAGAATGATGATGGTCATGGTAGTGAAGCCATAAGATGTATCCCTATGTAGGGGTGACGGATAGCTACATGACCATAGGATGTATCCTTTCTCTTTGTATACCAGAAAAGATAGGTTCTTCTCTATAATGTACCACATGAGCATTAGCATTGCATTTCATTCTATCACTTACTGATCGTTAGGCTTATTAGTTTAAGTCTTGTGGTATATGTATGTATGAGAAACAGGAGAACAGGTCAAAGACAGTTGATGAAAGATTTGCACGGGCAGATCTTGTGAGTGACTAGGGTAAATGATGCGAAAGAGAAAAAAGTTTTGCAAAGAGTTTTGTATTTAAATCGTAAAGGAAAATAATGATATTTATTAAATGTTTTATTTCTTAAAGTTTTCCGTTGCAATTTATAAAAAAAGTTTTTAGTAAAGAAATTAACGATTGGGTTTTACGAAAGGAGAGTCTTCCAATATTTTTATAAAAAGAAAAATTTTAAATTTTACAACATTTTAAAAGGAAAGAAAAACTGGGTCGTTACAAACTGGACCACAAAAACAACTGTTACTTATCTTTGGTTTTTGTGCTGGACGTATCAAACCGGTCCACAAAAATATAACTATTTACGTTTATTTCATTTTTGTGTACTTTATGATTCCAAGTCTTAATGTTGTTGTGCACATACAATCTTATCTAACATGCTCCTCGAACGTATCTTTAAAATGTGTTTGGTCCTAACTAAGGATCTGAACTTAAATCGAATAAACATACAATTCATAACAAGCAATTAAACAAACAATAAACACCCCCTAATGCCCATGATGTAGGTCCTTTCAGACAAAATACATGCAGTAGCACTTACTTGAAGTCCATAGCTTTAATGGGTTACCGTTTAAAGTTTCCCATCGTCAATACCTATTCATAATTATAAACATCAATAATTATTTCCTTACAATAGTTCCCTAGTTTCAAATTACGAGCAGTGAGTATCCCTCCATCAATACTATCCTACAGCCGACTTAACAGTCATAATCTTTATTTAATATTTCCTAACTATTTCCAAAAACTACTATTATCTTTCAAGAGGTTACTTAACTCATACTTCAATTTTCTATTATCCCAAAACCAGAACCCAACATGGCAGAATACAACAACCCAATAGGGTGAAACAATTACAGTAAGGGATATGTCATCCAACTTCATCAACATATAATATAATTTCAATAAAATATTTTTCCAACAAAATACAACCTTATCACTCAATAGAAACAATATTATAAATATTTCTCCATGCAAAAACTAAACTGAAGAACACATACCTCCAGAATAATTCCTCAGTTTTCTTTCTTTCTCTAACTCTCTGAAGCACTTGACCACACACCATCCAAACATCAAAGAGTATCCTTGCAATTTCTCTTCTCATTGCACCATCACAACTTCTCTCCTTTTTCCAAAACACAGAACCTTCTCTGTAATATCTCTCAAACTTTCTCACTCTAAAACTCAACTCCAGCACATCAGAGACTTCAACCTTAGCCTCACAGTTTCTCACAACATTCCGGTAGAGTAACCCCATAATTTCTTCCTCTATGAGCTCTCATCCCTCATCTTTCTATATATAGGCCACCTCCTATGCCTTTTCATTGTCTGCGTGAAGACAGAAGGTCAAGGGTTTGCAACACTTCAATGTCTAGCAACTCTTTGACATCCAGACTCTTCAGATGATGATTCCTTCCATTTCTTCTATGTCTGTTAAACCCTTCCAAATGACCATAATAACTGGCGGTTGATCAAATTCTTCAGTAGCCGATCGACCACCATGCAATCGATTTAACGTGATATTTATATTCATATGTATACCATATATATATATATTCAAACCATAATTCACTTTTCCAAATTATTCAAACCTCAACATATACTATATGTTTCACCATTCCTCATTCACATTATTTCTCACTAAATCCAGTATGCCCTAAAATAGTATAAATCCTATACCTCCAACCTTATAATATCAAAGTATATTTTCCCTTATTAATTGCACTGATAATCAATTTAGTTGATATCATTCTATCTAACTCCAAATATCATTATATAATTCTTCAATTAATGACAATCCTTCCCATATGCTAAATAATCCGGATATCAAGATTCACTTTATCCAAATCTATTTTAGTTGACTAATACCTTAATTATCAATTTTAGCTCAAAAAATCCCAGAATTATCACTTAAGCTATGCATTCAGCTCAATAAAAAATTGGGGTATTACATATGTAATTAATGGGATAATGGTTTATCAACGTTTTATGTAGTTAACAGGATAATGGTTTATCAAGTGTCCAGGAGTACTTTCAAACTAACAACTTTTACCTATTCAATAACTGGACATGTTCAAGGAAAATAGGGAGCAACACAATAAGTAGTAACAGATCTATGTAATATTTCCAACAACTATCAATACCTTAACATATCCAACCTTATTTTTAATAATTTCTTATCAACTATAACCTTAACCATTTTTAGTAAATCACAGGGATCCAATTCCACCAATAGAATATCCTTAGTAATTGTTATCAATCTTATCTAGCAAGAAGCCATCTCAGAACAATAGAACTTTAACGAATCCTCACCATCTAAAATATCATCTTCAAATCCTACTTAATCTTCTAATACTTTAGATAGCAGAACATAGAATAACACTTGCATTATTTTTAACCAATTAATTCTAGCAAAGAGTATACAACCAAATCATAACAAAACCTATTCTCAACAAGCTTATCAAAGAGCTAAACAATATAACCTTTAATAAAATGATCTTAAATCAACAACATCAAGAAAACAAGCACTTAATTCTTGTGATCTAGGTCCTTTAAGAAAAAATACATGCAAACTTCTTGCCTTTCTTAGCAATAATCCTTAGTCATAATCTTTCTTCTAATAGTCACACCATAGCAGCACACAAACACAGCAACACCGTAGCATCTCCAGGAAACCAAAATAGGGCAGGAGAACCACTATGAGAATACTAGATAATTCCTCCACTTTCAAATCCTCCAGACTTCTATCTCTCTCATCGGTATGATCTCTAGCTTCATCACAGTATTATATCCAGAATTTCATAGATGCGAGAATTACCCACAACAACCACCAAAGAACTCCCAAAGACTAGAAAACTATTTCTTCCTGCTCTCTCTGTATTATTCATAGAAAACATCACTGTTTCTTCCTCTCAATTTCTCAGCGTCACACACACACACACACACCCTCTCTCAGACCCTTCTGTCAAGTTTCACACAAAACAAACTTGACTCTCCTTTTTGCAAAACTCCCTGCTACTCACACTCAACTCCAATTTATAGACTTCAACTCGCACCCCTTCAGCATCCAAATAAAGGTGAAAGGCCCAAGAGAGGGATTTTTGATCATCTATGAAGCGTCAAACATCAAGCCCCTAAGTTTCTAGGCGATGGTTATGTATTTCTAGGAGCCTTTCCAATTTGCCGGTCGATCGTTTCCACGGCCATGATCGATCGCTGTCTCCTATTAATCAACCACTAATTCTGTTTTCCAATTTAACAGTCGATCATCATCCTGTTGGTGATCAACCGC
Source organism: Begonia loranthoides (assembly GCA_022433065.1). Lineage (NCBI taxonomy): Eukaryota > Viridiplantae > Streptophyta > Magnoliopsida > Cucurbitales > Begoniaceae > Begonia > Begonia loranthoides. The sequence continues at coordinate 9,330,451 of CM039470.1, forward strand.
CACGCCTACAGGTTTCCCCATTTTACAACCAAGATCGACCGCATGATCAATTGCGAAATCACCTGATTCAATTTAATATTTATCCATTGGGACTGATCGATCACCCTCCTTTGGTTGATCAACCGCTTCAATTTTAGCTTCAATCTTTAATATTTTGCAATGCATGTGATCGACTGCCCTCCATACTTTAATCGACCGTGAATCCATTTCTTCACAAAACTTACTTTAAACCAGTTCATTACTAACTCCTAAATATAATCATCCAATCCATCCAATCCATACTCCATGATCAACCACAATCACCACCAAGACTCTAATTTATTTAATATAATCACTTAGTGATTGGTCAATTTCTTTTCTCTCACAACCATGGGAATCCTTCACTTCATAAAATAAACCTTATAAACTAATGTCATCAACTTCCTTATCCATAATAACATCAAAATAGTAGCACTTAGATCACAGGCTTAGCATTATAAATATTTGGGGTATTACACATACACCACAAGATGATAGGATTTTTGTTGTGATGTTTACTGCTTTCATATTGTTCACTCGAGGATCTGTATATCTATGTCACGACTTGGAGGAGGGCCAGACAGAACCGCCAGGTCAGGTGACTCGATTCTCAGAAAGAACCCGATTATCTAGCCCAAGGTGTGAATTATTTTGTGGAAGTCTTAACAGGAATAATAGCAAGGCCAAACCCAAATCACATGGGTTGGGGTCCACAGAGTGATCAACTAAAGACATGATAACATAATAAAGGAAAGCAATGTGTAGAAATTAAATCAACACCAAAACAAAAATCCCAACATACCAGAAATGGAGGGATTGAACCAACGAACCTCCACCCATCCACGGGGAGATCGAGACACCCATCAGGGAACACCAGCTTCGCTCAGCTGCCACAGGCACAAGACTAGTGCACCGAACCTACACTCTAACTTGGGAAAAATATAGTCCAAGAGGTGACTGACAAACTCAGTAGGGAAATCTATACTAAATGCAATGCATGCTAAAACCATTTTTCTTATCTTTTAAAAACCATTTCATGCTTTTCATTTGTCGTACATGGATTTTTAAATTTGCCAAAACTTTTTTATCATTTTATAAATCCTGCCCATGCCCCTTGATGTGACTTTATTAAAACCTGTTGTATTCATAAATAGCTATAATCGCAAAATATGCTAACATCGTTTGTCATATGAAAATGTCATTAGTGAAAAAGAAAGGTCACTCAAGGACCCATCTGTCAGCCATCATAGAGAGGTGGTATAATCTCTCAAATGTGCCGACGGACCATAGTTAGCGTCGATACGATCCAAAGATCTACCGCATTACCCGAGTTGAAGGCAATCAAGCTCCGCAATGATACAACTCATGTAACTGCCTAGATGTGCTGACAGGCCATAGCTAGCATCAATACAATCCGTATAATCTGAGTAACGGATAAGGTTGCTCGCAGTAGAACACTTGTCACTAAATACATGTGTTCCAAATTGATGAGGGTTGCTAACGAGCAAGCTCAAGCTGTCACGCCACCCATCAAATGAAATGATAATAGGATAGGCCAATCTTAGTGATTGACAACCTTTAATCCGTTCTCAATGAAATGAATGGTCACGCAAGGATCCACCCAGCACATGTCACAGAAAGGTGGCTTTCTGCCAATAAGAACAACTTATGAGGCAAGAAAGAATACGATTGACGGTGATCCGTAGTTCTACATATCACTCGAGTTGCTGGCAAATAGCTCAGTGGTGACACAACATGTAAAATCACAGTAGTGGATGAGGTTGCTCACGAGAGACCGCTTTTCACTATATACATCTATGTTTCAAATTGATGAGGTTTGTCGACGAGCACAGCTACGAGCCATCTAGCCCCCCACCAAATGCAACAGTACTAGGATAGACTAATCTTTATGACTAACAACCTTGCCAACTTCGTCTGACAAATACCCTGGCCAGGTTTAGGGACTTGCAACCCAAGGAAGTTTTATCACCCTCCCATCCTATTTCCAACTTTCAGGGCTCGAAATCTAAGGACACATCACCAATGACCCACCCCTATTTTCAACTTTCAGGGCTCAAAATCCGAGGACATGTCATGAATGCCCATCGCCATTTCATATATAAATAACCAATATTTATGTAGTGGAAGATTACACAGGGATAGCCTCGTGATGCTTTAGCGCTAGAGTGCCTAAAGCATTAAGAGGATTTGTCCTCCCAATGTACATAACAAAGTTTCTCACACTAGAAGGTTTTGCGGGATAGCCTCATGATACTTTAGTGCTAGAGTGCCTAAAGCATCAAGAGGATTCATCCTTCCAACACATGCACAGATATAACATCATCAATACGGCAGAATATCAAGAATAAACCATGTACAAAATGTAAATGTGAGAAAATATACGTATATGTAAAAACTGACGTGCTATCAAACAGTCCCCATCGGGTTTTCATAAGTGGCATCCCACAAAATAGTAGTTTTGAAAACCATGATTCAATGCAATGCAAGAAGTATAAAGATCCCTACCTCGATGATGACCACAACATGCTTACTGACAAACCAGCTCCCCGCACTGTCGTAAGCGAAAGTTGAATCAACCGACACCTCCAGAACCTAAAACAAGGTCAGTGTCAACATCATAACATACATAATAGGGATAGCAGAAGAGTCTCAATCAAGACAAAAATCCAAGATGGTTCCTAGGGACAACCACGAGCCTAAACCCAGAAACCAAATCTAGGAATCCCATTAGAATCCCTAACCTTTTCACTCAATAACATAAACAGGGCTTTAATAGAAACTATAAGTTCTAGGAAACCAAAAATAAGGATCAAAATCACTATCCTCAGGTTATCAACCATAAAACCAAATCAAACATAACATTACTTCCTCAATATCACACAACAAGTAGTGGATAAAATATAGAGCACCAATCAGCTAAATAGATAACCAACCATCATCATTGTCCCTTAAAAGAACATCTGAAATGAAGAACAAAACTATCTCTTTCAATAGGACCAAAGTCCTTAACAATGCCTATCAAGTAGTGACCGAAACGTAAAACATATTTCAACTTATTAGAACTAGAACACTAAATATAGTCTATCAATCAGCAGCAACACAATAGGAACCAAAAATAAGAGGCATCCAAAACAAAGAACAAGAAAATTAATTTGGAAATTACTCAACCTATTATCCAAGCAAGAATCTACTACAAAATAGAAACAAAAACAAGGTAATCTTTCTCCACTGTGTCTAGCCAACATAGACTAAACTCATTCACCATAGTGAAATTCCTATATGACACGTATCAATGCAGTAGACACATGGAGACTGAAAACAATCAAATTGGAAGAGCTTAATTATCCACAATGTCCCATAAGCAGTGATTGAGAGAAGAACCAAATTAAATCTCAAAATCACCACAAGAACAAGGTGCAAAATAGGGATTTGATTCAAAAATCAAAGCAGAATCTAATATCACCAGGGACCAAAATCATCATTCTCGGTTCTCACCCTCAATGGCAGTAAACAATAAGAACCAACATCAGCTAAAATTTGTGACAAAATAGGGCTTAAAACAATGAATGTACCCAACAGCTAAGCAGAAATCACATACACTCGGGTTTCTCAACAAACAATTTCCTTAATCGCCCTCGAAATCCAATGACAAAGGGAGTAAATAGAACTGAAAGCAATTGAACACTCGATATTACTCACCGTGAATCAAAGGAACGACAGAAGGAAAACCCGAGTCGTGAATGCACTACTCTCGAACTCACTATCAACCCTTCATCGTGAAATGCCCTAGGCCAAAACTCGCTATTGCAGCTTGGAATGCCCTAGACGAAGTCACCAATTGCTCACCTTCCTGCCAGAAACACCACTTCTGGCCTTCGCGAAACTCCTCTTGTCGGATCAGACCTTCGCTCACAGTCGAACTCGATTTGACTGTTTTATAGAAAAACACATACATCGCCGCTATACAACAAAACAGATCAACTTTCCACATTTAACTAAAAATTTGAAAAAAATTTACACGTGACATTTTAAAATCATTTAAAAATTCTCAAATTTTAGAATATATATATTTAGAGTTGATTTTAGTTCATGGTGATAACTTGCTATTTGAGGACATGATACTTAGTTGCTTCGTTATTATTCTATTGGTCATGAAGACATAGCCTTCAAGGATCTATTTACATGTTGCTTTATTCATGGTGATACCCTATTTTTGTGAAGATATGTTGTACATAGGTGTTTAAGCTATTGTTTTAAACTTAAGATGATAACATGATATTGAGAATTTTTTTGTAGTTGTTGGAGTTTACAATCCAGGTTATTATATGCATGAGAGTATATGTTAAAATTACAATAGATGTTGTATTCATAGTGCTAGCTAATTTCTTGTGAACCTGTTATTGTCATGCTCTTTGTTTTGATGAAATATGATATGTTTTATTGCATGTAGATTATATGTTTTCATGTGATGATATGTTTTGTTACATGTAGATGACATATTTTCATGTGATGATATGTCATATTGCATGTAGATGATAAGTTTTCATGCATGAGTTTACGCATAAGAAAGATAAGAAATGAAAGAAAATTACGTAAAAAAAAGTGAGGACAGATTGTCCCAAAAGGTTTGACTAGTGAGTACATAAACTCATTAGTTTGTTCCCAGTTAATGTCAGGACAGACTAGCCTGAAGGTTCATTGGGCCATTATGCATCATAAATGTATGGTAGCTATCGAAGGACTCTCAAAGGTTTGAGTTTGTCTCCAAATGGTTTGAGACTATCTTTCCAAAGGTTGGAGAATAGTGGTGTGTGTCACACTGCCAAGCCTACTCATTCCTAAAAGAGAAAGAATAATAATGAAAAAGTTAGAAGAAATCATGATCATGACATATCACGTAATGCAAGTTTATAGCATTTGATTTACACTGCTTACTGAGCTTTAGGTTCTTAGTTTGAACCTAAAGCTCAATAAACAGTGTAAATCAAATGCTATAAACATGCATTACGTGATGTAGGTATCTATGAACATAGTTTGATTTTTGTGGTGTAGGTATCTATGACAGCAAGGATGCTCTAGTGGATGATTCTATTGAGGATGGGTTTCCATGAATGAGCTTTTCAAGTTGTCTAATGATGGTACCCCATGAAGTTTTATGTTGTTAAAAGGTTCTTTCATGTTTTAATAATTATGTTATGTTTATATGGATTGTCTAAGAATTTAACATTGAGATTTTATGCTATGAATTTTATATGTGGACTTTTATTTATTGGGAAATTTTCATGTGATGTTTTATCATTACAATTATATGATATGTGTTTTGTTCGTAAAATAATAGCCCAAAGACTTTAACATTTCATGTTTTGATAAAAAGATATAATAAAAAAAGACTTTGAAATTTGAGTTAATACATTGTGATTGGCAGACAATGTGAGCAGATATCTGTAGTGGAAGCATTGATGTTGGTGTCCACAGATGTGAGGTGGAATCTGTGGAAAGACATGTAATCGTGGGTGATTGATAAACAATGTGAGGGGATATCTGCAACGGAAGCTTGGTGTCTAGGAATGTAAGGTGGAATCCACAAAATGAGGTTTGTCCATGGAATGATTTTTAAATGTGGCAGATTGTGATTAGCAGTTAATGTGAGCGGATATCTACAGTGGAAGCATTGGTGTCTGTGGAGCTGAGGTGGAATCTGCATAATGATGTTTGTCCGGGGAAAGATATGTAAAGATGATGGATTGTGATTGGCAAACAGTGTGAGTAAGGTGAATATATGCAACATAAGTGCATGGGTTTGCGGTGAAAGCTCACACGTCTACAACAAAAAGCATATGCATCTACAATGGAAGCACACACCTCCGCAACAACTATACTCAACGTACAAGATATGTTTGTTCACAAAATTTTTGGATTGTGAATATATTTTTGGATTGCAATTATAACAACAAAGGTTGAGACAAAATTCTAATCATTCATACATTAAGAGCCACAAAGTCTTGTATTTTTCTCTCCAATTTTGGGGAGGAAATCAAAACATTCTGAAGTTGATCTAAAGCAAGAAATAATCAAAACTATGTAAAGGCCTCGAGGTAAGTGATATTTGCATACGTTTGGGCTATGGTCTACATCAGAAAGTGCTAAGGTATTTTTACTTGTGTTTCTATTTTGTTAGTAAAGACGTTGATTGAGAATGTGTTACTATGATATTAGACGTTGATCGAGGATGTAATGTTTGTTTGTTGCATTTGTTTCATTTAATAGAATATATAGGATGTTACAATGACGTAAGAACTTTGGAGACATATTGATGTTTTTTTTTGCATGAGATATTAGACTGGATATGTATTACAGTATTATGTCCAGCATGATAAGATCATTTGTACATCTCATATATCATAAAAAAAATTTTCTATAAGAAAGACAGATTAATGTACATATGTTCATGCATATGTTTTCATGTAAGAATGATCGAAGATGAAATGAAATATATGTAATAGATTTTGGAAATTCGACACCAATGATTTAAGGGTTTGGTGGATTTATTCCATAATGATTTGAAGTTTTGGAGGACTTGCCCCATTGATTTGAGGCTATGGTGTCGCATCTCAATGTGAATGAAAGAAAAGAAGGAAAAAAAAAAAAGAAAGAAGAATTGAAAAACTGAAAATAAATGTTTTTACGAATTGCATCTCATGCTCATGACATATATACATCTTTTACTTAGCTTTAGGCTCATAGATGAACTTTGTGCTATACATATGATATGTGAAAGATGAGGGAAATATGTACTTTAAGGGTACATATGATGAAAGATATATGTGAAAGATGCAGTTAAAGGAGTACTCTTATGGGCGAGGCTACAATGTTGTTGGAGTGATGTTAACCCATGAGTGAAGACTGAAGAAAGATGATTTATTTTGAGGGATTTTCAATAAGTTAATTATGAAATATTTATTTATGTGATAAAAAAACTGGCATTACGTTAAGATATTTTATAAAATATTTTATTTTGTTTACGATTTGATATTAAAAAAGATTTACACTTATTTACGTTAAATTTTGACTCAAGATGAGTTTTTTAGATTTCTAAAATGGTTTTATTAAAAGTAGTCTTCTACTATTTCCTTTATTTTTTGGATTTTAACAAATGATTTCACAAAAGCCCTCCTCTATTATGTTATATTCAAATATTTGAATTGATTTAAAAGAATGACAAGATAAAAGATTTACCCTACGGGGCATTACATATTTGATGAAGAAAGTAGATGTAGTAGGAAGCATTAGTGATGAAAAATTTGATGAGGTTCAAGATGTTGGTTTACTTGAATATGGGGAGGCTAGTGTTAGTATTGGTGATCATGAAACATGTAATCCTAAAATAGAGTTACATTTGACCTCAGTATTTCTAGATGAAAAAACTGGTTCATTATGTGACTCTGATGATGATGATTTGGCAAGTAGGCATCAAGCTAAATCTTGTTCCGTAGATCTTGTTTTTGGAAAGAAGCATAGTTACTTCAAAGTAATTCAAGAAGAGGTACTAGAGAATTTTACTCTTTTATATCGTGATAGTCTAGGAGTCCAGTTGGGATTTGATATTGGGTGTTTTGGTGGTCTCAGTGACCGACTCTGCTC
>CM039470.1:9338297-9532975 GCA_022433065.1 Begonia loranthoides
GGTGAGATGAATTAGGCAAATCAAATTTTTTTTAGTGATTAAAATAATTTAACTATCAAGAAATGCTAAGTGATCTAATGCGAGTTCAACAATTATTAAGATTCAAGCACAATGAAAATATGCAATCAAAGAGAAGGGTAAAAAGGATGCAAACTAATTTGGGTACACGGTTCGGCCAAACACGCCTACTGTGGGATCGATATATGCCTATATTGAGGGGGGGGGGGGGGGGTGGGGTTGAGTAGGAAAAGCATTTGCTAAGTAGAGTCAAGTGTCCAGAAAAAATGTGAAGTTGAAGACTTAAAATTATGTCAGGTATCCGCTGATGACGTGGGTCTGTGGAAGGGAGTGCGCTCATGGCGGATAAGTGGGTACTGAATTGAAGGATGTCTACAATAAAGAGAAAGACATCGTCATTTGGATTTGAAGATGTATGTGGATATTAAGGAATGTGTTTGCAGTGAACAGTGAAGTTACAGAAGTATAGGTGTCGACAGAAAAGAATGTCTCTATGAATGGACGCCTTCGTATTGTAAAACAAATGATGTTGTTGTGGAAGAGGAATGTCCATTGTAAAGAGTAACAACGTCATTATGATGATGAGCGTCTATTGTAGAAGTATAGGTGTTCATGGAAAGGAATGCATCTACGAAAGATAAAGTGAAAGAAACATCATTGTTTGGATTGAAAGACTCGTTGATGACGTGTATTCATAGAAGGGAATGCATTTACGGCAGATAAGTAAACTGAAGAACATCATCGTTTAGATTGAAGGATCTACAAATGATGTGTATTTGTGGAAAGGATTGCGTCTGCGACAGTTAAATAGAGTGAAAGAAATGTCGTCATTGAATTGAAAGATCCGCTGATGACATGTATCCACAGAAAGGAATGTGTTCACAGTAGATAAGTAAAATGATAGACATTGTCATTTGGATTGAATGATCTGCTGATGATGTGTTTCCGCATAAAGGAATGAGCCCATGGCGGATAAGTAGAGTGAAAAGAATATCATCATTTCAAAAGGAAAGTGCCTATATAATGACATGTTTGTAGAAGTATAGTATCAACAGACAAGAAGGCATTCATGGAATGATGTAGCGATAAGTGATTGACATACTTATGTTTGAAAGGCAAATATTTGCATTGGATGAGCATATATCTACAATGGTAGCTCATGCTTCTGCAGTAGAAGCACATGTGCTTGCGACAATGTTTCTAGATGATGAAAGATGTCCATGAATGTGAAGAATGACACTGTATGGATGATATTGGACATCCATGAAAGTGAGGGATGTTCGTCTGCATTTCAGCAGTGAAATTATTTGTATCCATAGAGGCTTTGACGTCTATAGAGTTAATTTGACCATTTAAAAGACAAGAAAATTGTGAGTTCTTGACTAAAAAAAGTGCATTTATCACTCAATAACTGCTAGAGGATGTATCAGGACATGTCCATGAATGCAGGGAGGCAATTAATCTTCGTTACAATGGGTAACTCCCTTTACTCATTCAAGAGGGAAACTTCAAAATTCTTTCAAATCACTAAGTTATAAGGAATACTTTGGCAGTAATAAAGCATTTTGGTGCTAAGGGGACTCATGAAGCAAGAGGATAGCCGCTTCTTTCCATTTTAAAAATAATCTACAAAATGAGGGAATAAGTAAATATATTGCTAGAATTTGTACTAAAGACCAGAGGTAAGTAATGTTACATGTGTTTGGCTCTTTAGGGTTTACACCACAAGATGCTAAGTTGTCCTTAGTTGCTATTCTCTTATTTGATGGTATGGTTAATTTAAGGATATACTAATTGCTTAGATGTTGTTGAAAGATACCATGTTTTGTTACTTGATGATATAGTTGATTTGAGGATATGTTGATAGCTTATACATTGTTGATAGATATCTTGTTCCGTTATTTGATAATATAGTTGATTTGATGGTATGCTGATTGATTAGATGTTGTTGATAGATACCATGTTCCTTTACTCGATGATATAGTAGATTTGAAGATATGCTTGTTGCTTAGATGTTTGATACCATGTTCTATTAGTTGATGATGTAATTGATTGGAGGATATTCTGCAACGCCCTTAAACGTTAAAATTCTTTTTCTTACCTTTTTTTATAATATGCCATGCATAAAAATCTTTCCTTTAAAATCATATATAGCGGAAGTCTTTAAAATAAATCTATTTTTAAATTCAACGTAGTAAAAACCCATAATAAAATAATATAAATATTTATTTCCAAAATCCAACTAATAAAAGCATAATTAATTATAAAGTCTTTCTTTTTCTTTTATTTTTTTTCAAATCCTCACCCACGGGTCAACTTTGTTTCAACAACACTTTGATTTCGTCCATGAGAATTCCTCTTCAACTACGATATCCATTAATTCTACTATCAACATGTTCCTTAGTGAATTCATCAAAATCTACATCACAAAGTTCAAACTATGAATCCAACGCTCTGTAAGAGATGTATAACATAACACATGAGTATTCAATGTAGTTTCATAAAAACATGGATTTTCCTTCTTTCTTTCTTTTATTTGCTCTTTTAACTATCTCACAACCTTCGTCGAGATTACCTCACAACCTTTGTCAAGATTCTTAAGGGAATAGTAGGCATGACTATGAGAAACACACCATTGAGTCTCTTGAACTTTGACGAGATAGTCTCTCTTACTAGGACCTTCGTTAGTGATACGCACGCAATGCACAACCATTTGGTGAACTTTGACCAAGCCTTGATCTAATCAAGCTAACAAGCCTACCCCCATTGGGCCAACCTTTGGGACATCCTTTCCTCAATCCTTCGTATCTTAAATTATGTTTCTGTCTTTCTTACATGGAAAAGTTATGCATGTAAACCTTTTTTGTTCTTTTTTTGAAAAACATGAGCATGCAACATACATGGTACATAAACTACCATGCATAAACATAATAGTAACGTATTCTCAACAGTATCATCAAGCATAGAAACAATCAAGTTGTACCATTTTTCAAACAAAGAATCATATTAACAAATCATCGTCACATATTTCAAACAAAGAACTGTATCAGCATAGAAACAGTAAGGCATTGTCATAAATAATCAAGCAAAGAACCATATCAAACATAGAAGTAGTAAGTCATCATCACATATTTTCAAGCAAGGAGTTCATATTAGCATGGGAAATAACCAATCATTGTCATGTATCTCAAACGATGAACCATATTAACAATCAATAAAAACACACCCTAGCGTTTTTGTGATGTAGACCAAAAGTCAAACATATGCAACATCCTTCACCTAGAAATCTTTAATGGACGTGTAACTGTTAACTATCTTCAACATGCAAGTTTCCTTAAAACAAACAAGAATATATTACAATAATAACTTTTTAACACCAAAACAGCCTAAGAAAACAATGTCGAACCCTTACAATGGCAACCTACCTTCAAAATTGGGAGAAGACGAATCTCTCGAGAGCTAGAGAGAGAAACTCCAAGGTTGTGGGGTTCTCGGGTACTAAGAGTGTCATCCAAACACTCTTATTTATCAGCCACTAACCAGAGGACTTTGAGTGGTAGAATCCTATGAAATCGTGTCAAAATACTATCATTTTCTAAACAATCTAAGGGGTAAATCATGATTTGCAAGATATTGGGGAAATTATATTGTTTCAAACCTACCTGAGTTACAGCGGATGCGCAGACAGCCACAACAAATGTTTGAAACAAGAAACTAGACCAATGGCCAAATGGCCCATTAGCCCTAAACTCATATTCGGGATCACCAAATAGATAGTAGATGTGAACACTTCTGTGGAAGTGTCCCAATCCAACAGCTCACCGTCTACCACATGTACTAATCTATCACTAAAGCTCATCTGCAGACGCTAATGCTATTGCGAACCGCAAACCTAATAAGCTTAATGACGTCCTTTCGAATTGCCTAATACTCTCGAACGACATCTTCCCTTTTTGTGGAAGAATCTTTTCCTAATCTAATTGCTCATATTTCTTCCACTAAGTATGATCTAATAACCCATAATCCTTTCATGCCTGAGCGGCAACCAACACTCCCATAGAAAAATATTTTCTAAATCTAACGGTCTTCATTCCTCCTACTAATCTAATCCTACAATCCAGAACACTCTCGCACTTAAACGCATCAACCACTCCCACATAAGCATTCTTTTCTTAGATCCAACTATCCACATTCCTTTTGCTAAACCGATCTAATGACCCACGTTTCTCCTGCATCAACACTTCCACAAAGCATCTTTTCTATCCTAAAATATCTCAGCCATCCCTAATCTTCATCCAACAGCTTCTGAAGCATCCAATCTCCAACACTTCTTTTCCTTATTTTCTAGAATTAAACTATTAAATTATTAACTAAATCTTTTTCCTTGACCTTAATATTTTACAATATTTTTCACTAATTCATCTATATTTAGTCTTCCTAATCTTCCATATTTCTTATGTTATTTTATTACCTATTTACTTAATCTTTCATAATTTCTTTAATAATTCCTATAATTCTTCTTTTTTTTTCTCATTAAAATTCTCCAATTAATCTAAAATTAATCCATTAAATTCTAAATTTTCGTATTGTTTAGTTAAACTATTTATGAAAATTCTGGATATTATATATTCTTATTGATTGGATGATGTTAATAGTTGCTATGTGTTGTTAGATGTGTTATTAATGATTGAGAATTTGTTATGATGATGTTTAGATGATATGTTAAGTCACATGCAAGTTGCATTATTTTTTTACATCATGTGTTCAAGAAAAAAAATGAAAATGTTTTCTCATACATATTGTTTTCATGTTAGAAAGATAAAAAATGATATAAAGATACGTAACAACTTTGATAATAAGATACCAATGGAGCTTTGATGGGTCATGCTCCCAATCGAGCTTTGATGGGCTTGTTCTCTAATGATTAAACCACTTTTGTTTCATGAACCAATGATAAGAAACAAACAAGAACATAAAAAACAAAAAAGAAAGAGAAAGAGAAAGAAAAAAGAAAGAAAGATTGAAACTACATGTTTTTACAGATTACAGATTATGTTTATTTACGCATTACTTACTAACTATTAGACTTATAGATAAGTCTTGTGGTGTAGGTGAGAAATTAGATGATGAAACATGGAATGAAAGAACTAGATGAAAGATGAAGTTGAAGAAATATCTCCATGATGATGGCTTGGTGTTGTTACAGCAAAATTGGCCTCGTGGACTAAAGTTTCAAGAAAAACTTATGAGTTTATGAAAATAGGAGTTTATGAAAAATATATGTTGTAAGGATTTTTATTTGAAATGATTTTATTTATGCTTTATGTTAAGTATTCTTTTGAGAAATATGTTTTCACTGTGCAAATTTGAGAAGTGTTGATGATTTATGCATTTTTAAAAAGAAAAGTCTTCTGCAACTCTATCATTTTTAACGTATGAGAAATATTTTAAAGGTTTAAATGTACATGTTTTCTAAAAGTCTTAAAAAGTTTGATTTAAAAGTTATTTCAGATAATGCTTGCTTTCGATAAAAAAATCAGGGCATTATAGATTATGCTTTGAAGATTGGGTAAAGGGTAAAATTTTTGAAAAGTGTTGTGTCAAGAGGGATGCAATGGAGACTCGTGCTTCAAAAATGAAAATGAAACTTACTTTTCAAATAAAGAGATTTAATGATATTCACATTTGTTTACAAAAGATGGAAAGTTAACATGCTTCTACTGCTTTTGCTAATTGAGTGGTAAAGCAATACTTAGAGAAATTTAAAAGTCAATCTATATGAGATTTCCCTTCCATCATTGAGACACTCATGAAGGATTTAAATGTCAATATAACACTCAGTTTTGCCAAAAGGGCAAGGAAGCTTGTAATCTTAATGAAATGAATTGTGAGGAACAATATAAGTAATTATGATCTTATGTAGAAGAGATTCTTAGATCTAACCCTGACGGCACCATGATTTTTAACTTAGATTGGAATGATTCTACACCATATCCAAATTTTAAAGAATGTACATGTGTCTTGGTGCATGCAATAGAGGTCTGCTTAATGGCGGTAGACCTATCCTGTGTTTGAACGACTCTCATTTGACTCTCATTTGAAGGGTTAATGCTTGAGCCAGTCTCTTACAAATGTGATGCACCAACGGAAATAGTATAGAAATAACCTGTAGAATATGTTGTTGAAGTGTTGAGAAATTGGTTAAAGAGGTATGATGAAATGTTGAAGTGTTGGATTATGTTGATCAACCATGGTGGCTGCTTTCTGAGCGGTGGTCAATTGGGTAGTCGACAGAGCAGTTGAATAGCTTGACCTAAATATAAGACAGTGGGAACTCTGAAAATCAGTCGATAAATCAGTTGACTGAGTGGTGGAGCTAGTTGACCTAATCTTGAGTTTCCTTATTTTAGCCGTGAATCACTTTTGGAAAGTTTGACTTTGGAAGCTTGTAACTTCTTTGTTTTAGAAGCTTTTGAGTTAAAATTTTGACCATGCCTTATTGGATGACATAAGAAAATATCTCTTCAAAAATTATGTAAATATCCACCATAGATTAGGAAATATGCTTGATAGAAAATATATCGTAGGAAATAGAAATAATTCAGATGAACACTCCCGTATGGATGATTTGTTGATGACGCGCCCTTGTAAAGTTGGACACCACTTCACGCACTTTCTCTCCAAAGATAAAAAATGTGGATGACAATAAGAAAGGTTACCCAACTTATAAGTAACATTAATCCCGTGATATGATGCACACGAGGGGGAACTTTGGATATAACTCACCAAAGGTTGAAAAAGAAATCACTCCAATTTCGAAATTAAGCCAAAAATTTTCTATTACCAAATTGAACTCCCTTAAACTTATACATAAGGTGGCTTTAAATAGCCAATTACAAACTATAAAATAATAGTAAACTAATTAAGCAACAATAATCGTAATTGACTTATACAATAAGTTGTCTGACTTTCTACTTAATAGAAACAATATTAATTAACTAAATATTTAATTAATATATTTCTTTGTTCTTCTCTAAGCCTTGATGTATTTGAAAACTAATCCATTTTGGGGCTTGGCCACTTGGATGGTTTCTGTGTAGAGATTTCCTTGGTCTCTAAGTTTGGACACTTGGACTTTCCTTAATCTTTGCTCTCAGTTTCGTGGGCTTTTGACATATCAAATGAACTCTCAATTTAGCGATTAAACTCATTTTAGAAATTTTAAGAAGCCAGCTACAATCTTTTTGAAGAATATATTTTGAAATGATGTTGTTGTGAAAGCAAAAATAATCAAACACTTGTCTAACGTCAGAAAGAAGACAATTTTTTGGAAAGTCCATCAAATATTCATCGATTGTCCTTGGACTTCCACCTATTCTTGACCTTGAATCTCTTCATGCTAATCTTGGAAACTTGATTAATAATAGAATGAACTCGTAGTCCATCATTCTCTTGGGTTGAAAAGGATTCGACATCGAACCATATCTTATGTCACCATATTCTTTATTACTATAAAAAAAAGAATCATCATGGGCTATATGTAACAACTTGATACGAATTTTCTCGTTAAGTGATGTAATCAAACTTTGGAGATAAAATTACGTAATGCATTTCATCCCTATATGCGTTAAGTTGTGACTTGTAATTATGGTGGATCAATTCAGATGAAAGTTTGGTTGAAAATGTGAAGGAAATAGAATTTGGTACATTCGGACATATGCGGATGGCTTTGCGGACATGAAGTGTCATCCACAAAACACCTGGAGCATCACCCAAACTTGGGGATGACTTGGGATGCAATTCAGCGTCCTAACTTCACTATGTCGTGGAGTTTTAGACGCTATGTAGATGAATGCAGATGAGGAGTATCGCGTCTGCATCGAATCTGTTTAAATCTGGAGACATTCAAACGCTCACGGATGAGAGCGAATGAGGTGAGGCCTTGTCCGATTTGCATCTGTTTGATTTTTAAACATATGGGGACGACACGTGCGGACGAAATGTGTGAATACCAAATGGGGTCTGGACATCGATTGGGGACGGTACAGATGAAGGTGGGGATGCTGATTCCCATTCGAGGTCATAATTTTACCCATAGAAATTTACTAATGCGGATGAATGTGGACGAGATCTATGCATCCGCACTCGTCTAAATCATCGCAGATCAGCAACAAAAATGATTTAAAATTAGGACGAATCAACGACTAACCAATAAGAATGCAGCTCTTGACACTAAATCACATAACCAGGCCAACCAACAGAGATTTGTCCCCTACCACACATACGATTTGCCCAGGGTAAGCTCCCTATTTAGCTCTCCTTCACCTCCTTCTTCATTATTCTTCCTGGAGAGGTTCTACTTGGTGTTCTTCCTGGGGAGGTTCTGCTTGGAGTGTGGAGGAAGGGGGGAGCTGCTGTCCGTGTAAAGACTTGTCTACAAGGGTAAGGAAATGGGGTAGTCTTGGCCATGTGGAGGCCCTACACCCAAGTAAAACGTGTGTGTGTGTTGGTGATTTACCTTGTCCTTGTAGTTAGAATCTGTAGACTCCTTAGACATTTTTGTTTCTACAAACTTTCCTCCTGACTTTATAGAACTCTGTAGTTACTTATTCATTTACTTTGCTCCTTCATTTCAACATTTTCTTACTTTGCTAAGAATATTGTCTGAAGACAAGTATGGTAATGTGGGAATGTGAACGAAGTAATGAATGTGATAAGCCTTGTTGTACTATGTTGTTATGTTTCAATGTTTACCTAACTCTGTTTCTACGTTTAAATGTCTGCTCAAGAACTGATGCTAAGCTTGATAGTGCTAACCCTTGCGTGTTACTGATAGTGTCCTAAATTAGTTACCTTTTGTAGAGGCATATTGCTAGTTGCTCATTTGTTGTATAAGTATATAGTTATGAGTATGTTGTTAATTTTTTTTATACTCTGTAGTTATAAGCATGTTGTTTACTTTTTATACTCTATACAAAACATGTCTTTCATTACTTACTTCCTGTATAATGCATATCTTCGTTGTCGTCAAGTTTACTATTCTGTATAGAGCATGTTGTCCATTGTTTATTTTCTATACTGCACATAGTTATTCACTGTTATTCGCCTCTAAATAGCATGATCTGTAGTTCATTTCTTTTGCATTACACATCTTCCTTAAGCATGCTTATACTTGTTATACCTGTTATATAAAAGCATGTTTAAATGGTTGTTTCTGCTGCTAAATTAGTCGTTTAAAAGTACGATAAGATGTTTGATTTTGCAGTTATATTGGTTGAATGTCATTGTCCCTTTTCTATATTGTTCGTTACCATTAAGAAGCATGTTTTCACTGCTCTGTTTAGACTTTATCATTGCTACTTATAGTCATTTAATACAAATGTTTTGCTTTTTGTTTCATTATTATTACTGTTGTTTATAGCCTTTGAACAAACATGTTTTCGTTGTTTCGTTTTTGTTAATTCTTACTGCCTTTGATATCATTTAGGAAGCATGTTTATTTTTGCAGATTTTAAATTTTCGGAAAGTATGTTTTACTGTTTCAATTTGATTAATATTTGCTGCTGTTACTATCAATTTAAAAGCATGTTCCATTGTTCCACTTCATCGTTAAAAGTGTTGCTCTTATCCTAGAATTAGAAACATGTTCGCTGTTTGTTTCAATTTTTTATTCACTGCTGTCATTCATCGTTCTAAAGCATGTTTCTGTTGTTCCATTTCTAATATCACTCGCAGTTATTTTAGTCATTCAAAGCATGATTCGTAAGGATGATTCGACATCCTATCCATAGTGGTTACTGTTGTTTGTAGCCATTTAGGAGCATGATTCGTAGTTCTATATAGTCGTATGCCACCGCGTTTTTAATTGTCGATTGAACGCATGATTAGTAAGTATTTTCTACTGCATTATTAGTTGCCTAAAAGCATAATTAGTTGTTCATTTCTACTGTTATGTTCGTCGTTTAGAAGCATGCCTTATTGTTATAGTCTTCAATACTTCACTACTGCTTAATGTTAATTAAGAAGCATGTCTCGCTATCTTGCTTCGATTGATATTCGCATCTGTAGATAATCATTAAGAATGCATGTTCACTATTCTATTTCTTCTTTTTATATTTGCTACTGTATATAATTGTTGAAGTTACACGTTTCGTTGTTCTGCCTTAACAGTTTACTGCTATTTATTTCCATCTTAAGAAGCATGTTTTTTTTACTTTACTTTGATAATCATACGCTGCTCTAGGTTGTCATGTTCATTCCATTGTCTAGCTTGTGGTTGCATAATTTCTTTACGTTTAATAGCATGTAACCTATTAGCCATTTTATTTGTAGTTGATAATCGAGCATGCTATTGATTCCTATTGTTCTTCAATCATAGATAGGCTTTGTTGCATTTTGACAAGTTATCCAAAAAAATTTGAGCAACAAGCTGAGCCGAAAATGGATGAGACAAAGCAATAAAATGGCCAAACTTGGTATAGTGGTCAACCACCACCAGAATATAGCCAGCTTTATCCGACTTTGGTAAGCCCTCAATGAAATCTAAAGAGATGTGTGTCCAAGGGTGATGAGGGATTGGCAGTGGTTGAAGGAGACCCGACAAATGAACATGTTCGTGCTTACACCATTGGCAAGTATCACATGACCGAATCATTTAGCGAATATCCTGAGACATACCGGGCCAGTAAAATCGTTGCTTGGCCCTATGGATGGAGGCCTGAATTCCAGAATGACCACCATTGGCCGAATCATGCAAGTGAGAAATTAATCTTTGCCGAATATTGCCAGAGGAGCCTACTACCAGCTTGCCCTTGAAGCAGAGAATACCATCCACCAGAGAGTAAAGATTTGGGTAATGGACAATCAATAAGAAGTTCAACAATAATGGCCTGAGCCCATGAATCCTTCGAGTAAGTGTCCATTAGTTCCAGCATCCAATTAGGCTAAACAGAAGAAATGGCTAAGCAGGATGTATCTTGATTGAGCCAAGAAAGGGCATCAACAACTACATTAGAGTGGCCCTATTTATGCTGTATGACATACCTCGGACACAGAAGTTTGGTTAGCCACTTCTGTTGATGAGGTGTGGTAATGTGCTGTTCCAAAAGGTACTTGAGTGAGTGATGGTCAGTACGGATCATGAATTCGGCTCCTTCCAAGTAATGGCGCCACCATCGTACCGCCACAACCAAGGCCAAAAATTCCTTCTCATAGATTGAGTAGCCCAAATGCCTTTTATGGAAAGGCTTGCTAAGGAAAGCCAAGAGTTTTCCTTGCTGCATTAACACAACTCCTAAGCCATAGTAGCAAGCGTCTGTTTCAATGACAAAGGCAATTGTGAAATCGGGCAAAGCTAACACAGAAGTACATGTCATAGTAGTCTTCAACTAATTAAAAGCAATAGTGGCTTCCGTTGACCAAGCAAAATTGTCTTTTTTAAGCAAAGTTGTAAAGGGTTAGGCAATATTGTTGTAGCCAGGAATGAATTTCCTATAATAAACTATGAGCCCCAAGAATCCTCTCAACTGTTTCACAGAGGTTGGTATAGGCCAATTGGACATCGCCACAATTTTGTCGGAGTCAACAGAAACGCCCTTTGATGAAATAATGTAGCCTAAATAAGCCACTTGAGCTTGGCCAACGCACACTTGCTACGCTTAACAAAAAGAGTATTGCATTGCAACAGATCAAAGACAGCTACCAAATGCTCAAAGTGAGAGGAAATGTTTTTGCTATAGATTAAAATGTCGTCGAAGAAGACCAGAACAAACTTTCGTAGGAATGGTTTAAAAATGTCATTCATTAGTGATTGAAAAGTAGCAGGAGCATTAGTTAGCCTAAACGGCATAACACGGAACTCATACAAACCTTGATGGGTCTTGAAGGCAGTCTTATGGCAGTCAAAATTTGTAACACGAATCTGGTGATAGCCTGTGCACAAATCCAGCTTCGAAAAACTTGTGGAGCCATGCAGCTCATCCATGAGTTTGTCAATGAGCGGCATGGGAAATTTATCCTTTACTGTCAAGGCATTTAATTGGCGGTAGTCAACACAAAACCGCCATTGTCCATCTTTTTTCTTAATCAGCAAAATAGGGGAGGCAAATGGACTATTGCTTGGAGTAATAATACATTGCTACAGCATTTCTTGTACTAGTCACTTAATTTCAGCTTTGTGAAAATAAGGGCAACGATATGGTGCCAACCGAAATGGTTTTACCGACTGAATTAAGGGAATGGAGTGATCATGGCTGCGTGAAGGGGGAAGCCCTCTTGGTTCTGCAAAGAGTTCCTGGTACTGGGATAATAAAGGAAGCAAGGATGTTGGCACATCAGCATTATTCTCTGGTACCTCACCGGCCAAGGACTGAACTGCTATAATACCATAATCCTGGTGCTGAATCCAAGAAGAAAAAGATCTGTGAGGCACCGCCTCCAACAAAGCTGATGCATGCATAAATGGAAGTAGAAGCTGTAAAGAATTAGTAGAAATCTATAAAAATCCATGAGGCAAATCAAATGTAATCGGGCTGACGGCATTAATCCAATCAATACCACGAATCATGTCATTTCCTCCCAACTGCAGAGCTCGAAGTTCAAAATGGAAGGTGTGATTCTGCATTTTCCACTCCACATTTTTAATAATCACATGACTCACAATTTTAGCACCATTCACCATAGTAACGGGTACGCCATTTGAATGATCCATTTGCAGGTGGAATTTACCAGCAATAGCTTTATCGAGAAAACTATGAGTGCTGCCACTATCTACTAAAATGGAGATGCAAGTACCATGTAAGAACCTCGAAATCTGGAAGGTAAAATGAGACAGCTCCCCTACCAGGGCATTCAATGAAATTTCCACACACTCGGCTATATCATAGACAAGCTCCCCTCCTATAATATCCTCCCCTTCTATAATACCTTCCTGTGAATCAACTAGAATATAGTTTATAGAGCTGTTTTTGCATTTATGCCCCGGAAAATACTTCTCATCGCATTTAAAACAAAGGCCTAACTTAACCTTTTTTTGATAATCTGTTGTAGATAGTTTTTGAAATTTTTGCACCATCTTGTCTGCCTCTATCACAGGTTCACCTGCTAGGGCCTTCAGCAAAACCAGTTTATCAAGCCATTTAGAAGCCACAAACTACTTAGCTGGCTTGGGAACCTTCAGAATAGCCAATATGGCCGATTCCTGCAACAGTGCCACTTCAAATGCATGAGACAATGAAACAGGTTTAGTGATCTTAACCATGGCTTTAATTTCATCTTTTAGACCACTGGAAAATACGAAAATAAATTAACATTCAAACATGTTTGGTATTGTTGGCAGAGCCAGGGATTTCAAGGATTCAAATTGCTTGATATACTCCCATACTGAGCCTGATTGAAGCAGCTTACTGAGAGTCTCAATTGTATCATCAGCTGTAATGTCCAAAAATCTCCCGGTTAATTTCAAAGCAAATACCTCCCAACTCACACGAGGAGTACTAGCCTTGAAGCCATCAAATCAAACATCAGCCTCATCCAATAGGTGCAGCTTCGCTAGACTGACCCACAGATGCTCAGGTACGAAATGAATTGCAAAATACTTCTGAGCTTTTTGATCCAGTCTAGGTCCATCGCCAGAGAAAGTTGGAAAATCCAACTGCGGAAGCCTATGTATCAAGGGAACTTCAGGTCTAAAATTATCCTGTTGCCTGGGAAAGAGGGAAACAAGTGGAGAAGAAGTTTCCCCAGGATGTGGCGTCGATTGTTGCGGCTGCTTCCCCTCTGACATTTGTTGGAGCAATAGGTCAAGCTTCTTATTCAACGTTAACATGACCTCATCGTTCTTAGCTTCGAAATGCTTGACCCGATCTCCCCACTGCTCCATCTTCTACATCCAAGAGCAAAGAGAACCAACTACAGATTTCAAGTTTTTCAAATCGCCATCTACCTGCCTCCAGAGATCTTCGCTCAGCTTAGAACGTGTTTTGGTCATGCTGATCGTAGTGGCTCTGATACCAATTTGTTATAGAATAAGCAGATTAGCGATCAATGTCTCTATTATTGAAGGGAAATAGTGGCTAGAGTTTCCCTTGGAATCGTTCTTAGAAAAAGGAAAGGCAGAAGGAAAAACAGAAATTGAACTTCACACTCTTGACACCCTCTCATTCTTCTTCTAATCCTTTATACTTTCTGGTATTCGCAGCTCCTTCCACGTTAGCTTCCCGCATGGAGCTCCTGCTACTGATCTGATGACCTGGCCTTTCCTAGTGAATCTACTCTCTGAACCCTTGAGCTGCTGAAGGAAGAAGAACCGTGTTGGTTCTTCTCCGATTGATTCTCCTGGACCGCTCTCCTGGTTCTCCTGCCTCTCTTCCTTTCGCTAGCCCCACCTTGCATACTTGAAGTCGTAATATTAAGGATTTAAGAACCTCTCAAGTACAAAACCTTCCACCAAGCAAGGAGATTAGATCAAACTCAGAAGAAAAGAAACTTCTCTCACAGCAAATCTCCTTTCTCCACCGGTGATTTTATCTTACATTGATTCTTCTCCTTTGATGCTTAGAAAATTGCACCTCTAAATCTCTGATTATCAACTCTCTTCGATTTCTCCTCTCTGTTGCACAACCTTGCTGCCCAAAAACCTAGACTCTCCTATTCTATTTCATCGAAGTCTCTAGCGAAAGTAGGAAAATCTCTAGCAAAAGGAACTAATGAGGGGAAAGCAGGTGAGTTTGGAGAGAGTTTGTTTTTGCTCTGTTTTTCACTCTCGGGAGAGAAATTTAGAGAGTTGATGGATTATTTAGAAGAGAAATGATGCATGTGCGTTGTACATGGATCACCTAGCAAGAAAACTAAGCATGTGCGTTGTACATGGATCACCTAGCAAGAAAACTAAGCATGTGCATTGTACATGGATCACCTAGCAAGAAAACTAAGGACACCTCATCATCGATACTTTAGGGTGTTGCAGGCACAAAAACAAACGATTAAGGTGTTATGAGGACATATCTCTTTCAATTTGGTTGTTGTTGTTATCCAGACCAGCTACATGGACCCAATATCATTAAAGAATAATAGAGGCCCAAGGATTGAAGTAAAGACAAGAAAGATGATGGAAAAATCTCCAATTTTTGTGAGAGAAGTCCAAGAAAGAGAGAACAAAATCCATGACCCAAAGGCCTTGAAAAACTTGCTAAGCATTGGAGGAGGGATAAAAAGAAAAATACAAGTCAAATGATGTAAAAGGAAGCTATGTTTCCAAAAGGCCTGAAGGCCCACCTGCAATACGCACAACGCATGCAGCAAGTCTGTAGCCCAGCGTGCAGATCGCAGTCCAGCGCCAGAGCCCAGTGCACGGCCTAGCCTGTCACTGCGCCTGGTCACCACGCCATATTAGTGCGCGCATCCCTCGAATCGCGCACCCCATCAACGCGCCACGTCTGCCACCTGTGCCTAGCCTAGCATGTGCTTGTCATCGCCTAATCCGCACCTCGTTAGGGTGCTCTGTCAGCGCACATCCCACAATATTTGTGCCAGTCAACGCGCCCATCGTCGCCCAACCCGCGCACCTTGTCAGCTTGCATCCCACAATATCTGCACCAGTCAACAAGCCTCGTCATAGCGCCCCATCATCAACCCCCACCCAATCTGACCCCACCCATAAGAAAGATTAGAAAAGCTAATTTTTCGTTATATGAAAAACACAATTTTGAATCATCAATATTAGAAAACCTTAAACAAAAATTATCACACAAAACTATGGTCAAATATGGAATAATGTTCGTCGAGGAATCTATCCCTATAGAACAAACTAAAGGAGATATAATACCTCTAAATAATAAAAGACAAATATTGGAAAAAATAGAAAAAATGGAAAAGGAAGATAGAAGGAAAATTTCATAGATACATTGTAGTACAATACAGATTATATTGAAAAGCCCTTTCATTGAAGGAATTAATATACCCATAGAATTAGAAATCAGGGATAACTAAATTATAGATAACAACGAATGTATTATTGCTCGTGGAATAGGAAATTTATTACAAGGAAAAATAAAAATTGATATTAATATACATATAGGAATAAGTCTAAAGGATCATGACTTAGATCTATTACTCTTAAATATGAATCAAAAAGGAAAAATTTTATGAAAGAAAAAAATCACTCTCATGGATCACAACCTATAACAGAGACAGAATTAAAAGCTTTAGCAACCTTCGAAATGATTTTTTACAATCTTGAAGGATATCTAGCAGCCCTTCCCAAAGAAGTAAAAGACAACTTTGCAGTTCAATAAATCTCAACGATGATCACCTTTGTGAATATTGCAGTCAGAAACAACGAAGTAATTGTGAAAATAGCAGCATTCAAAGTGACAAAACATCATAATGGGATAGAAGACTGACAAGACAAAGAATCATGTAGTGGAAGAAAGAAGATAAAAGCATCACCAAAAGCATCATCACGGGAAGCAATTATTAAAGTTAAAGATCCCTTCTGTTAGGAATCTTATCATTTTAAATTATTAAAGTTAAAGTTGAACAAACGATTCCTTTTGTCAGGAAGCTTATCATTTTATCTTTTCAAAAGATGTATGTGGGGGAATCAGTTCCTGGTTAAGGGTCTGTATAGACACCCCGTCTATATCTACCTATAAATTTTATAGTTAATAATTGAACTATATTTTTAAAAGTTGTTAATAAATCTGATTCAATGAGGACAATTTTTTATGGTTCATCAATAGATGTGAAATAATCATATATTATTTCAGTAGTTTGATGAATTATATAATTAAATAAGTCTATTAGTACTAAATATTTTACTTCTTGATTTAACTATATAAATATACTCATTTTGTTTTTCCAATCTTGCATAACTTTATACTCATTCTCAACACAATCTAGATTTAATATATTTGAATTTTGAATATTTTCTAATTTTTGTATATATTGACTAGGTATTTTTGTCATTTATTAATATTATAATATCCTTATTTATTCATATAGTTTTTGAATTCTGCATCCTAAGTTTCTTCGTAGGTTCGTTTTTTATTAGTTTTATTACTAGATTCTAGTACATCTTATTTTATATAATTAGGATTTTCATGTGGATTATTATAAAGATTTTCATAAAGGTTTTTTTCCAAGTCATAATCAAAGACTATTTCATTATTTTAATTATTCATTAATAAATATTGATATGATTTTTCATCTTGTTTAAGTATATCCAAAACTGCTAATAAACTGGTTAATTTTTAGATATGTTCTTTTATGTTTTCCATTATATTGAATGTGGTGGTTGAATAGTTACTTTTTTTCAATCTTTTATCTATTGTAATTTTTTTATAGATCTTTTATAATGATACACTTGTGTTTTTCTTGTTTAATTATGATTAATTGTAAATTTTCTATTATTTCTAAAATATCTTTTTCATAGTTTATTTGTTGGCTTTGTTTTTCATGATTTTTTCTGAATTTGTCCAATAAATTTTAAAATATATTTTTTTGCTTCTGCCAATTCTTTAAAAGTTTCCTTATGACTTTATTGTTTTATTTCCTCAATTAAATTTGTAATTTCTTTATTTAATTTTTCTAATTCATTTAATTTTATTGTTAAATTTTACTCTGTTTGTTTTATAATTTCTACTATACTCATATTCATCCTATATGTCTTTTGAGATAATTTTCTAAATCTACAATCATTAATTGAATGTTTGTATTTTGCTCTTTTATTTCAACTATTTCATTTTCTATTTTTACAATTTTTTCTTGATTTTCTTCAATTGAGTTATTCACGCCTATTATTTCAAATTTTATTTTCTAGAAACATTGTTCTAATACTAGTTTTATATGTATTGTGTTATTTTGTATTTCTTGTAAATCTTTTACATTAAAATGAATTATAAGATAGGATAATATTTCTATAATATTGTTTATCAAAGCTTTTATTTTTTATAACTCTATTGCAATATTGTCTGATATAGAAGTATTAGTACTTCCTACTAAATATTTTGTTCCTTCTAATACATGTTTTGGTATAATTACTAATTTTTATCTAAAATGAATGACTGGCAAAGTATTAATTTCTGGTGTCATTTCTCTTAAATGTAAATCTTGTATATTTAATTTGTTTATTTCATTTATTCTATTTATCCTTGGAGTGATACGAGGCTCTGATATCAAAATTACACCGAATTACAGCACGTTAATATTGTTTTAATCTTCTGGATAGTCTTTTAATTATAATTGTAATACTTGTTTTAATCTAACTAAAAATCTTTCTATTGCTAGATATTCATGTTGAGTATATTCTATTCTTAGATGAGTGGAGAGTTCCAAGATCGCTAAGTCTATTATTTATTTCTTGAGAAAAATCTTCTAAATAATTGGATACGTATTCTATCATTCCTATAACTTCTTTTTTATCATAGAAATTAATATATTCTAATTTTTCTAATATTTTTTAATAAATTCTTTGATTTTCTACCATATTTTTATTGCATTAAATGATTATTTATAAATTTTCAATAATGAATTGTTTTATACCAGAATTTCAATATACATGAGTTTGTTAATAATTAGGATAAAGATCTAAATCATATTCATCATCAGAAGATAAATAAATATCAATAATTAAATTTTCTAATAAAGAATCAATTAATCTTTCGATAATAGTATAATTTTTAATATAATAATTAATAGTTTTATAATTAAGATCGATCCAATGGAGTGACATAGTTTTTAAATCTATTTTCAATTTTCTTGACTTCTCATTTTTTATCAATTTTTTGATGTCTTTTGTTGTTTTATATCTTTGTGCTAAATGATTTTATAGTTTTTCTTAAATCTTCTAATGTTATTTTTTCTTCGTCTTTTATTTTTATTTCTTCTTCCTTAATATTTTCCGTTAAAAGAATTGATCATTCTATATGAACATTTTTTTCTTCCTTAGATGGTTTGATGAGTAAAGATCGCCTGTAAGATTCGAAAAATATTTTTGATGATGAACTTCACTCTGATAAAAACATGTTTCTTGACAATATTCGATCATCTTTGATAAATCTTTGTATATGACTTTTCATATTGAATATTCAGGGTTGTGATTCTAATTTTAGTAAAGGTTAAAATAACTGAAATTATTTCATCTTTTTTGAATGCTAGACTGTGATTACTATTACTTAAAGCGTAATTAATTTTATATGTTATTGAGAAAGAGTGATTTTTTTCTTTAATAAAATTTTTCTTTTTTAATTTATATTTAAGAGTAATAGATCTATATAAGTCATAATCCTTTAGACTTATTCATATTTGTATATTAATATCGAATTTTATTTTTCTTTGTGATAAATTTTCTATTCTATGAGCAATAATACATTCGTTGTTATCTATAATTTTGACATCTCTCATTTCTAATTCTATTGGTGTATTAATTATTTCCATGAAGTGCTTTTTAATATAATTTGTATTATACTACAATGTATATATGAAATTTTCTTTCTATCTTTGTTTTTCATTTTTTCGATTTTGTTTAATATTTCTCTTTTATTAAGTACAGGTATTATCATATCTTCTTTAGTTTGTTCTATAGGGATAGCTGTAACGACCCAAATTTTTAACCGTTCTTAAGTTTTCTAAAAACAAGTTTCCATATTAAACCTTCTTTAAAATCTTTTCTTAAAAATATCAGAGTGCAAAATCCGATCGTTACTTAAATTCATATCATCGTTCATTAAACGGTGAAAAATACCATTTTTAAGATTTGCGGAAGCGATAAACAAATTTGTTTCTAAAAGTTGCGGGAGTATACTAAATAGAAATCCAACTTATAAAACTGTCGTTTTTATCAAAGAAAATTATATTCAACAACTCTAGCGAAAACGTAATTTAAAGCATCATTTTAAGTAATAATTTAATCTCAACGGTTTGAGTTTAAAAAGAAATCCACATGCTATCCCAGATAATATTCAAATAAGGGTAAAGTAAAAATTAACGTTCACAAAATAAATCTTGACGTTAGTCCTTACGAAAAGTTCTTCTTCTTCATTAGATCTACCACAGGCCCCACGGGTACAACGTCCTTTGCTCCTGGGAGAATCACTTCATTACCTACACCACAAGTGTAATATCCCAAACTTTTATATCAAAATTTAATAAGGATAATTAGATGGAAATTGGAGATATTTTGATTTATTGGATAATTATCGAGGTATTGTCAAGGACGTATCCGTTACATTTTAATTTACAAAATTCATTGGACGATAATTAATATTAAATAAGTGAAAAATAATTAGGGATTAAGAGGTAATAGAATAATTAATTAATTAATTAATTAGTGAGTGATTATATTAAAATAGGGATTAGTTATGAAATATTGGAAAACTAAAGGGAATTGGAGGAAAAACCGGTTCATGACTGGGTGGTCCGGTTCAGTGTTGTGGTGAGTGGCGGTCTGGTCTGGGAACTTAAATTGGAGAAGAGAATTCCTTGGCCTTTGGCCAGTTTCGCGACAGAGAACGAGAAGAGAAGGAGGGGGAGAGAGGCGAGATCGGGAGAGACCGAGGGCGACAAACGGCGACGGGCTCGAGGGCGGGCTCGGACGACGCGATGACGACGGACTCCGACGGCAGGCGAGCGAACGGAACAGAGCAGCAAGTTGCGAAGCTAGGGCACGGAATCGGACCTCTTCCGCAACGATGTCTTCCGGCGATGATTAGAGGTAAGCCCAGTCGATTTCCTTCGTTCTCCTCTGTTTTCTGGTGATCCGGATGTTGGCAGGGACGCTGAGAGCTTGCCGTTTCTGTGACAGAATGGCGGGCTGGTATTTCCACAAGGAACGATCGGGAATTGGCAGTTCGGTCCAGCCTGTTCTTGGGTTGAACCGAGCGACATGAACGAGCCTTCCACGTTGGCGCTCCTTCCAGCTGGAATTATACTCGATGGAGAAAGAGACGTTGTCTGTGGTTCGGCAGTGTTGGTTCGGCGTGTAGAAGAGCTACTCTGCCAGGCAGAGTGGTTGTCTCCTAGGGGGATTCAGCTGTTGATTTTGACAGAGAGGAAGAGGCTATATAAATGGGCATGGCAGAGAGCTGAAAGCTCTCGGAGGAGCTGAGAGCTCTCTGGAGGATTGGTTTGTCTGAGTCTTCTAGAAGCCGAGAAAGAGAGCTGTGTATAGGGAGGGTTGGAGCTACTGGACTGCTACAGGTATTCCCTGTTTTCTGGTGATGGCCGAGAGGGATGGCTGAAGAGAGGTTGGCTGCTCTCTGATGTTTGGGTGAGCATTTCTTCCTCTGTCAAATTAGTTAAAGCACACTAACGAAGAATATGTTGTGGATTACTGAACTGCTATGTTAGATTTGGATAATGATCAGTTGTTATAGATCTTGGTTTTTGTTCATGTGGCTTTCTGCCGGGGGATACTGGCTGGTTCTGTTAGTTGATTGGTTTTATTAGTGGTATGGTAGTTGGACAAATATTCTGTAGAAATGATTAATTGTTTGTGTCGATGTTCTGAAGATTTTATTGAGCTGTTTTACTTGGATAATGAGCATAGTGATTAGTCATGGAATGTAATCTGTTAATTAGAATGGTTGCTCTCTATTCATGTAAGTAATTGGGAAGATGAAGAGGAGAGAATTATGTTAAGATGGATTTGTATTTGTTGAAGTTATTTGAATGTTAAAAATGGATTTGATTAACCTATCGTTGGATGATGTTTCTACTTGGTTTATAAATGGAATCTTTGTGTTGGAATGCCATTGATCAATTGTTAGTTACTGCTTTTATTATTTTGTGAAGCTTGAATATTTAGCATTTGCCATATGAATGGTAAGCTAATAATGACTAAGTTAGATTTGTTTTATGTGGTAGTAATCAGAAAAGGAATTTTTTATATGTTGTTGGAAGTCGATGGATGGTGATAAATGTTGAAAGTGTTATTTTACTCGGATTTAAACCTATCAAGTGGCAGCTTTGCTTGTTTATTCTATTGATTTAGAATGTAGTCATTAATTTGACGAAGACATAATTGGAAATGAATATTGGAGCTAATTAGTAAGCTAATGATCTTGTGGTTTATGTTGAGCTGTTAATTGGTCTAAGGCATTTAAATAATTGGAAAATGAATGTGAGGATTAATTAGTAAGCTAATGAGTGGAGTTAATGATTTTAGTAATTACTAGATATTTCTAAATTGTGAAGGTACTAAAAAGGAAGAAAAGTTAACTTTAAGCATTGAACGTTGTGAGAAACGAGGTAAGTGATATGCATGTGTTTTGGTCTTCGGACCCTATATCGCAAGTTTGGGAGATGCATGTTTCGTTGTTTACAGTTTTTAACAGCATGCTTCATTGTTTACAGTTTTCATAGCATGTTTCGCTATTTACCATTTTAAAGCATGCTCATAGTTAATAATCGCACGTTTCATTGCTTACGGCTTTCCTAGCACACTTTGTTGTTTACAGTTTTTAAGAGCATGTTTCGCTGTTTACAGTATTTAAATGCACGTTTTATTGTTTACCGTTTTTACAGATACAAATAACGAAAGAATTATAAGCCATAAAAAGTGATGAATGAACAAAGAAACAAATAGCGAATGCAAAAACAAATCACGAATAAAGAAATCGATGACGAATGAATGATAAACGAAACAGATAATAAACGAATAACGAGACATAATAAAGTAAAAGAAAAGAAAAAGACAACGATATGATGAAGTCATTAAAGCTTGTGTGGTACGGCCGCGAACGAGCTTTCGAATTATGCCATCGTCGCTAGTAAGCTTTCGGATTATGTCATTGCTACTCATATCTGTTGCAAGGTCCTTGGATTATGCTGAGACAGTCCCTGGATTATGTCGGGACATAACGACCAAAGATTAGTAGGCTTTCAAATTATGTCATCGCTGCTATATCAAAGGTAAAAGACAAAGACGATGAATAAAACGTAAAAGATGAAAACGATGAAAAAAATGAAGACGATGAATAAAACGTAAAAAATGAAAACGATGAAAAAGATGAAGACGATGAATAAAACATAAAAGACAAAAACGATGAAAATGATGGATAAGATGAAAAAGATGATAACGACGAAAAAACATAAAGGATTGACGAGAACGATGATTGAGACGTAAAAAATAAGAAGATAAGAAAAAGAAGAGAAATGATGATTTAACGATGTACAACATGAGCATATAGTAGCATGATAGGTATTATCACTTACTGACCCTTAGGCTCATAGGATATTACTTGCGATGTAGGTACAAGTATGTGAGAACAATAAAAGACAGATTAAGGAGCAGCTGATGAAAGATTTGCACAGGTGAGACTTGAAGCTGGTTGGCTAATTAAAGTAAAGATGAACGAGCTGTAAATATTAAAGTAATATTTTATTAATTGTTTTAATTAAATTAATTATGCTTCCGCTACGCATTTAATCTAAAAAAAGGATTTTTATCAACTAAATCACTGTTTACGCTTCCACTACGTTTTCAAAGAAAATTAATTTACGCTTCTGCTATGTTTTTTAAATAAAAGATTTTTATAACGTTTCCGCAAATAAAAAATTTTATACAACAAGTTTAACAAAAAGGTTCAATAGCAATCCGACTTTAAGGTATACTCTGATTCATTTTATAAAGATTGTTCAAAGGTTTAAATTTCACGTATTTTAAAGGGTTTTAAAAAGTCGGGTCGTTACAACAAGTAAGGTCGTGAGCTTACGCCTAGTAAGCATATGGGGGAAAACAATTATGCATATGATTATGTCGCTCTTTTAGTTCCTTCGGACTGGGGGCCACCCAATCTGATTGTTTTTCATTACATTTGTTCGTTCGTTCTTTACTCGTACATAAAGCTGGATATTGGGGGATTTCCTTTGATGGAATAGTGATAAGACCTAACCCTTTACTTGCAACTATAACTCCCGTACCCCGTAAGGGAGGGGCTTCTGCTAGTTGCGGACTAGACCTGCTACCCATCCACCCCCCAACTCTCTTTTCTTTTCATTCGTTCTTTTTATCATTTTTCCTTTCGATGCATGTGAGTACCATCCCAATGGGGTACTCCCTATTTTATTTCTATTACATGATGCATGTGGACACTTCTAAATCGTCTAACTCATACAGAGAAAACAATTTACAATGATTCAAGGAATTGATAATCAAGAGATGGGATCTAAAACATGTAATTTTCGCACGTCGACAATAATAGACAATATGAAGCAACAATTGAACACATGGAACAATGGAGCATGCTTGACGATACATGGTAGCGTTTAATAACAAGAAATCGTAGCATGCTTTCTAATGGCAATAAGCAACAGTAAGTAATACGGGAACATGCTTCTCAAGTAGCTGTAATAATCTAATTCAAACAGGGAAACATATTTGTAACGACCCGAATTTTGTAAACCATTTTAAAATACTTAATTAAATCATTCCGAATAAATAGAGTTATCAGAGTGCAATAAAATCCGAATCGTTAATAAATCATTCATTCTTTTTTTTTTTCATTTTTCATTCTTAAAAGAAATTATTCATAAAAATTTGCGGAAGCATAATTAAAAGAGAAAACAACTTTTACCAAAGTAGCAATATATGAGGAAGCAACATTGTTCAAATCCAAGGGTTTAAGCTTACATAATCCAACTTATTTGAATAAAATACATACCGAAATTTAAGCATTCGTTCATTCATATTGTCTTATCATGTCATATCATACTTTACCACACTACTACTCCATTGGCGCCATTGTCGGACCAACCGCAGGCTCCACCGGAATGTCCTCTTCCTTAACTGCTGGCATAACTCCCTCGTTACCTACACCACAAGTAAGGATGTGAAATTACGCTCAGTAAGGAGGGGGGAAAAACAATTATGCATTTCTCTCTTTAATTCTCGTTGGAAGGGGCCACCCATCCAACTCTTTCATTACATTCATTTTTC
This sequence comes from Begonia loranthoides, assembly GCA_022433065.1. NCBI lineage: Eukaryota > Viridiplantae > Streptophyta > Magnoliopsida > Cucurbitales > Begoniaceae > Begonia > Begonia loranthoides. The sequence goes on from CM039470.1 coordinate 9,363,250, forward strand.
TTTATTCGTTCATTAAACTCGTACATCGAGCCTGGAGATTGAGGGTTTTCCTTTGAGATGGCCTAGCTGTACGGAAACTAACCACCTGTGGACTACTAGTCCCTTTCCCGTCTTGGTAGGGGTGTATCCTAGTAGCTAGACTAGATCCGGACTACCCATCTACCTCAACTCCCTAGTTCCGACATATACCCGCCTTTGGGGTTTGTTCTTGTTCTTTCTATCCCGGCATATACCCGCCTTTAGGGTTCTTTCTATTCCGGCATATACCCACCTTTCTTTCTTTTCATAGTCTTTTTCCTCACTTATGCATGTGAGTACCACCCAAGTGGTTACTCCCTACTTGGTTTCTATTAATCATGGACTCAATCTAACCTTTTCCTTAACAACACCTTAACATACTACAAGGAATAGACAACGAGCATATATACATTTTGAAGAAGCAACGAGTAACACACAACAAACTATGAGCACAGAAGTAATGAGCATATCACAATGAAATCTCTACTTTTCATTTCACACTTGCATTACTCATCTTTACTTCCATTTCAATAATTGACTAAACATACGTGTGATAACATTAACAATGTAAACAATGATGAAATCTAATTATAAAACCAGGACAAGAAATAACCAACATATTCACATGTACTAAAAAAAATCCCCTTTTCCCTTTTTAACTTTAGTAATTATCACAACGTTTTTTTTTTCCCCTAATCCTATATATATAACCAATTAAAATCAACTACTAATATGCAGCAATAAATGTCAATATTGGCAATGGAACATGTTTCTTAATCTATTGACCTTTCATCAAGAAAACCAGACAAAGTAATTTGCTACCAAACGACAAAACCTGCTTTACTTCTTTGATTCCATCAATGATTCAGTTTTATCCTTATAGTGTTAGTGATACACTTTAATATAAACATGCTAACTCAACGATTCAGTTTGTGAGTGATACACTTTAATATAATATAAACATGCTAACGAAATGTCAAGAACGTAGCTGATAGTTCCAGCTTTTATTCACTACAACACATCTACACATACCATCGGCCTCCATCAAAACATAACCCAAACATATACTAGAAACAACAGTCATTTAACAAAAACATGGGTGATACAAATCAATGAGAACAACTAAACTTCCAACTTAACTTGTCTTCAAATTTCATCATGCTATTCCTTTGAACATTATCATCCAATCAACCATTTGCATTCATCCTTTCTTCTTCTTTAATCATTTCTTTTCATCAATTTCACACTTCTTTACTCTAATCATTTCATAGAAATGTAAATTTGCAGGAAAGTAACTAAACCGGAAATAACCATTTCAACGAGAACACTAATATGCAAGAAATAACTATACAGGAAGTAACTAAACACTTGTGGGTAGGGCTTAGACGGCCAAGACACACCCTTCCTTACCTTCTCTTGATGATATGAAGCAAGGAGAACTCAACAGCCAGTTTCCACACTCTGAAAAAATGCTGGATGCAACCACTAACCAAAAAAACTACGCAGGGGAGAAGGTTTAAGAAGAGAAAGACTTACCTAGACGACAAGGAGGCAAAACGTGCGAGTAGGGTGGGCTACACGGCGGCTACCATGACTTCCTTCACCGAAAGCGCGAGGAGTAACTCGCTAAACGTCAATTTCATCGTTTATTTCTAACTTTCGTTTATTTGAAAATCACAGATCTGGTGTCTTTCGGACTGTACGGACGCCGTACAGTCATCCGCAGCGTCCACAAGACTTAAAATCACATAGAATTGGCGTCCTAAATAGGCATCCTCAGCGTCCAAAATGGGTTTGCGGACGCCATTTGGTCGTCCGCATCGTCCGCTTGTGTCGTCCGCGTGAATCAAAATTGGACAGATTCAATGCGGATCCAATTTATTCGTCCGCAACGTCCGCACTTCCCCAGCCAGAGTCCGCAACACACAATAAGTGAGTATAGGACGTTGTTTTTGCATCCCATGCGTCCTCAAGTCTAACTTTTCATCATTCATACATATTTTCCTCAACATTCGTCCATGTCAGACGCATACGAAGTTAAGAACATTCACAGAGAACATTCACAGAATGATGTGGGGCGGCCTCTATTCCAAATGGACTAAAGAGTGGCATTCATGTTGCATTACCCTTTTTCCTTACTAAGCCTTTGGGCTTACAGTTACTCGTGGTGTAGGTATAGGTACTAGTACGTGGAAGAAATGCACAAACTAGGAGTAACAAAAAGATGAACAACCGATAAAGAGCAGTGATGATGGATTTATACACACAAGGGAACTCGTGGCTAGCTAGGCATAATAAAAAGGGTCAAAGAGATAATGATTGTAATTAAGTTTTCTACAGTGTAATTAAATGGTTCGGGTTTTGTTTAAATATTTACGCTTCCGCACTGTTTAAATAAATGATTTTATATTAACGCTTCCGCATAGTTTCATTAACAGGGTTTTTATAACGAGTTTTATGAACGGTTGGTAGTGGTCCAATTTAGGCGCACTCTGACTTGTTTTAAAAAAGAAAATTTTCAAATTTCCACATATTTTTAAGGATTTATGAAAAACTAGGTCGTTACATGCATGATGCTTCACCACATAACATTAACATTGTGCATAAGGAAAGTATACAACAGTACTTGAATAACTAAAATTGAAAGCGTACAACAATTGTAATTAAAGCGCATAGCGATGAACAATTATAAACTAGAATTGAAAGCAACGAATATTAAAGGAAGTAATTAAAGTATCTAAACAATATACAACGAATTATAGCATGCTTAAATGTACAAAACATAACGATAAAAGAACAGAAGTCAAAACATGCTATTAATTAACATGCTAGTTTTACGTGCTCAAGTAGATCATTTTAATTAGTTGTCTTAATTAATTTCATGCTTCAAACGATAAGATAAACATTCTAGTTCTTTAGCCTAATTAATTTCCTAGTCAATTTATATGTGCAAGTTAACATGCTTAAGTTGATTTCTACTCTAGTTAAGTTATTTAGCAAGCTTGAGTCTAGTTAATTAATCTAGATTAGTCAACTGCTCCAATTAATTGACATACATCAAGAATGAATCAAGCAACGTAAATAACTAGTTGATTAGCATACTCGAGGTCTAGTCAATTATTTTGGTTAATTACATGCTCATGCTCATACAAGTGTTGTTATCCTAGTTGTTAATTAAGCATGCCCAATTATATGTTATCCAATAAACATGTTGACATGATCAATTAATTATGCTCCAAGAAATATTATGATTTGTTATTCTAGTTAATTATTAGTCACTTTGCACTTGTTTAATTATCATGCTAACATTATTAATTACATGCTAATTAAAATTACATGGCACAATCCTAGTTAATTTGTCATACTCAATAAGAAGTTACTAGTTAATTAACATGCTGAGTGCAATTACCATACTAGTTAATTAATTAAATGTGCTAATTACTCTAGTTAATTATTAGTCAATTAACGTGCACAACTTCATTAACATACTCAAGAAGATTATAACATAGATAAAGCACGTGCTTAGATTTACACTAAATTAATTAACATGCTCTGATTGGTAATTATGATTAATGATTATTGACATGCTCGAGTTATAACGTTACTCGAGTTAATTAATATGTTCAATTTACATGCTCAATTACTATCTACAATCGTTGTCCGGGTTAATTAACCTATACCGATTAGTTAGTTCATGCTTAGGTTTACTATTTAATCAGCTAACTACAATGAATTGAATTAAACATGCTCATCCCAATTGTCATAGTCAATTAAACATGCTGGAATTACGAGTGTGAGTATTTCAAATTTTCTAGTTATCACTATCACTAAACATGTTTAGATTCAATTATTTTCACTACAACAAGTAAACAAATGAAATAACAAGGCAAAGTCGTCATCAAGAAAATACGTATCATATCATTCATAATCCCTCATTCATCATCCACTTTATGAGCATTCACAGTATCAAGTAAAGCATTGGCAACAAGGAAAATAAACTAACAGTAAAGAACATATCTACCAAACATCAACAAAGGAGATATCACATAGCAACATAATAATCTACCGAGTACTAACATTCTACACAGTAGAGGAAATCACGGAGCTAACAATAACAAGGAAAATAACTACAACCAATCATCCAAGGAACTATCATCTAAAATTAGCTAACAGCATCTAACATCATCTATAGTTAGCTAACATCATCTAACAGCATGCATTTATGGAAACTAACGTAAAACTCACACACTCTACTTGAGATGTAAGGCCTCCATTGGTCAAGACACCCTATTTCCTTACCACTACGAAGAAGCTACACTCAGGGACAACAACTCCTCGGCAACCGGCGACTCCTCAGCTCATGGCAGCTCCAGCAGCTTAAGCAAGGACATCAGCTCCAGCAGCTTCAGCGAGGACAGCAGCTCCAGCTATCTCTCCCACTCTCTACTTACATCTTACTTCACTCACGTAGCTCACTCCTCTCAACTCACTCTTTCAAATCACATGTGAATCACACCACACCCGCGAGCTCATAGAGGAGGGCTCTCAGACTCTCTCACTAGACACTCCTCTCAGCTCAAGAAACTTAATCGAAAAATGGGAGAAGGTGTGGATAAATCAAAGTCTATACCTGATGAGGGGAGGAGACATCGTATGCATAGGAGAGGGTGGGGGAGAGTCGCTTCTTGTCTCCCATTTATGCACTAAACGACAAGAAGCCCAATTTTAAATCCCTAATTTTTTGTTGAACTGCGATCTTTCGAACGAGTGCGGAAGCACTGGTCTCATCTGCTTTTGTCTGAAACCACACTATTTAGCTGCTAGATAAGCTGGTGTAGACGAAGGACAACGCCCTCACCTTCGTCTGCATGCGTCCGAATGCAACATTTGGATGACATGGAGTTCGCAAGACAGAGGTGACTCCTGTTCGGAGTCATCCGCACATGCACTATAGACAATATATGGCGTTCGCATTCATTTGGGCTTCATCTGTAACTCCACAGCACAGTGCAGTCAGGATGCAAAATCGTATCCAGATTCGTCTCAAGTCTAAGGGTGATGTGGCTAAACACTTGTGAATGAAACTTCTTGTCCGCAAGTTGTCCGCATGCGTCCGAAGTCTATCTGCAGACACACTTAGGATGCATTTCCTCGTCCTGCTACATCCCCAAACACAAGGGATGCCACTTCATACACATGCAGATGACATTTCTCGTCCTCACGTCGTCTGCATGCATCCGCAACCCTATAATTCTGACTTTCCTTTATCTTTTCCAACTTAACTCTTATTCCATAATATTTTTCCCATAAATACACGTCATAAAATAACACATATAGGCTATAGCTAATTTTGCAGAACATACAATCTTAAACAATCAACCAACAGAGATCGATTCCAACAACATAACATAACTCCCAATTAAAATCCAAAACAACGTAGATAATATAGTTCATTTGCAACGACCCGATTTTTTGTAAATCCTTTAAAATACTTGAAAATTTTGAACTTTGGCTAAAACCGTTGGAAATGCTTTCAAAAAAAATCAGAGTACGACTAACCGGATCGATACCTACTCTTTCTTTAAACTCGTTATGAAACCAATTAATAAAATGTGTGGAAGCATTATAAGTAAATCCTTATAAAAATATGGCAGAAGCGTAAATGAAGCATTAAATGAAGAAACTTATTAAATGAAGAAACTTAACAACGAAATACATTATAATAAAACTTATGTGATTACAACCATTTCTCAATTTACTCTTAGCTTGGCCAGCTCTAAATCTCATTCGTGCAAATTCCTTCACCTCTGCTTTATTATTTGTTCGTCGTTCTCATATATGAGCCTCTTATTATCTGTTCGTCATTTGTACCTACACCACAAGTAATACGTGAGCCTAATGCCTCAGTAAGGAAAAGAGTTCTATGCTAACATGAATGCCACTCTTTAGTCCTTGTTGGAATAGGGGCCACCCAAACCAATCCTTTCATTAAGCCATTTACTATTTTATTACTTTACTTTCATTCGTTCGTTCGTTACTCGTACTTCGAGCTGGAGATTGAAGGACCCATATGGGATGGTATAGTTGGTCGGATCTAACCTCTTGTGGGCATACTAGGTCCCCATTCCAAACTAGTTTGGGGGCATTGCCTAGCTGGCAGACTAAAACCGCTATCCATCCACCTCTTGACTCCCTTATTCTTTTCTTTGTATCTGTGTCGGGCTAAGCTACCGGACCACAGAGGCCTTTATCATCTTACCGTTTTACTCATTTTTCATCATTTATCCTCACTCATGCATGTGCGCGTACCACCCCATGGCACACCCTATTAGTTTATTTTGACATGATGCATGAACATACATTCTCAACCTATCATGATGCATGATGCGTTCTAACATAATATTCATAGAAATTGTGCGCATTTAAAGTAATTGAAAGCACATAAAAGGAAAGTAAAGCAGTAATAGAAGGAAATAATTGCACACCACTGAGAACAAGTACAATGAATTGAAATAAGGAAAACATGCTCAGATTAATAGAACAATACCATTCTGAAAAGAATAAAAAATATACTATTGATTAACATGTAAATTATCCCAGTCCATTTACATGCGTCCTATATTTATTATTCTAGGTGATTTAAGTATGCTCTGGTTCTAGGTCGATTTACATGTTCAAGGCTATAAGTAATTATCCTAGTCAATTTACATGCTCAAAGATTAGTTATTGGTTAAACATGCTTGAATTGATTAACCTGCTTAAGTCGATTAATACACATAAGTTATAATTAATTATCCTAATCAATTTACATGATCAAATATTAGTTATTGGTTAAACATGCTTGAATTGATTACTCTAATTAATTAGACGTTCTCAATAATTAGTTAATTATTCTAATTAATTTACATGGTCGATGAAAATACGATTAACATTCTAGTTAGTTATCCTAATTAATTTACATACTCAAGAAAGAATGATGATTAAATGTGTTTTTATCATAACTCGCTAAGCATGCTTTTAATAGTTTAATGGGTTAAACATGCATGGCTAGTTATTTAAACATGTTTGACTAGTTGTATTAGAATCTCGTTAATTCATAGTTAATTCATTCAAGCCAATTAATGATGGTTAGTTAATTAATATGCTTGTCTAGTTAATTATGCTTACACTAATTAATTACTCTAGTTTAGTTAGCATGCTTGCGTTAATTAACTACTCTCGTTGAGTTGATTGTTCTAATAAGTTGACATGCATCATGAATAAATCAAAGTTAATTAAACATGTTCAACTAATTAATTAACAAGCTCAACTATTTAGCTAATTAACATGTTTAAGTCTAGTTAAGTGCCTTAATTATTAATCTGATTATCATTCCAGGTGAGTGAACTTATTTAAGAACTAATTACAGTTACTTAAGCATGCTTAGTTAATTAAACATTAGTTCACATGCTGAGCTTACTCTAATTGTTTACATGCTTAGATTACTAAATTAGTTAACGTGCTCAATTGATTAATCTACTCAGGATCCTAGTAAATTACCATTTAAACTTGCTCATTTTCACAAGTATTAATGGTAGGTTATGAAAGTAAGACAACTCAATGGCAACACAACAATAATGAAATAAATAGCAACTTGTAATTAATAACTAAAAAGAAGTTAAACTATAAGGAACAATTCATATTAATGTCTTTGCACTTAACTCATTTATCTCATTCATCATTTATCTATCACTCGTTCATCAATTATTTAAGCCTTTATGACAAAACTAACAATATCACTTAGTAGTAAAACATATCAACAATGAATAATAGCAGTTATATTAAGCAAACAACATCACAAAGCCCACAATAATCTACCATATCAATCCAAGGAAATAACAACATAATATCATTCAAGGAACTAACTAACAGTAAGCATTTCAAGAACGAACCTAAAACGCACGCACTCTACTTGTGGGTAGGGCCTCCAAATGACCAAGACTCACCCAATTCCTTACCTTGAAGCTTAAATATGCAATAGCAATTAGTTGTATTTCTCATTCTTTTCTTCTTTGTACCTAAAATCACCCACATAAAAATTAAACCAATAGAATATCCAGCGTAGCCGATTAACTAACCAATTCCAACATATCAGTACTTGGACAATCACCAACATGAGCGTATTTTCACCAGTCGAACATCATAGAATACTAATCCAATGTAATAATCCAGTAATGGCCCGAAGGCTATAACGATAGCAAAGAGTATTTCCATATATTTCAAAATATCCAGAGTTCCAATCTAATCTAATAACAAGCAGAGCATAATACTCACAACACTACACATACTATAAAATCCAACAGGTTATTCCCTTTCACAAACTCAACCAACAATAGAGCATATTCATTAGGAAATATTTATCAACTAGCATTTTCAAACTATCACATGACGAAATTTCCGGACACCAACAAACCCAACAGCACTTATTATCAAATCGGTCACCACAACAGCAACCAAGAACATTTCCAACACTAACATGTTTGATAACTTACTCAATAAAAGCATGTTTAAATTATCCTTCATAGAACCAAAGTAGTATAACCATTACATTCTCAAAACCATGAAACAGAAACAACCCAACAAAGCATCAGTCACATATTCCACGTTCAAATCTATCCAAAATATTTATCCTTAATTCATAAAACAAACTAAACAAAAGTGGCATACCTGAAGAACAAGGGAGACCCGAGCCTAAAGAACCAAGGAGACCCGAGAGGAGCAGCTCTTCCCCTTTTTTCCACTAGTTTTCTCTTGGCCATCTACTTCCATCCAGAGCCTCCTCCCACACTCTCCCTCAATTTCCTCCCAAGAAGCACTCTGCTTTTTCTTCAGAGAAGCTCTCTACCATCGCTGCCTCTTCTCTCCTCCTCATAGCTTATACCTCCAGCCAACAACACACTGCCATTCCTTGAAAGGCAAAGTGTTGCACTCCGTATGCCAGACAATCCCTGCATCCAGACTATAAAATTGTCGACTTCATCAGAATAAAACTAGGGGAGAAGTACCTATTCGGTCCAAATCACAACTTGGACCATCAACCTATTGCGAACCGAGTCCCAACGAACCGAAGCTCCCCCTACCACAACCATTCATCACCGTCAATCCACTGCCTCCTCGCCGTAGCCCATGAACTAGCGCCCCGCAAATTTTTGGCTGCACATTTGTCGAACACCATCGTAGCACCGATGACCCGAAGCCATGGCTGTCGAACCATCCCGCGACCACAAAACCAAGCCCTATCTCGTAACCTGCAAAGCACAGTAAGCCAGAACAAACCCGAGTCTGTCGGAGTTGTCCCCTTGTCTGCATCGTCGATCGCCGGTCTCCTTCAATGATCTCCCTCTCCCTCTCCCTCTCTCGATGTTTGTTCTCTCTCGTCGGGCTCCATCTCCAGTAAATGGCCAGAGGCCATTCGTTTAAGCTGCCCAAACCGGTTCACAGAGAATGAACCAGTTCACCCACCTCCTAAATCCCTCTACAAATTATTTAACCCAACAATATAATTTAATTAAATACATGAATATTTATTTTAATTACAAAATTTCCCATTTTATTTAACCTAAATTCTCCAATTTAATCTTATTACTCTCCCTTTTCTCATTTCGTCAAATGGCCCAAGGCCAGACGAAATGAGGAACGTTGAATTGGTTCAGTTGTTTAACAACAAATTCACTTACAAATATTAACCCAATTAATCACGTGTATATCATAATTTGATTTAATTGATATTTATTTTATTAAATTAGTATTTATCCTAATTACCTTAATTTTTTCAAAATTTTTAAATCTTACGAACACGTCCTTGGTAATACCCCGATAATTACCCAATTAATCCAATACCTCCAATTACCTTCCTATTATCTTTATTAAATTCCGATATGAAAAGTCGGTGTGTTACATCATCACTTAACATTCCACTTAACTTTACCATTCCCACCATCAGAGTATTTTTCCAACATATTCTTCAACCAATCATTAACCAAAGCATAAAAGCATGCAGAACAACGTTTATCTAACAAGGCATACCAATCTCCCTAATATTTACTCTTAACATGCACCAAACCAACACAACAAATTATTCAACAAGATCATCCAATAGAGGTCATCAATACCTTCAGCATTCAATAACCCACACAGACAACCATAAATATACTCGTATATTCGAACAATATGGAAAGAAATCCAACTTACCAACTAGGCGGCCAAGGGGAGAAGTACTCGAAGCTAATTCCTTTCTTCCTCCTAAGTTCGTTTCACTCTTTCTCTGCCAATTTTCTCTCATCAGCAACTCCCATCCAACAACCAAGACACATCAGCTCAATAATAGCCATATAATAATTTGTCATAATCGAAGGAAGACAACAACATGCAGCCATGAAAACCGAGCAGAAAACAAAGGGGATTGTAACACCCCGATTTTTTATAGTTGGTTAATTATTGGGGTATTACCAAAGACGTGTTTGGAGCGTTAAGTCAAGGAGTATTTTCGGTAACATTTTCCCGTGTACGTGATGTAATCGAAGTGTTGGAGTATAGGGATATTACATTGTGTGATTATACGTGTTATCTTGTGACATGTATTTATGGGGAAATATTATGGGATAAGGGTTAAGTTCGAAAAGATGAAGAAAAGTCAGAATTATAGGGTTGCAGACACATGCGGACGATGTGAGGACAAGGATTTGTCATCCGCATGTGTATAACGTGGCCGCCCTTGTGTTGCGGGACGCTGTAGAACGAGGGAATGCATTCTAAGTGTGTCTAAAGATGGACCTTGGACACATGGGGATGACTTGCAAAGGAGAAATGTTGTCCGTCAGTGTTTAGCCACGCCAGCTTTAGGATTGGGACGACTTAGGATGCGATTTCTCATCCTGACTTCACTATGTTGTGAGGTTCCGGATGAGGTTCGGATGATGCAGACGAGGGAGGCTGCATCTGCATCAAATCTATTCTAATCCTGGACATTTTCGGACGAGTCCGGACGAGTGAGAATGAGTAGTGGCCTTATCTTATTTGACTCTGTCAGATTTTAGGACACTTTCAAATGATGCACAGACGCTACGTGCGAACGTGATTTTGTGTTTGCATGCCACTTTTGGATAGTATGATCAGGAGGAGGACGCCAGTTCTCATCCGAAGCCATGAATTAGCCTGTGAAATTTTAGCCTTGTGGACGAATGCGGATGAGACCTATGCATCCGCAGTCGTCCAAGATAACCCAGTTCTACTATAATTTGGGGCTTAAATTATTAGAAATCTATTGTTTAGTCCATTAATGCTCGACAAGGGACAACAAAGTCATCTCCTCCCCATGCTGGACGCCTCTCCCTCCCTCACCCAAAGCCAAGCCCTCCCTTTCCCCTACGTGTACGATGTCCCCTCTCCATCTCTATGTGTGTGTGTGCATGTGTGTTGAGTGGAAGAGTGGTGAGCTAGGTGTGAACGTGAGCGAAGAGAGGTGTGAGCTAAGGTGTGGGAGTTGTGAGCTAAAGAGGTGAGCTGTTGTGAGCTGGGTGGTGAGCTACTATGCGTTGGGTGAGGAACCGTGAGGCTAGGAGTGCTATTGTCCCTGAGTGAATTAGTATGTCGACTTAGGTAAGGTATTAGGGGTGTCTTGGCCATTTGGAGGCCCTGCACCACAAGTATGTGTGCGTGAGTGTTATGTTAGTTCTCTAGAATGCTTACCCTTAATTGTTTATAGTTACTTAGATGATTACCTGTTGTATTTTCTTTGTTGTTATTTGCTCTGTGCTCTGTGATACTCCTTGCTCTTAGTTGTTTCCTTACTTGACTGCTGTGATAATTTCATGTTTGAATGAATGATGCATATGTGAATGTTGAGTTGAAGCATAAGTGAGTTAAAAGACATGCCTTTTAGGATGTTTTTGTTCCTTACTTTTAGTATCGTAGTTTAATTGTTCATAAATAGTTAATAAAAATTAAACTTAAGTATGTTAATTTTAACTTCAGCATGTTAATCATATCAATTAATTTATTTAGTTGTTTAACTAATCTCAAGCATGCTTAGTTAACTAGACTTAATTGATTAGAGTGGAGCATGTTAATTAACTAACCGTTAATCACTTCCTAATAATCGTATTGTAATAGGTTCATTAATTTATTATGTTATGTCATGTAATTGTAACTAGCATGAGATTAATTAATAATGTTAGCACATGAATTAACTAAGCATGTAAATCAGCTAATAAGTAACTAGAATAACAATTGTAATCCCCTTTGAATCAATCTAAGCCTGGCAACTAACAAACTTGTCTGATTAACTAATCAGTGATGATAGAATGTGCTTAGGTAAGTGTTGTTATTTCTCCAGCATGTAAATTTTTTAATAAGTAACTACTAGCATGTTGAACATGTTACGTTGATTAACTTGCATGTTAATTAAGGGTAATTAGCTTTAACTAGACTTAAGCATGCTAATGAACTTAATAGAAATCAACTTAAGCACGTAAATTTAACCCTGTAAATTAATTAGTATAACTAATCACCTAGAATAATAAATGTAGGGAGCTCGTAAAATGACTAGGAAATTAACTAGGATAATCAGCATGTTAATTATGTTTCGATTTCCCTCTGATTTTCATTATTTATTAGTTCGAGCATGCTCCCTTGTTTAAATTTGTTGTACATTAATCGAATATTAGTGTTCAATTCTAGTATTTCCTTATGTGCTTCGCTATTTACAATTCCATGTTTCAATCGTTCTCTGATGTGTGCGCTTTCAATTTCCATTGTGCACTTTTAATTACTGGAATTCATTCTATGCGCAATTTCAATTATAGTTACTTTTCTTTCATGTGCACTTTAATTATTATGAAGACTATGTTATAACGCATCATGCATCATGTTAGGTTGAGAATGTATAGTCATGCATCATGTTAATAGAAAGCATAGGAAGTGCCACCTTGGTGGTGGTACGCAAGCATGCATAACAAAGGTAAAATGTGAAGAAAAAGAAGAAAAGGGAATTGGGAGTGGATGGGTAGGGAATTGGGAGTGGATGGGTAGGGAATTTAGTCTGCAACTAGGCGAAGCCCTTCCCTAATAGGGTACAAGAGTTTTAGATTGCAAATAAAATGTTAGATTCGAGCATTATGTCATTGCACGAGAAAAACCTCTCAATTCTATCTTGAAGTACAAGTAAAGAATGAATTAAGTAAAGTAAGAAAAGTAAGTAATGAATGAACAAACAAACATAATGAAATGATTTGTTCGGGTGGCCCCTATTCCAAAATAGACTAAAGAGTGGCATTCATGTTGCATTAAACTTTTTTTACTTACTAAGTCTTCGGGCTTGCAGTTACTTGTGGTGTAGGTGTTGGCACTAGTACATGGAATACATGCAAGGACTTAGGAGTAGCGAAAAGATGAACAGATAATATTAATAACGCGGGGACGAGAGATTTGCACATGAAGGAGTTCGTAGCTAGCCAGACATAAAAAGGGCAAAAGAGAAACAATTGTAATTTAATTAAGTTTTTCTATTTTGAATTGAATTGTTCAGTTTCTTTCATTTAATTATTTACGCTTCCGCAATATTTTAAATAGATGATTTTACATCGCTTCAACACTTTTTAATTGGTTTTCAAAACGAGTTTAAAGAAAGGTTGGCAACGGTCTGATTTAGCGTCGCGCTCTAATTTGTTTTGAAAGAAATTTCAAATTTTCACATATTTAAAGGATCTATGAAAAATCGGGTCATTACAGGAACTTACAACACAAAGGAGATGCTGCCACAACCACCCATGAAGAAGCTGCAAAGGACATCCAGCAAAAGCTCACCGTACAGCTGAGAGCTGCCAACCCAACTCCCTCTCACCTCGATCCCCAGCTCCAGAGAGAGAGTTCTCCCTCATTTGGAGCCTCTAGTTTGCAGGAGCAGCCTAGTTTGAGGTCAGCAACGGTAACGAACAGTACTATGTTAATTTAGACAGGCATACTTGTACCTATTACCGGTGGGAGTTGACCGACATCTCATGTGTTCATGTAATCTCGTCCATTCACTTCATGAGGAGATCTCCTGAGGAATTTGTGCATACATGCTATATCCGGAAAACATACATGGTGATGTACTCCCACTTTCTCTGCCCCATCAATGGACCAATTGAGTAGCCTCCTATGACAAATCTTGATCCAATTATCCCACTGCCATTGAAAAAGCTTCCAGGAAGGCCATGCGAATGTAGAATACGGGATGTGGTCTGCCAAACAGTGTTGACCAGAAGACATTTCAACGTCACTTGTGGTCGATGTGGGGCACAATTCTTGCATGTGCAAAGGGGGAGGCGAGTCCAATGCGGGGGCCAGCAGAGGCAATAGAGGAGAGGCAGAGGCAGTAGAGGAAGGTTGGAGGGCATATTTATGGGTTTCGGAGTCCCCGAGATAGCCCCCGAGACAATTACTTCCATAGTCCCTAAGACAGTCCCTGAATGAGTATATGAGATAGTTCCTGACAGAGTTCCTGACATGCAGGTGAGTCCATTATCATGTTTTCATTTTCAATTGTTATTTGAACTACGCTAATTTCATTTGCAATGTGTTATGCAGAAGTCTGATGCGCAAGGTCCACACACACAAACGTACACAAATGTGGACCTGAACCCTCCATGATTCAATCCTTTGATAGATTAGGTTTGATATATATGTGATTGTATCATTCGCTATATTTGTAAATTTTGAATTGATAAATATGATTTGGTTTTTTTGGAATTTTGGAATCATTAATTTACAGAGTTTGTTACCCTCTTCTCTTTGATCTTTACGAGCACAAATCCACAGAAGCATTTGGTTGTTCTCAATTTCCAATTTCTAATTCATCTTGAGAGTTGGATTACTTATCATTGTGGAGGGTTGAACAATTTCCAGTTTCTAATTCAACTTGAGAGTTGGATTACTTATCATTGTGGAGAGGTTTCTTCATTCAGAGATTGCCTTGAATTGGACTACAATGTTGTGTACTTTATCGACTATTTGATCGACTTGCCAATTTATAATAATTTTGTCAGAGTCTCACTTGTTTCTTTACTCCCTCAAAGCTATTCTCATACATCCTACACAAAATCTCAAATAGTTCCAGTATCATCCAAACACATCATTCATCCAGTAAATGTAAACTACACATATCAGCCAAACATATCATCCAAACATATCATTTATAAACTCCACATAAATTACAAAGTAAATGTACACAAATTCAACTAAACATAAACTACAACGTAAATCCTTATACTAGACTATGCCACCTTCTTCCTAGTCCGTGATGGGCGCAAATCCTTGATCACAAAAGATAAGTTTGGGTCAAGGATTACTCCATCTGCTTTTTCAAACATCGGACCTCATACTGAAAGGTTGCAGGGTCGTGCTCGTGGAATTTTTCAGGAATAGTGCACTCTTGTAGCACTCTCATCCCCTCACTCATACACCGGAAGATGGAAAACGGCCTGCAATGCAAAGGGAACAATTGCCGGTCAAATAAGTGGAAAGCAATATTAAGAATTTACACAATGGAAAATACATACTGCTCTTTATCAGTGGGAGCTACGATGATGGAGATTGATTTCGCCATCAATCACTGGGAAGCAAATTGAGTGTGCAGGTCAACGGATGACCTAAAACACCCTTTCTTTGGGTGTGTCTGAAATGTAAACAACTCATTAGATTTTCTCAATGAACATGAATGATAAACCGGAAAAGCGAGATGGTGACTTACGTGAATCCACCGTAATGTCAATAGACGATTCTCCTGATGATACGCGAATAAGCCTTTGTCATCGACCACATAGCACTACATATAAGTTCGGATGAGTACTAAGATAAAATCTTATACACTAACATACAAAGAAGGCTTCTCATCGTATCTGGTGTCCCGACTTGCTCCACGAAGATGATATCAGTGACAATGTACTCATCGTCGATCACCTTTCCTCCAAGAACTGTGCACGCCTCCATGTTCTTCCAAGTATTTTGCCTGGACATACTTCTTGAACGTGTCCATCAAATCCCAAGCCTGCAACAAAAATGTGAAAACGCTGTCAGTCTAACAAAGCATGAACATGAATGAACACACATATATAACGAAATGAAAGACGTACCACACACACAGTTCTATCTGGTGGAAGCTGGACTTGACTGGTCCCCTACACCTTGGCATGCACAGTTGGAGGAGCAAGTTGGCGGCTTCCGACACTGTTGCTGCAAATCAACAACACTTCATTACGTGAAATACAAATAAAATAAAAATTAGACTTTGCATACAAAGTAAATAACTTACAAGCGGTATATGGCATCTTGTGCTTCAGAGGACGATGACAAGGATGCTGAACAAACTGATCACCTCTCACGTCTCTTAAGTGCTGCCACCAACTCACGGTGCCTCTCCTCTACTCGCATATGCCACTATCCTGTTGTGCGATGTCTCTCTTCTACGAGCTCCGCTGCTTGCATATGCCACTGTTCTGCTGCGCGATGCCTCTCTTCCACGTGCTCCTCTGCTTGCATATGCCACTGTTGTGCTATGCACCACCTCTCTTCTGCGAGCTCCTCTGCTCTTCGTAGCTGGACTTGTTGCATTTAAATAAGCTCCTCCATCATTTTCATTCAGGTCATTGACATATGATGGAGTTCCTCCATCCTGCTCATCCATGCGAATGTCTCCTCAAGCATCAAAGTAAAGTGAGATGACTGTAGAAGAGGCGGCAGTTCATGTGAGCGGGCTGCATGCTGAGGCTCTAAGAGGAGTGAAGGTGTTGCCTGCTTTTTGGACTTGTGGAACCATTCCCCTCCAACTTGAGTGATACCCAATCGGTCCAATATAGCTTTGTTGTAGACGTCATTGGTCGACCCTTCAATTATCGGCTCTTTCTCCGAGATGGGTACCCCAAACTGCTCAACTATACTCTAGATGAGCCAGTTGTATGGCAGGTTCTTCGATAGGTTGTTGAGCACCTCATGCGTGTGGCTCACGATGATAAATCTGATGTCCACCTTTTTCCCCGTGAACACTTTCTCCAGCATACAAAGATCCATGCTGCTAACATGGTCTTGATGCCCATTCCTAGGCAAAATTGTGTAGGTCATGATCAAGTGGATCACTCGGGTTATGGCATTCAACTCCTTGCCCTTTGGCTTCTTGTACTGGGCAACCTCGGGATCCCGGTGCAACAATTTAAGCACCGCTAGCCCTTCTCCTTGGTTCACGAATGGTGGCTCCCGCAACATGTGATAATATTCATTGCTTGGCCCATCCAGCACATGTCCAAGCATTATATTGACATTGTTGGAAGTGAACCTCAACTCCCATCCAAAAAGGTACATCTGCACCTCTAATGGCTTGGTGGAGAGTTTCAAATTTGTGTAAAACATTCTAACAATTCTCTCGTAGTAACTGCCCCCCATCCGGCATCTTCAAGCATATGTTGAATTTTCATTCCTGCGAAAGAGTCCAAATCTACTATTTTGGAAACAATAATTCCATGGTGTTGTATATCTTCTTCATACCATCTTTTACAATGCGCTGTCTTGAATAGTTTGAACCTTAAACCCGCTATAACAGGTTGGAACCGGACCAATGAGGCTCTGGCTTCTCCTTGTTCAGGCTCGGCGATTTCTTCGTCTTCCACCACCACCACAGGTTGAACATCTTCCATCGCCTCAGGTTGAACATCTGCCCCACCGCTGCTTCCACCGCCATGGTTTCAATAGGTTCAACAGCCTCCACCATTGACTTCCCACACTTCAACATCAATTTCTTAGCTTGGGAATACATTGTGCTCGATGAGAGTAATTCGCCAACCTGCAGTATAATAACCCAAAGAACATGCCTAAGTTAGCATAATAATATTTCCTCAAATCGTCTCTCGGATATAAATCAAACTAATGAACAAAAAATCATTTTCGAGCAACACAATATTTCTCACAATGATGGATCGAAAAACCAAAACACAGAATATAGCTCAAACAAACAAATCAGTAGATTCAAAATGCATAACCAGCATTTCTATCCAACAACAGAACAGATTTAATTTGGCAATCCATTATTGAAGCAAGAACTCAACTGGAAACCCCTCACCAATTAAAGAAAGCAGTAACAGAAATTCTTCAAGGATAAAACATCACCAAATAATATCTATAAAATCAACCTTTTTCATCCTAAGCACAGAGAACATTATAGTACATATTTACAACAATAGCTCTTCTTATGCAATAGTCAATAATGGCAGTAACAAGATTTCCCAACAACAGTGCATAATCATTATAACCCATCAAATGAACATAGCATGGGTCCTCAACATTGTCTAATAATGCAGTAAGGAATATGGAAAATAAACTAACTTAATAAAGTAGAAGTCCTCAACACTTTTTAACCCAACAGTAGCGACATAGAAAATAAACCTACTTAACAAAGCTTAAGTCCTCAACATTGTTCTAATAATGCATAAAACAAAGTAAAGAATAAAGGCAACTAGTAGAGCACTATTCTCCATAATTACTATCAAAACAACATTATTCTCCATAATTATGCTAAGGATGACCATGTTTTATAGTGTTTACTTGCTGTTAATTACTTGTGATATATTTTCTTCCATGATACGTACGTTGTTCCATTGTTCAAACAACTAGTTTAATAATTCTGCATAGGTTGTTAGTAAGCATGTTTAACTATTCAGCATGTTTAATCGATTAGCTAAGTATGTAAATCGACTAATAATTAAATAGAATAACAATTGTAATATTTAGTAAGCATGTTTGCATGTTAATCAACTCAAGCATGTTTAATGGATAACTAACCTCGAGTGTGTAATTATCTAACTAGTTAAGTAAGTAAATTAACTAAATGGACATGTTTAATTAACTTGGTTACTTCTTGATGCATGTATGTTAACTAGAGCATGTTAATTAATTTAGTGAATAATAGTGGATAACTTAATTGTACTTTAATATATGAGTTATTGGAATAATGGAAGCATGTTATATGACTTAACTTATAATAATATAGTATGTTACTTAAGAAATTAATATTAGTCAAGATATGTAACAAGAAAATTAAATGAAATCCCTTATTGAGCATAATCATCTTGTGCATATAATTAACTAGGGAATTAACTAGACTTAAGAACTAGATTATTTATTTTATCTTCTTGACCATGCAAATTAATTAGGACAACTAACTAAAATGATAATTCTACTTGAACATGTAAAAAACTAGCATATTAATTAATATCATGTTTCCACTTCCATTTCATTTATTATTGTGTTCTATAAATTCAAGGATGCTACAATTCATTGCATACAATATAGATATGTGTGCTTAAATTCCATACTGCTTCCACGATTCACTGTTTAATTCCCTTAATGTTCGTCGCTTAATTTCCTTTTGATGTTCGCTACTTTCAATTCACGTTTATAATCGTTCATTGTTATGCACATTCAATTCTATTTCTGTACGTTTTCAATTCCCATTATTTAATTTTTGTCATTTACTTTCCTTATACGTGCAATTTAATTTAATGTACGTTATAAGCATCATGCATCATGCTAGGTTAAGAATGTATGGTCATGCATCATGTTAATAGAAACAAGTAGGGAGTGCCCTCGGGGTGGTACTCACATGCATGACTGAGGAAAATAAAATGAATGAATGAATGCAATGAATGATGATGAATGATAAATGATAGGAGGTTGATGGGCGGATGAGTAGTTCGGATCTATTCCACTCAGGTCTAGAAGCCAATTAGACTATTCCATCTAGTACGTGTTCCTTCAACTTTCGGCTCGATGTACGAGTTATAAATGAACGAATGAATGAATTGTAATGAAAAAATTGGTTCGGAGCGAACCCATTCCAAGTGAACTAAAGAGAGGCATGATCATATTGCATATTCTCTTTCCTTACTAAGCCTTTGGGCTTACAATTTACTTGTGGTATAGGTACATATGTATGCACGAGAGAACGATGAACAAAAATACAAAGCAGTCGATGAAAGTTTTACACGAGAAGAACTTGTGGCTGGTCAGGCTAGTAAAGTAATTTGTATAACATAATAATTTACTTAGCGCATTTTAATTTGAATGTTTTCGCGTCCGCTATGTTTTAAATAAATTATTATTGCTTCCGCTATGTTTTGATAAACGATTTTCATAACGAATGGATTTTGACGCTCGGTTTTAGCACTTTGATTATGAAAGATTTTAATTTTCTTACAAAGTTTTAAATTTTACACATTTTTAAAAGCTTATGAAAAACTGGGTTGTCACACTTGATTTGTTCAAGTTTATTATGTTGTTTTGGCAAAGGAAATTCTGGTTGGATTTTGGGATTTGAATTGGGTAATTCTATATAGTCACTGTAATTGCTATATTGGAGCTTGTATACCATTGAAGCATGATGGCTATGAAATATTATTGCTACTGCTATATGTTTGGGTTTTAAGCATTATTCAGTTGAATACCCTGTTAGATTAGAATTCTGTTATGAGAAATAATGATATCGAATTAGTGGGGGATATGAACTGTAGGAATAAGGTGGCTAATATGTGATTATTGATGATTGTCCATTTAATGATATTGAAGGTATTGAAGAGGAAGAGCTTAAGTGCTAAAGTAAGTTACAGTTATTGCTCCCTTGTATACGAGGAAGGACCACCAACCAGGTAGGGGTTTTATACCTGCTACTTTGCATATCTCGTACCATCATATAAAAAAAACTAATATTTTATGGATTACCACATGAACATAAAAACTGACAGGGACTGTTCGACAGCATGTCTGATTTTATTGTATCAATGTATGCGAGTTTTACATGTTTAAATTTCATACATAGTTTTCATGGTATGTGATATCTGTTTTGAGGGCGATGACTCCTCTTGATACTATGGATGGTTTTGGTATTAGAGTATCAAGAGGCATCCCCAATACGTCTCTTGCTACGTGGTGACAAAATTTTGTATGCTATGTGTGAAAAATTAGATTGAGAAGGTGATAACACTTCTTTGGGTTTGAATCCTTAAACCTGGCTAGGGTGTACTTTTATTCAAGTTTATCGTTGCTGAGCTTTGGCTCATCGGTAAACTCAAAGAGGTGATTCTAGTTGTGTTGGCACTGAGTTTTGGCCCGTCAACAAGACTAGGGTTTATGTAATACCCCGATAAGATTTTCCTCTTTTTGTTAATGTATTAGATTTGGATAATTTTGATATATGAATAGTGCAAACGTGTTATGCAATGATACATGTTAAATCATGATTGGAAATTACAGGGTTAATGTTGGAAAATAATCTAAGTGTAAAAACTTAACAAAAGTGTATGTTGTTGAGTTTCGGACACGTGCGGACGGTATGCGGACGAGCTGTGGCATCCGCAAACACACTGTCTTCGTCCCTGTACTTTGGGATGACATGGGGACAAAGACTTGGCATCCTAAACTCATTCGGACAGTTGCGAACGATAGCGGACAAAGAAGGACCGCGTCCAAATTGAATCTCTTTCAAATCATAAACACATTCGGACGAACTCGCAGACGAATTGCAGACAAAAAATCTCGTTCGAATGCTGCTTGCAGATGGTATGGACGAGATGATAGGATGCATTTTCTCATCCTAACCCGGCATTTGGACGAGTGCGGACAAGGCCTGGACGACACGTCTCGTTCGAATTATCCAGAAAATTCGAGAAACCCATTTATAATTTTCTTCTCTTTCTTCCGATTTCGTAACTCACTCGACAAAGTCTCTTCCCCAGCTCCCCTGCAGCATGTCCATACCTCTCTCGTAGGTGTGGAAGCTTTCCACTCTATAGACCTCCTCCTCTTGGATTGAACAATTGTCGCATCCCTTTTTGCAGCTTATCCATGCACTACCCAGTTCCCTCCTTTCCTTCATCTATAATAGGTATGTTTTCCCTGAATACTCTACCTTGGCAATTGTGGAATGGTGTAGGAGTGTTACCTTGTTTTGAAGAAATTTTGTGAGTGGTGAGTTAAGTGAAGAATTGGATAATATTGGTGTTGCTCGTTGTTGTCCATCTGTGAAGTAAGTTACAGGTAAGAATCTATTTGGGAATCTATCAATCTCTAGTTTTGGTCAAATTGAATTTGAGGATTGAATCTAATGCTACCCCTGATTAGGAAATGTGTGAAGGTTTGGACAATTGGAAAACTTTCTCTTGGTTGTTGTTTTGGCTGTTGTTGGGTAGTTGATTTTGATGGAAATCTGAGGTAAGAAATTTGAATATGTAGTTGGCCAAATGAGGCTCTACATTATGGATTTTGGATGATTTTGATATGCTGTAAAATACTTTGCTTGAAATGATAAGTTATGTTGAAATGCTAAAAATTAGATCTGTTATGCTTTTAGTCAACGTTTTGATTTTGTTTTTAAGTAATAAGCATGAATAGTAGAAAATGATAATTATTTGTGAATCAAGACAATCCAAATTTGGTGAATTATGTAGGAACTTGGACTGTGAATTACTTGAATCTATTGCAAATTTCGTTCTAGACTTCATAGAAAAATGAGTTGATTAATGGGGGATTTAGTATCAACGATTGTTGCTGTCAAGTATGAGTATTGTAAGTGTAAATCTGACTCTTATGAAAATCTGGATTGTTGTGTGTTAGAAAAATGGTTCCAATTATCATAAATATCAGTTAAGTCATGCCTATAGATTAATTGCTGTCACTTATGAATTGAGAGGTGAATGTGTAGCTTCCAGTGTTGTAAACTATCCTCCTACTCACAATTGGTATCCTTGGAATTTCGTGCATGTTGACAATCTAATTATTTGGATTAAACCTAGAAATCCACATAGGATAGTTGTAATTGAACCTTGTTCTGGAATTGATCTAAACATGTTCCCCCTTGCTCTAACGGTTAAAGAATGTCTTAAACTTATAATGCCTTGTTTTTCTTGTTATTACGCTAACATTACACTAAACTAATTACCACGATGAAATGACGATAGTTGTAATGTTTTCGGATTGAACTTCTATTTGTAAATTAGATTTGGAATGGTTATGTTTCTCTCGAGCGTTAATTCTATGATTTATTTTGTGGCATTCATGCATCATCTTAGGACTTATAAACCTGTTCACATACTGCATGTCATCCTAATATATGTAAATGGACATGTGGGGGTTTGGGAGAAATGGGGATGGTTCCTCATGATGACACTCCTATCAGAGTGTCTACTCCCACACAAGGGGCGGTGAGGTATGATTAAGTCACGCGAACCTTAAGGTTTCCATTTCCCTTGTACTGAAATTCCCAGTGCCTTCAACAAAAGTGTATGGGTATGGCACGTAGTGACACCCCTATTGGTGTGTTCCCTCTTTGGTAATACGATTAAGATACGTGATCAATTGACTTACCCATCACCCCGGTTCACAGATGAGATACAAATCTCTTCTGTAATGCATTGCATGGTCATGCATATCATTCATATTGCATTTGAATTCTAATTTCTTGATGTGCTTTAGGCTCATTGTTTTCCCCGTAATATAAGTGACTATTATAATGACGATGATGTACCAGTTATGGAGGAGGCGTTCCAAGATGACCCTTCATGTTATCAACCGATTTGACTTGTTGGGTGTGGCTCACGTAGGGTTGGGAAATAGTGGTATTTTGGTAGTACAGATGTTTTGAGTATTTTGGTATTAATACTATTTTGAATGTTATAAGTAGGGAGTTTTGTGTTAAAATATTTGGAACCTATGTTGTGAAATTTCATTACTTATTCCGCACAGTTTACTCTGATATGTTTTCTTCCAAATGAATTTCGGACGTTAAATAATTTAAACAAAAAATTTTATATGACGGATTTCTAAATAAGGAAAAATAGTTTCAAATTATGGGGGCGTTACAGTTGGTATCAGAGCACAACCAAGTCCAACTCGGTTCTGTAGACTGTTGATAACACAAGGAATCTTCGTGGAACACTTCTCCTACTATAAGTAAAGTTCTGATTTTGAATTTCAATTATGCCCTATAACTTATTAGTGCTTAAATTGGAATGTAGAAAATTTATTAAAAATGGCACGGAGAGCAAGAAATAACATGTTAGTACTTGATGAGCGGGATGAAGCTCTTAATCGTATTGTAGAAGTAGTTAAGCGACATGTTCAATTCATGGCACAACAAGCCCAAGTTATAGAAAGACTCGTGGAACGCAATAATGGCAATGGGCATGGAAATGACAATGGTAAAGAGAATCTCTGTGCCGCTATAGCACCTACGGAGGCCGGCTAAGAGCGGTTTTTGCGACTCAAACCTCCAATTTTTTAAGGTAATATTTCAGACATCACGGTAGTTGAGACATGGGTATGTTCACTTGAGAAGATGTTTGACTACGCTGACATCCGAGAAAGTGAAAAAGTGAAGTGTGCTACCTACTTACTGACCCACGACGCACAGTTTTGGTGAGATGCAATGAAGACAATACTAGAGACGCGGACTCTCACATGAAATGATTTCAAGGAGTTATTTAATGAAAAGTACTTCAACTTTACGGTTCAGAATTAGAAAGTTACAGAGTTTATACGACTGCGTCAGACTGGGACCGTATCTGAGTATATTCGAAAGTTTGAAGCACTATCAAGGTTTGCTCCACACCTGGTCAATGATAATAGATCCAAAGTGCAACATTTCATACAAGGGTTGAAGATAGAGGTTCTGAGGTGTGTGCGGATGACTGGCATTCGGGGTGTTCCCTATGCACAGATTATGGCTAGGGCTCTGGATGCTGAAGACGTAGAGGGGATTGCCACCAGACAGAATTTAATCAGTGGATTGGATGGAATAATCAAGGCTTGCAACAGCGTGGGACTCCATAAGTAAACCGTGGCATGAGAAGGCCACCTAGACCTGAGACACAACAGGGGCATGACAAGCGTCCTGTGATCAAAGTACCTGTTACGACACCCAAACCGTGCCCTATATGTTGGAAGAGCCACCCTGGATAGTGCAGAGTTGGCACTGCCAGATGCTTTAAATGCAGGAAACCCGAGCAAATATCAAGGCATTGCCCAACTTTAGCTGGCAGAACGGCTCTGTGTGTATTTTCGCTGTAAGGAGAGGATAATGAAGAGAAAGAGTTACTGGCAGTCATATCAGGTGCACAATTGTTATTTGGCCATTATGAATATGTCTTTTTGTGATATTAATGTGATCCCCTATAACCCTTAGAATTGTTTGTTTAAATAAATGACTATTCTGAACCCCTTAGGTACAACCTATATAAATATTGTGGTTGAATATACTTTATTTGATACGGGGGCCACTCATTCTTTTATATCAACACAAATATGTAGGAAGGCAAGATGTTCACCTAGTATTCCTAAGAATTGGTATCAAGTACTCACACCTTCCGATGAATATATGATGGCTAATGGTATTCTTGAAGATTATGTTCTCCAGATCAATGGTAAAAAATTTCTTGCAAACCATGATTGTCATGGACATAAAAGGGTTCGATGTTATCTTCGGCATGGATTGGTTGACTTTAAACTGAGCCGTTATAAATTGTGCAAGGCAAGAGGTTTGTTTTCATTCTCTCAATGGTGAACCCCACGTCTTTTGAGGGATCAAGGAAAAAGGCAAACTGGCAATTATTTCTGCGCTAAAGGCAAATCAACTGATGAAGCATGAATGTGAGAGATTTCTCGTAAATGTTATAAACACCATGATCAAGTTGGAAGCAAATGTTGAGGATGTAATGGTGGTCCGCGACTTTCCAGAGGTTTTTTTGGATGATCTTCCTAGGTTGCCTCCTACTAGGGAAATTGAGTTTGTCATAGACTTGCATCCTAGTATTGAACCAATTTTGAAAAATCCATACAAGATGCCGCCTGCCAAGTTATGTGAATTGAAGATTCAACTTGAAGAACTGATTCATAAGGGATTTATTCGTCCGAGCTTCTCACCCTAGGGAGCTCCTGTTTTATCTGTGAAGAAGAAGGACGGGTCATTATGAATGTACGTGGATTATCGTGAGCTGAACAAGGTGACTATTAAGAACAAATACCCTCTACCTCAGGTCGATGATTTGTTTGATCAATTGCAAGATGCTTGTGTACTCTCAAATATCGACCTTCGTTGAGAGTTAAGTAGGAAGATGTACCCATGATGACATTTCAGACCAGATATGGACACTATGAATTTTTTGTAATGTTTTTTGGCCTAACCTACGCCCTTGCAACTTTTATGGATTGAATGAATCGCATATTCAAGGATTTTCTGTATCAATTCATCATCGTCTTTATTGACGATATTCTGGTTCACTTCAGTTAACGTCTGCGCCAGTGTTAGCCTTACCTGTGGAAGACGGTAACTTCTGTATTTATTATGATGCATCCAGATGTGGGCTTGGTGGTGTTCTAATGCATAAAGGGAAGGTGATTGCTTACGCTTCAAGACAACTTAAGCTGCACGAGATTAATTATCCAACTCACAACCTTGAGCTTGCTGTTGTGGTCTTTATGTTGAAAATCTAGAGGCACTATCTCTACGGGTAACGATGTGAGATCTTCACTGATCATAAGAGTCTAAAATATATCTTTACGCAGAAAGATCTGAACATGGAGTAATGACACTGGCTGGAATTTGTAAAAGATTATGATTGTGTACCATCTGGGAAAGGCAAATGTTGTAGTGGATGCTTTGAGCCGAAAAGCTGCTTTGATGAGTATGACATTCAAAGAGATGTCAGACGAATTGCAGAAAGATATGCAGGAATTAGATGTGCAGTTGGTTCCTGAACAGTTGATATATGTTTTTATCAGCATTGACTCTTAAGCCTTCTATACTAGAGAGGATTAAAGAAGAACAGGCGACAGATGCCCTATGTGAAGATTTCAAACTTAATCTGACTCTCCCCGAATTCTAAGGATATTCTTTATCTGCTGAAGGGATTGTAAAGTACAAGGACAAGTGGTATGTACCCAAAACACTGTTACGGATTGCAATAATGAAAGACGCACATTCTTCTAGTTTTTCGATCCATCCGGGATGTAATAAGATGTACAAAGATCCGAAGAAACATTATTATTGGCTGAGGATGAAATTCGATATTGCCTACTATGTTACCCATTGTGATATATGCCAACAAGTGAAAGCAAAGCATCAGCGACCTAGTGGGATGCTCCAACTGCTACCTACATCTGAGTGGAAATGGGAGCATGTTACTACAGATTTTGTTACCGGACTGCCAAGGACAGCAAAGGGACATAATGCGATTTGGGTAACTGTTGACAAACTAACGAAGGTTGCCCATTTCTTACCAGTACAGATGACTTATACGATGAACCAGTTCACAAAATTATATGTTAAGGAGATTGTTCGACTCCATGGGGTTTCCGTATCCATTGTATCCGATCGAGATCCACAATTCACATCGATATTTTGGAAGACAATTCAGACATTAGAGGATATATTATGTGCCTGCATTTTGGAATATCAGGTTGGATGGGAAAAGATTCTTTTGTTAGCGGAGTTTGCCTATGTCACGACCCAGAGAGGGGCCGGACAGAAACGCCGGGCCAAACAACCAGATCTTCGTAGAAGAACCGATCGCTCAGCCCAAGGCTAGTTAAATTATTGTAGAAGACTTGTAAAAATACCCAGCCGCGACCCACTTGTGATGGGACACGGTCCATTTTGTGATTGCGAGAATAATTAATATTGTGGAAATGATAAACTTTAAAGTCCAAATGATACTGTGCATACAAACTAGGAAATCCAATAACGTCTATAGCTCCAATTTAATTCTCCAAATCTGTTTCTTTATTTAAATTTTATGTTCGGTAATTTCCAATTTCACCGATTTGACTAATTGACCAATATTTTACATGTGGTCGCTACGCGATAATTCAAGTCAACTTTTCAACGTTTCCGATTTTAACGCGAAAAATTTACACGTGGAATTTACTCTATTGAAAATTTTCGGGTTTTACATCTTAACCTCCTTAAAAGAAATTTCGTCCCGAAATTTAAAATAAAACCCATCGTACATCAGAAAAGATAAGGATACTTCCTCATCATGTCGGCTTCAATCTCCCAATCCTCTCAACAATCTGAAACATGCCAATATATCTCGAGACTAACTTCCTTTAACCCCAAATCAGCTGATACCCCGCCTCGGGCGTACCTTAAGGAAAACAAATCCTCATCGAACTCAACCTCATGCCACTTCAAGTGAGCCTAGCTCTTCTGCCTTCTTTGCATGGTCCTGATTCTATCCCGAATTTTCTTAATCTTGCCTATGATCTCTTAGATCATCTTCGACCCAAGAGAAACTCTCTCTTCTGCCTCGGCCCAACACAACGGTGACCAGCACGACCTTCCATACAGAGCCTCGTATGAAGAGACATTAATGCTGGGTTGATAACTATTGTTATACACAAACTCCACTTCAGATAGAAACTAAATCATCCTTATTCAAACATTTCTAATTTCTATTCTCTAATTACAAATAGAATCATATTGCGATTCAAACTTAGAAACTGTAGAGAAATTAGCAAATCTACAAATTCTATATCCATTAAAATTCCTTAACTCAAAATCTAACCTTGAAGCCTAAACAGTTTCCAAAACTCAAAATGCAACCTTCAAGCTTAAACAGTTTCCAAAATTTAGGAACATTAAATTTTCTAACCTTGTCAAATTCCAATCACACCAACAAAACGAAATGATTAATCCTTATTCATAAATCAGCTAACTCAGCATCATAGTAATCATATCATCGAGACTCTCAAGTAAATCATCATATTCCATCAAACAGTTTATCAAGCAATATAACACATCCTCAGTCTAACATAGACTATCAAACAACACGTCAAAGTGATATAACAATTCCTCGAGTATTATATAATTAGTTAACACAAACTCTAACCTATAACTAGAATATCCAAACCTTTCAGTCACAATCTCAAACCTATAACCAGAATATCCAAACCATTTAGTCAGTAAGCAAGCTACCAATCCTTGAGGTAAACGTAACATATCAACCTATCTTTAGTCTTAACAGATCATATCCTATCATCAACAATAAAACATGTCCTCAAGAGTAACTGACCACATATGCTGAATCACATAACTGTCATGAAAACCCTCAACAAAACAATGTATCCATTCAATGGCGTATACATAAATCTTTAGGAATGGTTGCACCTACTTAATGACAATTATAACATAGATTTGTCTAAATAGTTTACTAAACCCATAATCTACACATATGGCAGACATCTTCTAACATCACATGGCAAGATCCTCAACATGTATACAGATTGCAAAGTTGCCATGAAATATTGAATCAATTACTTATTCATCACAGATGTCCAATCATCGACCTAAATCAAAAATTAATTTATCCTTATTCATAAGACTCCAACTTCTAACAATAGTTCACCAATTACTAAACTAAAAACAGTCTCCAAATTCCGAAAATCTAAGCATCTACAGATTCCAAACTAATCCAAAAACAGAAAATGATCCTTCCTAGCTCATAAGTCTTCAAAGTCTCCAAAATCCATCAATTTACATGTATTCAAATTCCTTATTTACCAGCAAAGTGATTGTTTAGACCATTAAGCTAAACACACGGGTAGTAAACCACTTACAAGATATAAATATCAAACAGATTCCTAAACTTATAGCAATTCCTCTAACAAGTATTCACAGAGTTTCCATCTAACAATAAGAAATTTCACAGATTTAACTGCATATGGACATAGGCACTAACCAATATGCAATAACAGTTCTTATATGGATGTCTTAATATTTGGGTTTGTCAGTAATCATTCAATTTTTGGTATTCAACCTCACAGTCACTATAGTAAGGACAATCAAACACATAATAACTAAAATTCCTACAACCCTACAATGCAAGGACCCAATCCCCAAACGTAATAATTATATTCCTTAGAGTTTGTAACACAATTTTGAAATGCTTCTTATACCCACTTTGAGATCTCAAATACACTAGAATGTTGTCTATCAAAACCATGAAGAAGTAATCCAAGTACGACTTGAAAACTCTGTTCGTTAGATTCATAAATATTGCTAGACTATTGGTCAAACCGAAAGGTATGACCAAAAACTCAAAATGTTCATACCTCATTCTAAAAGTTGTTTTCGAGATATCTTCTTCACAAATTCTCATCTGATGATACCCAAATCTCAAATCAATCTTAGAAAAATACGGTGAACTGCCAAGCTGATCAAACAAGTCATCGATCCTAGGCAAAAGATACTTGTTCTTCACAGTAACTTAATTCAATCTCTGATAATCAATACAAAGTCTCAAAGTCCTATTAGCTTTATTCACAAATAACATGGGAGCACCACAAAGGGACACACTCTCCCAGATGAATCCAATTTCTCTCAACTCTTTCAACTGTTTTCTCATTTCACTCAACTCCGTCGGAGCCATCCTATATGCCAGAGTTGAAACTAGTGTAGCACCTGAAACCAAGTCACTGCGAAACTCAATCTCTCAGTCCGAAGGCAACTCTAATAACTCATTAGGAAACACATGCGGAAGCTCTCTCACTATCAAGATATTCATATCCTGCCCAGAGATCTCACCATCACCAACAACCAACTAGAGATTCTCACACTACTCCAATCCACTACGCTCAACCAGACAAACTCGCAAGATATGGTTAGTTGTCACTTTGGTAGACAACAACCCGTCCATCATTTACAACAACTGTAACCTTTTTCAGTTAACACTCTACAATAGCATCATACTTCCTTAGCTAGTCCACACTCAAAATTAAGTCAAACTAACTCAACGGTAATATAACTAAGTTTGCAAAACACTAGCAGTCATCGATCACCACACAAACTGCTCTACACACAGACGTTACTCCACTCTAGACACCTAGAGGAGTACTAAGCATCAACAGAGATTTCATCTCCATCACTGGTCGTTAACACTGGCCCTAGGTCAACTCAGGCTCAGACTACAGACTCATAATGACCATAACTATTATACTGTATCCTGAATACCTCAATAAAATCTTTCTAATCCCTCAACTGAACATCATAATTGGATCTCACAGCGTTCCACCAACTGGACGCTAACTTTTCCAAATAATGGCTAATAATCCTCACTTGAACATTTCAAAATTTGGAGTGTCTCAAAATTTTTCTCCACTTCCTTTTTTTTTCATTTATAAAAATTTGGGCAGAGTCTCCTCTGTTTCTTTACTCCCCCAAAAGCTACAGACAAACATCCTGCATCAAATCCCAAGCAGTTCCAATATGAACTATCATTTATTACATCCATTAATAAATTTTATTAAAGAATTATAATCATTCACATCAGATACATGTACAACACTATTACTAATCAGGTTCAGCAAAGTCTACATCATTGCTACAATGGGATCAAAACTACTCTCTTGTTGTCGGCCACGAGATGTCCTTCTCAACGACATTTTCAAAATTCCAAGAAGTAGAATACACTTGATTTGAAACTTCTTATGCACAGCAAACTTCGTCCAAATTTTTCACTTAAAACATTTTCTCAAGCAATCACTATTTGGAAATCGTGAAACCTTGAGCTCTGATACCAAAAATTTCTGTCACGACTCGGAGGGGGGCCGGACAGAAACGCCGGGCCAAACGACCCGATCTTCGTAGAAGAACCGATCGCTCAGCCCAAGGCTAGTTAAATTATTGCAGAAGACTTGTAAAAATACCCAGCCGCGACCCACTTGTGATAGGACACGGTCCATTTTGTGATTGCGAGAATAATTAATATTGCGGAAATGATAAACTTTAAAGTCCAAATGATATTGTGCATACAAACTAGGAAATCCAATAACGTCTATAGCTCCAATTTAATTCTCCAAATCTGTTTCTTTATTTAAATTTTATGTTCGGTAATTTCCAATTTCACCGATTTGACTGATTGACCAATATTTTACATGTGGTCGCTACGCGATAATTCAAGTCAACTTTTCAACGTTTCCGATTTTAACACGAAAAATTTACACGTGGAATTTACTCTATTGAAAATTTTCGGGTTTTACAGCCTACAACAACAGCTTTCAAGCAACTATTGGAATGACACCTTACGAAATGCTCTACGGCAGGAAATGCATATCCCCTTTCTACTGGAGTGAAGTTAGGGAAGATAAGAATTATAGACCTGATATGATACGGGAGACTACTGAGATTGTTGATGTTATCCGACAGAGAATGCAGGCTGCCCAAAGTCATCAGAAAGGTTATGCCAAAAATCTTCGTCGAGACTTGGAGTTTGATGTTGGGGATCAGGTCTATTTGAGATTATCACCATTCAAAGGTGCTATGCGGTTTAGACGCAAAGGAAGACTCAATCCTTGCTATATTGGCCCTACGATGAACCAGTTCACAAAATTATATGTTAAGGAGATTGCTCGACTCCATGGGGTTCCCCTATCCATTGTATCTGATCGGGATCCATAATTCACATCGATGTTTTGGAAGAGTTTGAGCAGGGCTATGGGTACAGAACTTAAACTTAGCACTACTTTCCACCTGCAAACCGATGGACAGAGTGAACGGATGATTCAGACATTAGAGGATATGTTACGTGCCTACATTTTGGAATATCAGGTTGGATGGGAAAAGATTCTTTCGTTGGCGGAGTTTGCCTACAACAACAGCTTTCAAGCAACTATTGGAATGACATCTTACGAAGCACTCTACGGCATGAAATGCAAATCCCCTCTCTACTGGAGCAAAGTTGGGGAAGATAAGTATTATGGACTTGATATTATACAGGAGACTACTGAGATTGTTGATGTTATCTGACAAAGAATGCAGGTTGCCCAAAGTCGTCAAAAAAGTTATGCCGAAAATCATTGTCGAGACTTGGAGTTTGATGTTGGGGAATGGGTCTATTTGAGATTATCACCATTCAAGAATATTATGTGGTTTGGGCGCAAAAGAAAACTCAATCCTTGCTAAATTGGCCCTTTTGAGATCACAGAAAGGATTGGTCTTGTGGCGTATCAGTTACTCCTACCAGAAGCTATGTCGGGAGTGCATAATATCTTTCATGTATCGATGTTTCGAAAATGTCTCGACGAAACCATTCACATGAAGCCTCAAGAACAAATCAGAGTGCGTATCAACCTGAGCTACGAAGAGAAGCAACTCAGAATCCTTGACACTAGTATAAAGAGGCTATGCAATAAAGATGTTCCCCTTGTGAAGGTATTATGGCAGAACAAGCTTAATGATGAGGAGACTACATGGGAAAGGAGAGTTGAAATGTTAGTCAAATATCTGGAACTATTTGTCTAGTCAAATTTTGGGCATAAAAATTTTGTAAGGTGGGTAGAATGTAATACCCCAATAATATTTTCCCCTTTTTGTTAATATATTAGATTTGGATAATTTTGATATATGAATAGTGCATCGTCTTATGCAATGATACATGTTAAATCATGCTTCGAAATTATAGGGTTAATGTTGGAAAATAATCTAAGTGTAAAAACTTAATAAAAGTGTGTGTTGTTGAGTTTCGGATGCGTGCAGATGGTATGCAGACGAGCTATGGCTTCCGCTAACACACTGTGTTCGTCCCTGTACTTTGGGACGACATGGGGATGAAGACTTGGTGTAACGACTCGGATTTTCATACATTTAAAAATGTGTAAAATTTTGAGAAAAACATATTAGTGTGCAAATCGGGCCGTTAGAAACACTAAAAGCATTTTGGAATTAAAACATTTAGAAAATAAATCATTTGCGGAAGTGTAAATAATTTAAAGAAAATAAACTAAGCATTTAATGATAATTTAGAAAGAGAAAACTGAATTTAATTACAAATCAACTGTCTCTCACTTTACATAGCCTGGTCAACCATAAGCTCGCGCGTGCAAATTCTTCATCAACTGTTTTGTGTTATATTCATTATTCTTCTCGTGCATACATAAGTACCTACACCACAAGTAATTGTAAGTCTAAAAAAGACTTAGTAAGGAAAGGGAAAATGCGTATGACATGCCTCTCTTTAGTTTACTTGGAATGGGTCCTCCCCAAACCAAACTTGCATTATGTTCATTCATAACTCGTATATTGAGTTGGAAGTTGAAGGAACACGTACTAGATGGAATAGTTGACCGGTCTCTAATCTTATGTAGGCTAGATTCGGGCTACCCATCCGCCCAACAACCCCCCATCATCATTATCATCATCATTCATTTATTTGATTTAACATTTTTCCTCACTCATGCATGTGAGTACCACACCGAAGGCACTCCCTGCTTGTTTCTATTAACATGATGCATGACCATACATTCTCAACCTAGCATGATGCATGATGCTTATAACGTACATTAAATTAAATTGCACATACAAGGAAAGTAAATGACATAAATTAAATAACAGGAATTGAAAGCTTACAACAAAGCATAATAGGGAATAACTATGATATCGAATTGAATGCAACAAATGAACAATATAAGATGATAAAGTAATATGCGACGAATTATAATCAGTTAAACATGCTTGTTAGACTAAGCAAAACTAAACATGAAAACGTGCTTCAAACAACAAATAACAGAAACATGCTTGTAAAATTAGACATGCTAATTGAAATCTAGATCCTAGTTCGTTTCCATGCATTAAGAGATAATTACAAATTACTTTAAGTAGAAGTATATTCAATTAATTATTGACATTTAATGAATTAGTCGTTAGTTCACATGCTTAGAGTAATCAAATTGTTTATATGCTTAGATTGATCAAATTGTTTACATGCTTAAATTAACTAAATTGGTTAACAAGCTCAATTAATTATCATTTAACTATAGTGATTAGTACACTCAATGGATTAGCATTTATTGATTTACATTTAACTAAATTGGTTAATAGGTAAGCATACTAGATTAGGGAAATAAAACAAACAATTGACCGCAGAACAATAGCAAGGAAATAACAGCATTATAGTTGAAAATTAAACAGCATGTAAGTATTCAGTATAAAAAAAAAAATAGAACTCCTAGCTTATTTCCAGACTTCACATATTCATTTGTCATTCATACTTTCAACGTTTATCAGCCTTTCACATTCATTATCTCTTGATCAAACAAGGCATTTGTATCTCACAATAGATAATAAAACAGAGCTAAACAACAAAAGGAAAATATCACAGAGCTTATAATGATCTACAATGAGGAATCAACAAGGAAAATATAATATGAAATAATCAATTAACAACAGCAATAATAAGAAGACCACAGAGCATCAATAAATCTATAGCATACTAACATATCTACACTATTAGCAACAAATAGACACACTCACGCACTCCACTTGTGGTGTAGGGCCTCCACATGGCCACGACACACCCAATTCCTTACCTTAATTCTTTATCGCGTACACTTAATGGTTATCCTTCTTCGTCTTTTCGGTACCTTCACAAATTAGTAACATTTATTATTAATCTAGTTGATTAATCAACATATAAACATAGTGTCTCTTTCCTATACTTAATCCCTACACATTCCTTAGTTTCATAACCTAAACTCAACATACATTTACCTAATTGATGACTGGAATCCAAGCCAACAAAACTTATCATTTATTTATCCCTTTATCCAAATAATAATGCAACTAATAATTCGTCCTATCGTGCATGTCAACAACATGCGTCACCAATTATCGTAATAGCCAAACCAACAAAGCAAGGGTAATACACACAGCAATAGTTAACTCTATACATCTTCGAAAACCAACAAAATCGCTAATTAAATTCCAACTAACAGATGAGCTTCCAATTACTAAGCAACCTACTAACATTGAGCAATCAATATCCATTTTCAACACTAGCACATTATCGCTTCCAACAAGTTATCCAACATTCAACTAAAACAAACATAACAACCATTTTTCTAGTGTATAACTGCACTTGCAGATTAAACACAACATCACAAACACACTATCTCAACTGTTATATCATCAATCAATTCTAATACGAAATCAGACATTTAAATCCAATTGACTAAAATCACAAAGAAGGAACCTCACTATCAGAACATGGCAGAACCGAGAGTAGGTCCCCTTTTTAGCCATCACCCTTCTCGGCCTCCAGCTCCAGAGAACTCGCAACGCACACCTCACTGCCATTTTTTTTCTCATCAATCAATTTCACCTCCAACAATTGTAGCAACAAATCCAAGTATATTCATCCAATAAATCAAACCACTAAAACACAAAGCATGAAATTAACCGAGAGCTTACTCGGCTAACAATTTTGCAGCAACCACACAAGGGCTTCACTCTCTGCCAACCTCCTCCTTTGTCGTCGACGACCGAGATCAACATAGCAACTGTCGAAATCCGACGACCCGAGGCTAGAATCACCTCCAGCCGATGACCTGATGCCAACCCACACCGCAGTTTGGCGCTGTCCGTCTCGCGAAGCACGACAATATCCTGTAGCTGAGCTTGAGCTCATCGTCACCACTTGTCACTCTCTTTCTCTTCTCGCCTCTCATTCCTTTCTCGATCGTCGTCTCCTCTCTCTCTCTCTTTCTCCATGTTTTCTCTTATTTCTCCCACTCACAGTCACATAGCCTTAACCTAAATTTCCCTCTTTCAATTTATTTCTGAATCGGACCAAATAGCTTGACCTGGTTTAGCAGTGGACCGGTTCAGCTCTCCCTCCTCTCTATTTCTTAATTTCCCTTTTAATTCCTCCCTTTTAATCTTAATTAATTTATATTAAATATATTTAAGTGCTAAATATTCGTATCGAATATTAACCGACCCAATTTCTAACTTCTAACTTATCTTAATTATCGTTAAAAGATGATTAGAGGTCCATTTTAAATTTCTTAATTCTATTTCCTAAATTGATTTCAATCAATTAAATCCCTAAATTATACTCTAATTATACTTATTAAATTCTGATAAATATTCGGGGTGTTACACTTGGCATCCTGAACTCATTCAAATGATTGCGGACAATAGCAGACAAAGAAGGAGTGCGTCCGAATTGAATCTGTTTCAAATCATAAACACATTTAGACGAACTCGTGGACGAATTGCAGACGAAAAATCATGTCTAAATGTTGCTTGTAGATGGTACTAACGAGATGTTGGGATGCATTTTCTCATCCTAACCCGACATTCAGATGAGTGCACACGAGGCCCGGATAACACGTCTAGCTTGAATTATCAGGAAAATCCAAGAAACACATTTATAATTTCCTTCTTTCTCTTCCAATTTCGTAACTCACTCGACAAAGTCTCTTCCCCAGCTCCCTTGCAGCATGTCCAGACCTTTCCCGTAGGTGTGGAAGCTTTCCACGTGGGCCTCTCTCTATGGACCTCCTCCTCTTGGGTTGAACAATTGTCAGCATCCCTTTTTGTAGCTTATCCTTGCACTACCCAGCTCCATCATCTCCTTCGTCTATAATAGGTATGTTTCCCCTGAATACTCTGCCTTGGCAATTGTGGAATGGTGTAGGAGTGTACCTTGTTATGAAGAAATTTTGTGAGTGGTGAGTTAAGTGAAGAATTAGATGATATTGGTGTTGTTCATTGTTGTCCATCTGTGATGTAAGTTACAAGTAAGAATCTATTTGGGGATCTATTAATCTCCAGTTTTGGTCAAATTAATTTTGAGGATTGAATCTAATGCTACTCTTGATTAGGAAACATGTGAAGGTTTGGACAATTGGAAAACTTTCTCTTGGTTGCGGTTTTGGCTGTTGTTGGGTTGTTGATTTTGCTGGAAATCTGAAGTAAGAAATTTGAATATGTAGTTGGCCAGAGAAGGCTATACATTATGGGTTTTGGATGATTTTGATATGTTGTGAAATGCTTTGCTTGAAATGATAAGTTATGTTGAAATGCTAGAAATTGGATCTGTTATGCTTTTACTTGCACTGTCAAGGTTTGGATTTTGTTTTTAAGTAATAAGCATGGATAGTAGAAAATAATAGTTATTTGTGAATCAAGATAGTCCGAATTTGGTGAATTGTGTAGGAACTTGGACTGTGAATTACTTGAATCTATTGCAAATGTGGTTCTAAACTGAATAGAAAAATGAGTTGATTAATGGGGGATTTAGTATCAACGATTGTTGCTATCAAGTATGAGTATTGTAAGTGTAAATTCGACTCACATGAAAATTTGGATTGTTGTGTGTTAGAAAAATGGTTCCAATTATCATAGATATCAGTTAAGTCATGCCTATAGATTAATTGCTGTCACTTATGAATTGTGAGCTGAATGTGTAGCTTCGAGTGTTGTAAACTATCCTCCTGCTCACAATTGGTATCCTAGGAATTTCGTGCATGCTTGGCAATCTAATTATTTGGATTAAACCTAGAAATCCACATAGGATAGTTGTAATTGAACCCTGTTCTGGAATTGATCTAAACATGTTCCCCATTGCTCTTACGGTTAAAGAATGTCTTAAAATTGTAATGCCTTGTTTTTCTTGTTATTAGTCTAACATTACACTAAAATAATTACCATGATAAAATGACAATAGTTGTAGTGTCTTCAGATTGAACTTCTATTTGTAAATTAGATTTGGAATGGTTATGTTTTTCTCGAGTGTTAATTCTATGATTTATTTTGTGGCATTCATGCATCATCCTAGAACTCATGAAACTGTTCACATACTACATGTCATCCTAATATATGTAAATAGACATATGGGGGTACGAGAGAAATGGGGACGATTCCTCGTGATGACATCCCTATTGGAGTGCCAACTCCTATATAAGGGGCGGTGAGGTACAGTTAAGTCACATAGACCCTAAGGTTTCCATTTCTCTTGTACTAAAATTCCTTGTGCCTTCAACAACAGTGTATGGGTATGGCACGTAGTGACACCCCTATTAGTGTGTTCCCTCTTCAGTAACACTGTTAAGGTACGTGATCACTTGACTTACCCATCACCCCCGTTCGCAGATGAGATACAGATCTTCTCTGCAATGCATTGCATGGTCATGCATATTATTCATATTGCATTTGAGTTATGATTTCTTGCTAGTCTTTAGGTTCATTGTTTTCCCCATAATGTAGGTTACTATTATAATGATGATGATGTACTAGTTATGAAGGAGGCATTCCAGAATGACCCTTCGTGTTATCAACCGATTTGACTTGCTGGGTGTGGCTCACGCAGGGTTGGGAAATAATGGTATTATGGTAGTACGGATTTGAGTATTTTGGTATTAATACTATTTTGAATGTTATAAGAATGGATTTTTGTGTTAAAATATTTGGAACCTATGTTATGAAATTTCATTACTTATTCCGCATAGTTTACTCTGACATGTTTTCTTCCAAATGAATTTAAGACGTTAAATGATTTAAACGAAAAATTTTATATGATGGATTTCTAAAATAAGGAAAAATAGTTTTAATTTATAGGGCATTACAGTTTTTCTCTATCTGAGTTTGTTGGTGTTGAGTTATGCTCGTGAGCAAACTCAGGATTTTTTTCAAGTTTGTAGGCGCTGAGCTTTGGCTCATCGGCAAACTTGATATTGAGTTTATCGACGCTAAGCTTTGGCCCGTCGGTAAACTCAAAGAGGTGATTCAAGTTGTGTCGGCACCGAGCTTTGGCTTGTTAGCAGGACTAGGGTTTATCTCGATACGAGTTTGTTAGCACTGAGCTATGCTCGTTAGTAAAATCGAGACATGATTTAAGTTGTGTCGACGCTGAGTTTTGGCTCGTCGGTAGGACTTGGGTGATGATACGAGTCGGGTCAGCGCTGAGCTTTGGCTTGTTGGCAAGACCCGAGGTGACAAGCCAGGTCTACAAACCATCATTGCTTTATTCTATACGATTGATCAGAGGAGTCCATGAGTGACCTCCCTTTTCACTGCTGATGATTTTCAGTGTGAAATTGACGAGAGTATTTTTTAATATAGCTGTGACATAGTCCAAGCTTCAAGTTGCACAAACTTTCAAATCTGTGAATCGGCTAGTGACAACTCCGATGTAACTTCAAATACATATATCCTTTTGAGTTCAAATTTCTATGGCTATTATACAATAATCCCAAGAGTAATGTGGCCAAGTTTCAGCTTCAGATTCAATCAGAATAGCAAGATACACGTCAAAGAGTACAGATTCCAGATTAGGGTTTCTCTACTCGGATTCTGGGCAACGAAAATAAAATGTCCATAACTCCCTCTGCATACACTCTTTTAACTCTAAATTCACAAGGCTAATAGTCAACAATTATAAGAAGAACACTTCTAATTTCCAGTAAAAAAGGACACACACAAATGGAGTTGTGCGCACTACAATTAGATCCGCAAAACTATAGCTGCAATTTCCAGATTTGCAGTTTAGTATTCTTTCCTTAGTTCCACTAAATGACATCCAAATCTTATAAAATAGGCACCAAATCAACACTAGTCCAGTGCTATTTCCAAAGAATCAAGAATCAATATTACCTTCCTTAATAATCAATCACGAACAGTAACAATAAACTCTGCTGGTCTGCTAACCTTCCAATGACAAGGGGGGAGTCTCAGCCACTCCAGGAAATGGCTCTCCAACAAGGGGTTTGCTTGGTCTTCTACTCCCACACCACATGTACAACCACACTAGGAGATTTCTGGAAGAAGTAGTATTTAACAACCTATTCAAGATCAAGCAAGAACAATAGGTTGATTTAGATGAGAAGATGGCCGAGAGTGGGAAAGCTCCACGGTTCTTCAAGAAAACAACACAAGGCTGCAAAATGTTTGATTAGGATTTTCTAAATGCATAGGGTTGTTCATTAGGAAGGATAAATAGCTCTCTAATGAATCAAAAAGAGAAAAATTACAAATTTGCCCCAAAAGACATTACAAAAGATACCTCCAAAATATAAAACACACAAAAAACAGTTCCTTGGCTGGTTTTTATCCTTCTGTTGAAGCTGTGTTTGACACAGTAAACGAGCTCCAAAATTAATGCCAAAGTGCTTTCTAGAAAGCGTTACGTATCAGCTACATTTGTCATGAAGAGTACTTTCCAATATGAAGTTTGATAGATCATCAAAAATACCATGTACACCTCCAGGTTCAGTTTACAAGAAGACTTTCGGATTGTGTCATCTATCTCCAAAACTTGTATTATGCCTTCCACTATGCTCAACTTGACAACTCCATGATAGACCTATAGAAAGAAAATCACACAAAAAGAGATAACTTGAGGCATGATCATTCCACCAAAAATCGCCGCCCCTAAAAGTCCTGATCCCACATGCCATGCTTGATCATTCCACCAACACAACCCGCCCACGGTTCGTCGAGCCACACCGAAGCCCTAATTTTCAACGATGGCACTCACAGCATGCCAGCTTCTTGTTCCGCGTCTCCCTTTCTGTCGCACTCTCTTCTCCCTCTCGGTCTTTCTCTCCCCCTCACGGATACTCACATCCAGAATGCCCAAAGGCCAAATTCTAATTCCCCCCTGTTCTTTCAAACTTCTAAACTGACCCAAACCACAGAACCAGTTCATTCTTCCAAACTCCATTTAATTTTCTTTATTTATAATTCCTCATTTTACCTCTAACTTATTCCTTATTTTATTTTATAATTATTTAATTTTCATCAATTAAATCTTCAAACCATATCGGTTTACGCTGAACCAGTTCAATCCATATTTCTCCCATTTAAATTCTAATTCAATTGCATTATCCAATATCATACTCCCTTTAATTAATACTAATTATCGTACAATAAATTCCTTAAATTATAATATTATGAATACGTCATTGGTAATATTCCGATAATTATTCAATTAATCCAAATACTCTTAGTTACTTTCTAATTATCCTTATTAAGTTCATATATAAAAAGTTGGTGTATTACATCTTTAATTTCCAACTCAGCCAATGCCTCCAAATCTACTCTATTAGAAACAATAATTGAATGGTTTTTAATATCAGCTTCATACCCTTTCTTTGCCTTAGTTGTCTTGAAAAGTGGGAAATGGAAACCCGCTATAATGGGTTCGAAACGGACCAGTGCACTTGCTGGTAGTCATTTTCGAGGCTGAGATTAAGGTTGAGGTTGAAGTTGAGCTTCAATCGCAGATCCTCCCATGTCAACTGTGGTTTCTCCAACTTGAATATCGGGTGCTCGACCTTGCACCGTGCATGAGTATATTGCCGTGTAACTGACCAATGAGCTCGGTTGCAATCCGACTTCGTTCACATCTGGAGTCTGTTGTTTCTAGCCATGGTCGCGATTGAGCTTGAGATGAACCATCCTTTCGCTTGAACAACATTTTCTTTGCTATATAGGAATCCATTGGTATTGATTAAACAATGTAGAATGAAGGTCTAAGAGTATGAATGTTCGCCGAAGATATCGTGGTTCGCGGTAAACTTGTTGCTGTGAACAAACTAGTATTATATAGTAGGGCACATGATCGCAGAACGACACACGAAGGTCCACCACAGATTTTAGTGGATCCACGATCGATCATCAATATAATGACGTTATTTTTTAAAATAACGATTCGAGGCAGAACAATGGATGATCCGCTGCGGACTGAAGTCAATACGTTTAACTGCAAATGTGACAGCGACATTTGGAGAGATTTTTTTCTATAGTTCAGTGATTAATTTGTTAACAAAAAATAAATTAGTGGATGATTTGTCATTTTTTACAAAGTATGATAATTGATTTGTCATTTTCCCCATTATCAACCATTCTCTTGCATAGACCCTAGAACTTACCGCACTTGATTCTGATCTCTTAGTTTCGACCCACCGCAATCAAAAAAGCTTCAAATGGATGAGCGGGAAACCAATAATCAATCCCAGCTCTCTCTCTCTCTCTCTCTCTCTCTCTCTCTCTCTCTCCCCCCTTCATGCACTAGGATTTCCTCCTCGCAGATCGCAGCACTATCTTCAATCTGCAAGTCTTCTCAAGTCGGCGAAGATTGTCTGTTTTCGCTCACATTTGCAGTGGCGGCTATCTCTTCCGTAATTCTTTTTTTTTTTTTCTTTCAGTCTTCTTTTCTTTGTGACACATGTTTACTCCATTTTCGATCATTTTTACAAAATTTCTCACTCGCCCTTGTTAATTTCTATTTTTTTTTTTTTTTTCAGTTTTCCGTCTGGTTCATCTTACTTATTTGGGGGAAACATACTATTTTCTACGAGAAGCTTCTACATCTTGCAATTGATTGACTTCACCTCATGTCATCCAATTGATGTAGAAATAAGGTTGTATATTTACAATACTTTATGTGAGTTTGTCTTCTTGCATTGTAGCTGGTAAATAATCTGGGGATGCTTTTTACTATCTTATAGCAGCTTTTGCTCATTTGTGACATAGTGTGGAGACAAGATTTTAAGTTGTTTAATATGGGTGTTGAAAACTACCACGTGATTGAGCTTGTCGGCGAAGGTTCTTTCGGAAAAGTATATAAAGGAAGACGAAAGTACACTGGCCAGGTACTTTTTAATCAAGAAATATATACATATGAATAAGTGTAAATTGCACAAGAGGGAGCGTAAGGAATTCTACCTATGAAAAAGTAAGAATGTTATAATTTAAGATCTTGTTACGTTTTTTCAATAGGTATAAGAAAGGATAATTCTCAACGTGCTTTATAGTTCATGGCCATTTTGCAATAAGGATTCTAATTCTGTTCCATAGCTTTACTATTTAGAAATTTTGCATAAAAAGGTGTAGCCATACGTAGCGATGAATGGGCACAAGAGCCTCGTTGTTTGAGGATCTTAATTCTTAGAGTGTACAATTCAATAATGTTGATTGAACTTCAGGACGTAGTTTTTTTAATTATTTAATTTTTTTGCTGGTGTAGACTGTAGCAATGAAATTTATTATGAAGCACGGGAAAAGTGATAAAGATATTCAGAATTTAAGACAGGAAATCGAGGTAAAATAGTTATTCGCTTCTAAAACAGTCTGTGATTATATAAGGATCTCTTTTATTTATGCTAATCAAGGTGGATGTTGCTTATTCAAGGATCAATTCTTAAGATAGATTCTTAAATCATGTTTAAAACAAAAGTGTTGGATGGTAATCAATTGCATGTTATATGTGCATCTAAACCGTTTTCTTCACTTTTTGCCTTTTTTTGAATGTTTGTGTTCAATGTCTTTGTAGAGAATTTCGATGACAATCTAATACAAGACAAATATTAAGTTGGGGCAACA
Organism: Begonia loranthoides; assembly: GCA_022433065.1. Lineage (NCBI taxonomy): Eukaryota > Viridiplantae > Streptophyta > Magnoliopsida > Cucurbitales > Begoniaceae > Begonia > Begonia loranthoides. The sequence continues at coordinate 9,407,480 of CM039470.1, forward strand.
ACATTTCCAAATCAATCTGAGCCTCTAGAGAGTTAAACTGCATCAATTACTTTGTTGAATGATGTCGTAACTCGTGTTTTCTACATTTTTTTGTCTCTGTTATTTGAGAATATCCCTTTTCCACTAATTGCATGCTGTAAATTACCTCCAAGTTTAAGTTCAACATGTAGGAAGTAGAATTATGATGGAGATAGTGGATTTAGGCTGTAAATCCACCGGCATGAGGGAAAAAAATTCTTGCAAACTCACCATAGACTTGTGTAAAAATGAGCTGAGTGCCTGAGTAGCCATAGTTTGACCAAACTTTGAAATGGTTAAATTGCCTCTTCTCTCAGACAACAAGTTGACTAAAGTTTCCTAGTTTTAAGTTTTATGTGTATAATTTTGGTTAAATTTTATAACCATGCTTGTTGTTCAAATGCATCCTTCAAATGAAATTTTGTTAACCTTAATCAATTGAATAGTCACACCGTATTTTCCTCACTTCCAATATACCTCAGCCGTTAATTTTTACTTAGTTCTATAAATAATTTGTTCTTGGCATATATTTTTAATGCAGGTATGTACTTCCTAAGTATACTCCATGGCTCTATTAATATTGTTTTATCTCCTTTAATGTTGCAGATACTCAGAAAGCTAAAACATGAGAATATCATAGAAATGCTTGACTCGTTTGAAAGCCCTCAAGAGTTTTGTGTTGTAACGGAATTTGCTCAAGTAATATTTCAGTGAACTATTACGATATCAAGATTTTTTTTAATCTCCTCCATCTAGCTTCTTTGGGAGATGTTTGTGTTTGTAACAACAGACAAGTTTTCTTAATGAGCAGGGTGAACTATTTGAGATTCTTGAAGATGATAAATGTCTTCCTGAAGAACAAGTTCAAGCTATTGCAAAGCAGTTGGTACTCTAGTTTTTTTTTCCTCCTCATTTGTAACACTCATTAAAGTGTTTTATTGGCCTTATGGCTAGTTGTGAAAATTTTTCTTCTCCTACTTACATCCCCTTTAAAAAATTTTAGGTTAGAGCATTGCATTACTTGCATTCCAACCGAATTATTCACCGTGACATGAAGCCGCAAAACATCCTCATTGGAGCTGGATCTATTATAAAGGTTATCTCTCAGTTGATAATTATCTTTTTTGACCCAGGTTCACAGTTCACAAACATTCTTGATAGATTTTATATGTGCTTGCAGTTTTCTCTTGTTGTTGTTATTGACGTTCATGCATTATATGTTATGTTGCATGAACAATTATGTTAAATTCACTAGGTGGCAAACTTTATCATAATGGATTTATTGTAATATCCAGACATATATACTGTTTTGCATGCTCAAGAAAGTCTATAGCTAACATAATTGATTGCACCCTGTTTTGAAATGGATTTGAATGTTTTGGACTATGTATTGACTGTTTGAATTCTTTTCCCTTCAAGTTTTGTTTGCAATGATTAGATTTGTGCTGCTTTTGTTTTTAATGCATTGACCAAGTATTTTTTGAAATGTGTTTGTTTCTTTTGGCGCGTTTGTGATACGATTCCCATTATTTTGGAAGAGAACAAAGAAATGAAAATAGATAGACAATAACAATTTTTTTTGGAGAGATTCGTAACTCTCTTACAACCTTGTTCTTCACAATTTTCATGATTGTTACAAGTTAACATGCTCCTTTAAAAGACATCTTCAAGAAAATACTAAAGACTATAATTAAAATGATACTTTTTCAATAACATTCTTTCACGCCACTACAATTATTATTAAAGCATTCTAATTCTCCCATTATTATATACATTCTCTATTTCCATTGTACATTCCCTACTTCCTTATTTCTTCTAGAGTAAGTGAATTTCATCGAAAGTCTATCATTACTCCCCACTCAAACACGCACATTGTCTTCCAGGTGGAAATGAGGAAATTTTTACAAAATTTTATCATACACTTCCCATGAGGCTTTGTGACTAGTTAATCCTTTCCCATTGATTAAAACCTCTACTTGGTCTTTATTTTTTTGTGAATATGGTGACAAACATCTAAAAGTTCCTCAAGGTTCAAGATTAGCTCCATGTCCTTTGTAAGGTTAAGGTTAGTAGGTAAGTTTTAGGACATGGGGGTGAGACCAAAAGCTTGACGAAGTTGGGAAACATAGAAGACTGGATGAATGGCGGTGCTCTCGGGTAAGGCAAGTTGATATGCCCTAGTCCCAATCTTAGCTTCCACGATGTAAGGACAAAAAATAGGCGACAAGTTTCTCATTACGCCCTTTTGCTAATGTTTGTTGTCTTTAAGGTTATAATTTTAAATATACTTGATATCCAACCTCGAAACGTTAGTCTCATCGCTTTTTGTCTATCGTGGCTTTCATTGGGTGGCTTGGGCTCGTCAAGTGCCATTTAAGTTCATCTAAGGTCGCATCTAAATCTTCCAATAACGACTCAAAGGAGGAGGTAGTTTTGTTTCGATCCCATAGTGCACCAAGGTTGGTCGGTCTCTACCATACACTATCTGAAAGGGAGTAGTCTGGGTAACTGTGTGAAATGAGGTGTTGTACCAATATTCAGTCCATGCTAAGCAACAAACCCATTATTGCAGTTTAGTTGAGTCAAAACAACGAAGATAGGTGTCAAGTCCTTTATTCACTACCTCAGTTTGATTGTCCATCTAGGGATGACATGTGGTACTTCTCGTGAGCATTGTACTTGTGTTTGAAATAGCTCATTCCATAAATGGCTAAGAAAGATTGTCTTTGTCAGTGATGATGGAATATGGAATGCCATGAAGCTTTACAATCTCTTTAATAAATATGGTTGCTATTGTTTGAGCATTAAATGGATGTCGAAGAGACAAATCATTACCACCAAAATGGCATCCATTTCTTCTGAACGGGGTAGCCCTTCAGTAAAGTTCATATCAATATCTTCCCATATTAAATTTAGAATAATGAAGGGTTGTAGAAGACTTGTGAGAGACGTGGCTAAATATTTATTACATTGGCAAATATCACAAGTAGCAATATAGTCTTTCACATCCCGATGCATCCCTATCTAAAAGAACTTTGAGGCCAATTATTGGAAAGTTTTAAAAACTCTCGAATGCCCACCCGTTGTGTTATTGTTATTGTGAAATTCCTTTAATAATAAAGGAATCAATGTTGATCCCTTGACAAGCACCACCCTACCTTTGTACAAAGCCTGATCATTCATTAGGGTTTATCCTAATGAATGATCTTCAATTCAACACTCCATGTTAAGTTCTTCATAAATGTTTTCTACATACCAAATTACTCACCTCACATCTCCCTGTTAAATATTTGGTTGTACAGTTTTTGTGCATATTCATTCTCAACACCGTAGCAAATTGGATTCCAAAGCTTTCAAGTGCATATTTATTGGGTATTCATCCAATCAAAAAGGGTACAAGTGTTACTCACCCACTAACAAAAACATCTATCATTCTATGGATGTTACATTTTTTGAGCATCAACCTTTTTATTCCAAAACTGAAATTCAGGGGGAGACACTTGAGGAATTCCAGCATTTGGTTTTCTTGAAATCTGTCTAACCCATAGACCCTCAACCTCTTTCAAATCCATACCCACCTTCTCTTCTTACTCAGCCACTAAAAGTCTATACTAGACGCAATAAACTTGACGAGAGAATAGAGTCAACAACACCTCAACGCACTACTCATGACTCAGATCCGACTCCATCTCTAGAAGTTCATACAGATACGCATAACATGGTTCCACATGTAAATGATGCAGATATCCCAATTGTTTTACGAAAAGGAGTCCAATTCTGCACTACGCATCCAATTGGTAATTTTGTGACATACAAAAACTTCTCATGTCCATATAGAGCTCTACTCTCTTCAATTGACAGTATACAGGCGCCTAATTCAATTGACGAAGCCCTCAAACATCCAAGTTGGAAGAAAGCAGTATTTGATGAAATGACAGCTCTAGAAAAGAGCAAGACATGGACAATTACAAATTTACCACAAGGAAAGAGACCAGTGGGATGCAAATGGATATTTAATGTGAAATACCGAGCTAATGGAGAAATTGAGAAGCTTAAAGCACGTTTGGTCGCCAAAGGATTTACTCAATTATATGACATTGATTATGAAGAAACATTTGCACCAGTGGCTAAACTCAACACAATAAGGATTCTACTTTCACTAGCGACTAATTATGATTGGCCATTATTTCAATTTGACGTAAAAAATGCTTTCCTCAATGGCAACTTAGAAGATGAAGTCTACATGGAGATCCCTCCAGGATTTGGTGAATCTGTTGACAACACCAAAGTATGTAAACTTCAGAAATCATTATATGGTTTAAAACAATCTCCTAGAGCATGGTTCGAGAAATTTTCTAAAACTATGGTAATGCACGGATACACTCAGTGTCAAGCTGATCATACTTTATTTGTAAAGTTTGGTCCCGAAAAGAAAGTGGCTATGTTAATTGTCTATGTTGACGACATGATACTCACAGGAGATTTCAAAGAAGAATTGATGGAATTAAAAAGGGTCCTAGCTCGAGAATTTGAAATTAAGGACCTAGGAAATATGAAATACTTTCTTGGAGTTGAAATTGCCCGATCAAAAAATGAAATTTTTATTTCACAGAGGAAATATACATTAGATCTCTTAAAAGAGACAGGAATGTTAGGATGCAAATCTGCTGATACTCCTATGGATCCTTACAAGAAACTCAGATCAATCACAGAAGGTACACCAGTAGACAAGGGGAGATACCAGCGACGCGTTGGACGACTAATATACTTATCTCACACCAGACCAGATATTGGTTTCGCTGTAAGTACAGTTAGTCAATTTATGAACAATCCAACCAAAGAACATATGGAAGCAGTATATAGAATTCTCAAGTACTTGAAGAAGACACCTGGACGTGGAATCCTATTAAAAAAGAATCATGATAAGGGAATTAAAGTTTTTTCAGATGCTGATTGGGCAGGAGACATTAACAATAGAAGATCAACAACAAGATATTGCACTTATGTCATGGGGAACTTAGTAACATGGACAAGTAAAAAGCAAGATGTGGTCTCTAGAAGTAGTGCAGAAGCAGAATTCAGAGCTCTAGCTCATGAGATTTGTGAAGGAATTTGGATTCAAAGGTTATTAAGTGAACTTGATCTAACAAGTGAAAAATCATTTACGATGTATTGTGACAATCAAGCAACTATAAGCATAGCCAAAAATCCAGTGCATCATGATAAAACAAAACACATTGAGATTGACAGACACTTTATCTCAGAAAAAATCCATAATGGCACAGTTCAACCACAATACATTCCCACATGTCACCAAATTGCAGACATACTCACAAAGGCTCTCCCAAAGATCAATTTTGAAGAGCTGACTAGCAAGCTTGACATGTACAACTTGTACAACCTAGCTTGAGGGGGAGTGTAGATTTACAGCTCATTAGTTGAAGTTGTTGAGATTGTTTCCTATAATTTAGGATTAATTTGTTAAGTAGTTTCCTATTTTTTAGTCTTTTAGTTTTGATGTATTTTAGCCTATTTAACTTGTATCTTTTATGACTAATATGGTATGAAAATAAAAGAATATTTTTGTGATTTCTCACAGAAACCACACACCCATTGTTCCAATAGAAATTTTAAACTTTGTTGATTGCTTCGAACAACAAATCGTCGTACCAATGAATAGGGTTGCCACTTTTGAATAGCAAAAACTATGGCCCTCAACTCTCTTTCATAAACAGATTCGAGACGTGCTTTTTATGGTAGTGCTTTGTTGGAAAATGTAATTGGTCTATTCTCTTGCATAAGAACTGCTCCAACTCTATAATAGAGTGCATTTATTCTAGTGCACATATTTAAATGTTCTTTAGGATTAATAGGTATTTATTAATTAATTATTTTAGTATCCTAGTCTTTTAGAATTTTGTTTAAGTGTATTATTTAAAGAGATGAGAGTAGATTTGGTGATATTTATATTTTGGAGAAACCAATTAAGGGGAGAACTAGCTGATCTCTCGAACGTCTATAATAGTTTGTAATTCTGTTTTATATTTTATTAAAGTATTCAGGGAACATATCAAAGCAAAAATATCCCGGAGATTATGAATTGAGTCAACTCTGTGAGTAGATTCGATCAGAGATAATTTTTTTCCGTGATGAAATTTTTCATTCAAAGCAGAGGTGGTTCCTCCAGTTTGGTTAACGTACAATACTGCATTGCCCCTACAATACTTCTATAGCGAAAACCATCCTATAATAGAATTCTAGAATTAAGGGATAAAATTTGATCGGCAGTCATTGGTGTTAGAATCGGTCTAGAATCCAACATGGATGTACGAGATAGATGATAAAAAAAAATATATTTTTTGAGATAATTTGAAAGTAGAGTCATCATACTCCATTGATATCCTAAGAAAATGGTGACAAGAGACTTAAATCCTTCACGACAAAGAGAGGCATTAAATACTTCAACAAATCTTCAATAATGCATAATCATTTGCTATTAAAATTATGTTGTCAATGTAAACAAGAAGAAAAACTGTAGTTTGGCCCGATCGAAAAATGAACAAAGACGAGTCAAAAAAAGATGTTGTAAAACCATGATTCAAAAGAGCAAGCTGCAACTTCAAATACCAGGCACTTGGAGATTACTTCAGACCATATATGGACTTACGCAATAAGCAAACTTTAGAAGCATCCTTGATGTAACTTGGTGGTTGAGACATAAACAATCTTTTTAAAATCTCCATGCAAGAAAGCATTGAAGATATCCACCTGCCTAATTGGGCAAGTTTGTGAGAAAGCATGAGCGAGAACAATTCTTATTGTTGCTGGTTTAACCACAATACTGAAAGTCTCAAAATAATCAACTCCCTCAGTTTGAGAAAACCTTTTGGCCACAAGTTTGGTTTTGTGATGAGTAACAACATCATTTGGATTAAGTTTAAGCTTGTAGACCCATTTGCAGTCTACTATTTGAGCGTATAGTGGGGGATCAACTAAATCCAATGTTCGGTTTCAGTAAAGAGCATCCATTTGAGAATGCATAACTTGAGTCCAATGAGAACATTTTGAAGCCTGTGAATACATAGTAGGCTCAGATGTTTTGGGCGCAACATGTTGAATAAAATCTGTAGGTTTATGAATGCCAGACTTGGCATGAGTTATCATTGAATGAGCATTGGGAAAACAAGGAACAAGTTGTAATGAAGGAGAAGGCGGTGATGAGGGTGAAGAAGTAGAAGGAGAAAGGTGAAGAAGTAAGAACATTCACTAAAGTTGAAGATAATGGGGAAAAAAAAGAAATAGATAATGAAAATGAACCTGGAGGAGATGCAGAATGGAAGATAGCAAAAGGAAATAAGTCTTCATTGAAGACAACATAGCCAGATATATACCAACGATCATTATCCATAGAATAACACAAATAGTCTTTTTGATTTAGGTTGTAACCAAGAAACACACTGTTTAGAACGAGATTTTAATTTATGTTGATTGAAAGAATGTAGGGCTGGAAAACAAGCACAACCGAACATGCGAAATTGTTCATAATTGGGTAACTTGTTGTATAAACACTAAAAAGGAGAAATATTATCGAGGACACTAGTAGGAAGGTTATTAATAAGAAATACAGAAGACTGAAAGACATATGGCCAAAATTTAAGGGGAACACTGGCTTGTGAAAAACTTTACAACCTCATTTCCACTATATGCCTATTTTTTCTTTTAACACGACCATTTTGTGTTGGTGTATATGAGCATGAAATTTGGTGATGGATGCCAAGATTAGAAAACACTACAGCTAGGGAGTGAAACTTGCTTCCCTAATTTGATTGAAACTTTTTAATTTGGAGGCCAAATTGATTTTGGACCAAAGAATGAAATTTAAGAAGATAATTATAAATCACATTTTTGGTATGCAAAAAATAAATCCAACAAAAGCGAGAATAATCATCACTAAAAAGTAGAAAATATCATGTAGATTTTGTTGAAGTTATAGGAGCAAGGCTCCAAATATCTAAGTGAACAAGAGCAAAAGAATGAGAAGCTCGAGAAATAGAAGGAGAAAAAGGAAGACAATGTTGTTTACCAAACTAACATGCATTATAGAAAGAAGTCGAATGAGAAGAAGAAAGAGATAAAAGTTGAAAAACTTTGAGATAGAACTTTTGCAGAGGGATGCCCAAGTCGCTGATGTCAAATATCAGAGATGGAGAAAACACTAGATTGAACAGTGGTCGCAAACATGGGAGGAGAGGACAAGATATTAGAGGTAGCTTGTAAAGACCATCTATGAGTGGTCTCTGAAGTAGAATCACCTTGGATAAACTACCCTTGATGGTGAGGTGTTGATTCATAGTAGGAAAGAGTAGAAAATGAAGCAGGAAGAATGTTGCTACTTGAAGGTGCCATCGCTGGCTCGGATACCAAGTTGAGTTTGTTTTCTCCAGCCACCTCCTTTTCCTCACCTTTCTTTCCTGCCATGAGAATTGGTTTTGTCAATCGTGTGTATGCTTCTGTCTTTCCACAAATTAAAGCTTTTCCTGATGACCTTGAAGTTGCAGCCAACAGCTTCAATAGCTTCAACAGCTTCGACTTCCTAGAAAAAATTTTGCTATGATACTAATGATAAGAACCCCTCGAATATGAAATAGAAATAGAGAGAACCACACTTGAATATCAAATAAAAACAGATAGATTGGACGATAAACTGATAAATAACTCGATAGCGCAAACGTTCGAAAGGTCTGCTAGCTCTCCCACTAGCGAATTCCTAAATTTTCCCATGCCCTTTCCCTTACAACTGTTCTTTTAAATAGAAATAACAATGGAATACTAAAAGACGATAACAGAATACTAAGAGACTAACACACAATAGTAAGAGACTTTTAGAAATCCTAATATAATTTAATTTGTAGAGATTGTAACGTATCAACTTTCTTTTAGCGTGCTCATTTCTCTCATTCCTTCTTTCATCGTGCTCATTTCCTACAAAATAGCTTTGTGCACCTACTCCATCTTTTCCTTGACAATTTCAATTTAGTTAGCCAATTTTTTCCCACCACTGAAATACTCTGGTAGCTATGATTCAATTTCCATTATTTTAGAAGAGAACAATGAAATGAAAATAGATAGGCAGCAACAGATTTTTGTGGAGGGATATCTAAGTCTCTCTTACAACCTTGTTCTTTGCAATTTTCATGATTCTTACAATTTAACATCTTTTTTTTTTAAGTAGGCATCTTCTTGAAAATACTAAATGCTATAAATAAAATGGCATTTTTTCAATGGCACCCTTTTATGCCACTACAATTATTACTAAACTATTATTATTTTTTCACTATTACATATATTTTTTTACTTCCTCATGCATTCCCTATTTTGTATTTCGTTTTAAGTAAGTATATTTCACCGGAGGGTTATCAATTTTCTATCAATTTGTTCCCTCATTTTTGCTTCTTAGTGCCATTTCTTTTGTTGTCATGAGATATGTAGTAGTATCAGCTTCAAATATATGCCTTTTTTATGACATTTAATTTGCAAACTTGAGTTTTTTTTTTAAACTTGTGATTAAATTTGATATTTCTATCTTTGTTTTTTAATGTTTTGTTCATACTTAATTCTACATATCGCAGCTTTGTGACTTTGGGTTTGCGCGGGCAATGTCAACAAATACTGTTGTTTTGCGCTCAATTAAAGGTATAATGATTTCACTGATGGCTTATATATCTACTTTGCCTGTTTTTACTATTGTTATTTCTTGTCTACAGGCACTCCTCTTTACATGGCTCCAGAACTAGTCCGAGAACAACCCTACAATCACACTGCAGACTTGTGGTCTCTTGGAGTCATATTGTATGCAAACTCTCTTTAGTCATAATGTGATATTTTTTGTTTGCTTCGTTAGATCTACTTTTCTTGTGTGATAGTTAGCTCGTCAAAGTAGAAATAATTCCCTACCATGTTACATTATTGTGAAAACCCTTTTCTTAATTGAATTTTGTGTTTTCACTCTCATAAATTTCTATCACTTATTACTTTTCATCTAGTATTGTGTTAGTAGGCGTAACTAAACATCTATGTGAACATACTAAGTCCTACCATTTCCCTTATTGAATTTATTCTTACAAGTTTCTCGTGTTGATTATTAAGTTGACTTAATACATTATAAAATAAAACATTCAAATTTAATCCATTTGTAAAGTAAAATATTATAACTATATTGATGTAGAATAGCATACTTTTTAGTTAACAAAATACAAATTTTAATATTAATATATTAATCTTTTAAGGTGAAGATAAAAGGGCCTCGTGTATAGAAAATATAGTTTTTCTTGAAGAAACGCTGGGATGCATAATCACAAATTTTCTGATTTCTATATTTTTTTTAACGTTCGATTAAATTGATACAATATGGAGAAAATTTTCAAATGGTTATTTGTCATTAAAACAGGTATGAACTATTTGTTGGGCAACCTCCATTTTATACTAATTCTGTTTATGCACTGATTCGCCATATTGTTAAGGTACACTTCTTTTGTAAATATTTTTTTGACCCATCAGTTTCTTTTAGTACACAATAAAACTGGAAGTTAATTTTAAATCTGAAAAATCAGGATCCAGTTAAATATCCAGACAACATGAGCACCCATTTCAAAAGCTTTCTCAAGGGACTACTTAATAAGGTTTGAATATGATTGAAATGCGTGTTTCTGCTTGTCTATGGAGTGCAATTTTTATTTGTAGTGAGGTTTACACAACATTTAATTTCTATGGACAAACAGTTGCCACAAAATCGCCTAACGTGGCCAGATTTATTGGAACACCCATTCGTTCAAGAAACATCGGATGAGTTGGAGGCCAGGGTATTGACTTTCCATTAAATATATATATACACACATATATTCTTAGAACTGCATACTAGAAAGTATGCCAACCTTGTTTCACTATGATGTCTTAATATTAGCCTGCAATACTATAAGATTCATCCAAATGTTTTCTTTCAGTGCATTATCAAATATTTTAAAGTTCTAAATGTATTTATGTTGAGGTTGAATTTTTGAAGTTCTTATCTAGAAGACTGTTTCAGGAACTGTGTTCCATCACGGCTGCAGCAAGAGGATATAAAGCTGGATGGAGAAGTGAAGAAAATCAGATGGCAACTGATTCAGCTGGTTTGATTCTTGAAAGTAAACACTTACTGCTGTTTTAGATTGTTATATATTATTAAATTACTAGTTAATTTTTTGATATAACAGGTAAATCTTCAACTGCTCTAGATGACCACAATGCTGCAAACCTTCAAGATCATGCTCAAGTTTACATTCAGTCATTGTCAACAAACCCTCATCCAGTTGAAGAGTTCCCAGGATTTACTAGCCCTATTGATAATAAGCAATCGAGTAAATATTGGCACAACTTAAGTGTAGTTGCTAACAAGCATCAATACATATATATCCCTATGGTTTGTGATTAAAAAAAGGGATTTTAAATATTGGGAAACAAGGACAATAGGAATGAATTTGTTAAATCTTTTATATCCAACTAGTTGCATGTAGCTGTTTTATAGTGTTTTCTAGACTTCAAACTTCAAAATTTTAAATATTCAATATGTTATGTCTATCAACAAGCTTTCTCTTGATCAACTTTACGTATAAAACTTTTCTTTAAAGGAGGGAAGTGGTGATACATTTTCTCACGCATTTAGCAACACTATTTGAAGATAGTTTCCAAAGCTTAGTTCACGTCCTATTCAATTCATACCAATAATAAAATGTAGTTTTAGATTTATGCATATTTCATGCACGTGTGATATATTTTGATGTGGAGGTTTGTAATTATTTATTATGTACTTTGTATTTCTTTTGTCTAGGTTGTCATGTACTTGACAAGTTGGAAAACAACTCACGTACCGTTAAAGGTGCAGAAATTATTGGCAAGGATAATGAAGCATTGGCTCAGGTTTTGCTACCTATAAAAAAATGGTCAGAAGACTCACAAATTTCTTGTAGGTATATTCTTGTTCTAAAATTTGACTACTTCGTTTCTAGTTGTTTAATTACGAAATTTTATTCACTTGTATCAAACAGAGAGTTCCTTAATAACTTCTTCTACAGTAAAATGATTCCTTTAAGAAGAAATTTTCACTACATAGTAGTTCAACTAGTTCAATCCACTTGTTTCAAGTATCATTTTAGTGCTAATTATATGAGGGTTTACTTTATTCTTTGTTTTATTTTTTATGATTTTCTGGATTTCTTATTCAAGAAGAGTTTTTATTCTAAGTAGTGATCTAAATTTATGTTTATGTTGAATAATTAGTATTAATGACTATATCTAGTTGATATTTATAATTAATTACGCAATTATATATATTTTTCTTGTTTGAATTTGAATTTCCTAATGTAGGGCAATATAAAATCAGCTGTGGTTGAACTTGCATATAGTTTTTTTAATGAGAAAAAACACTTTCTTCAACATGGTTTAGAGCAGCTTGATGCTGTAATTTTTTCCGTATTAAAAAGTTTTTCCTAGAAAATTTTTTGGCCACCATTACCAACTTAACATTCTCATACCTTGTTTTGCATATGGATTTTGTTCATGGTAAATTGTGTTCGTTTTTCTTAGACTTTCTTACCTTCTTCATTGTTGGAAATCATTTAACACTACTACCAAGGATTTCATTTGTCTTTATTGGCCTTTATTGTTGAAATAGTGTATGGATTGATCTCTGTCAAAATTGTTGAGAATGATTCACATTTTTTTTCTGTCAAGGAAGGTAACAATGAGTTACTAATTGAGATTTCAAATCATAATGAGAAAAAGAAGTAAAGCTGTAACGATTCGAGACGAGCATAACAAAAACACTGGATCAAATAACTTAATCCTCAGAGAGAACCTGATCGTTTAGCGCAAAACTAGGAAGTCAACGGAAGTCTTAACATAAAATTAAGGCTAAAGCCCAAACTAATGGGTCATGGTCTACAGAGTGATCAACAATAATAAAAGATAGTATAATAACAACAAGAGAAAAACATTGTGTAGGAAATGAAATCAAACAACATCAAATAACAAAATAAAACAAGGAATTAAATTCTCACAAGGGACAACAAAAAACACCACAATGGAAATAAACTCGAAGCAACCGCACCTTGAACACCACACCTAACCACCACAATGAAACCTAGGATGGAGGGGTCATTGGAGTGAGTGACTAATTCAGTAGAGAATTTATATTAAATGCAATCCGCGTGTAAAATGAGTTTTATCTTTTTTCATCAAAACTATGATCAAAACAATGTTATATCCGTACTGGAATAGATACCAATACTCTCAATCGTCCTTGTACTTGTGCATGGATTTTTAAAATCATTTTCCAAAACATCCATGAGCCATAGATGAGACAATATCAAAACCTCGCTAGATACTTGGCTAATTATAATAAAATAAGTCTCTATCGCTTTCCATTTGTCAAAATGAGAATCCGTGAAAGAGGAGGATCACCAAGGATCTCTCCGACAAAAACACATAGAAAGGTAGCAGTCCGAAGATGACAACGTCTCATGAGACTAGAGGAAGATAGTATAAGTGCGATTTGAAGATCTAGCCCCTCATAGGGGTTGTCGGCAAACCAATCAGCAACGATATAATCCAAATATAAACACCATGATCATGTTTAGGGATTCAAAACCGAAAGGGATGCGTCAACACCGCCTTATTACTCATTTTTGACACAGCGTGCAAACAAACATCTTCATGCAGCAAAATGTGTATTGAGATATCCTCATGATACTTTGATTTCGAAACCGTCTAAAGTATTAAGAGGACTCAACCTCCTGTATCAGGATCAAAGCATATCATGAAAACACCATGCATGTAAAGTAAATGTGTAAAACTCAATTATATACATAGTATAAAAACTGATGTGCTATTGAACAATTCTCTTCAGATTTTCATGTGGTAATTTACAAAATACAGTTTAGAAAACCATGATGTAATGCAATGCAACAATCATAAAATCACTACCTCGGTAATGACAAAAGAACCCAACCAACAAGGTGCACGTGTCGTTGGAAACAGGCATCAAAATTGAGCACATCGTCGGAACCTAAAACCAAATCGATATTAATTGGTTTATTTTGAATTGAATAAGATAGTTAATTTTGGAATTGTAAAATCAATGGATCCAAATTTAATTTCTATAGCATTTTCACATTTGGCCCATTAGTCATCATATATCCTCTCTTTGAACTTCAAATACTTTGTGGCCATGATGGATTCCACATGAAGATCATCCAAATTAGCCTCCCAATTAGAAGCAATTCAAGTAGGAGGAAATTGTTTTACAGGCAAAGACAACAAAAACTGGTGTTGAAGTTTTTTAAAAGCTCATTTGATTAAGATTGGTTTCCATTTCGGAGTTGTAACCTTTCACAGCTGGTACTGGTATCAAACGAAATTTTAGGGTGTTTCTAGTCAACTTAGTCAATTTTGAGCAATTGGAAATTAGGTTGTCACTACTAGTATTGACAATGTACTCCACTTCGACGATCTCTTTTTGTTTATAGTTCTGGCCATTTCTAATTTTTTTCACCATCGTTAACAACATTTTGTGCCATGTATTCAAGTCTTGTAACACATGGTTGATATTCATTACAACTCCAACCATTCGTTCATGTTGAATCTATTCTTGTTGACTAACACCACTCTCATCTCCTGCACTTCTTTATCCACTTGTTTTGATTGGAGCTCTATTATTCTCGTTAATCATTATAATCTCATGGTTTGAGATTTCAAACAGTAATTAGAGAAAGAAAAGAAAAACACAATAAAGAAAAGGAAGAAAATTTTCATTCATTCATTGCTATGCACGTTGAGAAAGTATTACACATGTAGCTAAATAAAGGAAGTATTGAAGAGAGATATTGGATGCACTTATAGGGAATGTTGTCTCCATGTTCTCTTGCCAACTTCTTCCTCCTTGCTAGTCTACCTTAAACTAATAAATATTTTTTCCCTTCTCTACTACATCCTAAAAAGCTCCTACTCTCTATCAACTAACTCCGTTCATGACATGATGTTTGTTTTTCATTGTCCAACGATGTCTATGTCTGATCCAAAACATAAGTGAAGAGATAATGAGTGTGATGTACGATCTTGTCAGGGCAGGAGGTATAAGAGCATGTAACATTGTGTAATTATATCACTTGAAAGGTTAAAGAAAAATCATTCATGAGTACGATTTCATTCCTAAATGGTACAAAAAGTGTGTTTTCTTGATGTTGGCAAATGATTGTAGCAATACAAAAAGGCATGGTAGAAGTAGTTGTTTTCAACAAATCAATGTATAGGTGCTTGTGAATCCACATGATTCAACCTCAGAATGCTTTTGTGCCAAAATATTAGTTCAAAAGGATATGACATATGCTCTTATGACAACAAGATGTCCAAAGCAATAAAGTTAAGCAATCTCACATTGTTGTGATGTTCATATGTAGTTTAAACTTCAACTAGTACAACATATTTTGACGATAAAACTCAAATACAAAACTCTTCTTTAGGCTTTAAGTAGACAATATTCATATGTAGTTTCAACTTCAACTAGTACAACATATTTTGACGATAGGACTCAAATATAAAACTCTTCTTTAGGCTTTATGTAGATAATATTGTACTATTTTATAAAGATAAGATGTTACAATGAGTTAGATGGGAAGAATGTTGAGAAAGAAAGGTACTAATAATTAGTTGAAGCACTCATTTATTTGGCTCACACTAGATGAGACATTGAATATGCATTTAGCATAATGAGCCACTTTATGCATGGCGCTTAAGAAAAGCATCTCTAGGCTATTAATAGAATATTGTAATATTTGGAAAGATTGCTAAGTAAAATATTTTTATTTTGAAGGAACTCAATATTATCCTTGGAAGCTAATATAGATTCAGATTATGCAGACTATATAATTTATAGACGATCTAAAACTTGATGTTGTACCCTTCTTGATGGCAATTTAGCGATTGAAAGAGCACGAAGCAAGATAGTGTTTCTAAATCAAGTTTAGAAGTAGAGTTTCAAGTTTTGATCAAGGAATTTGTGAACTATTATGATTCAAGAGCATTCTTGATGATTTTAGAGTTTACATGACTCTTCCTTTTGAAATTTTATTGTGACGGAAAATTTGTTATCAGTATTGCACACAACCTAACAAACACGATCACATAAAATATGTAGAGACAAATAGACATTTTATAAAAGAGAAACTAGAGAGTGAGCTTATTTGTACTCTATATGCTTCATTAGCAAATTAACTTGTTGCTGTGATAACAAAGGTTTCATAGAGTGGATGAAGTCTATATTTTTAAAAACATCAATAGACAATTTTGATTTGCTATTTACTACAGTTATTAAACTTGTGCAGGGATCAATCTATTCTTATATCAAGCCAATCACTACGAATTCTTTCAAACTTAGTTGCAGCTAGCACCATCCACTCTGGTGGACTGGTGGATGAAATTATCTGTGAACTTCTTGTATTCAGTGCTATTCTTATCCCCATGAAATCCTCTGAAGTTCATGATTTAATAATAAAGGTATGCTGGTGCTGGATTTCACGTCTACATTGATAGTTTAATAAGCCTTGATAATCTACTTCTCTAAACCAGTGAACCTGCAAGTTATATTAGAATGCATAGATCTAATTTATCCTGAGCACTTTGATTTTTGAATTTTTTTACAATCTTTAAATGCAATGCAAGTTACTAATTAAATTTTTTGTTCCTTTGGAAACAATGAACTTTGAAATTGAATTAACCACATGAATGTTGCTGGCATTTGACTGGCAACTTGGTTATGTAATTTTTGTTTAATTCTTGTGATAAACTTAGTGCGCACTGTAGGGATTTAAAAGTATTTACTTGTTCAGCATGGGGTTATTTTTACTCTCAAGCTTTCCTGTATGTTTTCCTATTGATATTTCTTTGTGGTTAATGCATTTGTAAATTCCTACACTGGCAGAGTTTCGCTATAATAAGGACATTGCTAGACAATTATGGAGGTGGGATGGCAAGCTCATACTTTAGGCACTGGATTGCATTGGCGGAAGTTTTTCTGCAGGTGAATGCAAATTAAATAATTAATATTTTCTTGAGGCATTTAACTGAAAAATAAGCAGCTATCCAATTCACATTGTTGAATTTTCAGGTTGTGGGTCAAAATGAAGATACATCTGGAAGGATACTATATGAAGCCAGTTCTTGTGTTACTCTCATGTTGTCAAGAGCAGCTCAGTGTCTTAAAGTGGCTTCAAGCTCAACTCCAGAGACAGTTTGTGGTCCTAATGAAACACTGAAAAAAATTTTGGATCATGAGAAGACATCTGGTATGGTGGACCATTTATGCGTTGGCCTAGCAATTTCAGGCTCAAGCCTAGTTTCTGGTTCTTCAAGTTTCTTACGTGCTGCTTGTGAAGTGTGCAAAGCTCTTTGGTCATTGATAGACGCACATGAAATTCTTTTTGTGAGGGAAAATAACTATTTATTTCCGCTAAATACATTGAGAAATCATTCCTTGCAAAGACTTGACATTAGGAACCAGGAAAGAAAATCACTGGTTGGATCAAAATCAGCAAAACTTGTTGATGTTGTGACTCGAGCCTTTCTCAAATCAAAGGCAGTTCAAGTTGCGTTTTATTATAGCATTCATCAGAGAGTTGAATGTGCAACGACTGCTGGCATTCAGGTCTCAGCTTACTGACATTCTGAATTTTTTTCCATCATACTATTTCAATTTAAGAGGATCTGATTTCAAGTTAATGGTCTTGTTCTTTGTGATTTGTGCTACAGCCAAAGATAAAATTATTTGAACTGATCTTGCAGATTCTGTTGAGATGCTGTCTTCATAACGCAATATTTTCAGCTGTTTTATGTGGCCTACCCAGTTCCCTCCCTGTAACTACAGTCATAAGCGGCAGTGGAGATGGCACTATTGTAGCAGAGATTTTTTCTGTGTTATCTTTGTGCACTTCAACCGGGGCTAGAGATCCACAAACTGGCGATGAGACTAATTTTAAGTGTAAATTAAAAAATTCTTCAGCCCTTATTTTGCATTCATGCCTAATCCTAGCCACAATTGCACAATGTTTGAAGTCCACAGGAAGAAAGTCTTCTTTGTTTATGCTGACAACCTCTCCTAAGAGGCAGCTTTCTCGACTTTCTCTCCTTGGCCACTATTTTTCCTCTGATGATCGAGTAACAACTTCATGCCAACCTCATAGTGCATCTGCAATGCTAGCTCTTGCATCCATTTTATCCCTTGAAACTGGAACTTCTGTTGAGTCTTCTGTTTCTGAAATTGCATTACCTTTGATCCCCAGAACATCAACACTTTGTGATTACCTCAAAAATTTTTCTGCTGAAAATGAAATGGTTACCAACAACTCCAATGATAGTCTCTCGTATTGGCATGGCCTGCAGGATGGATGTGTTGGCTTATTAGAGGCCAGACTGAGGTGGGGTGGACCATTAGCGGTTCAACAGTTATGCTCCAGTGGTATTCCTCTGCTTCTTATTGGAATGCTAGATGGTAGCTCTTCAAATGCCTTAATTAGAAGAGGTATGGCCAAAAATCAAGTTGGTCTATCTCCTGTTGGGGTAGTCTGGACAATTTCATCAATATGTCATTGCCTTTCTGGCGGAGCTGTTACTTTCCGTCAGATTTTGGTCAGGAATGAAAACATCAAGCTCATATGTGATATGATTTCTTATGTGCATCTCAAACTTGTAAAGAGTTGGGGCGGACCTGGGGGAGAATCGAATGGAGTTAGAGATTTAATAAATGTTGTGATTGATCTTGTTGCATTCCCTTTTATTGCTGTACAGAGTGCACAAGGTTTTCCATCTGCCACTGCATCTGTAAATAGTGGGTTCCTTCTCAATATGAGTTCACTTGGTGTCAGAGCATGCATGGAAGATAGAGACATGGCAAAAGCAATTGAGGAAGACTTGGGGAACTATATCAAAATACTTTTGGAGGTGAGATCTTTTGTACCATATAAGATCACATAAAGTAAGATGTTTTCATGTTGCCCTGTATTTTTTTATTCTTTCAAAATATAACTACAAGTGAAGATGATACAAAACAAAAATGAGATATGGTTCATGAAATTCAAACTTTCAAAAACCTTTACTGATTAAATGTTAACTACCTTAGTTTTATAGATATAGTCATTTAAAATTAAATCATATACATACATTGATCGCTGCATTGAATTTTTATTATTCTAGTTTGTCATGAAAGTTTGAAAAACCGTTCATATGATGATACTTTCATTAATATAAATTGATTTCGGATCTGTGATTACAGAAGACTAGCCTAATTGCCATTATAAAAGGTAAAGCTAACGGATAACATTTGAAAGAAGAACATATTAAAGCTTTTTTTAAACCGGACCGTATAATCGAATTGCAAATGCTGATTCACTTTTCACGAGTTCTTTCTATTTTATGACAAGAATTAAAGTCACTCATAATTAAAACAACTTCAACTTATTTACTTTTATCTGTTTTTTTTGTCAGATATGTGAGATGTTTAAATTAGTGCTAGATCATACAATGAGTCATACTACAAAAACAAGGAGTGCCGGAAATATCATTTTGACCTGAGGTGTCTAATAATAGTATGTTTTTGACTCCATTCTATTTTGAGATTTTCAGGTGGGAGTGCCAGCCATTATCGTTCAGTGTTTGGAGCATTTGGAGTTAAGAGATTTGGGAAGGCCTGTTGCATTTCTTGCTAAAATGGTAGGCTATCGACCATTGGCAGTTCATCTTGTTGGCAAGGGCTTATTAGATGCAAATCGGGTGCAAAAGCTGCTGGATTCTTCTTGTCCAAGGGAGGTTACACTGGACTTTTTGATGATTGTTTCAGACCTTGCTCGCATGGATAAGGCAAGTTTTTTCATCATTAAAAGTATTTTACATGCTAATACAAATGTTTGGTTTCAATATCTTTTCTTTTTTGCTCATGATAGCCTGGCCTATTGGGAACCAGTAATGATGTGCCATGAGCCCTACCATAGTCCATTATTTTATTTTAATTGCATTTTATTTTATTTTAATTTTTTATTTTGAACTTTTGAGTTATTTACAGTTTTGTCATTATGTATTGCTTATTTAGTCTAGGGTTAGAATTTTTAGAAGACAATTGAATTTTGATAATTAAATAGAGATTAAAGATTTCTCTCTAGTGAATTTTTTAGATCTGTCTTTTGAGGATTGTTACTTTATCATTCAAGATTGGTGAGCTTGAGTGTGACGATTTGTTAGAATTTTCATTGAACCTTTTTTCGAGTTAGAACGAGTGTGAGTTTCCAAATTTTTACCATTGTTTCTATTTCTTTATTTTGTTGTTTCTCCGCATTGGAACATGGATCGAACTTATTGTGAAGTTGTGGAATCTTCTAAACTATCAAGTTGGAGAGTTTTCTTTGTTGGAGATCGCCTTGGAGTAAAAAGTTGACTTTTCACAGTTTTTGATCGATCCTCACCATTTTAGCTATATCTCTGTCGTCGCTTAGAATTTTCAAGCGAAATTTAGAGGTGTTTTTCATCACTCCTCCCTTGAGGTTGTGTCAAAAAATTGCTGGAATTCGTCAATTAGAGTTGTTTTTGTGGTTGTCGAAGTTTTCCCGAATAATCTGTGAAACTCCAAAGCATGGCCTCCGCAATGTTTCCGAACCTTATTGTTGGTGCATTAGTTGGTATCAGAGCCTATTTCAATTCCACCAAACTTTTTACTTATGAGTTCTTCTTTATTATACATGATTAATAGAAGCCGTAATTATGCTCTAGATTATATTGAGGAAGAGGAAGTCATAAAGATTTTCATTCCACGTTTTAGAGGGTCTGAATGGAAAGATGATTATATCGAATGGAAAGAAAATGGTGATGAAATTTTTCATTGTTTCCAGCATCATTAGGACACAAGAAACAAACTTCATCGTGGTGGAGAAGCCTTAATATAAATAGAAGATGAGATGGAGATGAAGCTATAAATGCTTGGGACACGATGAAAAGATTAATGAGGAGGTATGCCCTAAAATATTTTAGGTTGTTTTTGTCTTTGCCACCATCGAGAAACTGTGAAAAGGAGTCATCCAAGTCCAACAATTAGTTTCCTCCAAGTGAGTCGAGTTTCTTCGATCTTCATCCAGGGCAGATGAAGGAGTGGAGTGGAGTCACTTCCACTCGTAATCCACGAATCCAAATTAATATGCGAAACTCCAAACCTTAGAAATCCACAACGCTTCTGAACCCTACTGATGGCTCGCCAAGTAATTACAAAAGAATGAGAAATGAAGCTTTGGTTCAAGTTTTATGTGTTTTTTCCCTGTCATTGCATTGATCTTAATTTTCCACTGAACTCTTAAATATCATTTGTTTTTTTATTTTTATTTTTATAGTAAATCTATTCTCTAGCAGGATGAGGAGCTGCTACACAAATTTAAAGCAGCTTTTCTTTTTTGGAAAAAAAAAGAAAAAAAAGGATTTGTGGTGCAGTTCCATATTTTTCTTTGCTCTATCCATTATAACTCTTTTTTTCTTTGTTAGTTGTCCTAAGTTCAGTTAATTCATTTTGCTCGTCATTTCTTTGATGAAATATTTGTTGCGAATAGAATGTTTTGTTAAGTTTTCTAGTTTTTATTATCATCAGGGTTTTTATGAGTATATCAACGGGGCATCAATTTTGGAATTCTTGAAAGAATTTCTTACTCATGAAGATCCTAATGTACGCGCCAAAGCTTGCAGTGCTGTTGGGAACATGTGCCGGCATAGTTCTTACTTTTACGATTCCCTGGTAAGTACTATAACTTGTTTTCATCTGTGCTTTACAATTAAACTTGCTGCTAAAGCTCTCATGTTTTGTTTGGTTGATCATTAATTTTCTGGCTTATGGCATTTCTATGCCTACGTCTTATATAGTGTTTGTGTAAAATTCTAGGCAAGACATCAAATAATCACAAGCCTGATTGATAGATGCTCCGACTCAGACAAGCGCACAAGAAAATTTGCATGCTTTGCTGTAAGTAATTATTCTTTTAGGTTGTCATAAATATGGTAAATTATTTAAGGTAGACAGTTTGGACCCCAATTTTTTTTTTGGCGAATTGATAATTCTTGAACATCTTTATCAAATATACTTATGTTCCTAATGCTTTTAAAATGTAGGAATCAATGTAACGCAGCTAGTTAGATGTTCTTTTTTTACGGTGAAATTCCATATCACATATGCTAATGATATGTTCGGGAAATAAATGGATATATAAAAGCCAAGAATTTTTTTTTTTTTTTCCATTTGGTGTCTTTTTTTCATTAATATACCTTTTTCCCTTTATCTGATAAATCAACAATACAATTTACTTGTAGATTGGGAATGCTGCATATCACAATGGTACCTTATACGAGGAGCTAAGGAGATCTATACCTCAGCTAGCCTATTTATTGCTTTCAAATGAGGAAGACAAGACTAAAGCCAATGCTGCAGGTGCACTGAGTAATCTCATCCGCAACTCCAATGTACTCTGCGAAGATATTGTGGCTAAGGGAGCAATGCAGGTATGTGAACACCTTAGTGGCATATCTTTCAACTAAATTACAGTCTTTTACGTATTATGGAAGCTGAAAAAAAATAGCAATTAGTAAATGAGCCATATCATCAAACTTGCACTATGGTGTGCTTACAACATGATTTGGAGCTCTTTATTGTACATACTTAACCTCATAAGTTGCTGAATTGCCATAAGTTACATTATCATCTTAGACAAGAAAAATCTTGTGGGGAAATGGAGTAGCTGCTTTTTGGGTTTTACGGTCAGAGAAAAAAAAATCTTGATTTGATTCTTGGATGTGAGATATGATTGCTTTCTAGACAGATGAATGAGTTTATACTTGAGAACACCATTTTGACAAGAGTAATTCAGTTTTAGAACTAACCATTTCTTTTGGCTGTTTAAATTTGAAGGAAATTCTTGTTTTTCCTCTATTTGGTAAATTTATCACCCCTTATTTTTTAATGCAATTATACAGTCCCTTCTAATAAAGTTTGTGACATCTTACATTTCAGGCCTTAATAAAGTTAGTTGCCGACTATTCGGCAATTGCTCTAAACCCTAGTAAAAAAGATGTGAATGAGTCACCGCTAAAGATTGCTTTATTTTCGTTAGCGAAGATGTGCGCACACCCACAATGTCGTCAGTTTTTACGTTCATCAGAGTTGTTTTCAGTAATTGGACGACTTAGACAATCACCAGATCCACCAATTGCTAACTATGCCTCTGTTATTATCAACAAAGTTTCCGATGGTTAGAACTCCAAGACTACACAAACAATTTGAAAAGTTCTCTTCAATTTCAGGTCAGTTGCATGTAATGTAATTGGTTAAATGGTCTGTATATATAATTCATTGTCATTCATTTTTGATTTACTTGGTTTCGATTGCAAATTAGGGCATAATACTAAGATCGTTGCCATGCTTGGAAGACTTCTGCATTCTTGTTTCAATTTTCTCTTGGATTCACTCCCAAAACCTATTTTTAAGTCTTTGAAACGTTGCTTTTTAATTCAAAAATGGGAACAAAGACTTTTTAATGACTTGCCTGAAATTGTATCCAAAATTTAAGGTCATAAACTGAATCTTTGATTATGACTTGCCTAAAATCAAATACAATTTTGAAATTTGGATATGCATCTAAATACTCATAAACACACTTATCTCCATACTTTTTAGTTGTCAATAATCATAAAATTTCGTAATGGCACATCATGTGAAAGCTTACCGAATGACTGCAATGCTTCTATTCACTGAAAAATAAAAAAGTAGAATTACATTGTGTATCACTTTGATTTAGTAGATGCAGAAATACTGAATAACATTTGATCAGCAACCAGACTAACCGGAGCAAATAAGATATCTAAATGGATAAGCATCTGCCCATTGCAGAAGATAGATGACACCCTAAAATGAATGGAAACAAAAGCGAATAACGCAAAATGTACCTGACCTCAAAGGTAGAAGCTCATCCTAAACCCAGCAACTTTAGGCAGCTACCTGAAAATGAGATGTCAATACATCCACTGAGAATAATGTACATAAAGAAGAGCAAGTGTAGTAAATTTTGATTTGACATGAAGATTCATAAGGAAAAAAGACATGCAAAAAATGTACAAAAAACTCGAAAACAAGTGTTTGAACAAACGAAAGACACAAAAATCTAAAATAGAATCTATCTATCCCCTTGGAACCAATACAAGACATAACAGTGATAGATTATATCAAATGATTTAACTATTGAAGAACATAAATCTTGATGAGCAAAATAAGATTTAGGGAAAATGACAAATCAACCATCGTGGTTTTAGGTCAATGACAAGTCAACCACTGTGGTTTAAGTCTTAACAAGTTAACCACTAATGTATGAGAAAATGACAAATTTAACATCACAGTGACGTTCGCCGTTAAAAATTAGTCAGGACGCCGCTGCGGTGTCCTGGGACACAGCAGCGGTGTTGTGTGCTGCGAAGGAAAACACAAAGTTTTGTCTGGACACCGCAAGGGCCTGTGGTGTCCCGGGACGCCCCTGCGGTGTCCCGATAAGCCCCTGCGGTGTCCTGGGATGCCCTGCGGTGTCCTCATGAGGACGCCCCTGCGGTTTCCCGGGACGCCCCTGCGGTGTCCTCATGACACCCCTGCGGTCTCCTTCAAAATCAATGTTTTTATTAGATTTTCGACCTCTTCAACTTCAAACGACCATAACTTTCGCTACGAGTGTCGGAATTGGACGCAGAAGGTATCAAATTGAAGCTCTCTCAGAGATCTACTACTTATCATAGGGCTTACCCTATGACCCTCCATTTTCGGCCCCTAAATCGATCGTTTAAGCTCTCAAATCCGCAATTTAACATGTTTAACCCTAAACTATGTATGACATTGCGGCGGCATCCTGGGACACCGCCGAGGTGTCCTAGGACACCGCGGCGGCGTCCCAAGAAACCCCGGCAGCGTCCCGACTACGTTTTAATGGCGAACGTAACTGCGATGGTTGATTTGTCATTTACACGTATGTTAGTGGTTATCTTGTTAAAATCTATACCACAGTGGTTGACTTGTCGTTGACTTGAAACCATGATGGTTGATTTGTCATTTTCCCTAAGATTTAACAAGATATCCTCTTCTAATGGTTTTCTCATCACTCTCACAAAAATTATCGATTATGAGTTAAAGAATAAGTATTAGATAAAGTTCATGCATACATTTGGTGGATGCACGCTTAAAAAATGCAAAGTGAACTTACATTTCAAATAAAGAGCTATAACAACGTTCACACTTGCTCATGGAAGATGGAAACCCGTAAAGCCTCTGCCAAATGGGTGACAACTCAATATTTTGACATATTCAAAATTCAAGCCGACTTGAACGTTTCTTCCATAATCGAGATAGGCAAGAAGACTTTTAATGTGAACATTACACTCAAGCTTCCAACAAGGGCAAGAAATGAAGCCCAAAAATTGAATGAAGGGGTTGAGAATGAACATCACAAGCTGATATGGTCGTATGGGGAAACGATTTGGCGATCTAATCCGGGCAACTCACTGCTTGTTCAGTTAGATATGATTGATCAATCGCACAATCCAACATTTAAGAAAATGTACATGTGTTTGGCTACATGTAAGTGAGGGTTGTTGGATTGTTGTAGACCTGTCATTTGCTTGAATGACTATCACTTGAAGGGATCCAGGCCAGTTGCTCACAGTAGTTGGTATTGACGGGAACTATGAAATTTATCCAATTACTGTAGTAGTGGTTGACGCAGAATGTAAGGACTCTTGGATCTGGTTTTTGCAATTGTTGCTTAGGATTTAAACAATCTTTCCAGTAGAGAGTGGTCAATCCTTTCCTATTGACAAAAAGTATGGTGGATTGCTTTTGTACTATATGTTTATGTTATATGTTTTATATGAACGTTTGTCTTAGCTTGTTCATTTTTGTAAGGGTTGGTGCCAGCTATTGGTGAGTTTGCAGAGTTAGCTGCCTTAGACACTTTCATGCCAACTTAAAAAAATAATTAAGAGGCAAACTGTACAAGGATATAATGTGGAATACATCTAGAGCCACAACAGCAACATACTTTAATAGAGATACACATTATATATGGCAAATGCGGTGGCACACGCATACCTATAAGGGATTGATATGAGATTTTGGGCAAAATATGCATTCAATTCATCCCAAAGTGTGACATAAGTCTCAACAACTTGAGTAAGTTTTTAAACGCCTGCATTATACTAGCATGGGACACACCAATCGTGAATGTATTTGAGATGATAAGAAAATGCATCATGTCGAGGATAGTAATGAAAAATTAAAAGATGGCTAAGTCGGTAGACCTTTTGTGTCCTTAGATCAAGAAGAATCTTGCCAGCTACAACTTGCCTCTCGAAATTGGTTTGAGGTCAGCAATAGTAACTGTAACATCCCAGTTTTTCTTTACTTTGAAAATTATGTGAAATTAAAATTTTTTTTTTTATGAGATCAGAGTAAACCTTTCCTTTTAAACTCGAGTGTTAAATCCATGACTTAAAATCATTTCCCAATTTATCATGTTACAAAATAATAATCATTTAAAATATTTTAGCAGCAGAATCACTTTCATTTATAAAATCATTTTTATTAAAACATAGTAGAAACATTAAATAAAATAATTATTTAAAATTAATCTGTTTATATACAAAACTATTTACTCTTTAGTCTAGCTAGCCATAAGATCCATTGCGTGTAAATCCTTCATCATCTGCTTCGTATATTGTTTTTTTTTTCAAGCATATACTTATATCGCAAGACAGTAAGCTATGAGCCTAATGCTCAATAAATGATAAGAATAAAAACTATACAATGCACATGTTATGCTCTTTTCAAAACCATATTCGTTTCCATTTTCTGTTATCTTTTACCATTTTATTTCATTTACAGTCCCCGACACCTTTGGTATGGCAACTCCGACTCTGACTGAAAGCTTAGCTAGCTATTGTACGCTACAATGCACAACATGTGGCTCGGGCTCCAACCTCAGCCTACTAGCAGCCATGCCACCAAGGCTTAAACGACCTCACTAACCATTAGGTAGTTCGTCCCGGTCTTTATCCAAGAATGTATATATATAAAGGATTCAACTCCAACTGAACCATTTGTTAGCTATTGTGCATTCCAATACACAACCATTATCCTTAGGAATAAGCTGCTTTGGCTCCAACCGAAAGCTTTATTAGCTGCTGTGCAAAACATGAAGCTCGGGCTATAACATCCGCTTACTAGTGACTATGCCACTAAGGCTTAAATAGTTTCACATGTCCTTTAGTTAACAGTCTCGACTCTGACTGAAGACCAACTAACAAACTCACCATTCATTTCATTACTTTTACATTGATTCATTTTGAGTCTCTTTTTGTTTCCTTTTCAAAATCATGCATATAAACCATTTTTGTATTATTTAGAAAACCATGATGCATGATGCTCGTGAATACATATAGTATAAAACCTCTAAGCATGCTCATCTATTAAACATATTATTAAAAGAACTTAATTCTAATAAACAATAAGCAAGCAGCATTATAATTCACGAAACATGTTCAATATCTGGTAAAGTAGTAAACAATCTAAATATTTTATTAAAGCGGCAAACAAAGTCTTAATTCTTGCAATGTAGAGTCCGAAGACATACAATCACTTACCTTTGGTCCTTAGCGTGTTTAACTCCTTATTCATTTCTCGTTATTATCTTCAAAATAATTATAGTTTATTATTAATATATTTTAATATATTTATCTATTATAAACCCTAACTTTGATACCGTTAATTCCTTATCAATTACCATTTTACTGTATTTCTTGTTTATTACTACTTATCATATTTCTTGTTTATTATTAATTACCACTTACCATATTTTTTGTCTATTACTAATTACTACTTACCAAACTCCTTGTTTATTGTTAATTACGCTTTAACTAATTTCTATTTATTTATCTTTATTAATTTCATGGTTACTAAAAACATATTTTTAATTTATATATTTTTTCTTTTTATTTACTTACCTAATTTATACGTTTTCGATAGTATAATCTTCTTTAATTACATCTAGTAATTTTACCCTTGATTATTCTATCTTATTTATAATAGTTAAATCCATAATTATTATAACCAATTGATAATTATTTAATTGTCATTTTTTATTAATTATTTTATCTTTTTTATTGAACATGGATAGTACCGATCAAGAATATTCTCATGAAAGAATGTCTTTAGCAATTCTCCTTAGACATATAATCTTTTCAAATAAGTCCTTAGGGAAAGATTGGAGGGTCACAACGGTCCACATTAAATACCAATTTGTAATACCTCGAATTTTTATATTGGAAATTAATAAGAATAATTGAAAAGTAATTAAGGATATTTGGATTAATTGGAAAATTATCGGGGTATTACCAAAGACGTCATTTATCATCAAGCGATATTTGAATTAAATCGAAAATTGAATTGGGTAAAAATATGATTTGAATTAAAAAGAAAATAAAAGGAGATTTATTAGATTAGTTGAGATTAATTAAATAAAGGATTAAAGTGTGATAAGATGAGGGCTGAACCGGTTCGGTTCGGGCATGACTGGTCCGGTTCAGGTTCAACAATTAAAAGAAGAAATTTTATGTTGCGCTCTGCTGAAGAATAATCGAGGGAGAGAGGGAGCAGAGACGAGGCGAGTGAGTTGGAGACGAAGGAGGGCGAGGTGAGCTCGGGTCTACTATGACGAATGGCATTGGTAGAAGGTACTTATTCTTGATTGTCACTTTATTTACTTCTTGCTAATCGATACACATTCTCAACGTCCTGTCTTTCTTCTTGACAAACAATACTAGTGAACCCCAAGGAGAAAAGCTCAAACAAATAATCCTCTTGGTGACCAATTAGTCCAATTGAACCTTCAACTCACGTAGTTCAGCTGACACCATACGATACGAGTTTTTAGAAATAGGTTCAGTGCCAGGCTATAAGTCGATCACAAATTTGATCTCGTTGTCAGGGGGTAAACTGGAAAGATCATTGAGAAAAACATTTGGGAAGTCACGGACTATCGCAACATCTTCCAACTTAGCCTCAAGATTTGTGGTAGTATCAATTACATTTATTAGGAACACGTCACATCCATTTCTCAGCAATTTATCTGCCTTGAGCGCAGAGATTATAGCCAATTTTCCCTTTTCCTTGGTTCCTCAAAAAGTGTGCAATTCACCACTTGGAGGGCAAAAGCAGACTTCCCTCTTTTTACAATTGAGAATCGCATGGTGTGAAGATAATCAATCCATTCTGATGATGATATCGTACCCCTTTAGGTCCATAATGATTAAGTCAGCCCAAAATAAACAACCATTTATCTCCACTGCATAGGCCTTAAGAATTCTGTCAGCAACTAAACGGTCACCAGAAGGCAACAACACCTGATGCATACAATTCACACTACTGGAGAAACAATTTGCCCGTCCATAGAACTTCGTTGAAGTAAAAGGGTGCATAGCTCCCAAATCAAATAGGATGTACGTAACATACTTATTAACATAAACTGTACCTGTCAGGATTAGGCAACTCATTTATTCTAAGGTAAAATCTCCTAATCAACTAGGGAGCAGATAGCACCAAATAGAAACAATTATTGAGTAAAATTATTTGTACCTGCCACAACTACCGGTTACTCCTCATCCTTGTTTGGATCGTACATGGAAAGAACCGGTGAGGCCACACCTCCTTGTCCACCAAGTTGGCCTAAGTAGTTTCTGACAATATGGTCTGGCTTGCCACACATATAATATTTCTCTAAGTCAGCCAAGCACTCACCACAATGGGCTTTCTTACATTTCAGACATACATTAGGTTAAAGGGCATTAGTTGTTTGTGTCATCGGTCGCTTGTCTGGTCTTGGTTGCATCCCACCATCAGAGGGCTATTTGAATTCCCAGCCCATTGACGGACCACTACGTGACTACTAGCTTGGATTGGGTTTCCACATTCTTTGACTTGCTTCTCTTTGTCTAGTTGCCATGAATTTCACCCCTTCTACTACTAGGGCTCTTGCTACAATTTTTGAATGGGGGACACCTTCAGTGTCAGCCCCAATAACTCATTTTACAATCTCAATCTTGAGCCCCTGAATAAAATGATGGACTTTGTGCTCTTTTGTGGCCACCAAATGAGGGGCAAAATGAAATAATGCTTCAAACTTCTAAGCATACTCTGATATGGTTCTCGTCAGGAGTAGGTGTTTAAATTCCATTAATTTCTAGGTACGGATGGTGTGGTTGAAATACTTTTCATTAAACAGCTCCTTGAAGTTATCCCATGTGAGAGCTCTGACATCTCACGAGGACTTAATCGTGTCCCTCATGAAATGCGCATCATGCGTCAATAAGTAGGTAGCACACTTAACCCTTTCATCCTCGCTGATCTTTGCATACACGAGCTTATTTTCTAGGGAGCGTATCCACTCCTCAGCTCTTGTAATATCTGAAATGTTCAAATTGAAACAAGGGGCCTTGAGCCATTAGAACTTTTTCCATCCTACCTCTCATGGAATCAACACTACTCGATGATTCCCATTCCTATTTCCAATGTCTTGGCCCATGAATCTTTCCATATGTTGAAAATGTTGCTCCATGCATTGAGACTGTCGCTCCATACTCTGATATTGCTGCTCCACTACTGCAGTGATACATTCAAGAGCCTTATCCCAGCCATTATTATTCTCTTACTGGTTGGCACTTGGTGTCCCTCCTCATTACATGGAATATTCCCTCTGTTTCGTCTAGCTATAACCCTATACATTTTGACATTGTAGAGCAATAAGTTGAAGGGAATTAGTTCAATAACATAAAAATAAATTTACAATCAGAGGAGTATTGCTCGATGAGTCTAGGGTTATCTACAGTCTACTGAATCCACGTGATTTGGTTAGGGCTCTGATACCAAGTGTGACACTCCGCGTCAAAATCTTTCTTAACTTAACTTTTCCTTTTTAATTATCGTATAAAAATTTTTCTTTTGTTTATTTAAAACAAGTGGGAATAAAAACATAAGGCAAACGTGGAAATCTAGTGTGCATAATTAAATCATAGTAAAAGTAGAAACATGAGATGCGTTAAATACAATTAGAGTTAAGAGCGAAAATATAACTAAATTCAAAATATGGTTTGAAAGTTAGGGTAAGAGTTAATAGTTTTACAAAACATTGTTCTCTTTCAAACCATTTCAAAATAGTGATTTCTTTCCTTCTTCTATCGAGCCATAAACTACATAGGTCGATTCATCCAAATAACGTGTAGGCTCAACGAAAAATGCATCCTCTTCTGCTCTTGAAATTATTACGTCTTGACAATTTCTTACATTACAAGTAAACAATGAGCCTAAAGTCCCAGTAAGGAGTGGGGTACGTAGTATGATATATGCATTTTATTCATTCTTTTTGAAATGGGTTCCTCCCCAAACCATTCTTCTCCTTACGTTTTGTCCTTTCGTTGATAACTTATACATCAAGCGAGAGATTGGAGGAATCCATGTTGGAGGGAATAGTATGTTCTCGATTTCTAACCACCTAGGGTAGCTAGTCTCTAACCCGATAAGGGAGCGACTTAGTCTAGACTACCTAATTATATTTGAACTACTCATTCATCCCCCAACTCCCCATTTCTTTTCCTTTCATTTATTCGTTTTCCTCACATAAATGCATATGAGTACAACCCTAGAGGTGAGACTTCCTACTTGTTTCTATTACCATGATGCATGTTAACGCAATGATAGAATTACAACTATAGAATAATGAATAAAATAACAAATAGAGCAACAAAATTAAACAACAAATATCACAACAAAATAACCTACTTCAAATTTATAGAACATAACAACAAAGAAAATGAAAATTTAACATGCTATTATACTTAGATGAAATGGTTATTTGTAACAAGATACTAAACAAACTAGGCATGCTTTACAACCATACGATAGCATGAAATAACCATAGATGTAACGAGTAAATGGAAACATGCTTAGGAATTCAACAAATTGATGGCACAAATTGAGCATAACTAGAGACAAGGTATATTCGAATAGATAAGAGTATGGTTCAATGACATTATCCCTAACTAGAGCTAACAATCTATTTTAGATTTACAGAAAATTGAACAAGTCATATTAGGGGTTGATTATGCATGGTCATATGAAAGGAAAGTAGCAACTCCTATCTAACACAAGGATTAAATAACAGTCATCAATCAGGTCTACTATATTAAAAAGCAAGGAGGATCTACAGCGCATCCCACAGAATAGAACTACTATAAATGAAGAAATTCACAGCTTATCCATACGAGACATGACATCAAATATGTCTTCAGTTCAGCTCACCAGTTCATCAATTTGTATCATAGTGCTTAATGTCAGAAAGCATAACCTAAGCCGTAACATTATCATCTCTCTATCAGACAAAGCATTTATTTGTAGTAAAGGAACATAGAATATTATCAAAGAAACTCTAATACCCTGATTTTCAATATCGAAATTGAATAAGGATAATGGGAAAGTAATTAGGGGGTATTTGAATTTATTGGATAATTATCGGGGTATTACCAAAGATGTATTCATAGGATTATAAATTAAGGAATTTATTGGATTATTAGGAATTAAACATAAGAGGATTTAATGAATAGAATATAATTAAAATAAAAATAAAATGAAGTAATTAAGAGAAGAAAGGGGATGAGGTGAACCGGTTGACACTTAACTGATTTGGGTGAAGGCAAAATGGCCTTCGACCATTTGTGAAGAACAGACAGAATCGAGAGAGAGGGAGAAAGGAGAATGATGACAAAGAGTAAGGAGAGCATGAAGATGAGGGAGCTGAGGGAGGTGCGAGGAGGAGTGTGATGCAGTGGGCATTGTCTGGTGAATGGCGAGCGACTTTGGGCTTTGGTGGTGTAGCTTCACGGGATTGGTTAGGTCGCGAGTTTAGGGCTTGGGTCATCAGGGCTACATCGAGTCGTAGCGAGCTCCAATGTTCCGTTGATTCTGGTGGCCGGCGATGGCAACAGAATGCCTATGGCAAGGAAATGGTGATGGCGTCGACGAGGCTATGATTGACGCTTTGGGTCAAAGAAGCAGGGGAACTGGCGATTTGTGCTGGCCCGGCAGTCCGATTCTAGCTTTGCTCTGGAAGAAATGATAGATGGACATGTATGGGGTGTGCTTGAGGAATGAGCGAGGCAAGGCATGTCTGTGGCAGGATAAGGGTGCTCCCTGGTGACTTGAAATGTAGAGGAGAAGGGGATGACAGGAAGGATGAGCTCTCGGGTGAAGAGTGCTCTTGAGAAATTAGAGTGACAAGGAGAGGCAGAGTTGAGAGCTCTCTGGTGGTGAGTGTAAAGACAAGAATTGTGAAGGATGGAGATGATGCTGGCCGAAGGTGAAGCTCCTTGATTGCTACGGGTCTGCTTATGATTTCTAGTAAGGAAATGTCAATTTTTGAATAAGCTATAGGTTATTTTGATAAGTGAAAAATAATGAGGAAATATTGATATGCTAATGGGATTTGATTCTGTGTTTTGTGATGAGTTTCTTATAGTGCCCTATTAGTTTACGATTAAGCTCTATAATCGATAATTGGTGCTAATGAGTTTTTTGTTGTGCCATGTTAGTTTACGATTAAACTCTATAATTGATAATTGATGCTAAAAAGTATCTATTGGATTTGGACGAAGAAAGCTCGGGGAATATCTGCTCTCTATGGAAGCTGTGGTATATGTTATATTATATACTCAGTTGTTTGGTTTAGTATTCTATGAACTCCGCTGATGGATGGTTTAATACTCTGTTGCTTGCTATTATTGGTTTTGTCAAATGGAGTCATGCTTGTTGGATTAAATTCTCATGCACTATGAAGTTAAAGTTAATTGTTCTACATGCTTTGTTAGAAATTGAATGCATTCACGAGTATCATGTATCATAAATTTTCCAAAGAATACGAAAATGGTTTTCATGCACGGTTTTGAAAAGGAAGCGAAAAACAAAAAGAAAGTACGAACGAACGATTAAGAAAAAGGGGTTGATCCGGATAAGTAATGTCCGACAACCCAAGTAATAAAAGATAAAGGTTCTTGTGATCTAGTAGGTCAAGCTTGACACATGCATAAAAGATAGGTTTCTGTGATCAAGTAGGTCAAGCCCGACACAGGTACAAAGAAAAAGAAAAGTAAAGTAAAGTAAAGTAAAGAACATGAAAAGAGAAATGGATACGGATATGGGAACAGAAATGGAAACGGATATGGAAACGATATGAGCACAAATACCGATATAGAAACGGTACGAGCACAAATACTGATATGTATATAGGAACATAAATAGAAACAGAAATGAAAACAGAAATGAGTTTTCAGAAATGGAAACAGATATGGAAATAGACATGGGAACGGATATAGAAATGCATACGATCACAGATATCGAAAAACGATACAGAAATAGAAACAAAAAGAAAGTACGAAAGTGTGAAAAGATAAAAGATAAAAGAAAGAAAAAGAAAAGAGAAACTACATACAATTTTAAAATGTCACAACATGTGCATCTATCATTTAAGTCCTATCACTTACTAAGCATTAGAATCATAGTTTATGTCTTGCAATGGATATACAAACATGAGAGAAAATGAAAAAACAGATTAAAGAGCAATTGAAGAAGGATTTGCACGGACGAGTCTTGTGGCTGGCTAGGCTAATGGTATTAAAGAGAAATGAATTTTGTAAACATAATGTCAACAACTGTTATTCTTTAAATGAACGATTTATGCTTCCGCTATGAAACGATTTAAAGTCTTCCGTTGTAAATTAAGAAAAAAATTTTATAAATAAAATCTTCTGCTATTAATAATGATTTAAAAAAAGATTTTTTTTTTAACGATCAAATTTTAAGAAAAGTACTCTGATGTTAACTTAAAAGATTTCAATAGAGACTTCCGCTATTGTTTTATAGAAAAAAAAAGAAAAAATTTAAATTTCACACGATTTGACTGTAAAAAAAAACCAGGTTGTTACAAGTGCACCATATTCTTCATCCAAAATATCCTTCACTATTTTATCTTCCACTATTACTCTAGTAAAATCCATAAAAGAAGTGAAGAAGGTTCACTTACCATAAGAACACTTGAGGTAGACAGCAGCTTGTCAATATCTAGAGCCTTCCCCCTGCTGCTTCACCTCCTTCTTATTTTTTTCCTTCACCGCTCAGCCTGTACTTTTTGTTCGAGAAAGCTCTCATTCTTCCTCTCTGTTTTTTTCTTTTAGTTATTCTTTTCCTTTTAATTCCATTCCTCTCCTTTATTTCATCTAATCCTCTTTTAATTTATATCCCATTAACTCTTAACCAAAATTTATACTTAACCAACCCCAATAATTTCTATCAATTAAATTTTCAACGATTATCCAAATAATCGTATTCCATTCAATTAATTTTTCAATTATCCTTAATTTTGCTATGTGAAATCAAGGTATTACACCTTCTCTGGTTGTGGGTACGTGTTGGGCAGTTTTGAGCAAAATGTCCCTCCTCATTGCACTTAAAACATTATTTAATTCCAAATCCACATTCCCCAAAATGATTCTTTTTGCATTTTGGGCATTGTTTTGCTTTAGATCCCTTATTGTTTATTGCAAGTCCAATCATAACATATTTTTCTTTTCCTTGTTGGCTGCCTCCTTGAATAGGTCTCTTGAGCCTCTCGTGCTAGGTTGCCCCAAATTACTTTGTTTGGTATAATAAACTTTGACTTCTTCTACTTCGAGATCCTCGGTTATTAATGTTGAATAAGTTACACCTTGCGTACCTGATATCTTTACTCAGCTGTAAATTTCAGCCTTGAGACCCTGTATGAACTGATGCACTTTATGTTCATTGTTACTTACAAGGTGTGTACCATAACGAGACAGGGATTCAAATTTATGAACTTACTCCACCACTGATCCTGTTTGTTTGTGTTGAACAAATTCTACCAATTTACTTGTCCTGACAATGCAACTAAAATATTTTTCGTAAAACGCTTCCTTAAATAGTTTCCAAGACATCTCTGGCATTATAAATAGTCTTCATCATATCCCACTGATGTCGAGCATCATTGGCTAACATATAGATAACACATAAAACCTTCTCTTCTTCCTTAATCTTTGCAAATTCAAACATGTCTTCTAATGTTCGGATCCATTCTTTAGCATGGCTCGGATCCGAGGTGTTCCCATTGAAAATGGGTAGTCTAAGTCGCATGAATCTCTCGCAACTTGAACCGGTGGTTGCATGAGGATTTCCATGTCTCATATATCTTTCGATATACTGAAATTGTTGTTCAACTAAATTGCTAAACAATTGACCATATCCTCTATTTCTTTTGCTTGCCTTTGCCTTCGCGCCATATTTTGTTTAATACCGTGTTTATATAAAAGATTACAGAAATATATAATAAAATT
Organism: Begonia loranthoides; assembly: GCA_022433065.1. Taxonomy (NCBI): domain Eukaryota; kingdom Viridiplantae; phylum Streptophyta; class Magnoliopsida; order Cucurbitales; family Begoniaceae; genus Begonia; species Begonia loranthoides. The sequence continues at coordinate 9,444,080 of CM039470.1, forward strand.
TTCTCACAATTTATACTTACAATAAAACAGTCTTGGTTTGCTTGCTTGCCTTGTAATGGAGTCTACAGAATCCAAGGCTCTGATACCTTATTTGTAACACCCCAATGTACCTCAATTATATTACTTGAACAATAGAAGTATTTATTACATTTTTTATAGCATAATAGTTCTTAATGGGTGTCAAGGAATGATCGATTCATAAATCGAAGATCAAATTGAGTTTCATAAATTTTAAATAGTTTCACTAGTTCGTTCATCATCCAACAATTTTAACATTCCATTAATCATTCATCGTTGTCAAGTAAGTCAAACCATAAAGGCATTCAACAGTCCATATTATTCAACAATCTATATTCATTCATATATCAAAACTACTAGTTCCTTTTCATTACATAAAGTACACTTAATAAACCAGCCTCCTCTACTTGTGGTTGTCATGACAAACCATGATTGCAACCTTCCAAGAGCTTCCACTGTACTCACTTCGGTCATATCAATCCATACATAATCTTCATTTCCTTCTACATCACAGGTTAGTTATGAGTTTATATACTCAGCACGTAACATAAAAATGTTGCATATAATGCAGTAAGTCAATTTTCGTTTCACTTGACAATCTAATTGTTGGACACAGTTCAAGGATCGATTTTGGCACAGCTCATTCCACCTCTTGCGGGACAACCAAATACAATCCCAGCCACATTCAATCAGTTACATATTTTATCTTTTTATTATCTTTCTTATCAGTTCATGAAGCATGAATGAGGAACAATAAATTTTCCAATAAAATGGAGTAATAATTTCGGCTAGTAAGCAGAGTAGTAAATTTCAGTAAGTAATACCAAGTAACAAATAGAGTAGAAATTTTGGCCAGTAAGGAGAGAAGTAAATTTCAGTTAGCAATACCAACAAATAGAGTAGAAATTTTGGCCACTACGTAGAGTAGTAAATTTCAGTCAGTAATACCAAGTAACAAATAGAGTAGAAACTTTCAGTCAATAACACAGGAAACAAACAAAGCAGTAAATTTCTTTCAAATCATATTTGGAAAACAATTTGCCTGCGATGTAGGCAGTTAAGCAACTAAAGTGTTACTTACTTGTCTCTTATGTGTTTCTAACCTTCTAGAGAAAAGAGAATAGTTCTTAGTTTATAATAGAAAAAATCAATTTTTTGGTGTCTTTTTACCTTCACAGTGTACCCTTATATAGTCGACGAAGTGGAGAGATTTTTCATAGGTGTTAAATTCTTCTTTGTCTATTAGGTCGGTGGTAATTCTCATTACAACACCGCATTCAGCCTATATCATAGAATTATAGCATTTAATCATGATTTGTGGTGATGTTACAGGTGCATTGTACCCACCGCTTCATCTACTTTGGATATTCGGTCATATACACAACCGAAATGCATATTTTCTCTTGTTTTTTCCCTCAAAACAACGTACCCTTTGCTATTAAGCTTCTGTGGATATGTTCCCATCCATGGAAGACACATGTCATCCTCAATGTAGGCGCTGACCCCATCTGCAGATGCCTATACTCCCATGGCATCCAACTTAATGAGCATCGACAGTTCAAACGACATCGTTCACTATTCATTGTGAACATATTTCCTACCCCGGACACATTTGCTTCCACAAGTCCACTGTTCAATGCACTCCAATTAACCAAAACAACACTATTCACTTGTCAAAACAACGATGTTCACTTGCTATTGCTGAGACCTTTCGATCCGAGAATGCCTACGCTCCTACAAGTTTATTGTTCAGCATGCGTTACGTATCCAAAAAAACATTGTTTACTTTCTTTTGTTGACACTTTACTGACCAAAACGGCGACGTTACCACTTAATAAAACATTGTTTTGGCAACTTTCACTACCATATACATATTTTACCTCCCAATGATGACGTGTTCACCTTATATTTGGCGACGTCCCTACTGCAAAGAATTTTTCTCGTTCACGAGAGCATCTTCCATTGAATCCTATAGTCCTCATTCAATCTTATTTCACGATCCGACGACCTTTACACTCCTAAACAACATCTTTTTCAACAAAACATCTTTTTGTCCTCTGCCTTCTTAATCCAATGGCTAAGATTTCTCCATATTTTTAATCCAATGCTAGTTCTTCCTTTTGAACTTCTTCGGCAGAGCATCTTCCTACAGCCATCCTCCTTTTGTCTGCTTCGGTTCTTGCTAAAATGACAACATTATCTTTTGTACCATTTTTCTTGTTAGTTTTATCTTTATTAAACCATTAATATTTATTTATTATTTATCATTTTATTACTAATTTTCATTAAACCAACAATCATTATTTATTAATAATACATATTAGCACATAGAAATTCTTCAGATGTTACAAGTAGTGCCATCGGAAATTATAGAAACACTAAAAAAATATAAAGATACTATGCTAGAATGCTTACCAAATCACTACTCCCGCGTAGGGACATTGTTAATCAAATTGAATTGATCCCAGGAACTAAGCCCCCTGCAAAAAAGCACCTTACAAAATGGTCCAACAAAAACTTATGGAATTGAGAAAACAACTTGATGAACTACTTGAGGCAGATTTCATTAGACCAACAAAAGCACCATTTGGAGCTCCTGTATTGTTCTAAAAGAAAAAGGACAATAGCTTGCGGTTGTGTATCGATTATAAAGCCCTCAACAAGTTCACTGTACATAACAAGTATCTAATCTCACTCATCCTAGATCTCTTTGATCAGTTGTACAAAGCAAAATATTTCACGGAGCTCGACTTGCGTTCAAGTTACTATTAAGTCAAAGTTGCTAAAGGTGATGAGCTAAAGACGACTTATGTGCATAGATATGAAGCCTTTAAATTTTTGGTGATGTCAATCGGACTGAAAAATGCTCTAGCAACATTTTGCACTCTCATGAACCAAGTATTCCATGAATTTGTAGTAGTATAACTCAATGACATCGTAGTCTGGAGTGAGAGCCTAGAAGACCATAAAGTTTGTCTTTGTCTAATTTTTTGAGAAACTGAGACAAAATCAACTATATGTAAAGAAAGAAAAATGTTCATTTGTATAGAAAAGCATTGGATTCCTTGGCCACATTATTGAGCAAGGTCATCTTCACATTGATACCGATAAGTTAAAGAAGATCCAATACTGGAAAATGCTTTAGTCATCGAATTATGTTCTTTTCTCAGACTTGAAAATTATTATAAGCGCTTTATTGAAGGATTCTCCAAGAGGACGTGATGCACCCAGGGATACGAAACTTGGAAGAATCCCTTGAGGCTGGCGGTTACATGGCTAGAGATACAAAATAGCCACTTCCAAATTATGTAACTTACTCGTTTGTCTTTTAATCAGCATAAAAATTGAACCACAACAACTTTCACAAAAGAGGAGAATGTCTTCCAAAAATCACGCAAAAAATTCCAACCAGAGATAGAGATATGCAATTGCAAAAATGATTGCCTGAAAGGGTACCAATATGATAGTTTCTAATCCAGAAAGGGAATAATCATAAGTCGAATGTTTCTTGTCCAAATTGCACAAAACTTTAACCACACGCCTTTTTGAATGTATACAAATAACCCTCTGAAAATCAAAATCAAATTTGCTCAGAAAAGAACTTATGCTCGAACTATTACAAGCTGGTCCAAAAAGGTACTATGGTTGAACCTTTTGACTTCAAACGAACTCCACAAGGAAGCTATCCCAACTTAGGTTGCAACAGGTCTTCTAACCCTTCTTTATGGACTTCCACCTCTGGAATGAAATACAAGAAGGAGCTAGTGTAAGAGATTCTCCTCAAGACAAGCCAAGAACAAGGGTGAATCACTTGGTGGTCACACATTCTCTCAGTTTTCACCTTGACAATGGGGGTCGCTTTGAGGAGGGAACTCCAACTTCAACCAAGGTTTTCAGCTCAATTCAAATTAGTTTAGACAAACCTTTAAGGAAAGTTTAAATACCCCACAAAAAAGGTTGCCCTAATTTCACAAATTACATAAATAACCTTAAAAAACAGCTCAAAATGGTTTTGGGCTAATCAAGTATAGCTGAGAAAACCCAAACAACATTATCAATTTTTAATCCAAAATCCAAAATGACAAAACTTGCTTTCATACCACCTACTAAGGAGCTTGAAATGTCTTGAATAACTTGAGCTTGTCACGCCTTCAAATGTCTTCACAAGGCATTGTAATTCAGATGCATTCAAGGTCTCGAGTGGAGGTTTAACCACGGTTGTGTGATGGAATTCCCAAGTGATCACATGCTTTGGTTGTTCTTTATTTTTAAGATTTGGTTCACCCTCATGCCCCTCCAAGGAAGCATCTCCTACAAAATAAGAAAACATAAAAGGGTTAATGAGTCTCTTGGCCCGAGCTTTAATGACCGGTCCTTGAGGTGCATCAAGGCGGTACCTTTCACTGAGCTTTTAAAGAAATGAGTCTCTTAGGAGTGGAGTCAAGAATTTCAGACAACCTTCATTGATTTGAAAGGGGCTATAATGTAAAGTCCAGTTCTAGCTCTAGCTAATATTACTTTGCCATTTGAAATGGAAATTGATGCATCTGACTTTGCACTCAGAGTGGTCTTACTATAGAATGTTCATCATGTTGCTTATGAAAGCCACAATTTGAAGGAAGCTAAAAGAAAATACATAGCTTAGGAAAAAGAAATGTTGGTTGTGGTACACTGTCTTTGTGTTTGAAGACATTATCTGCTTGGATTCAAGTTTGTAGTAAAGACTGACAACAACGCAGTTTATCATTTCTTTGAGCAACCAAAGCTTACTGCCCAATAAATGCATTGACATGAACTAATCTTGGAGTTTGACTTCTACTTTGAGCATAAGTCGGGCCAAGCAAACATGGTAACTGATGCCCTTAGTCAAAAAGAAAAATGCACAAGTCTGTATTTATCCCAACTTCAAGCAAGTAAAGTTCCCAAGTTTATGAGAAATGGCATCCGAGATAGTGTACAAGATGACCTTACTGCTCCGGTCGTCATGCAACTAGTAAAAGAGAAGAAGACTCAGCAATTTTGGATCAAAGATGGTTAGCTATTAACCAAAGGAAGTCACCTTTATGTACCCTGGAGTAGTGATTTACGGTAAACTTTATTGCGAGAATGTCATGACACCTTATGGGCCGGTCATACAGGATGACAACAAACTTATGTTCTATTAAAGAGGGGATATTATTGACCTCAAATGAAAGATGATGTGATGCAATATACAAAAACTTGTTTGGGATGCTAACAACATAAGGTGAAAAGAGACAAAGTTACAGGTTTGCTAGAACATTACTCGTGCCCACAAGATCTTGAGAAAACATATCCCTAGACATCATCTTTAATTTGTCATCCGCTAGTGACTTTGAAGCAATCTTAGTGATCATCGACAACTTTTCTAAATATGCTAATATCATTGCTGCTCCAAGATATTGTTTTACTGAAACAACGAAACAACTCTTCTTAAAAAATGTTGTCAAGTTATGATGAATAGTTCAGAGTATCATAAACGATAGAGATACAAGATTCATCTGATCCTTTTGGGTGAAATTATTCAAGTTATTTGGATCAAGTATGAATATCTGTTCTAGCTATCACCCCCAAACTGATGGTTAGACGAACTTCAATAGCCTACTTGAAGAATATCTTCATCACTTTATCAATACTAATCCAAAGAATTGGCCAAGTCTACTTGATGTGATGCAAATTTGTTTTGACTATCAAAAGAGTTCTTCAACTAGAAGCCCATTTGAGATAGTTTGCAGATGACAATCAATTATGCCCCCACACTCTCGATCAATCATACTCAGGGAAGCGTCCAAAGGCTTATAACTTCTCTAAATAATGGAAGCAAAATGTTGAAATAGCTCATGCTTATTTAGAACGAGCCTTCAAATACATGAAGAAATGAGAAGATCAAAAACGGCAACCATTGTAGTTCAAAGTTGGAGACTTAGTATTTGTTAAGTTATTACCTAAACAACTTCGCTTTAGAGGAAAGAGAGACAAGCGACTTGTTTGAAAATATGAAGGTCTAGTCCAAGTTGTCAAAAAGATTGGGAGAGCATCTTAAAGAGTCAATCTACCTACATGGCTAAAAATCCACTCAATGATTCACGTCAGCAACTTAAAGTCATATCATCAAGATGAGGAAGACGAGAAAAGGAACAACATCACTAGATGATAGCACCTACACCCCCTATCCACTGATGTAATTTGCTGCCAATGAATGATAAAAGTTTTATTTTTAAATACAAACTCTCTTTATGTTCACTATGCTCAATGAAGTTCTTTACAATTAATTAATCTCGCTTGCATATTGCTTGCTCGTAAGACACAAAGTCTGCCCTAACGTCGTGGGCAATTAATGTTGTTGGCACACCTCATAGACTGACTCATTGTTTTCCCCAATAATGAGTGTCGTATGATCCCTCTCTAATCCCTTTGAAAGTAGGACTATGACATTTGGCGTGAAAGTATGAAAGAATAATGCATCGTCGTAAGGGTGCCTACTGATTGGAATGGGTCCGCAGAAGCATTCATATTTGCAAAAGTGTGTTGTTCGTGAAGGAATTGTACACTTGGCGGACAACTATTATCAGACAATGCAGAAGGGTGGTATCCGTGGAAGTGTTAGGATCTATGGGAGCATTCGTTTTCACAGAAGCTAGTGTGCTTGTAGCATGCATAGTGTGATATGAGTGCGTTAGATCCTACTTCAAGATTCCAAGTAAACTCAAGTGTGGTGCATTATATTGCAATTGTAAAGATTAACACGCATGATTGCTTGGCCCCCACCTTGGGAGTCCAGATGTTGGTTTTTCGTCTGCTGACCTTAACAACACAACTTTTCACCTAAGATGATCACGTGTTGTAAGAAAATGTTGCTCAGAAATATTGCATCTTAAATCCCATAGTTCTTAAATTTACTCAAGTCGATCTTCTTAATACAATGACATTGTTTATTCAACTTAAATATGATGAAAGCACTAAGTTAACTAAAGAAAAGAATGTACTCATTGTTGGTGTGCTTTTCTATTCTGTCCAACTACACCCGGTTATTTTAGAGACAAACTTATCCTCCATAACCTGCCTCAATCTCTTAGAATCATCCCATCTCTCAACAGAAGCATAAATGTTCGAAAGTAGAGATCGATACTCAACTGCATCTGGCTCTAATTCGAAGCAATGATAAGCAGCAATCTCCCCAAGCTCAACATTGTTGTGTAATCTACAAGCTTGAAGCAAAGCCCCCCAAACCTCAACATAAGGCTCCATTGGCATGCTCTTAATTAGATTGTGTGCTTCCTCTAATTGTCCAGCTCGACCTAGAAGGTCAACGATGATTGCATAGTGATCGGTTGAAGCCACCAGTCCATAGTCTTTCATAGAGTTGAAGCATTTGTAGCCTTCTTCTACCAAACCGGCATGATTATACGCAGTTAGTAGTCCAGTGAAAGTGACTAAATTTGGGCTTATTTTTTCATTCACCATCTCTTTAAATAGCGTCATTGCTTTGGAGATTTTGCCATTTATGCCACATCCAGAGATCATCGCAGAATAGGCAACCAAATCCTTCTTCCCTAAACTCTGAAACAGCTCATTTGCCTTATCTATGAGTCCACATTTTGCATACAAGTCAATGAAAGCTGTGGCCAAATGATCGTCTAATTCAATTCCAAGTTTCTTTGCATAAGACTCGATCCAAAACCCAAATTTGTAGTCACCCAACTGCGAACAAGCAGATACGGCGCTGGAGAAGGTCTTCTGATCTGGATTAATATTCAATTCTGGCTGGAGAACTTGAATAAACACATTTAAGCACTCCTCTGGTAAACTATTTTGTGCATAACAAGAAATCATGGCATTATAAAGAATCAACTCTTTCCCAACCATTTGATCAAAGAGTTCGCGAGCAGACCCTACATCACCAACCCCTGAATATCCTGAAATCATTATAACCCTCGAAACATTGTTTCGTTGGGGCATTTCATCGAACAGCATACGAGCTGATTTTATATCTCCATTCTCGACATAACCACTGATCATTATATTCCACGAAGTAGTGTTCTTCTCGACTATTTTTTCAAATAAGGAAGACGCTTCGTCCATATTTCCTTTGCCAGCATACCAAGACAACATACAATTCCAGGATACAACATTTTTTTTCGGCATTTCATCAAACAGCCTCTGTGCATCTTTTAAATATCCAGATTTCAAATAACCAGACAAGATAGAATTCCACGAGACAACATTTTTCTCAACCATATTATCGAAAACTCTCTGTGCAGAATCAATTTCCCCCAGTTTAGAATAAAAATCCACAAGAGCTGTCTGCACATACACACATCTACAAAATCCAAATCTATAAACCTGGCCATGAACATAATTTCCACCTAATTTGTGCGAAATCCTGGCACAAGCTCTTAAAGTCGACGATATAGCAAATGTGCTCGGTCGAAGGCCGAGTCTCTGCATCTGAACGTAATGCGAAAAAGCTTCTTTGAATCGGCCCTGTTGGGAGAAGAACCGGACAGTGCAGCCCCACGAAAATGCATATGGGTGTTTCGAATGATGAAGAACGAGTTGGACGTATTCCGATGTGGTTCTACAATAGCTGAGAAAGCAGCGTAGAAGACGATGAATTAGAAGAGGCTCCAAGCGATTAAGGCCGTTAAGGATGATGAGGGCTTGAATCTGTTTGAACTGACTGAAGGTAATGGAGCTGCTCAACAACGTCGTCAGCTTCGGAACTAACATGTGAATAAACGCAGTTCAGGCCATCCGGCTGGGACGAGGAAACTCCGATGATGTGATGGAAACGAACAAGTCAAGCTAGAATTAACACCAGCCGTACGTTTTGTTAATCTCATAATTTCAAATATGTTAACGGACGTAATTAATATATAGGAAAAATGACCAATTCACCGTAATTCTTTATAATTGGAGACAAACTAACTATTATCTTTTTTCTTTTATAACAAATAAACTATTGATTTATAAAAAATTGATACCGCAATCATCGTTGTCATATTTGCCGTTAATACTTTAATGACGAATCGCGATAGTTTGACAATGAACTGCAGCGGTTTGTGTGAAACCGCCGCAATTTGTCATGAGACTGTGGCAGTTTGTGACGAACCGCGACTGTTTATCATGAGACCGCGGCGGTTTGTGACGAACCGCAACAGTTTGTCGTGAGACTGCGGCGGTCTCATGACTCGCGATTTGTCTAAAATCTTTGATCTCAAATTTGAAAACTTAAACACGTGATTTTGTGCCCGAGAAAGGTGGGTCATAAGGATAAACCATGACAAATCATAGATATCTGAGAGAGCTTTGATTTGATACATTTTGAACGAACCGCGAATCATGAGACCACCGCGGTCTCATGACAAACCATCGCGGTTCGTAACAAACCGCCGTGGTTTCATGACAAACCACTGCAGTCTCATGACAAACCGCTGCATTTCGTCATGAGACAGTGCCGGTTTGTGACGAACCGCAACAATTTACGACGAATCGATGCGATTTGTCGTCAAAGCGTTAACGACAAACGTGACAGGGATAGTTGCGACGTCAATTTTCAATAGTTCAGTGATTTATTTGTTAAAAAAAAGGATAATGGTTGGTTTGTCATTAACAATAAAGGATGATGATTAATTTCTCATTTTCGCTAATATATAATTTTAGATATTTATAATTTATTTTAATTATTACATTAACAAATAAAACAAGGCATTAACCCTTGTACTACCGAATTGAGAATGAATAAGATCAGAATTATCAAGAGAAATATTAGAATTACTGGAAGAAAAGGAGAAGGAAGAGGAAAGAATGCCAAGAGGGCGGCAGAGAGGGATAGAAGAAAAGGAGAAGGAAGAGGAAAGAATGCCAAGAGGGCGGCAGAGAGGGATAGAAGTTACACAATTTTCATGCCTCGTCCTTCCTCTCTCTTCCCGTATAGACTCCCCACAACCCCCAACAGACAATGTCCACGGAGCAAGAAAAAACATCGACAAACAGAAATAGTAAGGTAAGAAAATGTTAAAACATCATGGTTCAGTAATTGAAATCTCCACAGGCTAGGTCTTCATTTTGATATGTCTTAGTTGGGCGCTTTTACTGGAGTCCCCTTTTTTCCAACAACCTTGTCCCCAAGATTTGGAAAAGAGGAACGTTAGTGATGTCCCAGGGATCTACAAATCACTGTCGAGTGACAAAATTTTTTAACCATAATTTCATTATTTTTGTCCTAAGTAACTAACGAGAAAAAATATATGCAAGATATAAAATATGTCTATTTAGCTTCCAAAAATTTTATGGAGTTTTTCAAAATGAAACATAAGTGGAAGATTAAACGCAAGTTTAAAAGATTTTTTAGACATTCCAAAACTACCAATGATCTGACATTTGAGTACTATTTGGTGTATTTGACAGCCTTAACAATCTCATATAAAAAAATATACTTGATAAAAGTTGTTGCTGACATCTCAAGCTTCACAGAATAGAGTGTTTCATTAAATTTAGAGTTTGTTTGTTATACCAAAAGGTCCCTGAATAGAGAACTTTGTTTTCTGTTAAAGAAGCTCAATTTCACTTACCCGAAATTGAAGCTCAAATCAATTTAAAGATGGGTCTAAAAGATTAACCCATAAGGTCGTTTGCAATGCTTATGAACCCTACAATGAGCGCGTCATTTGGTATTAGAGCATTTCGGAGCTACTTATCAGTTAGTGCATACGGTCTTTCCATGTTCCCATGTTGCCTCTAAAAAGGGTTACTTCTAGTAGACTTAATTCTATAAACTAAATTTTTTAAGTCCAACATTGTATTAATCACGTTAGAATCGTCAAGATAAAATAGTTGTGGAACGCACCTGCATCAATGAAATCACATTTTTTATTAGTTTCCGTGATGACTTTGGTTTTTAAGTTAGAACTTTTTTTTTTCTCCAAAGAGATCATTTTCCTTAGTCTCTATATTCTCTCAATATGCCGAGAAAATGGAAGATAACTTGCCACTTGATCTAGGGACAATAACCTTGAATTTATAACCGGTATGTTAGGTTAAGTTCGACTCATCATCAAACTTAAACCTAACTATGCATATCTACACATTGCCCTCACAATTTAATTAATTGTTAAAACTCATTTTCATTTGATCACTTAATTGGTCATGACTTAGGATGACTATTGAGATATAATTATAATTAAATATATAAGTTTGCTAAATAATTAACAAATAAATCCAATAATCTTTTACTTTAGCTATATATTTTGATTATAATAGTATATCATCAAAATTCTTTTTTTGCACATGAGTTGCTATCGTTGGCAAAAATATTTTCAAACAATCTCTTATATTAATCATATTAATATAGGATCAAAGCAGCTTTTGTCACACTTATGGTTAACTAGACCCATCAGTGGTCGAATACACCAGTATAACCAAATGACATAGATTGAGCATAAGTGTGTATCAAGGAAATTACAGACGATATGATCATTATATGTCTATTTCCTATTGGTCTGATTGAATTCTTACACGATCAACAATAATAAAAAAATTAGAGTAAAACATAAGAAACTGAAACTTTGATATGGAAAACAAAATCAAATAATAGTGTCTATTAGCCGAACATTCAAATATGAAAAAATTAAAGGCAAATAACAAACTCCCAATAAACCAATATATCATCAATTAATTTAACACTCATATTAGCATTGTGCTTATGAAAGACCTTGGATGGTAAATCCTTAGTAAGATGATCCCCAATTTTAGAGTTTGTATCTATGTGTTCAATAGACAAAGAATCACCCTAAACTCTTTGCGTAAGAGTTAGGAGCTTAATGTCTATATGCATTAACTTAGTTGAGTTTTTGTTGTTATTAGAATATAGAATATTGATTTATTGTCATCAAATAAGCTTAACGGTATTTCAATTCTCTCTAAACTATGTAAATTTAATTAATGCACAATCAAACCAATAATATAAAGAGTATAAGGAGGGATAATGCAAAAGATTTGTCAATGCAATTCAGCCAATCTTGTCTATGTCCACACTTCAAGGCACATTCTTGAAGACTCTTTCCTCTCTAACCTCTCGGTTATAATCGATTGCACTTCTGGCATCAACCAAGTCTTACACGACTGTTCTCGAACGTCGCTCTTTAAACATTCCACAAGTGAATGTCGAGGTTTGAAAGTGTAGTGCCCTGTAGTGTAAATCTTCATTTTTGTATGAAATATATTTTTATCGCCTTCAAAAATTTTTTTAATAGCAGAAGACTTTTACATAAAACATCATGTAATTTAAACATTTTGTTCATAAAATTATTTTGTGCATATAAACATTCATCAGATTGTTATACAATAACACCATCTTACATTAAAACTTTTTTATTCAAAATCTTTTATTATAAGCCATAACCATCAAACACAATTAGCGTAACAACCCCAAACGCTCCTCACGAGTATGCGCATCAACTGCCTAGTTTCCATAATAAGTCTCGTTGTATAATTCCTTTACCTACATCACAAGATTTATTTATAAGTTTAACATGTAACGACCCGATTTTCATACACTTAAAAACATTGAGATTCAAAACATTTTTTCTTTTATAATATATCGTAGCGGAAGACTTTTCATGAATAAAAACAAACATTTGAGAATACTATATTAAAATGCTTTTCATTAAACCATTTACAACTTACAAAATATGTCTTAACTTAAAACACATTTTTCCTTTCCCTTATCCTTTAGTCTAGCCAGCTACAAGATCCGCAACGCGTAATTCCTCCATCAACTGCTCCTTTTCTCGTTACCATGCTTACCTACATCACAAGTCATAATCTATAAGTATAATGCTTAGCAAGAAATGATATACAATATAAATCTCAAAGAAATGATATATAATATGAACATCATATACATTATATAAACTTCGACCATAACGGTGAACTTTGGTCGTTCCCTTCCTTTTTAACGTTTTAGGAGTGAGTAGTGCATGTTGGCCAACTCAAATCCTTCTATAGTTTAGGAAATCGTTATAGTGAACCATAACTATAATGGTGAGCCTTGGCCATTATGGTGAACCATAACCATAACAATTCCCTTTCATTATTTAGGAATTAGTGGTGATCTTCGGCCAACTAATCCTTCTCATTTTCTTAATTTTTCATTGCCGTTTTGTAATTTCTTTTAAAAAATCATGATGCATGAACATAAATGAATGCATAAAACTTAACATATCATCTAGCACATTATCAACATACGAAATCCTTAAGAGTCCACAACATAATCAATCTTTCCAACAATAATATAAACAATTCAACTTAATTTATCAAGAATAAGCATTAAACATCAAACAGCACATCAAGAGCTTAACCTCTATCAAACAACATATTAAGAACCTAACTTTTATGAAACATCATCCTCAAATAACAATAACCCCTAGCTCTTATGATGTAGCCCAAAAAGGAAAAATACAAACATTATTTCTTACCTCTATTCCCTTGAAGAAATGAGAAGACACAACTCCCTTTAGATTCCTTCTTCATCAACTTGCCTCTTCCTCTAAGTTAAAGTCTCTCCTTCTTCTTCTTCTTCTTCTTATTCTTCTTCTTCTTTGATGTACCCCAGGGCCCCCTCCCCTCACCAGCTCCCGAGCCAGGAAACTAATTGTTTATCTAACAAGCTACTATTTTGCAGGTAATCCCAAATTGATGGAGTTAGAAGAGGAGCCTTCACTTATTGATAAAGAATCACTGTGGCATGTCCTCACATGGGAGAGTTCAACCCCAAATCGGCTAGAGGATGTTTGTCATGATTTTGGTGAGCTTACCTTGATCAAGAACAACAACTCTTTATAGTTATGTTTGAGTTTAATTTCCACGTTATTAGTACTTATTTAGTGTGGCTGAATTATGACTATTGTGGGATTATTTTTTTGTGTATTTTGGATTGAGGAATGAGGTGCTCGGGTAGCTTAGAAACCTAGCCCTCATGTCCAATTTTTGCCAACACTAGGGCCATTTTTGTAATTAACCTTTTTTGGCCCTTAAGGGAGTATTTAGCCTCCCTTAATGGAAGCCCTAATCAGATTTGAAACCCCTAAGCTTGCTGCTGCAAAATCATGTGAGGAGCTCTCTCCAAACCAACCCGGTGCTCCGTTCTTGCTTCACCGCAATTCCTTTACCAAAGCTCCTCCTCTCACCGTTTCTTGTTCGATCTTGGAGAAGAGGTTCTACTAGTTCTTCCAGCATTTCTTTAGGGGAATGTCAGTGGTGTGAAGAGCTAGAAGACCAAGCAAAAACCAAGAAGGAGTGGCCTTTTCTTTGAGAGGTCCGAACTAGTCGCACATCTCGGAAGTTTGGGGTGTTGCGAACCTTGTTGGTTTGCTGTTTTCCTTTCTCTGTTTATTGAGCTATTTATTGAATAAATCTCTGGATTTGGTTTATCTTGACTGTTCTTTGAAGTATTTGATAGATTTTATTTGGTTTGGAATCGAAATATTGGAGGTGTGCTCGTTTTATTAAAAGTTTGCAAGCAGTTTTTCCGCAGTCTGATTTTCAAGCAGGGTTTTGTTTCGTTTATAGCTCTATTAATATTCCGAATTTGGTTTTGAAATTTTACGGGAGTAAACCCCTCTGGAATACAAAGATAATGGTATAATTTTGACGCCGTTTGGTTTCAATTCGTAATTTTATGGACGTTTGATTGGAGGTAGCCAGAATTGTCTATGCAGAATCTGTTTTAGGGCAAATAAATATTCCGTCCATAACTTTCGTTTCAGAACGCTTTTGATCGTGAAATTTGGAGGTCCCCTGCCTTCTTTGGTTATTCATTCTCCTCCAAATTTGGGAGCTATTGGCTTTAGACATTAGGAGTTATCGTTGTTGTATTGAGAGTGGATAGATTTAAGCATTGCCTATTGTAGATTGCCCTAGTGTTGTCTTCTTGCACTTTTGGGGCACATCATTCTTCTTCTTCTTCTTTCTCTCTCAACTCCTGTCTTACGACTCTTCCTCCAATTTTTCACAAAAGGATTATTAAATAATCCATCTACAACCTTCAAGCATGAATTGGCATCCATATATCAAAGAAATGGTGAGTCATTATAATTTCATAAAAAAAAACATGACATTTTGGTGACTTTTCGTATTACTGGTCGTTCGCTTAACATCAAATGACCGACCGCAAAATATCCTGAGACAATACTCTGTATATTCTTTAGTATACCGATAATCACCTTCTTCAATCGATCAACCGCAAAAACACAAACTTCACAATTTACATAGACGTTGGTCATTCACTGATCGACCACACATTTCCTTATTTTCAATATGTAAAGAAGATGATCGACCGCTACAAAGATGATCGACCGCTACAAAGATGATCGACCGCCATACAACAGAGAGCCCTCAATCTTTATTCAATACATTTCCAGTCGATAAAATTCCTCCATTGATCGACCGCTCTCTCCCTTATAAATTCCATAACCACCAAAATCTTCACTCTTCCATAAACCATATCATAACATTACCACATTATACCACGAAACATTATTCCAGCAATTCAATTCACTAAGCATTACTATGATAAAATCTTATAGTTACCATGATAAAATTTGGGGTATGACATAACGCTCAATAAGTAATGCATAATATAAACATGATATGCACTATTCATAAAAACGTTCGCGTTTCAATCTTCTTCTTTTCTTTCATTTGTTTTTTATTCTTGTTCTTCATCTTGACATTGAAACACGACACCAAAGGTAAAAATCATTAAGGGACAAGCCCACCAAAGCTCCAATGGGGCTGAAGCAACCAAAGCTCCATTGGTACTGCATCGCCAAAGCTTCTTCTGTATCTTGAGTTTTATCATTAATCATTCTTGATGAAAATATATGTATGTAAAATATTTTCGTTCTTTTCTTGAAAACATGATGCATGAATATGAATGTATAATCA
This sequence comes from Begonia loranthoides, assembly GCA_022433065.1. Taxonomy (NCBI): domain Eukaryota; kingdom Viridiplantae; phylum Streptophyta; class Magnoliopsida; order Cucurbitales; family Begoniaceae; genus Begonia; species Begonia loranthoides. Next base: position 9,460,064 of record CM039470.1, read on the forward strand.
TAACATATCCTTGACCAATAATATCACAACACATCCTCAAACAACACATTATCATAACTATCATAGCATAATAACAATTAATAACATCGTACCATCTTGTGATGTCGGTCATTAAGCCAAACACATGTAAACATTACTTACAACATAGCACATCCTCGATCAACCTTATCCTTGCTAACATAGCATGTATCAATCAACATTAACACTAACATCACAATATATCATCGATTAACAATATCATAATTATCATAATATAATAACAATTAATAACATTCCAACATCATGTGGTGTAGGTTGTTAAGCTAAGTACATGCAAACATTACTTGCCTTAGAGTCTTAGTATGATTCATAGTAAACTATGAATTATCTCCTTGAGTTGGAAGACCTAAAACATGTTACAATTACATGTAGTATCCAACTACACATGTTTACATTAAACATCTATAACTTTTTGTATACTTTTCCAATTCGAGTGATTCTTGAACTCATAGTTTTCTTAGATGATACTTATTAAAATATCAAATATTTTTACAAATTCAAGCTCTTTTGTCATGCATAAAATGTTCAAAACCGAACCTTATTCTCATATAATAACCTGTGTTTTATCTCACTGTTTACCATTAACTTCCAAAATTCATAACTTTCATTATATAAATCCAAATGACTTGATTCCAACACTCATAGTTCCATCAAAGTATCTATTACAACATACTAAAACAATTTTTAAATTGAAAATTCTTAAAGTTGGTCGGTGCTATCGAACTCAAAGCTGGTTAGACTCTCCCAATTTTTAACCAAGCATGATATTAGGTGTAGAAACATCTCTTTAATTGAGAAATCCTTCCATCACTTATCACCATCATGTTTATAGGATATAAAAAAGGATCTTTAAATTATAAAATCTAAGCAAAAAATCCAATTTCGTGATCCTTTATTGAAACTCTAAGCACCACCTTATAACTTTTTCATTACCTTTCTACTCATAAACTCATAAATCACTTAAACTTGAAGGATAGAACTTTACTTATCTTCAAAGAGAGTAGAGAGGAGCTGCTATTTCGTGGCTCACTTATTTACACTTTGAAGTGTCAAACCTCTCAATTTATAGAGGTACAAGGTGATTACTCAACCCCATGAGTCATTAGCTTCGACCATGAGCTACCAATCACCACCAGTGTAACATCTGAAACATTTCCTTTTCATTACTTATCTATTGCAGAAGCCTTCCCTTCCATGAATACGTTCATTATCCTAAAATTATGTCATCCATTCTATGGATACATTCCTTTCCGTGGACACATACACTTTTACAACCTCACTGTTTACAATAGACACATTCCTTAATATCCATAGACGTTCTTAAATCCAAACGATGACATTTAGTTCTTGTTCCTTACTTGCCACAGATACATTCCCTTCTACGAATACATTATTTATCCTAATACTACATTATCCATTCTGCGGATACAATCCTTTCCGTAGACATGTACACTTCTGTAACCTCACTTTTCAACGCAGACACATTCCTTAATATCCACGAATGTTCTTAAATTCAAACGATGACATTTCTTTCATGTTACTTACCTCTCGCGAACATGTTCCCTTCTGCGGATACATTTTTTTATCCAAATATGACGTCGTCCATTCTGTGGACACCTTCCTTTCCATGGATGCATTCCCTTCCACCACAACATTTCCTTCTGCGAACGCGTCATCCTATAATCAATGATTCATGGTCATTTATTGTAACGTCCCAAATTTTTTTTTATTGATGTGACAATGAAATCATGTCCTCTAAAAGAAAAAAATTGATGAATTAAAGCAGCAAAAAAATATAGTTAATATAAAATTTGACAACATATAAAACTCAAATTTATTTGAAATTAAAATACAAAGTTTCCATCCAATAATAGTCCATAAAACATGATATTTAAAACAAGGTTTTTAGAAAGCAAATAAACTTAAACGGATCAACATAGTCGCCAGACAATCTCCAAATTCACTCATGGAAACCCTTCTTCTTTGACTCGTCGATTTAAACATCTTCATTAGCTTCAATACCTACACCACAAGGTTCAAACTATAAGCCTAATGCTTAGTAAATAGAGGACTAAATTCATTATTCATGTTAAACTATTTATTCTCATGCATCTGTAAATTTACTATATTCACAATAACTATACAACAGTATCCTTGAACTATCCAACATATACAGGGAATAACAAACAAATTATTTTCCTTTAAATTCATCTTTTCTTTTCTGTTCGTCTTCTTTATCTTCTAGGGTAAGAGTAGGCTAAACTATAGATAATGGACACGACATCAACCAAGTACTCTATTTCTTGTTGAGTGCATCAACGCACAACGATCAGCATCAACCGATCTACCACGACATCGATCGAGTCTCTATTTCTTGTTGAGCGAATCAACGTACAACAACTGACACCAACCAATCTACCTCGGCATTGACCCAGTTCACTATTAGCTGCTGCGCGCATCAACGCACAACGACTGACATCAACCAATCTGCCTCGACATCAACTGTAAGCAAACAAACAAAAATCTGAATTCTCTTATTTCCTTTTAGAACAGCCTATCCTCCAGACCCATTTACATATTTTCTTTCTTCTTTTTATCTTTCATTATTCTCATCTTACATCTGAACGTACTGTGAACGAAACTTCTACATTATTGTCTAACATATTCCCAAACCAAACAACATATAACAGTAAAAAGAAGAGTATCATACTTTTACTGGAAAATAGAAACTATATCTATACAATCAGCAAAACACAGATCCTCAATTCAATCAGAACGATCTCAAATATAGAGTAACATGATTTAGCATGGAAATAGAGAAATTTAAATTATTGAAACATTAGAAACAGCCCAACAAACAATTTGGACAGAGTCCCCTAACACATTGTGATGTAGGCCGAATGGCAAAACGCACACATCTCTATGTACCTAGATTCCCGTAGCATACACTGCCAATACTTTAAACGTTATTGAATTGAAACTCCCTTTGGCCCTTTTCAAAAAAAAAAATCCCAGTTTTCCCCTATTGATCCTTCTCTCTGTCACCCAACAATTCCTTCTTTTTTATTTTTAATCCAAATGTGTCGGTACCTTTAATCTAGCTGAACAATCTCAATCCTTTCAGCTGAAAAGTCATTTGTTCCATTCCTTTTCAATGTGGGCTTCATTTATGGCAGAATGAAAAATGTTGCCCAAATTGTCAATCAGGTGAAGCATCGCACAACTTTTAAATTGCTTGGAATTTGGATGCAGAAGCATAGGTTGCCGCATCAGATGCATTGGTGTTCGCTGAGAATAGGCTCAAAGAATATTTGCCCCGCAAAACCAATCACGTACTGCCACATTGTATTCTAAAAGTGTTTCCATCTGCATATGTCATTGTTTCCTACCGCGCCATCCGCATCCAATGGTTAATAACAAACCTGATTCCTCATTCCAACCACTCACCACCTAACCGCTCCTCACAATCATTTTCGTGGATGAATTCCAATCCGCGAACTTCATCCAACTGCTGATGCTTCATCTGCTCTTCACTTCATCGATCCAACGACCAATCTTTCTCCCAAAAGGAATCTTTCTTTCCTCGAGAACATCTTCTTCTTTCCATGCCTCTGATCCGACGGTCGATGTTTCATCTGTATTTCTTCGTCCTTAATCCAACGACTAGCGTCGCTCTCAAGCAGAATCTTCCCTTTCCGCGAAAGCATCTTTTCGACCGCTTAAATGATCTAAGCCATTTCTAAACTTCATCCCACGGCTCCAATGTATCCAACAGTTAACTTTTCTTAATTTCTTAGTGCACTTCACACCAAAACGATGTTGTCTATTCTTATCAATTTCTAAGGACACTCCAATAACTTATCTATTATATAAATATTCTCCCCCTTTTTCTGATATAAATTAACTAACTTGGAGATTTAATATATTCCAAAATACGTAAATATTAAATACTATCTTTTCCTTGATAAAAATTTCATTATATTTCTGGAAAAAATTGCGGTCACTACAATCCACCCCTTATTTTAAATTTTTTCCCAAAATTTGATTACAAAAACAACTATGGATATTTTGTTCTCATATCTTCTTCTCTTTCCCATGTTACTTATTTGGATGTGTGATTCTGGCATAACACTTTTACTAATTAAATTTGCTTGTTTCTTAATTCTTTGGTCCTCGTATCCAAAATTTACACTAACCATTCTTCGTAGGTCAATGTTGGGTGGATGTCAATTCTCTCAAGTCCCACAATACTTGAAGGATCTTGCAACCATTTCCTCAGTATTGAAACATGGAACACATCATGAATTCCTCTCATTTCTAATGGTAGACTAAGTTTGTACGTTGTCTTGCCAAATCTCATAACCCCTTTTAATGGTGAAATTTTCTAAAATACTAGGTCACCTTCTTCAGATTCCAATTCCCTACTCCTATTGTCTGCATAAATTTTCTATCTGCTCTGGGCCATTAATGTAACGATCCGATTTTTTTTTATATTTAAAAATGTATAATTTTTAGAAATCGCTTAAAATTTAAAACTTTTCTTTTCCTTAAATCCTTTTGAATAGTTGAGTAGCAGAAAATTTTTCTTTCATAAAATCATTTAAGGACAATAAACAAAATCCTTTCCTTAAAACTTTTATAAACTCTTTTACAATTTAAATACTTTAAAAAAGCATTACAAACCATTTCTCTTAATCTTTTTCTTAACCTGTTCTCGTATGTACCTACATCACAAGACTTAACTAATGAGCCTAAGACTCACTAAGTGATATAAAATAAAACATGAAATACACATGCAATGCAGCTTTTAAAATTCGTATACAGTTTTCTGGTTTTTGTTTTCATTTTCATTTTCATTTTCATTTTCTTTTTCTGTTTCTATTTTCGTTTTCCTTTCCGTTTCCATTTCTGTTTTTGTTTCCCTTTTTTCGTTTTCCTTTTTTCGTTTTCCTTTTTCTTACTTATAGAACTGTGATGAACTGTAATGAACTTTAATTCTGACAGTGAACTTAGACTGTATTTATGAACTTAGGCCCTCGCGATGAGCTTGTACTATGCTGGTGACCTTTGGCCAGCATAGTGAACTTAATACTACAAATGGAATCATGATGGTGATCTTAGGCCATCATGGGTGAACTTATACCATTTTTTCTTTTCTAGATTTGGACTGCAAACGGAATCATGATGGTGAACTTAGGCCATCATGATGAACTTATACTGTTTGCCTCTTTTGTCAACATTTCGGGAATAAGCGGTGAACTTAAGCCGACTCAAACCCTCCTCATTTTCTTTAGATATTTCTCTTCACTCTTTATCTTTCTATTTTGTTTATTTATATTTCATATCCGTTTACGTTTCCTTTTAAAAAACCATGCTTAAAATCATTTTTGTAACTTTTTGAAAACCATGATGCATGAATGCTCATGAATACATATAATATCTATATCCTCAAGTATGATCATATTTAATATCATTATCCTTAACTTAAATCTAATAAACATATCATTAAAAGAACATATTTCTAATAAGTACAGTAACATGCAGCTATACATCCTCGATCAACAACAACAAATCCTTGAGCAACAGTATATCACAACCTATTAAGAATCTAGTAAACGCAATCAACATACAAGTTCTACCTCTTTCGATGTAGGCCTTTCGACAAAACACAAGCAGTATCTGTAACACCCCGAATCTTTATATCAGAATTTATTAAGAATAATTAGAAATTAAGTGAAGGTATTGGATTAATTGGATATTTATTGGGGTATTACCAAGGACGTAACCATTCGGTTATAATTTAAGAGAATTTATTGGAGGTTAATTGATGGAAATAAATTTAGGAAATGAAATTAAGAAATTTAAATCGGACCCGTAATAATCCTTTAACGACATTTGGAATAAGTTAAGAGTTACAATTTGGGTAGACTCATATGTTATACGTATAATCAACGCATGAAAATACACATGTTAAAAGTAATGTTTAATTTAAAGAATAAATCAATTAAAATGAAATAAAGAATTTAAATAAAATATAAAAAATAAAAAAAGAAAAGTAGAAGAATGGCTGAGCGACCGTTCTTCGAAAGAAAGAATTTGGCCTCTGGCCATTCCAGTACGAGCGAGCGCTCGGGAGGCAACGGGGATGGACGAGCGACGACTGGCTCATGACGTAGGTGCGACGGACTACAAGGGTTGAACAACGAGCTTTCGCGGTATAGGCGAGGTTCCAGCATGCGGCGAGCACTTTGTCGACAATCGGGTTTCACTCACAGATCTGTGATGCCGGCGCCGATAGAATGGCAACGGCGACGGGATGCGACGGCAGTGGGGCAGTGATCGTTGAGCAGCATCAGGCGTTGGCTGGAGGCTATCAATGCCTCGAGTCGATGGTTGGGGGCTTGGGTTTTTGGGCCGAGCAGGAGGGTCAGGTGGAGCAGCTTTGGCCCGGTTGCATTTCGGCCCAAACAGGTACACCTCTAGTTTTGTTCTGTAGAAATCGATAGCGTGTCGGGTGTGAGGAGCAACCTCTGAAAAGCTGTATGAAATTGTAGGATTTTGTCGGGCGTGCGGGAGAACTACACTCTCTGCCTTCTGGGAGTGGCTGAGAGTGTCTCTCTTTGTGGTGATTTACAAGAATGAGAAGGGACGAGGGAGAAAGAGTGGGAGTGTAGGGAGTCCTCTTGGCTGTTTTGTGCCGCTACTGGAATTCGAAGGCAGAGTGTACGCTGGAATTGGAGATTGGCCGAGAACAAGGAGGGAGAAAGCTGTGCTCTCGGGTTCTCTAGGGTGCTAGTCGTGAGTGACCTGCAGGTAACATCCTCCTCTAACTATGTGGGTTCGAATACGCATTGAGAATAATATTTTGTGATTTTATGGATTAGTGTTTGGGGATGGATTTTGAACGTGGGATATCTGGTTGATGCTCTATTGGGTTGTTTTTGCTTCATGGTTTTGAGAATGTAATGGATTATACTGCCTTGGTTCTATGAACTATGAAAGATAATTTAAATATGCTTATGTTGAATAAGTTATTGAACCTGTGAGTATTGGAAATGTTCTTGGTCGATGTTGTGGTGGCCGATTTGATGATAAGTGCTGATGGGTTTGTTGGTGTCTGGAAATTATGTCCTGTGATAGTTTGGGAATGTTAGTTGATAAATATTTTTTAATGAATATGCTCTATTATTGGTTGAGTTTGTGAAAGGGAATAACCTGTTGGATTTTATAGTCTGTGTAGTGTTATGAGTATTATGCTCTGCTTGTTGTTGGATTAGATTGGAACTCTGGATATTTTGAAATATATGAAAATACTCTCTGCCTTCGGGCAATTACTGGATTATTACGTTGGATTAATATTTTATGATGTTCGATTGGTGAAAATACACTCATGTTGGTGATTGTCCAAGTACTGATATGTTGGAATTGGTTAGTTAATCGGCTACGCTGGATATTCTATTGGTTTAATTATTATGTGGGTGATGTTAGGTACAAAGAAGAAGATATGGAGAATAACAACTAACTGCTATTACGCATTCAAGCTTCGAGGTAAGGAAATAGGGGTGCTTTGGCCATTGAGGCCCTACACCACAAGTGTGTGCATGAGTTTAGTGTTAGTGTTCTTAAAATGTTTAATGCTAGTTGTTAAGTAGGTTGTTTGTCTTAAAATGCTTATTATTAAAATGCTTACTGCTAGTCGCTGAGTAGTTGTTTGGTAGATGATAATGATTCCTGCTGCATTCCTTGATGATTTCCTTGAATGTTCTTTCATTGATTAGTTTGTGCATTGTATTCCGTAAATTCGGTTAAGCTCTGTGATATCTCCTTTTGATAATGTGTTCTGTTTCATTATATGTTAAGTGATGCAAATGTATTGCTAGTAGTGAATTGATAAATGAAAAAGGAGTGATAAATGATTAAAGCGTGAACCGAGAAATGCTCATTGTCTAATTACTTGTTTAATTCCACTATTGTCATTATTGATGCACGTATGCTTAGTCTCTTACTTGTTGTTACTTACTAAGCATGTAATTAATTAGGGTAATTAATTAGCATGTTAATTGACTAATGCGTACCACATTAACGGGATTTCGTGTTCAATATATCAACTAACATGTTTAAGTGGTTAACTTACATGTTTACTAGCTTGTGTAAATCGATTAACAACATGTTAATTATATAGCGTAAGTAACTTGATTAGGAACTAAGCATGTTAATTAATTAACATGCTAATGTTAATAAATTAGAATCGAATTTACAATTATTGTTCAAGCATCTTAACTAACTAGGAAAATCATCTAATTAGATCTGAGCATGATTAACGATTAATGAATTAATCTAGCAAGCATGTTTAAGGTAATTTAACTAATCCTGTAATCTAAGCATGCAAAGAACTAATGATGTAAATTGGGTCTGTAACTTAACTAAGATAATGAACTAGAACATTTAACTTATGTCTCTTGAGCATGTAAATGGATGGGGAAATTAACTAAGATACATAATTAGGATGATAAACGTATTCGATCATTGAGCATGCAAATTAACCATTTAGGATAATAATGGTACCCTCTTGAGCATGTAATTAATTAGGATAATTAACTAGACTATTAATAATAGCATGTTTTAATTAGTTAGAATAAAAGCGTGGGTAATCAACTAGAATAATAGTTACCAATTTTCAAGCATGTTTCCGTTATCCGTTGTCTAAGTATGTTTTCGTTAATTATCGTTTAAAGCATGTTTCCATGTTTAGTTAGCTTAGTTAACGAGCATGATCGTAATTCATTGTATGCTTCATTACCGTTTCTTTACTATTTGTTTACTTTCAATTACGATTATTGATTATATTCTCAATTTCAATTATAGTTGCTTTCAATTACTTTAATTCAATGCACACTTCAATTACATAATTGATGTTTTACTTTTCTAAAGAATAGAATGATAAAGAGGATGAAAGGAGAATGAAGTAAATGAGAATGAGTTAAGCGTTTCATTGACTAAGTGAATGAATGACTTATGAATGCTTTTGTTATTGTTTTTCTTGTATTGCTTATGATTCCAGGTCCTTAGCAGGTTATTTTTCGTTAAACCAAAGCATGATTTATTAAGTAGAATAAAAGCATGAAATCAATGTAGGAGCATGTTAATAACTAATTAGAATAATTGTTGAAGTATGTAAATGGACTAGGAAGTTAACTAGACTAAAGAGCTAGAATGTTAATCTTATCTCCCTTGAGCATGTAAATTGGTTAGTGTAATTAACTAGACCGAGCATGTAAACAAGATTAGATGAAAGCAAGTAACCTACCTCGAATAATAAATTAGAATAATCACCTAGAACAATGAATGTAGGATGCATGTAAAATGACTAGGAAGCATATAAAATGACTAGGAAATAAATTAGGATATGATAGTATGTTTTGACATCTCATTCTGTGTTTTCCTGTTTACGATTCAAGATTATGATCGTTCTCTGTATGTGCCTATTTCCGTTATTCCTTTTATGCGCTTTCAATTCTTGTTACTTACAATTACTTTATATGTGCACTTCAATTCCTATTAAAGTTATGTTATATGCATTGTGCGTCATGTTAGGTTGAGATCATGTTAATAGAAACCCAGTAGGGAGTACTCCCCCGGGGTGGTACCCACATGCACGAGTGAGAAAATGCTAATAACAAGAATGTTTGGGATACGCCCATCACTGAAGAAACCCTCCCGGCGGGATACGTTGGGAGGGAAGAAACCCTGAAGGTGGGATACGCCGAAAGAGGAGGACTCTTGAAGGCGGGATACGCCAGAAAGGGGATGAAAAAGGGAGTTAGAGGGCGGATGGGTAGCGGAACCAGTCCGTGGCTAGGCAAAGCCCCCAACCTTGACGGGAACGGAGATCTAGTTGCAAGTAAAAGGTTAGGTCTGGTCCACTATTCCATCCCCTAAGACCCGTCCAATCTCCAACTCGATGTACGAGTAAAGAACGAACGAAGAACGAACGAAATGAAAAGAATTGGTTTAGGTGGCCCCCATTTCAAGAAGAATTAAAGAGAGATATACATAATTGTTTTCCCCTATTTCCTTACTAAGCATTTAGGCTTACAGTTACTTGTGGTGTAGGTACAGATAACGAACAGATAATAAGTAGACGATAAACACATAATGAAGCAGGGATGGATGATTTCGCACGCACGAGACACGGGCTGACCAGGCAAAGAAAAAGATGAGTAAACGATTGTAAATCAATGATGTTTAATTGTCAAGTTTTATTTGTTAGACGTAGTGTTTAAATTGTTTAGTATTTCCTTCTTGAACGATTTCTTTACGCTTCTGCAAGATTTTAAACAAAAGGTTTTTATTTTATTATTTATGCTTCCGCACCTTGTAATTGGTTTTCCCAAACGAGTTTAAAGAAAGAGTCACTAGCGATCCGGTTAAATGCACTTTGAAACGCTTTGTTTTAAAAATAAAGAAATTTCAAATTTTTATGCATTTTAACGATTTACGAAAATCTGAGTCTTTACTGTATCACTTACCTAGCTGTCTTCAATGCACTTTACTACTTATGCTTATCCTTCGTAATACCTTCAAAATGAATAACATTTAATCATCAATACCAACTCTCCAATATCCATTTATAGAGTTCTATAAACCCTAACATTTAAAAGCTCCACATTCACACCTTCAAAGTTAACATACATATTCATAATCAATAATAACTTAAATGGTCGATAAATATCACCAGAACACTATTTCCAACATTATCCTCCATGGTAGAAGGCATTTAAACTAAATCTCAGATAAATCCCCAAACCATCAACTATCAATAAATCTCCCAACCATGATGATCAAGACAAAATTATGCCCCAATGGTAATTAAAATAGGGAAATCTCCCCAACCTGAGAACAGACATCCTAACACACTTCACGGGTTATTCTCATCACTTAAATAGGGAGCATAAAACAATTCAGTCCTATAGTTTACCAACACAGTAATCTAGCAAAGAGAAATATCACAGTCTTTATGCAAATCACCCAAAGTAGTAATTAACGAGGAAGAGAGTCAATTACCTGAAGAATCGACAAGAAGCACATAGAAGACCTCTAGCTCCTCCTACTTCAACTTCTACTTTCTTCTTTTTTTTATCTGTTCCTCCTTTCTCTCTCTGTGTTTCCATTTTCTTTCACTCTTTCTTCTCTCTCGCACTCTGTGAAAACTAGAACACCTCTCTCTCCTTCTCCCTCTTTCCTCTCTTCCTCTCACTATCTCTTTATCTTATCTCTCGCAGCAGCTACTCTTCTCCCTTTTTCTTCTTTCTTTTTCTTGTCTCTACTTCATCCTTTCATCCTCTAGAGAGCTCTCCCTCATTCTCTCTTCCTTTGTCTGTCTCTCTTTCTTCTCTGTTTCTTCTTCCTCCAAAGAGTTTCCTAGTTTCTTCTTCCTCTAGAGAGTTCCCTCATTTCTCCTCTCTTTTTCTCCCTTCTCTTGCCCACTTAGCTTTTATTTTTCTCAAAGAGCTTCTTCCTCTCTCTCCATTTTCTTCTATGTATTTCCATTTCTTCTAAAGGCTCACTGCTTGTAACGACCCAGATTTTCACAAAACCTTTAAAATACGTGAAAATTTGAAATTTCTCTTTGAAAAAAAAATAGAGCGCGCCTAAGCCGGATCGCTACTGACCTTTCGTAAAACTCGTTATAAAAATCTGAACTATGCTGAAACGTTAAAAATAAAACCATTTGAAAACATAGCGAAAGTGTAATTAAATCATTTAGAACTTAGCGAAAGCGTTAATCATTTGAATGAAATGACTAACTGAGTTAAATACACTTTAATTAAAACGTATGTTAATTACAAATTAGAAAACTTAATTAAATCTCTATTGATTATTCTTTACCCTCATTATGCCTGGCCATCCACGATTTCCCTCGCGCGTGCAAACCCATCATCCCTACTTGCTATTGTTTGTTCTTTATCTTTCGCTTCTCCTAGTCCGTGCATTCCTCTTAGTGTACTAGTACCTACATCTACACCACAAGCAACTGTAAGCCTAAAGGCTTAGTAAGGAAGAAGAGTTTAATGTTTATGACTCTCTTTAGTTCTTTTGGAATGGGGGCCACCGAAACCAATTCTTTCATTACGTTCACTGGTTCTGGGTTCTTTACTTGTACTTCGAGCTGGAGATTGGAGGTTGTCCTTTGAGATGGCATAGCTGTTTGGATTCTAACCTCCTGTGTGCATACTAGTCCATTTTTCGACTTGGTAAGGGCTATTCTAGCAGCTAGGCTAGATCCGGACTACCCATCTACCCCAACTCCCTTTTTGTCCCATTTCCAGCGTATCCTGCCTTCAAGGGTCCTCCCCTTTTGGCGTATCCTGCCTTCAGGGTTTCTTCCCTCCAGACGTATCCCGCCGAGAGGGTTTCTCTGGTGAGGGGCATATCCTGCCCATCCCGAACATTCTTTTTCTTCCAAGTGGCAATCCCTATGGATTTCTACTATCATGATGCATGACCATACATTCTCAACCTATCATGATGCATGATGCTTCACAATATAACACTCATAGGAATTGAAGTGCGCATATAAAAGAAAGTACTATAATTGAAAGCAGAACTGTAATTGAAAGCGTACACCTCATGAAATAAACACCCATAGAATAGCACACCCAGACAAGGCAATCACTACACTATACAATGAAACAGGGATAGCATGTTTAATCAATAGAACACAGTATTATAATTCATATGCTAACTCTTCTAGTTAATTTCGTAATCCATTTTCATGCTTTCTATCTTTATCGTTCTAGGTAATTAGTCTGATTAGTTATTGCTTTTATCCTGCTTCTTTTATCCTACTAACTAATCATGCTTGTTAATTAGTTAAACATGCTAGTAGATATTTATTAGTCAATTTACATGTTGAGTTCACCAATTAGTTAACTAGCATACTCATGTTCAAATAAATCAATCACCCTAGTTAAATAACATACTGTTACTTGATTTACTCCTGTTAATTTAACATACTAGTTAATTGATTAAACTAGTTACTTAACATGGATATCACTTAGTCAATTAGAAATCCTAGTTACTTTCATTTACTTGCTCAATGAAAATAGTCCTAGAAATTCAAGCAAAACATGCTTATACAAGGAAAGATGCAGAGGAATGTAACTCATAGCAGTAAAAGAATAAACAAAAAAATAAAAGAAAATCCATTCACTAAAGCATTCTCTTCTCTCGGCTTATCCCTTCCTGTTACTTCACATCTACTCTATATTTCATAACATACTTCACAATAATCACCCATCAACCAATAACATCTACAATCTCAGCACTAACAATTGAAGTATCACATAGTAATGAAAACAAACGAACAAAGTATCATTCAAAGGAAATATCACAGAACATTCATAAATCTACACAGCATCAATAAGAGACTCAAGTAGCAGTAAACAATTTACCAACAATAAGCATTCAACTAACACCAACACTAAACTCACACACCCATACTTGTGGTGTAGGGCCTCAATGGCCAAAACACACCCTTAATCCTTACCAATTTGAAGACACTAAACACCTAGGGACAGTTGCACTCCAACCTTCACGGTTCCAACAGCTCCAGCTCACTGTCACACTGCCCTCTACACTCACGTAGCTCACTCACGATCCCAGCAGGGAGCCACTCCAGCAGCTCCAATCCTCTAGCTCACTCACAATCACTTAACACCCAAGCACTCCACTCAATTTTTTTCATAGAAGCTCTCACTCTCACTCTCTCTCTCTCTCTCTCTCTCTCTCGCAGCTCCCTCTCACTCTCACTGGAATTTCCAACACAGGACAAGAAGGAATGAAGACTAAGAGGGGAAGGGAGTGCTATTACTTGGGATGGAGGGAGCACCATGATGGCTTCTAGGGGCAAGGAGGTCGGCGACCTAGCTAGAGGGTGGGGAGGCGTCGACTTCAGTCGGATTTCTATCGAATTTCTACGATTTTCTTCAATTTTCTTCTTATTTTATTCGTAGGTTTGGGCTAATTTGGACGGATGCAGACGCATAGGTCTCATCCGCATGTCGTCCGCAAGGCTAATTTTTGCAGGCTAACTCACTCTTGGGACGAGGAAAGGCGTCCTCGTCCCTGTCCATACCGTCCGCACAAGTTTCGGAAGCCATTTCACGTCCGCACTAGCGTCTGTACTAGCATCCAAAAGTGTCCTAAAATCGGATAGAGGTGAATCAGATGAGGCTTCAACTCGTCCGTATCGTCCGCGTAGCGTTTGAATTGTCCTGTTTGAGAACAGATTCGATGCGGGCGCTGTTCTTCTCATCCGCAACCATCATCCGAAACTATCCAGGTTTAGAACATATTCGATGCGGACGCTACTCTTCTCGTCCGCAACGTCCGGACCCTCGTCCGCGACTCCACTGTTCAGCGGAGTTAGGACGAGAAACCTCATCCCCAGGCTAAGGGAGACGACGCAGTGCATTTACGGACGACATAATGCGTCTGTAGTGTCATCCGCAGCGTCCGAAAACTCCCTAGATAGCCTTCCTCACCTTTTTCCCACTTAATTTCTATCCCATAACATTTCTCCCATAAATACATGTCATAAGATGGCACGTATAGATATGTCGTGTAATATCCTCCAAGCTCCAACACTTCGATTACACCACGTATACGGAAAAACATAATGGAAATACCTCTAGACTTAACGCTCAAGAACGCCCTTGGTAATACCTCGATAGTTGTCCAACTTAAAAATATCGGGGTGTTACATTGCCTCTCTTCCTCTCCATCTTTCTCTTATCTCTAGAGAGCTTTTCTCTCTTATGTCTTCCTCTCTGTCTCTCTATGTCACCTCTCCTACATATCCCCATAAACTCAGTCGCCTCGGGATCTGTATTTCCATTTGAGCCGGGTGAAGAATCACTTTAAAAATCGAACGACTCTGTTTATCATTTTAGGTACGGTATTACTAAATATTGGGGAAAAGTAGGCTTGGTTGAATGAGTTTTGTTCTCTACATAAGTATTGCCTAGATAGATGTTATTGAGAACTTGTGCTTTGACAAATGGGCTTATTTTGTATTCGCTGTGTTTAAGGGGTTATCCGAGGTTAGATATTCTGCTGAATGTTTGTGTGCTATAATCTATGTTTCTTGGATTTGATTTTTATATTTTAGTTATGGCTTGGACGCATGTTATTGGGAATAATATATTGGCGATTTGAAGAAAAGGCATCATGGTCATGTTAGGTTTATGCTCATAGTTTACTATTGGAATTTTAGAGGTTGTGATGTGATTTATTTTGCTTACTACCTTGATAATCACTATAGGATAATAAACTGTTGATTTGAGTTTCTTTGTTAGATTTGATGATGGAGACTGATTTTGTAGGCTATATTGGTGTTGTTCTAGCCTTGGAAAATTATTGTTGTTGCCTTTCTTTAATTGTTAAATGTGCGTAGAGGATTTGTTATAGTTGTGGTTTGATATTTGCATATTACATGAGAATGTTCATGTTGCATTATGATGTATGTTCATGCACGAGTCTACATTTAGGAAAGATAAAAGATTATGAAAATGTACGTAAATGGATAAGGAGGATAGGTTGCCCCAAAAGGGTGGGCCGATGGGACATTAGCCCGTTAGCTTGCTTCCAGCGCAAGCCAGAGTTGACTGGCCCAAGGTTCGCTATGTTGTTGTGCATTAGAATGCACGACAGCTAACGGAAGACTCCTAAAAGGGTGGAATCTGTCTCCTAAAAGGGTGGAGACCTTCAAAAAGGGTGGAGAAAAGTAGTGTATGCCCCACTATGGAGCCTACTCATATCTGAAAAGTAAAAGAAAGATGAAGAATAAAAAAGAAGAAAGAAAAATGTACATAAATGGTGACTGAGTACAGATTGCCCCAAAAAGGTGGGTCAGTGAGACATTAGCCCGTTAGTTTGCTTCTGGCACAACTCGGAGTTGACTGGCCCAAGGTTTGCTAGGTCATTGTGCATTAAAATGCACAACAACTAATGGAGGACTCTCAAAAAGGGTGGAGTCTGTCTCCCAAAAGGGTGGAGACCTCACAAAAGGGTGGAGAAAAGTAGTGTGTGTTTCACTGTCGTGCCTACTCACAACCAAAAAGTGAAAGAAAAATGAAAGAAAAAAAAAAGAGAAACAAAGAAAAGAAAAGAAAAATAAGTGTCACATCATGTCATGTTCACGGTCACATGCATTACTTGCTAAGTCTTAGACTTATAGATGAACCTTGCATTGTAGGTACTTGTATTACAAAGAAAATGGCAAATGCGAAGTCACGTTGAGGGAGCTTGCTCATGATGAAAACTTGGTGGTTGTTGGGTAATATCCATGGTTTCTCTCATTGGTTATAAGTTATTATTTTTATGGTTTTGTAAAGGACCATTTAAAACTCGAGCTTTGGCAAGAAATATATTTTAATTGATAAAGTCTTCCGCTATAAATATTTTATAAATAGTAGTTGGTTTTAAAGTATGGTTTTGTCATAAAAGAATTTACATAACATCGTTTTAGTATGACAGTTCAAATATATAATATTGCGAGAATTTACTACAAAATATGTTTTATAAAAAAAGAGTGTTACATGAAAAGTATATAAAATAAATATATTTTTAAATTCACAATAATTATATGTACTATTATTTATTATTTAGGGTAATTTTCAAAATGACCCTGAAGTATGGAAGTGTTTTTAACTTATAACTTGAACTTTTATTTTTGTTATTTAACACCTCAATGTTTGAGGCGTTAGCAACAAGCACCCTCAACGTTAAGGGTTCTGTTAAATGCCTCACGTGTTGGTGACTATGGAAAATTTGGTGTTCGCAAAAGTGTTGATGTTCACGAATACTTGGTTTGAGAAGCACATGTGATCGCACATGAGTTGTGTTCGCGAAATATTAAGTGTGCGCTAGATATCCGCAATGGACGAGTAGGTTTCCACAAGTACATTTGTAAATGTCTGGGATTTAAGTCCTTCTTAGAAGTGGACATGTAATATCCCGAATTTTCATTGAGCTAAACACAAGGCTTATGTGATACTTATGGGATATTAAGAACTGAATTGGACGATTTGACGATATTAGTCAAGAGAAACGTATTTGGAATAAGTGAATTATGCTACCCCAATATGTTCATAATTAGCTTAAGAAAAGGATTAAAGTTATTAGAGAATGGGTGATGATACTTGGATTTAGAAAAGATGATATCATGACTGAGTTAATGATTGGTAGTCAGTGGATTAATAAGAAAAAATGCACTTAAATATAATAACGTTGAAGTTATAAGGTTTATTCTATTTTGGAGTATATCGGATTTAATAAAAGAATAAGGTGGAAGAGTAGTTATAGAATATATACTTTAAACATTAAGGGATAAATTATGGATAGTCAGATAATTCAAGTGTTGACCAAAGAGAAAATATATTTGAACGTAATTGGACGTATTGGAATATTGTAAGGATTCTGGAAGGAATGGAAGTTTGGATATAATTGAGTATGGAAATGTGAAACATATAGTATAAGTTGGTAGATGATGTAAAAAAAAAAAATATATATATATATATAGGTTGACATATGTATGAATTGTCACGTTATTTAACGTGTGCATTTACAAAGTCTGGAGAACTATGCGAAAGTTGACATTTGATGACAGCGGTCGATCTCGGTGGTCGATCGATGAGCGTCAATCGACCAGCAGAAAATATAGAAGAATGAAATATGCAGACGTTTGCTGAAGGATGGTCAATCGTCCTACATAAAAATCGATCTGCCACAAATCTAAAACGTCGCCTCAAGATGAAAAATGTCGCTGGAACTGGAGAGTCTTCAACCTCGATGCTTCATTACTGCGTAGAATGTTATTGTTGTCACTTATTGATCTTTTGAAGGCTACTGAAAGGGCGCTGGTGAGTGGCTATTGTAACGACCCAGATTTTCTCATAAATCTCTTTTAAAAACGCGTTAAATTTTATGAAAGAAATATCAGAGTGCGAGCTAGGCCGTTAGAAAACACTTAAAAACATTGCGAAAATAATACATATGCGAAAGCATAAATATTGAAAGAAATAAACTCACCATTTAATTACAATTTATGAAAACTTAATTAAATCAAATTACAACACAATTATCTTTGCTTTTTAGAGGTTGGCCAACCACAATCCCGCTCGCGTGTAAAAGCGCTCATCAACTGTGTCGAATCTGGCGCTATCTTCTCCTATGAGTACCTACACCACGAGTAAATTGTAAGCCTAAAAAGACTTAGTAAGGAAAGGATTAACAATAATATTAGAATTCAAACAACTAATAGATAAGGAACATAATGTAAATCCCACGAACAGAACGATTAAGGAAACACGGGACTCAACCATTTACAGAAAATGACTAATATAAAGGATATTATCTAAGTTCACAAAGCTAACAAAACATACAGAATACAAATTAATCTACATTACCAATGAAGGGAAACTCTCCAGCCAAGCAATTCTATAATCACTAGTCCTGCATTCAACCAGAGGATTTACACAAATTAAGCATTCAAGGAAAGTAGAGCAGCCAACAACAGAATCAAACAACCTATCAATTAACCTATCAATTAATAGTAAGCAGTTCAAGAAATATTTGGACAACACAACAAACAACCTTTTCTATACTTGTGGGTAGGGCTTAGACGGCTGACTCTACCCTTTCCTTACCACAACCAAAGACACATCAATAGGGACACCCACTCCACAGCACATGGCAGCAGCTCCATCTTTGGACTCCAGCATCTAGCAGCTCACTCTAGCACACCTGAGAGCTTCCTCCAAGCTTGTGCCTCAACCTTAAAAAATTTCCAGAGCAGATGTTTCCTTCTAGATCTCTCTATTCTCATCTATAAAGAGAATGTTATTGTAATATGGGTTTATCAAGAATATACAATGTAGTCTCTGGAATTCTCCTTTCCTCACATGGTATCAGAGCCATGGTCGATTTCCTTTCTTTTTTTTTCTGGGTTTATTTCTTTTGGATCTCATCGTCTTCCTTCCTCCACAGTCACTGCTCCCTCCCCGCTCTTCCTAAGACCTCGCCTTCTTCTCTTGGCGCTAGATCAGCTCTTCGAACCCCATTTTCTCCGTTCTCTGTTCTTCTATTACTTTCCTGGTGAAAAAAAAAAAACCCCATCCTCTCCTCATTGTCCCCTCTGTTTACTTCTTCCTTTCTCTCACTGTTCATCTTCTCTCAGCTACAATAATGGCGGACCCAGCCCTTTATGACTTCCTTAACGAGTCTTCTTTGGCTTCAAAACCCATTTTCCGTCTTCTTTTCTCCCTGTTTCATCTCTTTGAGTTTATCTTCCTTGTTTCCATCCTCTGAGCTTCAACTATGGAGAACAACAGCCGATGTCTCGAAGATTCTGAATCCATGGCCTCCGATGAGCAAAACCCACTTCTCATTATCTCTTCCAAACCTCTTGCAGCTACTTCTATGACCCTTTCTCTCACTTCAACCACCCTTTCTCCTTCCAAAATCTCTTTCAAATCTATCATTTCTGTGAATCCCCTTCATAGCCCTCTTTCGTTGGGGCCGCGTCGCCCCTTGGATCCGTCGAATGGGGTAGCGATTCTAGAGATGCACTCTTCTTTCTCAAGAAATCCATTTCTCTCTCTCTCTAGCTTTTCGCTTTCTCTGTGTTTCTCGCTACCTTCCCACGAGAGTCTTCTATCCTCTTTCAAAACATTTCCTCTTCGTCTATTTCTCGTACTCTAATAAGGTTTCTGTTTCTTTCTTCCCTCTTCACTGTGTTGTTTAGAACCTGAAGTTCCCTGCTCCTCTGATGAGCACTGACAATTCTGCTTCTCTTCCTCTCTATAGAAGCTCTTCTTCATGCTTCAAAGAGCGAGCACAACTCCTCCATTGGAGAGAGCACGGCTCCTCCTGCAGAATCTCTCCTTAATCTACAGCTTCTCTCCTCCCTCAACAAGAGCTCCTCTACCTCTACAGGAAGTTCAACATAGTATCAAAAAGAGAGCACAGCTCCTCCTCTATCTATTGTTCAATAGAGCTCCTCCAAATCTCAGCAACAGGAAGCTCAACATGGACTAACGAAGCTCCTACCATCGACTTCTTTCCTTCGCTACCTGTCACAAGCTCTACGTCCTTCAGCCTTGCGCTTGCGGGGGAATGTTAGAATGATATCTAGAATATTCTCTATGTAACAAACTCTATAACCATCTTTCCTTTTAGATCTCTCTATTCTCATCTATAAAGAGAATGTTATTGTAATATGGGTTTATCAAGAATATACAATGTAGTCTCTAGAATTCTCTTTTCCTCACACTACCCAGCTGGAGAGGTGGACCTAGTCAAACTCGGGGTCACGGCTCGCCGTCCAAACCCGTCGGCGAACTTGCTGCCCATCGCGAGTTCGCCACTGCCGGCGCGAAATCAATGATGCATCCCGTCGAACGCCAAGCTTCGAGCACCCTAGCCAACGCCCGACCATCAGAACACAAAGGGGAAGAAAACCCGACCAACATACCTCCAATTCATCGCCGGAAAATGCCACGGCAGGAGCTCCGATCCTGAGCCCCAAATCGCGAGCCCTAGCTGCGAACCGTCGCCGCCGCCTCGCCTGGACGTCGCAGCTTGTCGTCGCCTTCAGTCATCGTTCGTCGTTCGCTCGCCGTCGACTGCGAGCTCCGATCGCCCAGCGAGCTCACTCCCTTTCTCTGTCGATGGCCCTAACACAAATCCCCTCCACCTTTTGTTTTTTTTTTTCTTCAATTAAAACAACCCACTTAATTAATTATATTTAATTGTAATTAATCCCTCCATATCATTTTAATTCTCTTCAATTAAAATAATAAAATTTCCATTTTAATATACTAACTCACTAAGTAATTAATTAATCATCCCCAAATTTTTCATTCCCATTCAAATTTAATATTTCACTAATTTAATTTATTAAAATATCCGTCAATTGATTTAATTTAGCAAATTAAATCCAATTTATTCCTTATCACTAAAATACTCGTAAGCCTAATGCTTATAACACGACCTGTAATATCCCGATAATTAAAAATATCGAGGTGTTATAGCTATTCATGTGGGTCATTTGGAAAGTTGGTAACCGCCGTGAAAATGAAGCGCTTGGTTGTCTAATCATCTAAGTGATTAATGAATGCGTTCCGTGGCCTTTTGTCTTCAGTAGGACACTGAGGAGACATTGTTGGTAGTCTATAAATAGAGGGAGAAGAGAGTAAGGTTGGAGAAAGGAAAGTCATGCGGAAGCTCTGCAGAAAATTAGAGAGAGCTTCTGCCAAAATGGTTTGAGAGAGAAAGAGAGTCTGTAATGTTTGTGAGAGTTAGCGTGAAGGTTGCTGTGAATATGCTGTAACGACCTGGATTTCTTAACCATTTTAGAAATACATTATTAATTACTAAGCAACAAGTGTTGGAATCAAACCTTTATTTTTAAAACACAAATCTTTTCATAAAAGGGTTATCAGAGTGCGAAAATCCGATCGTTACCAAAAGCTCATTTTTATCATTCATTAATTAGTGAAGAAATTTTATTTATGATTTGCGGAAGCGATAAAAATACGTTCTTAAAAGTTGCGGAAGCATAACTAAACAAAAACCCAATTTACGAAAAATTGTCATTTTGTCAAGGAAAACTATGACTAACAATTTTTAAGGAAACGTAATTTATAATATCATGTAAAGTGATAATTGAACTTTAAATGTTTGAGTTTTCAAAGATAAATCCACATACTAATCCAGATAAATACTCAATAAAGGTAAAAGGAAATTAACGTTAACAAAATAGGTTTTGACGTTAGCCCTTACAAAAAGTTTCTTTGTCTTCATCACTTAGTACCATACTACTACTCTACTGGCTTCTCCATTGGATCTACCACAGGCCCCATGGGAGTGGCCTCCTCTGCGCCTAGAAGAACCACCTCGTTACCTACACCAAAAGTAAGGACGTGAACTTATGTTCAGTAAGGAAATGGGGAATACAAATGCTTATGATTCTCTTTAGTTTGTCTTGGAATGGGGGCCACTCAGACCAATCTTTTCTTACGTATTTCGTTCGTTACTCGTCCATTGAGCTAGAGATTGGAAGAATCCATTGTGGGATAGTAGTTCTTTGTCGGATTTAGTTACCTAGGGTAGACAATCTCGCAATCCCGACAAGGGAAAGGTAATGTCATTTTTAATTTCTGTCTACCTAACTAATCCATACTTACCCCCTCATCTCCCAACTCCCTTCATTCCTCTTTGTCTTCTTTTACGTCTTTTCCTCGCTCAATGCGTATGGGTACCATCCCAAAGTGGTACCCCCTAGTTGTTTCTATTATTTTAAGTGTATGAGGACACTTCTACTATGTCTAGCACATACATAGAGACATCAAACAATAGTACTTTAAGAGATTTTCAATAAAATAGCATAACATAACACATAAGGTAAACAGGGCGCACTCATGTAGGATGCTATGATAACATGCTCACGATTAAGTTAAAATTAACTAAGCATAATTATCATTCAAATTGTTAAACAAAATAAAATCATATAGTAGTAATCTAACAACGGGATGAGCTCCACCGTCATGCAATAGCGTGCAATAATGAAATGGAATAATAGAAACATGCTTCTTAAAGGGGTAATAAACAGCAGTAAAATCTTATGACAACGAAAACGTGCAAATCCACGATTATGAATAAACTACAGCAACGAAATATTAAAAGCAGAATGAGGAACATGCTTCTAATCAAACGTAACAGCAGAAATTGTAAATATCTATGAATGCTTTTGATCAAATAAAAATGCAAGAAGTACAAGAGAGTGAACCTGCTTCTTAATAACTAAAAATAGCAGCTTTGTTCACCAGATAAAGTAGCGGGTTATGTTGAATTAACATAGTGAAACATGCTTTTAAAAGTCTAAAACGGCAATGAATAAATGATACGAGTTGATTTGTCCAACATGTTTCTTAATGAGAACAACAACAGTGAGTATCCATCGAACAACAATGAAACCTACTTAGTAACGACAATACAATAATACATATCAACAAAACAATGGAGCATGCATTCCCTTCATTTATCCTAAACATGCTGACTAAACAATTATTGAAATGAACTGTACAGCGCGTTATTTAACTAGATATGCTGGAAATATTGCAAGTACTATTCCTCAACATACAAAGAGCGAATTAGAATCACATATCATGTTATTGGTAAAAAATAATGCAGCAGAATATTATAAATAGAATAGATTGTAAATCATGCTTTTGAAGCGTAATACAAATGAATATAGGACTATGAATCACGCAACCACGTGTTGATACATTTGAGCTTTTTTGGCATTTCATGACAACATGCATAACAATGGATTAATAACGACAGATTGACAGTAGATTTTGGGGTGTCATGCATGCTTGTTAGACGACTATGAGTAGTAACTAGTAAGGAATCGAACAACGAAGCATGGCTATAAACAGTAGTGATAACGATTAACAAAGATGAAACAAGAGAGAGCATGCTTTTAATTAATTATACTGACAACAAAATAACAGCTCGTAAATGTAATACGGCAGCATAATATCCCAAATCTGTAGAAATAGACACGTTCCTTGAATGATATCCAAGGCGGTAGGAATCAATGAAAACAAACGACAAAATCATACTCGTTTAAAATCTATAGACAATGGCGAAGATATTGGGACGGAGCAGCATATTGGTAGAGTAACATGCAGTGTAATGAAGACAACAAAGAGGTATCACGAAATAACAGCGAAAAAATGCTAACTTCTAGCTTAGTTCATTTCTGCATGATGGTTGTTAGGCATTATTCATGTCTCATAACTTCTTCTACTAAGCTTGATAGTTTAGCTATACAACATACAACTACAGAGAAGCTCAAATCTTCCAGAACACGTAACCATGTAACAATTACTTATGAAAAATAATGAGAATTTATGAACAACAAAAGGGCAACAAGATATCTAACGTAAAAATGACCAAACTTCTATAGCAGAACAAAGCATTCTTGAAATGACAGAGGCTAGCATTCTCACAAGAACAAGGAAAAATCACAATCCACACACACACACACGACTACTTGGGTGTAGGGCTTCCTCAAGCCAAGACAACCCATTCCTTACATTTGAAGATGCCTCTTCCCTTAGACAGTAGCCCCTTCCTCCGTCTCCCTTCACGCCAGCTCTCCCTAGAAACCCCTTTCAGCAGGAAAACCCCCAGCTCCAAAAATGAAGAAGAAGAAATGAAGGAGCTGGAGATAAACCCAACCCAAGGAAACATCTCGTACGTCCAACAGGGGGTTGGCAGTGAACAAATCACTGTTGGTCGCCTGAGACGTGTGATTTTGTGTCAAGAAATCGAGTTTTTTATTGGTTGACGTCACTCTCCATCTGATTTTAAGTTAGTACTTTCGCTGTACGGTGAGGATTCGGATGAGATGATGCATCTAAATTCTGTTTGTACCATTCGAATTCAGAAATCAGACGGAGAAGTGATGTCCGAGATATCATCCGTGTCGTCCGAATTCGTCCAGATTTTGGACTGATTCAAACGCATACGTCCGCCTCGTCTGAGATGTTGTCCACATCATCTGAATTTGCCCAAAATTAGGATAGATTCAAACGCACAACGTCCGCCTCATCCGAAATCTCCTGAAGTAGAGAAAAATTAGGATCGGGTTGTTACATATGCTGAGTGTCTTGGTGTTTTTGATGATGGAGTTGTATGGTTATGGATAAGTTGGTATAATTAGTTTGTCATGAATCCATGAGAAGCAGAGTGTGGTGAAGAAAGAGTACGGTGAAGGGTAGAGAAAACAATTCATGGATAGAAATTATGCGAAATGATGGTAGTGTATGAGAAGTTGCGATTGTGAACAAATGGAGAAGTGTCCAAAAAGGTTCTGTGATTTGGATAAAAGGGTTCAAAAGCTAGAAACAAAAAGGGAATTCAATAAGCAACTATGAAGGGAGTACAAAAGTTTCGTGAAGGATAATGTATGTGCTAATTTCATAAAGCTAAGAACACAAGGTAAGAAATAATGGTCCAAAAGGACCTACATCGCAGGAGTAGGGTTTTTGTGTAAATTGGTATGTTAGTCTTTATTGATGGTTATCTGGTTAGGTTATATTTCTACGTTAGATTACTAACAATTGTGATGAAAATGGTTTTCTAGAAATAATATGTCAAGGATAGGAGATTAGAAGTATAACGTTATAGTGTAATAGGAACATGCTAAATGTTAATGTTATAGTTGAAGCATAGTATTGTTGTTAATTGTTTACAGTATTGTTTGCAATATATGAACTGTTGTTGTGACACACATGTAGATATGTTAATAGAATGTACGTCATACATTTCATGGGCTAATAATGAAGATAAGAATGGTGTTTCTATGTGGGTTCGGAAATTGAAGAGGTTGCTCACACTTAGAAACAGCTCGTTTGAGTAAGTTGGAAAATTGAAGAAGTTGCTCTTACTCAACTGGTGGTGAGTTCAGAAACTGAAGAGGTTGCTCTCACCTAACGGTAAAATGGTAAACGGTAATGAATGTAAATGTAGGTGGGTATGTTTTCACTGGGTTCAGAAACTCAAGAGGTTGCTCTCATCTAAAAACAAATCCAAGTGGTGAGTTTCGAAACTGAAGAAGTTGCTCTCACCCAACTTATAATGGTATATAAAACTAAAGCATGTAGAATGGTCATAGAGTTAAGGTTGCATTACATTTATTCCTTACTGGACAATAGACTCATTATTCCTCCTATGATGTAGTTATGCAAAGGATCAAAGATAGTAGCAGTTGATGAAGCATTTGTAGTTGCAGGCTTGGCGGTTGGTTAGGCTAAAAGGTTTAAAGAAGAAATGAAATGTTTGAAAGAATGACCTTGTTATGGTGTTATGTTACATTAAGTAGATTTTCAAATGATGTTAAATTATTTAAGTAGTTAAAATACAAGTCTTCCGCTGTTGCAATGTTTTAAGGTTTTACAGTACGAAATGTTTAAGTGATAAATGGTTTAACAAAAAGAAAATTATTTATGCAATTATTATTTAAGTTAGTTTTTAAATGAAAAGTCTTCCACTATGATTTTAAAAGAAAAAGTTTTCAAAAATCATGAGTTTTAAATTGAAAGAATAAACGGGATGTTACAGGACACGTGTACTTTTACCGCGGGCGCATGCACTTCCGCTGCGGATATCCACTACGGATATTTGCCCACTCACATTGTCTGCCAATCACTGTTTGCCATGTTCACATATCTTTTTGCGGACACATCTTATTCTGTAGATTCCACCTTACATCCATGGACACTATCACTTCTGTAGACACTAACGCTTCCATAGATAAACCTCATGCACGACAATTCATTCTTCTGAAACCAAGCACCCACAGTCACCCACACTTCGTTGGACATAAGCATATCTGAAGTCACCAACACTTTCACGGAAACACCAAACTTCTCTAATTCAAAAAGAGTATTCAATATAGCATGACATAAATTGTCATAGTTGACGAAACTTTTTCATTAGTTTAATTGGATAATACATTTTCGTGTGGCTAATTTGATAAAACATTTTCCTTTGGTTAATTTGATAGTACATTGTCCTCCGTTTAATTTGAGAATGCATATTCATTTAGTTAATTTGATAATAATATTTCTTCCCTCGGCAACAAACGCCTCAAACTGCCAATGAACTCCCTAGTAGTCGTTGAACTCCTCTACCTCTCAACCGTCAATTTTGCAGAGCAGTTTAGGGCACTGCTTTGTCGTTAAAGTTCATCTCTTGAGGAACCAAAAGTTTCTTTGTAACCCACAAAAAAATTTCAAGAATATTTTCATTGATGATGTGACATTTTAGAATATTATTGGAGTACTAATATAACAATTGGAAGCATAGATAGTGTGTAGTGAAGATTAATAACGTAATAAAATATAAAATTTATTAGGAAAGTTACTATAATTGAAGAAATTATCTTTTATGATAATTTTAAGTAGCATACGGAATAAGGAAAAAGCTAGTGTGATGGCCATGTTTTAATAAAATATAATATTTAGTGAATTAATTATGGAATTAGGAAACTGGCCATGGATAGGAAATAAGAATGCATAAGGTAAGGAAGTGTTGTGGGAGCATCTGCGTCCGCTGAGGTGATTTGCTTGCACAAGGAAATAAAAACACTGTGAACCGTTAGATGATGGGATTGGGAGAATGGTAGATCATTAGATGAAGGAAGTGGACATTAGCCCAAATAAGGGATATCCACCATTGGATCAAACGGTCAGGATGATGTGATAGATGATCTAAAGTCACGGGCAACACATGTTAAATTTAGGTGGATGAAAGATTGGCTGTTGAATGCAAAAAGGGGCAGACAAATATTGGTAGACATGTAGATAAATTGGTATCTACAAAGGTATTTGTGTTTGTGGAAATGAATGTGTCAGTGGAAGTGAATTGTCTACGAAGGATTGTATACATGGTAGACATCTATTGGTCAGACATTACCGAAGTATTAGAATCCACAAGAATCTAGGCGTTCGTTGAAGGGTTGGAACCTATGAATATGTGGGTATCCATGAATGAGACGATGTCATTTTGATGAAGCAACGTTTAGTGGAAGAATAGATGAAACAAAAACCATTGGATGAAGTCAAGGAACAACTAGGATCAAAGATGGAGAAAAAACGCACAAGAAGTAAAAATAAAATGATAATTTCGTGGAAGGGAATGATGCCGCGAGGGTGTGGGGGGAATGAGGATTGTTGGATCAAGTTAAAGGATGAAACATGAACCATCAGATTTAAGGAAAGAAGCTTTCACGTACAGGAAAGATTTCTCATGGAAAAGAAAGATGTTGAGCAAAAAGAGTTAAGTACAATAAAAGTAAACGGCGTCATTTTATGTTAAAGAAACATTTTTGTGGTAGCGAACATGTCCGCAACATTGTATTAAAGAGATGGAATGTCATCGTTTGGAGCTAACAAATGTCCATGGTGAACAGTGTTGTATAGGAAGGAAAGACATCTACGGACGAAGTGACGTCTGTTGCCTAGGATGATGACATCCTATTAGAATAAATAGAGTGTCTACGGATGAAAACGTATCCACGACTAGAAGTTGGAGGAAGTGACGTCTGTTGCCTAGGATGATGACATCCTATTAGAATAAATAGAGTGTCTACGGATGAAAACGTATCCACAGCTAGAAGTTGGAGGAATGAACATTGTCATTTCAGGAAGAGAACCCGCAGGAATAGTCGAGGCACAGAACTGTATGCTTTCGTGGAAAGGGAGATGTCCACGAAAGATAAAAAAGACAAAATGAAACATTGTCAAAAAGAGGAAAGTTATGCAGAATGAAGTATCCGCTGAAGCGTTGGCTTCTGTGGAAGGTTTGTGACTGCGGTAACTATGACGATCGCAAACGTAAGTATAAAGGCTTACGTGGCTGATTACCATTGGAAAAAATAGACGAAGCAGACAATTGCAATAGTAGCTTGCACATCCGCGCCTTTTGTAGACAGATTTAAATGAGTTTTTTTTTTCAGATTATTTGCGAGCTGCAACTTGATTCTTGGACTGTTAGGAAAAGATAAACTTAAAATATGATTTCTACGAGATTTTTGTACTATGAAATTCTCAGTTGGACAATCTATAAATATGAAGGGTTGGATTGAAACCCTAATCACCCTAGAGTTGTGAGGTCGAGAGGACTTTTCTCTCAAGCTCGTGGGTGGATTCTCTCCCAAGCTCTCTGAAGGTATGTGTTGGATAGATGATGTTATACAGAAATGAAGTGTAACATCCCATAACTTTTTCCGTATAAAAATTTTCTTTCTTTTAAAAACACTTGTGAGGGAAAACCAGAGTAACAAACATACAACGGAAGTCTCAGAGTAAACATACAACAGAAGTCTTTTACATTATAAATACCATAAACCAGTAGTTTTAAAACTATTTAATAAAGACAGATACAATGTTAACTTAAAATAATTTGAAGTCATTAAAAACTTGAAAACTTTTAAAACATTTAAATACGTTTATTTCATTTCCATAAGCCATAACCCCAAGGTCAATACAAACATCCAACCCGGTAATACTCCATCAGCTACGTCTTTATCAGTCTTTATCCAATCATCGGCTCCTTACCTACATCAACGGGATCTACCTATGAGCTTAAAGCTCAGTAAGTGGTATAAACGTAAAACATGAAATACACATATAACTTTTGTAATATCGTATACAGTTTTCAATTTTGCTTATCTATTACTATTCATGTCTTTTACTGTTATTTACTACTGTTCGTATACAATCTTTTGTTTCGCTTACTTGTTACAGTCTTTTACTGTTATTTATTCCATTTCTACGCCAGGCGTATCCAACCAGACCTCAAAAACCGCTAATTATTTATCTTTGGTTTCTATTCCGGGCGTATTCAACTGGACCATAAAGATAATTATTTACGTATATTCCGTTTAATTCTATTACTATATATTTTCATTTAGTTCCAATTACCCATCCAAGTGTTAGAGATGTCAACTTGACAAGGTAGAGCAGTTTATGCACAAGGTGGTCATCCCGTGGCACAAAGGTTGATCACACAGGTTGATCATGATTAACCTTCAATTCAATTCATCATCCGCCACATTTTTTTCTCCTAATATATACATTCCAAACAATATATATATCTATAAATATCTCTATCCTTAATAAATTACTCTTTCAAACTATTCAAACTTAAATTTCCAAATATATTTCACTTAACTAATGTCTTAAATTACCCGAGTTAATTCCAATAAATACTAACTCATCCTCCTAAGCTTAATATGAACATAATTTGGGGTATCATAATTCACTTCTTCCAAATATGTTTCTTTTGACCAATACCTTAATTGTTCATTCCAACTCCTAATATCCCCAAAATTATCACTTAAATCGTATGCTTAGCATAATAAAATTTCAGGATATTACACGAAACATTCCTTGAAACTATGTAGTATATAAAGTTTCATCTTTTTGTATGATTAACCTAATTCTCTTTATTTTAAGGAAAGTAAACATGTAAAACCCGAGAATTTTCAAGATGATAAATTTCACGTGTAAATTTTTTGCATTAAAATCGGTCGTAACGTTAAAAAGTTGACTCGATCTATCGCTTAGCGACCGCGTGTGAAATTTTGGTCAATTAGTCAAATCTGTAGAATTGAAAATTTCCGAATGAAAAATTAAATTAAGAAGCACAATTGGTGAATTAATTAGAGAATTAAATTGGATCGAAAAACGACGTCAGGTAATGATCAGAATAAATCAATATTGAAGATTAAATTTTGGAGATAAGTTAAATTAATATATGATACATATATTAATATATATGTATTTATATATTAAATGAATTAAAAAAATAATGATATGAAAGATTAAGGTTTAAAATGAAATAAGAAGAAAAATGATTTAAGTGTATACGAAGGAAAAAGAATAGAAGAAGGGGGAAGAAGAAAGAAAATTAGGGTTGCTGAGAGGAGCAGGGGAAATCGCGGGAGAGACGGGCTTCGGCGACGACGTCTGAGACGAACCGATGATTTCGACGACGGGAGCTGCTGTCCGTTTGAGTTTTCCGACCGCGGGCGAAGGTACATTATGTCAAACAGGAGTTCGCGGGATAGGGTTGGCCGAGAACTCCAGATTTCGGCCGACGGATCGCACGCGGGAGGACGAAGCCGTGATTGTGCAGGGTTCCGGGAGCATTCCGGTGACGACATGGCATCTCTAAAACCGAGCTTGTCTTCCGATTCCAGTGAGCAAAAACAGAACATTCTGTTCTGGTTGGTGAGAAGTCCGATTTAACTCTGCTTCAATAATGGTTTCTAGATTAATTCTGTTTTGTTTCTGTTCTGCTTGGATTCTGTTGATTGTAGTGTGGTTGTTCTACCGAATGAGATTTCTTTTTGTTTTCCATTTTGTTACTACCATTGAAGAGTGAAAATGCTAGATACTCGATTTCTGCTTTGAATGTTGCTGGATGAAATGTTGGGGCCGAGAGATTGTATTTTCTGCTCTGTTATGTTGTGTTGACAGCTTACTGGAAGTTGTCGAGGGGGTTAGCTATGTTATGTGTCTTAGTTACGGCTTGATGGACATTCTATGTTAAATTGGGTTTAGGTTCTGTTATGTCCATTGGTTTAAACTCTGTTGGTTGAAGCTGTTTTCTATCCATTTATAACACTAACAAAATGTTGAGGGTTGAGTAATGTTTAAATGATGCACCGTTTGGTTCCTTGTGACCTAAGATGAGGAGGATTGTATATTATGGGGATTGTTTTGTGTACTCACAAATATAAGAGAACTCTTGAGGAAAATAGTTGGATTAATGTTAAATGTCTTTTATTGGGATATATCACTTACTGCTTAGTGAAGAATTGTAAATGTTTTTTGGATGGCCTGTTTATGATTACTTACTGATGGAGTTAGAGAGTTCAGAGGTGGGTTTTAGAAGAGTTTGTTTACAATGTTAAGCTTAGTCTCGACCTAGGATCTCTTCACTTTTCCTCGAGACGTATTTATGAGATTCTTTTCTATGTCTAACATGTTGTAGGCTCGGACGAGTTTGATGACGTCGAGCTGGCACCCGCGGTTACTACTCCTTCGGATACGAGGAGAGATGGTCGTTGAGGTAGTGGTTTTATACCTACTTGCTTTGCATTCCCATACCATCATTTAAAAAAAAAAACTAATATTTTGTGGGTTACCACATATGCATAAAAACCGATGGGGATTGTTTGATAGCGCGTCTGATTTTATAATATCTATGTACTCGAGTTTTACACTTTTAAATTTCGTGCATAGTTTTCATGGTATGTGATATTTGTTTTGGGGGCGATGAATTCTCTTGATACTCTGGATGGTCTCGACATCATAGTATCACGAGGCTATCCCCAAAACGTCTCCTGCTGTGAGGAGATGTTTTATTTGTGCGTTGTGTGAATGATGGTATTAGGAGAAACCCCTAAACCTGATCAGGGTGTATTGATTTAAGTTTGTCGGCGCTGCGCTTAGGCTCGTTCGCAAACTTGAAATTGAGTTTATTGGCGCTGAGCTTTGGCTCGTCGGTAAACTCAAGAGGTGATTCGAGTTGTGTCTGCGCTGAGCTTTGGCTCGTCGGCAAAACTAGAGTTTATCTCGACACGAGTTTGTTGGCACTGAGCTATGGCTCGTCAGCAAACTCGGGATTTGATTCAAGTTTATTGGCGCTGAGCTTTGGCTCGTCGGCAAACTTGAAATTGAGTTTATCGGAGCTGAGGTTTGGCTCGTCGGTAAACTCAAGAGGTGATTTGAGTTGTGTTGGCACTAAGCTTTGGCTAGTCGGCAAGACTAGGGTATATCTCGACACGAGTTTGTTGGCGCTGAGCTATAGCTCGTCAGCAAACTTGAGATGTGATTCAAGTTTGTCGGCACTGAGCTTTGGCTCATCGGCAAACTTGAAATTGAGTCTAACGGCGCTGAGCTTTGGCTCGTCGATAAACTCGAGGTGATTTAAGTTGTGACGGCGCTGAGCTTTGGCTCGTCGGTAGGATTAGGGTTTATCTCGACACGAGTTTGTTGGCGCTAAGCTATGGCTCGTCAGCAAACTCGGGATTTGATTAAAGTTTGTCGGAGCTGAGCTTTGGCTCGTCGGCAAACTTGAAATTGAGTTTATCGGCGTTGAGCTTTGGCTCGTTGGTAAACTCAAGAGGTGATTCGAGTTGTGTCGGCGTTGAGCTTTGGCTCGTCGACAGGATTAGGGTTTATCTCGATACGATTTTGTTGGCGCTGAGCTATGGCTTGTTAGGAAACTCGAGACGTGATTTGAGTTGTGTCGGCGCTGAGCTTTGGCTCGTCGGCAAGATTTGCGTGACGATACGGGTTGGGTTAGTGCTGAGCTTTGTCTCGTCGGCAAACCCAGGGTGATGAGCCAGGTCTATGGACCGTCGTTGCTTCATTCTGTGCGATTGACCGGAGAAGTCCATGAGTGACCTCCTTTTTCATTGGTGATGATTTTCAGTGTGAAATCGACGAGAGTAATTTTGAGTATAGCTGTCTATGTAAACAAAGGTGTTTTTTTCGATATTTCATCGGGGTCCTTCGAGACTGGTTTTCCTTAAAAAGGATGTAAATGATTTTAAAAACATTTTGATAAAAATGCATAGCCCCTAAAAAGAATCAAAGTTTTGATTAAAAAAAAAAGGGTAAAACAAGTTTTCTCATGCGCTTGGTGGTGAGTATAAATTTTTTACTGACTTTGTCACTCATTCCTTAGACTATATTTTTCCCAAGTAGAGATTGGAACACCTAGAGTATGGACACATTGGACTCGTGGAGTTCCAGATTTGGATTGCAGCTTACTTGTTTTGCTTCATTTGGTTTATATTTTCCGCTGGTAAGAACTAATGGTTTCTGTAATATTCTATGACTTAGAAGTTTGGATGTATGGACATGGATGCACAGTTTGTTTGGATGAAATTTATATTTCCACATTTTAACTCTTGCAATTACTACGAGGACCGTGATCCATCACAAGTGGGTCACGGCTGGAAAAAAAATTTATTACAAGTCTTCTGCCTAATTGGGCGATCAGGTTCTCTCTAAGGATTGGATCGTTTGGCCCGGCATTTCTATTCGGCCCTCTTCCGGGTCGTGAAAAAACATGTTGGAGAAGATTTGGATAGTCAGACTTCATTAAAGTCTCATGGTAAGTGATGTTACTTGTGTTTGGCCTTTGACTATATCACAAAGTGTTAGGGTAGAATAGTGTTTTGATGATATTTTATTTATGATGCCTACGAGCTCCTAATCGAGGATATGATTTCTATTGGTCGTTGATCGAGGACATGTTTTTACTTTGTTCATGATGATGATATGTTGTGATGCCTACAGGCTATTGATTGAGGATATGATTATTGCTGCCATATTAACACGTTGATCGAGGATATGTTTATTGTTATGCTTATGCATGTTAGATTGTCATTATGTGTCACATATGTGTTTCATGCATCTTGAAAAATATTTTCATTAAGAAAGATAAGAATGAATGAAAGATTGAAAAACAGACTGAATATATGTAAATAGTCATTATTGGCGGGGTTTGAGCTTTGTTGTCTCATATAAAGTGGACCAAATGGTTTCACTCTCCTCTAGATAGAATTACCCACAACAACTGGACTGTTAAGTAAAAAAAAAAAGAAAAAGAATGTTGACTGAAAAAGATGGTTTTTACAAATTGCATCTCATAGTCATGTGTCAAATGCATCTTTTACTGAGCGTTAAGCTCATAGGTGAACTTTGTGACGTAGATAATGATGAATTTGCTAAGGAACCTAAGGATGTGAATTAATGAGGATTGAAGTTGAGGGATAATTCTCATGGGCAAAGCTAAAGGCATTGTCGAAGTGAAATTGATCCTTTGGTGAAGATTTGACAAAAAAAAAAAGAAATGATTTTTATTTTGTTTTAATTGGTTGGATTTAAGTTCAAATATTTTATAAATATTTATATTTATTTTACGATGGGTTTTACTATGTTTGGATTTTTAAATGAGATTACTTTTAGGTCTTCCGCTGTATTGTTTAAAGATATGAATTTTATGAATGGATTTAAATGAGTTTTCTTAGAAAAACAAAAGGCATGAAAAAGGTATGTATCCTCTTTCTCTTAACCGTTAATTTCACAAAGCAGTCTAGGTCATTGCTTCCTCGTTGAAGTTCGTCTCTTGAGGAACTTGAAGTTCACTTCTCATATTTCAAATTAAAAGCAACTTCAGACGTGCATGCAAAACACATAAGGCATTTCCCGGAATTGTGGGTGTTCGCGAGTACTTAGTTTCGAAAAGATGGGTGGTCATGCATGGGGTTTATCTGTGGAAGTGTTAGTGACTGCAGAAGCGTTGGTGTCCACGAATGCGAGGTGGAATCCATAGAATGAGGTGTGTCCACATAAAGATATGTAAATGTGGTGGATAGTTATTGGCAGACAATGTGAGTGGGGGGGATATTTGTAGCAAAAATGCACACGTCGGCGGTGAAAGCGCACGTGTCCACTTATGAGAAGGATTTAAACTATAACGCACTGTAGCATTAAAACTCCTTTTTTTAACAATAAAAACTATGCGTTCGTAGAAAAACCATGTCTTTAGAAAAAATAAAACATATAGCAGATGTCTTAAAGAAAATCTCATTTGAAATCTAAGCTTAGTAAAACTCAACACTAATTAAATATTCTTTCGTATCTTTTTAAGACCATGTTGCAAAAGTGTCAACGAAAACTCTTTTAAAGTCAAACATAGTAAAACCAGTCATTGAAATAAATATAAGCATTTATAAAATGTTTTTACTTAAATCCTAACAATAATAAACATAACTTTTAATAAAAGGCTTCATGACATGTTATTAAAATCCTCTTTTCCTTCCATCCACATCCACAGGTCAATTTTGCTCTAACAACGCTTTATCTTCACCCATGAGAATTCCTCTTCAACCAAACTATCAATTGTTTCTATCATCATGTTCTTCAATAATTACATCATTACCTACATCACAAAGTTCACCTATGAGCCTAACACTCAGTAAGAGATGTATAACAAAAAAACATGACTATGAGAATGTAGCATGTGAAAATCGTGTCTTTTTCAGCCAACATAATTTTTTCTTTTTATTTCACTTTATAATCCAATCATTATGTGTAACTAAGTCTAGGGGAAAGAGTGACATCAACATCTAACTCGAATCCAGCCCATAACAATTATTTACGTTTATTTGGTCTGTCTTTCATTCTTTCTTAAAAAAATGTTTTTCATGAATGCATGAAACATACACGTAACATAAAGATGAAATCTAGCATGCATGACCATAGCAGGGCTAATTCCTCCCTTTTCTCCTTAGCCTACGGTAGCATATCCTCAACATGACTCATCATAATAGTAACAGAAACAGTAACACAAATCCTCAACAATATATTTCAACGTATACAGTACACAACCAACATGTATCATATCCTCTAACATATCTCATCATAATTGTAGCAAAAAATAGTGAACAAATCTTCAATGTAATATCTCGATGTAAACTGTAAACAACCAACATACATTATATCCTTGAACAATAGCAGTAGGCATCACAGAATAACATCATAATTCTACCTTACCTTAACACTTTGTGATGTAGACCAAAGGTCCAACTATCCAACTCATTCATACACTAAGTTTTCCTTTAAGTAAAAAGAGGTCGTTAATAAAAGAATAAACCTTAAACATTACTCACAGTCCAAGAACAACTTCGAAAACCATA
The DNA here is from genome assembly GCA_022433065.1 of Begonia loranthoides. NCBI lineage: Eukaryota > Viridiplantae > Streptophyta > Magnoliopsida > Cucurbitales > Begoniaceae > Begonia > Begonia loranthoides. The sequence continues at coordinate 9,496,464 of CM039470.1, forward strand.
TTGTCGGAAAACCTACCCTGAGAGGCTTGAAGAAAGGTTTACTTGAGAGCTTGAGAGAATGGTTCTCCAATTCTCATGGCTCTTGGTTAATTAGGGTTTCAACTCAATGTTTCTTATTTATAGATCCATTAACAGAGACTTTTGTGGGAGAAAATCTCATGAGAATCGTATCTTAAATTTATCTTTTCTTAAACAGTCTAAAGATCAAATTATAGCTCACAGAAAATCTAGAAACCAACTTATGTGAAATCTTCTCGAGCTACAGCGGACACGCAAATAGCCGTTGGGGGCGTCAGCAATAACATGGTCATCAAATGCCAATAGTCATGTCCATGTCAACCCTAACTCTTGTATTTGTGGTCATCAAAGCAATTGTGGACGCCAACACTTCTGTGGAAGCCAATGCTTCCGCAGAAACTTCAACCGTAGGTTCTTCCATCAATTTCCATCTGCCTCATGTGGTTATCCATTGCAAAAATCCCTTCCGTGAATGCCAACGCTCCTGTGGACACCCTCGTCATAGCAAAATCTATAAATCCAACAACGACGTTTCACTTGTCCAAAAGTTGTAGCGCACACCTTCCTTACTGCGGAAGCAAACACTTCCACTATAACACATTTAATAGTGGCTCACTAATCCAAACAACGTCGTTCCATAACATAAAACACTACGGTGGACACAAACGCAACCGGGAAAACACTCTAAAACGTAATGTGACTACATTCCTAACTACTTAACTCCTACCGACCAACATATTTTCCTTAGGCAAAAGAATCTTTCTCAAATCCAACGGTTTACGTTCCATCCTTAAATCCAAATACAATGGTTCCTTATTGTTCTGCATCCAAACGGCATCAAACACTCCCATGGGAGCATCTTTCTTAAATCCAATGAACCATGTTCCTTCTTCAAATTTAATGCAACGGTCCAACGACCTCCTGCATCCAAACAACATCAAGCACTCTTGCGGAAACATCTTTTTCCAAATCCACATTGATCTGAACCATTTTTAGTTTTCATCCAAGAGTCCATCTTGCATTCAATCATTCTTTACACGATATTTCCTTAATACAAAATATAAACTTTAAATCAAACATTTCCCACTAATTCTAATACACTCGGCTTTCCTAATTTCTCAATAATTTTTATTTTATTTTATTATTTATAAAATAAAATCCTTTTATTTTAACTTTTCTAATTTCAATACTTATTTAATAATTCTAATATTTTAAATCCTTCGTTAAAATTCTCCAATTGTGACAATAATTAATCTATTGAAATTCTAAATTGTCACATTATATAAAATTGATCGTGCAAATTTTTGGGTATTACATAAACTCTGGACGTTTGTACATCCACTTGCGAAAACCTACGCATCTGCTACAGATATTTGCCCCACCAACATTGTCCGCTAATCACTATCTACCACGTACACATATCTTTCCACGGACGCACCTCATTCCATGGGCATAACTCATGTGCGGCCAAGTGTCCTTCCAAAACTAAGTATCCGAGAACACCAATGCTTCTATGGTCACCAATACGTGAGACATTTAACCGACTCCCTAATATTGAGGGTGTCCATTGCTAACGCCTCAAACATTGAGGTGTTAAGTAACAAAATTAAAAGTTCAATGTATCAGTTAAAAACATCTCATACTTTAGTGGCCTTTTTGATAATTTTTCTAATTTATTATTAGTATATTGTCAATTAAATAATTAATTTTTTCCAATTAACAATTACATATAATTATAATAATTAAATTTATAATATTTTATAATTAAAGATTTTAAAATATATTTATATATAAGGTATTATAATACATTGTACACAGAGAAAAATATTAATATTATTGAAAAAGAAGAAGAAAAAAGTAAGGAGTGTTTTTTTATCCCAAATTAGAAAGATGAGATAAAAGCTAACGAGAAAAAGTTTATAAATAAGAGAGAAGATAAGTAAAGTGCAGAAAAAAGACAAAACCTTGGATCCATTTGAAATGGGTTTGACGAAATTGAGTTCTTTTTAAAGATTTAGAGTTTCATAAGATTAGCTAATTGTTACTGATGTTTCATAGTGAAATTTCTTCTAATGTCATATTATTGATACAGTTAACCAGAAATGATCTTAAGTTTAATTGAAATAAAAAGTGTTAGTCAACATTGAGAAGCTGAAACACAAATTGACTACTGCACTATTTTTTATAGTGCTGGATGGCGATTTGTTTGATGTCGTTTATACAAATGTATGAGCTATGAGATTGACACATGGGTTGATGTAGCATGATATGTTATTGTTTGAACGTATCGTTGATTAAAGATTCAGGAGCACAATTATGCCACTCACTCACTTGGAGTTAGCAACGATAATTTTCGCTCTAAAGTTATGATAGAATTAGTTATCTGGAACAAAGTTTGAGATTTCTTGGATCATAAGAATTTGAAATATCTTTTCATGTGGCTTGACTTGAATATTAAATAGAAGAATTGGATAAAATATATAGAGAATTATGATTTTATTTTGGAATACATTCTGGTAAAGCTAATGATATGACTAAAGTCTTGAGTCGTCATCATTTAGGTTCACTTTACTATTTGGTATTAGATCAATGGAATAGATCTTTACCTATTGACAAATATAATCTACAGCATCATATTGATGGTTAGATAGTTTATATCTATGATTTGGTGGAGACTCTTATTCTGATAAGGAATTGCAAAAGCTTGATAACGAGTTTAAGGAAAAATTTGATCAGTTGAAAAATGGGTATAAACATGATGCTTGGAAGGTCAGAAAATGAATTTTTGTTTTTTAAAGGCAGAGTTGAGTTATATAGTGATCCAGATTTGAGACCAAGAGTTTTAAGTACAAGTCATAAATCAAAACTTACAATTCATCCCCATTGCACAATGATTTACCAAGATTTGGAACATTAGTATTGGTCGAACAACATGAAGTGGGATATGGTTTAGTATGTAGCTAGATTTTTTACTTGTCCACATATTATGATTGACATTAGAGATATGCTAGATTATTATACTCGTACCTATTTCAAAGTTGAAATAGGATAAGTTCACTATAGATTTTGTGATCGGATTGTTAGAGAGTGTGGAGAGGTATGATGTTGTTGGCTTGTCGTTGATCAATTGAATAATTCTACACATCTTTATTCCACTGAAGATGAATTATTCTATGTCTATGTTAAGTTGGTCTTATGTGGAGGACATCATTCGATTGCTGGTTCTAAAATTGTTTTCAACATAGACACGAGATTTATGTCAAAGTTCTAAAGACCCTTATTGAGAGTTTTGGATATTGAGCTAAATTTGAGCACTACCAATCATCCTCAAATAAATGGATAGCCTGAGCGTACAATAATGACTTGAAATTTTAAATACTTATGAATGATATATAAGTGATGTGTAAAAGTAAAAACCAAGAAATTATGCCTAATTAAGGTTTGGGAATAAATTATTTTATGAAAAGTTTAGATATATTGACACAATTGAATATGCAAATGTACATGGAATTGGATGAACTTTTTAAATGATAAACTAGACATCTTAAGGAAAAGAAAGACGTTAGAATTATATAGCCAAAGTTATAACATTTTAAAATCAGACTATGTGTATGTGACGGTTATGTACGATTTTTGTCAAATACTTAATTCAGACATATTGAGTAAGAATTTGAGGATACTTTCTAATGATTAAAGTTTTCTAAAACATGTATCTATGATGTCATACAATAAAGTGTGGTCACCAATGGGGTCGTGCCACATGTTAAGCTGAAGCAAGTAGCTTAAATCGTAAATAATGAGAAGTTTAAAGGCAAATTGGTCTTTCAACTTCAATGATTATGGCCAACATGGTAAATGACCAAGGAATTCTCAAGATAATTAATGTGAAGAGGATTTTGAAGAGTCCAAAAAGGAAGGAAGAGGTGGAACTTGGTAGCTTAAACAAAAGCCTGAAAGTGTTGGAATCCAAGTAAGGAGCTCTAATCTTTAAAAAGTTATAATTTTTTGAAATTTGTATGTTATAGGTGGTAATTTTAGATTAGAATTGTTGAAATCATGGTACTGGAAGTAGGGGGTTTTATACCTACTTGCTTTGCATTCGCATACCATGGTTTTAAAAACTTAATATTTTTTGAATTGCCATATATGCAAAACTGACGGGGACTATTTGACACCACGTCTTATTTTACTATACTTACGTATACGAGTTTTACACGTTTACTTCCGTGCATATAGTTTTCATGGTATGATTGTTATCTGATTTGAGAGAAATGAATTCTCTTGAAACTTTGGATGGTCTTAGTACCAAAGTATCATGAGGCTATCCCTGGTACGTCTCTTGCTTCGTGGAGATGTTTGCTTGCACGCTATGTGGAAGAGATGGGTATAGGGCGGTGATGACTGACCCTTGGGTTTTGACTCCCATAACCTAATCAGAGTGTACTTTGATATAAGTTTGTCAGCGTTGAGCTTTGCCTCATCGGCAAACTTGTGAGGTGATTCAAGTTGTGTTGGCGTTGAGCTTTGGTTCGCCGGTAAACCAGAGGTAACGAGCTTGGTCTACGGATAGCTGTTGCTTTCTTTCAGACTCATGAGGTGTTGCTAGTGGTAGAGGCTGCCTTTCTATGCGTTTGGCTAGAGGAGTCCATGAGTGACCCTTCTTTTTCACTGGTGATAGTTTTCAGTGTGAAATCGACGAGAGTATTTTTTAGTATAGTTGTCTATGTATACAACAATATTTTTTATACGATATCTTGTCGATGCCTTTGAGGCTGGTTTTTTCCTAAAAGGATGGAAACAAGTTTTTAAATGTTTTGTTAAACATGCATAGCATTTTAACTCATAATTTTTTTTATAAAGAAAAAGTAAAACAAGTTTTACACGTGCTTTGTGATGAATATATTTCCTACTGAGTTAGTCACTCACCCGAACGACCCCTCCCCCTCCAAGTAAAGAAAGGAGAACTTAGGCTTGCACGAGATTGAGTTGATGTGATGACCCGATTTTCCATAAGCTTTTAAAATAGATGAAATTTAAAACTTTTGTAAAACAATTAAAATCCTTCATAATCAGAGTGCTAAAATCGAGCGGCAAAACCCTTTCGTTACATTCGTTACGAAAAATCATTTATCAAAACATAACGGAAGTATAAATGATTTATTAAAAATATAGCGGAAGCGAAAACAAAGTATTTAAGAAATGCTAAGTAAATCATTACGTTTACAAACACTTTACTCGTCTTTTGCCTGACCAGCCACAAGCTCTGCCCGTATAAACCTTTCATAAACTGCTTTGTATTTTGTTCATCATTCTTCTCGTCATTCACGTATACCTACATCACAAGTAAACTGTAAGCCCAAAGGCTCAGTAAAGAAAGAGAATATGCAATATGATCATGCCTCTCTTTAGTTCACTTGGAATGGGTCCGCCCCAAACCAGTCTTTTCATTACGTTTCATTCATTACTCGTACATCGAGTTGGAAGTTGAAGGAACAGTACTAGATGGAATAGTTTGATCGACTTCTAACCTTATGTAGAGTAGATCCGAACTACCCATTCGCCCTTCAAATTCCCATCATTCATCATCGTTCATTGCATTCGTTCATTTCACTTTCCTCACTCATGCATGTGTGAGTACCACCCCAAAGGGGCACTCCCTACGGGTTTCTATTAATATGATGTTTGACCATACATTCTCAACCTAACATGATGCATGATGCACTACAACAGTATCATTCATAAAAATTGAAGTGTGCATAAATGAAAGTAACTGAAATTAAAGGCGCATATAAAAGAATAATAGGAATTGCAAGCGCATAGCAATGAAGGCAACCAACAATAGAACAATGCACAATAGGGAACATTTACAATATTGAATACAGTAATTAACATGCCAATTATTTATTCAACTTCCTAGTTCATTTACATGCTCCCTATAATTATTATTCTATGTAATTATTCTAATCAGTTATCTAAGTAATTTACCATGCTTTGTTAACAGGAAATATCATGCTAAGGACATGTAACCAAAATCAAGATTGTAAGCAATACCAAGTAGATAATAACAAGGATAACGTAAAACACTAATTACACAATCAATGAAGCTCTTAATTCGTTCTTACTTAGTTCATCCTCTTTACATTCTAACATTGACATTAGATTATCCCCTCAGCAAATTAATTAAAACATGATAGTAAAGAAATAGTTAATAGTATGGAAATAATACAAAGCAACAAAATCTACAGCAAAGGAAATCAACTCAACAAGGAAATACAATTTTAGTTATTTATCATGCTAATCCTAATTGATTACATGTTCTATGTTCTAGTTATATATTTAGATTTTATGCTTAGTTAATTTCATGCTCGGGTATTTAATTAATTACTCTAAGTTACTTTATTTGTCAAAGCATACTCATTTTATTCAAACCAATTACATGCTCAAGTAAGGTATGATTAATTTAGCTACCATTATTAACATGTTTGATTTTGTTAATTAGACATGCTAACTAGTTGATTATTGCTCATATTTAGCTAACATGCATTTCTAATTGATTCGACATGCTCAAGAGTTGATATTGCTAGTTAACATGATAATTATACATGCTTAAGTAAGTGGACATGCTAATTGATTTATTATATGAATTTCATGCTTGATTTGTGCTTGCATTAATTTCACAAAGATATCAAACTGAAACACAACTAACAACAAACAATGACAGCAAGGTAAATATATGTATAAGGAATTAAAACGATAACTACACAGCAAGTAAATATCCAATAACCCTTTAGCTCATCTTCGGACTTTACATAATCGCTTACCTTTGACTTGCTCTGCTTTCATTTCAACCATCATTTCACTATCACTTACAGGAACATCACAATGAGAAATGATAGAGTCAATCACAATAAACACAGAGAACACAATAAACAGAACCATCAACCAAGGAACTACACTACCAACCCCAAGTAATATCTACAGCAAGGTAAATCATCTCAACAAGGAAATACAGTAGCAAGACATTCAAGGAATTATCACCAAATCAACAATTATTTAACAACTAGCAGTAAGCATTTTAAGAACAATACTCTAAACTCACGAACACACTTACGGTGTAGGGCCTCCACATGGCCAAGACACGCCCAATTCCTTACCTCAATTCCTTATCGCGGTTTAGCACTTATTCATTATTCTTCCTCGTCTTTTGTACTTTCACAAATTAGTAACATTTATCATTAACTATAATCGATTAACCAATTTATAAACACGATGTCTCTTTCCTATTCTTAATTCTTACATTACTTAGTTTCGTAATATAACCTCAACTAATCGGACAATAGCTCTAGGAACACATTTAACACCCCAAAATGAAACATAATCCATATTCCAACAATTTATATCCAAGTCAACCCTATATCAATATTCTCTAATCTCATCAAGGCAGCGAATTTACAATAATATCACACAGTAGATTTTCAACAACTCCACCAACAGATTATTCCATCCAACTAGATTACAATTATTTATTCTAAGTTGGCAGGGTTATACACAATCCTAAAACACGAATTAAAGGCCAAAACAGAATCCAATTGACTAATTTCAGAGAAAGGGAAGCTCACCATATGGATAGGGCAGACTCGAGACCCCGAGCTCCAACCTCCCTTGCATCTGTTTTTGTCCTTTTTCTACTATGTTACTCATCCTCTCTCCTGCTTCTTCTTTTCTCCCTCACGGACTCTATCTCTTGGTTTGGCGCAGTGCGGGAGCAGTTTGCTCGTTCTAGCGGGTCTAGTTATCCCGAGCCCTAGCCATGTAGTTCACCAGACCAGTTGACGACAACCCACGGATGCCCGAACTCAAGCCATCGACCTAGTGTGTTGTAGCACCTGTTCGTCGTGGGCAGTTCACTCGCTCGCTGGATGCCGACTCGTCGTTGATTGTCGCTCTCTCCCTATATCTTGCCCTTTCTCTCTCTTTCGTGGCCTCCCTCTCTATAACGACCCAGATTTTCGTAAATCCTTTAAAACACGTAAAAATTTAAATTTTCTCTTTAAAACAAATAAGAGCTCGCCTAAAACCGGATCGCTACCAACCGTTCATAAAACTCGATATAAAACCCCAATTGATGAATCTGTGCGGAAGCATAAATAATAAAATCATTGTTATAAAACGTTGCGTAAACATAAGTAATTTAATGAAAGAACTTAATGAAAGAACTAAATAATTAACTACACTTAATTACAATCTTTTTCTCTTGTCTACTCACTTAGCCTGGCCAGCCACAATCTCGCTTGTGCAAATCCCTCATCCCTGTTTCATTGTTATCTGTTCTTTTTTTTCTTGTTATCTGTTCGTCCTTTGTACCTACACCACAAGTAATACGTGAGCTTAAAGGCTCAGTAAGAAAAAGGATTTAATGCAATTATGAAATGCCTCTCTTTAGTCTTTTCGGAATGGGGGCCACCAAAACCGATCCTTTCATTAAGTCATTAATCCGTTTATTACTTTAATTAATCTTACTTTGATCCCTTGGGATCCATTATTCTATTATTTCATTATTCCATAGTCATACTTTGAGCTAGAATTGGGAGGTTTTTTTCGTGCAATGGCATAGTGCTCGGATCTAACCTTTTACTTGCAATCTAGAACTCCCGTATCCTATGAGGGAGGGGCTCCGTCTAGATTGCAGACTACATCCGCTATCCATCCACTCCCAATTCCATTTTCTTCTTCTTTTTCTTATCCAGTTTCTGTGCCGGGCTAAGCTGACGGTACCACAGAAACCTTTATTATCTTTTATGTGTTTACCCATTTTCGTCATTTTTTCTCACTCATGCATGTGTGCGTACCACCCCGTGGCACTTCCTATTAGTCTCTATTAACATGATGCATGCTCATACATTCTCAACCTAGCATGATGCATGATACGTTATAAGATAACATTCATAAGAATTGAAGTGTGCATTGATTAAAGTAGTTGGAATTGAAAGTGCATATAAAGAAATAACAATAATTGAAAGCACACAGCAATATAATTGAAAGTACGTAACATGGAAAAATTATAAACTCGAATCAAAAGCAACAATGAACAATAAGAGACGGTAAAGTAACATGCGATGAATTACAATTAACTAAACATACTATTGTAGAATACAATTATTAAATCTATTAGTTATCCTAATAAGTTTACCTGCTCAAGTTATAACACTACTTTAGTTAATTAACATGCTCAATCTAGTTACAACTATTAATCTAGTTGGTTATTCTAATTAAATTACATGCTCAAGAGTGAATTATATTTATTTTCCTATTTAGTTATCCTAAAGTCTTAGCATATTGTGAGGATACCATTATTGTCCTAATTAGATATCTTATTTAATTTCCTGGTCCATTTACATGCTTCCTACATTTATTATTCTAGGTGATTAGTCTGATTAGTTAACCTAGGTGAGTTACATGCTCAAAACAGATTACAACTACTAAGCTGATTAGTTATTCTAAGTAATTTACATGTTCAAGGGTTGATTTAGCATGGTATGACTAGGTTAATTAATATGCTATTATTAGGTTCGTTAATTAATTAAACTTGCAAGTTAAGTTAAACTTACTAACTAATTAATCATGCTCATTATAACAAATTAGTTAACATACTCCATGCTTAGATTTAGCTTAACTAATTAATACCCATGCATAGACTTGCTAATTAGTTTACATGCTTAGTGTTAATTAATTAGTTCACATGTTTTAGGTTCATTAGTTGATTAGTTAAACTATGATAAATTGATTTAAACATGCTAGTTATCCTAGTTCATTTACATGCTCATGATGAATTACAATTATTATAGTTAATTAATTAAACATGCTAATATTGGTTAATTAACATGCCAATAAATTATTATTCTAATTGGTTGTCCTACTATATGCTTAGATTAACTAAATTGGTTAACATGTTCAATTAATTATCATTCAACTAAAGTGATTAGCATACTCAATGGATTAGCATTTATTGATTAACATTTATCTAAATTAGTTAGCAAGTGAGCATACTCGGTTAAGGAAGTAAGACGAACAAATAATGGCAGAACAATAACGAAGGGAACATAGCACAATTAATTATCAGCGAGAAATCACTACAGCTAGTAAGAAAATGAAATAACAGGGCAAAGTCATCATCAATGAAATTAATAGTTCTTTCGTACTTATCACATCATTCATCATTCCTCATTCACCATTTACTCTCTAAGCATTCTTAGGAATCACACTTACATTAAAGAAAATAAGCTAACTTTAAGGGAGATCTATACTATCAACCAATCTACACTATCAACCAAGCGATTATCTAACAGCAATGAAATCAACGAAGGAATTCACAACAAAAATTCACCCAAGGAAAACCAACGCTACCCTATCATGGAATAACATTTAAGGAAAATGACATAGCACTATAATTCTTCAGAGCATTAGCAAGACTATCACAACAAGGAAATACGACTCACGCAGCCCCACTTGTGGTGTAGGGCCTCCAAATGGTCAAGACACCCCATTTTCTTTACATCGAATCTTTAATGCGGATTAGCGCTAAATCTTTGTCCTGTATCTCTTTCCGGTACCTTCACCATTAGAAATATTTATCATTAATAATTGTAACTTACTACTATCATTCCTTTTTTTTTTGTTTAAACAACCCATTTTTCCAATATAATCCAACCAAGGAACAATCCCCCACGGTTATAGTCTAAATAGAGAACACCAATTAGATCCATTAAACCAGGTATGCAGCCAACTAACAACATATTTTACAGTGACTACCAAGTTCATTCTAACCTTCAAATTATCCCTTCTAACAACAAGCATCCAACAGATTCTAAGTGACCGAAATAGCGTAGGAGAAACCTCACCGATGCCCGAGACCAGGACAGAGGCTCCACCTCCAGCGCACACACAGCCCTCCCACAGTCTCTTTCTCCACTCTTCTCCAGCAGTACGTATCTCCTTCAGAGAGTCTCTCCATCACATCAACAATGACAGTTAGTAACCCATTCACCAAGCCAAGGAACAGAAGCCAAGTAACCAAAACAACTGAGAAGAAAATTTACCAGGAGCTCTCGGCCAGAGCTGTCCTGAGAGGAAGCCTCCAGCTCCTTCACCGTCTACATTGTCTTCACAGTTTCCTCTCTTCGTTCTCTCGGTCTCTAGCTTCATCTTATGCATTTGGCTTCACAGGGTGGAAAATGACAGAACAATTCTGTGATTTTATCTCCACACCAATCGGCCCTTCTACACCACCTAGAGTAGAGCACTCCATAATCTACTCCCTGCCATCCATAGCTGTAATGTCTCCAATTTGTCTCCCCCGTGGATTCTTGTAGAGCAAGCACCAGGAAGAGAAACCGGACCACAAGCTGGACCAGGGCCTTCAGCCGGTCCAGCTTGAATCGCCAAATCGCCCAACGACCCAAGCGACACCGGCGGCCTCCCGACACATAATCCCCACTCTCGAGCACCACACCAGCCATTCATCGCCATCCATTGCCGCCGAAGACCGACAGAAGGTCGCCGCTCATCTAGACCAGACGGCCGACACCAAAATCCAGCGACCCGAGGTTCGTACTTCATCATCCCGCAAGGTCGCCTCTCGAGCTCGAAGCCCAACGGGCGGCCAACAACGCTGGACACCACCTCCGAGCCCGATTCTGAGCTCCATCGTCGTCAGATGAACGCCCTCGCCTGATTGCCCTATCTCCCTGTCGTCTCTCCCTCTTTCTTGCGTTTCATTTGTTCTTCCTTCGTGAATGGCCGAAGGCCATTCATTTATTTTGTCAAACCGGTTCACTTAGTGAACTGGTTCATCTCCCTCCATCCCATTTTAAATTTTCCCTTTTTAAATCCAAATCCATTTTTAATCCCTCAATTAAATTTTCACTTAATATACTCTTATATTTAAATTCTAATTAATCTAATTTAATCTTTAACGAATTCTTCCCTTATTTACAAATATCTTCCCTCACTTCGTCAAATGGCCGATGGCTAGACGAAATGAGAAAGCCTGAACAGTTCTGCTACTGAACCGGTTCAGTCATTCCTCAATAAATCTTATCAAATCCCAATTATTCCATTTATTTAATCCCCCTTACATCATAATTTAATTTAGTAAGTTAACAAATCCCAAATTTTATATAATTTAATTCATTAAATTAATATATATTTTATTTGATTACGTTAATCTCCATAATATATAATCTAACAAGTACGTTCTTGGTAATGTCTTGATAGTCATCAATCTACTTAAAAATTTGGGGTATTACACTCTTCTTCCTTCTCATTTTCTTTCTTTTTTTCTTAACACTAATTGACCTAATCCTTTCCCCTTTAATTTACTTCTTAGACTGGACCAAACTATCAACTGGAACCGGTTTGGCTGAACCGGTTCAGCTCTCCCTCCCATTTTAATCCTAATTACTTAATATTAAAATATATTTAAGTGTTAAATATTCGTATCGAATATTAACCGACCCAATTTCTAACTCCTGACTTATTCCAAAAATTGTTTAAAGATTATTAGAGGTTCAATTAAAATTTTTCGTTTCCATTTCCTAAATTGATTTCCATCGATTAAATCCCCAATAAATTCTCTTAAATTATAACCTAACGATTGTGTCATTCGTAATACCCCAATACTTATCCAATTTAAAAAGTTAGAGTGTTACAGTTGAAGTTTCTAGTTTGATCAACTTTCCACGTCATTGATCCATGCCCTTAAGTCTCCTCCAATTAATAGTGTTGTTTGTTCATCCACATCATTGATCCATGCCTTTGAGTTTCCTCCAATCGATGGTGTTATTAGTTCACTAGTGTCTTGACCATTTTCCCATTTTATTAAGTACTTTGGCTTATCTTTATCTTTTAGTGTTGGGACTCCATCTAAGCTCCTTTGTAATTTGTTTCTTACAAATTAAAGAGAAATGTAATAATTTGTTAGCCTTCTTGCTTGAGACCTAGTGACAGGTCCATGTGGCTCATGATAGAAGAGGCTAAAATTGCATGTTTCAAAACACTTGGAAGCAACAAGAAAGTTCCTGAAGGAGAACCAACAAAAGAAGGTAAGTCAACCTGATGCTGGAAGTGTGAAGAGACGCTTTGCTGATGGAGAACAACAAGGGAAAGAAAAACATGTCATGGGAGGACCAATGGATGACAAAGTTGGAGCAGGTATTAAGTTGTTCAATGGCCCAAGTGCAAGAGGAATCATATGGGAGAGTGTAAAGCTGGTTCAAGTAGGTGCCTCAAGTGCAATGAGTCAAGTCACATATTCAGAAATTGCCCAACTTCAGTGGGAGATTAGAAGAGGATTGCACCTAGAGTCTTTTCTCTTGCTATGGTTGATGATCTTGTGTAGCCTGCTGATGCATCAGGTAATTTGTAGTTGCTGCCTGTTTAGGATTTATTTTAGGAATAACTATTTGTTTAGATTATAGAGTTAGAATATTGAGACTTTTTCGTAGGTCAAATTTTGAGAATAAAATTTATTTAAAGAGAAGGAATATAATACCAGGAATTTTCACGATTAATACGACAATTTAGAATTTAATAGATTTATCATTGTCACAATTTATGAATTTTAATAAAAGATTTAAAGTATTAGAATTATTAAATAATTATGGAATTAGGAAAGATTAAATAAATAATTTTATTTAATAGGTAATTAAATAAAATAGAAAATATGATGGAATTGAGAAAACTGAACATAGTATAATTACTAAAGAACATTGTGTAATAATCATGGTTAAGTAAAAGATTTAATTGATAGTTTCATAATTTATATTCTGGAAATTTAGGAAATATTGTGTAGGATGACCGGAGGCATTAGGAGTCATTGGATGAGATTTAGTGTAACATCACGTGTTCCATTTTATCTTTAATTTAACTGTATAAAAATTATGTCTTTAAAATTTTGTGAGGGAAAATCAGACTTAAACAAAAGCGAAAGTTTTTATAAGATAAAAACATACAATTTGCCACTTAAAACGAAAGCAAACAAACACTTGAAAGTAGTTTGAAATTTTTTAAAATACTTAAATATGCTCATTCCATTTCCATGAGCTATAACCCCCAAGGTCAATCTACCAACAACACAAAAGGGCTCAACATTGCAATACTCCAACAGCTGTGTTCTCTACAAGCTTTATACATCACAAGACTTAAACTATGAGTCTAAAGCTCAATAAGTGATATAAATTATAAAATGATCATGCTATGCAATTGATAAAAACTCATGTATTCTTTGTTTCCATTTTCCATTACCTTTACCTTTGTCGACATTGGAGATGTCAACTTGAAAAGGTAGAGTAGCACCTAATAACCCATACGGGCAGCTACTCAAAAACTCACATCTCACAACATCTATTTACATTTATTCATGTGTATTTTATTTTCATTTAGTTCCAGTTATCCATATAAGTGTTAAAGATGTCAACTTGACAAGGTAGAGTGACACCTAATGACCCACAGAGGGCAACCGTTCAAAAACCCACATTTTTTTACACCTATTTATGTTTATTCAATTTGTTCCATTTTCATTTTTAAAATAATGCGTAAAATCATTTTTGTACTTTTTATGAAAACTTAAGGAATGAATGCATACATACAAGTCTATCACACATGTCTATCTAGCATATCCTCAAAGCATGGTCAATCCATAACCTAAAGAACTGAACTTAAATCTAATAAACACAACATCAACATCAAGCAATCAATAATACATCCTCAAACAATAGCTATATCAATAACCTAAGCATCTAGAAAATGCAATAATCAAACAAACCCTTATTTCTTGTTATGCCTTTTTAGGCAAAACACATGCAATATCACTTATTTGGAGTTCTTAGAGAGTTTAGCACTTAATAATTATCCTTCTCAATACCTATTCATCAATAATATGAAATCATCAATAATAATTCTCCAATAACCATTCACAGAGTTTCATAAACCCTAACACTTAACAGTTTCCAAAAAACTTAATATACAATAGTTGAGTTCAGCAACTAGTGGGCATTCAATCCTTCTACACCTAAACAATATGCCATTAACCATTCTAATAGTTTATCAAAACAGATCTTCCAACAAGCAGAACTTCCAACAACGTAAATTTCCTTAATCAACAGAATCTATTAAACCAGATACTAAATCAAATTTAGGCGATCATAAATTCCCAATTCAATAGAATAAAACTTCAGCAGAACAATAATCAGCTTCTCAGTAGAAATATGTAGTGGCTTTATCATTGATTTTCAACTCCATAGCAATCACAGAGAGCACATAACAAAACAATTCTTTAACATAATCCAACTTAACAGCCAAACATATATATGTATAGTATTTTTCCCAAAGACTATAACAGTAATCAATCCCTCAAGAAAATCATGGAAGAACTTGACTTACCTAAAGCACCTGAAAAAAAGAAAACTTGAACTCCAACAAACAACCTTCCTCCCGACCGCCCACCACTCCTTTCTAGAGACCTTTTCCTCACAGTACTCTCTCTCACCCTTTCAGACTACTAATCTAACCTTTCCTTCTCTCTAAACTACCTCTCATTTTCTCTCTAAAATCCCAGAACTCCCCTCGGCACTCCTTCTGTTTAAACAATAGAACACTCCTTCTGTCTCTTATTTATACCCCACATCTTACACCCCTTCAGTGTCCATTTAAAGTTGAAATGGCAATTGGAGCAACAATTAAGCACTCATGATGTAATGCCCGGATAAATCCTCCATGTACTATGTAAAAGATTTTATGAACAAATATGTTATAAAAGAAGATATGTTCTGTAATTGTTAAATTTGGACTTGATGGAGTGTAATTAAATGAAGAAATAATTTGGGACAATTATTAAGTGGAAAATTGTCACAGATTGTGCATTTATGAGTTTTCAGTCGACTAGCGGTCGTGGCTTCGGTCAAATATTCTGACTGAAAATGCATTCTGGTGACTCCTTGCATTTTGGGTCGAGTCAAGGTCAAAATTTTGGGCAGGTATCTCGACCGAAATGCATTCCAGATCACATTTGGAGTTTTTGGTCACATTGCAATCGACGGGCAGTCGAGTGTGGATGACAATGATTTGAATCTGCTGAATTAATTGATCTTTTCAATCGATGTGCGGTCGCATGTCTCGGTCGAAGTTCTCGACCAAAATCACCTCTGCTTGTATTTTTGACATTTTGGTCGACATGCGTTCGAGGATTTCGAATGCCTTCCTCGACCGAAAAACCAACTTAAAGCGAGAAACCCACTTTTTACCAATCATTTTTCTCCTTCTTTGAGTTTTTCTCTCCCTTTTTGTGGATGTCTTTTCTTCCTTACCGAGAAGATTTCAACCTTTCCACATGGTCTTCCCACACTGAACCACCCTTCATTGAATGGGGTAATTGTCCTTTCATCCACGTGGGTCCATCTCTCTCTCTCTCTCTCTCTCCCCCTCTGTCTATAAGATGATGGTGTGGGACATTGCTTCTGGATGTTACCCTGCGGGCTGCGACTGAGAGTGTTCTGTGTGTGAGGAGTGTCCGGTGAACTGAGAGAGAAAAGATGTGAGCTTCTGTTTGGAAATCTCCTAGGTGTTGCTGCTTTGCGTTATCGCTGCGATTGAGCTGTTGTGGAGTGGCGTTCGATTGAAGGTAAGAATTTGGATGTTAGTTGGCCAGTGGAGGCCCTACATCGCGAGAATTATTTTGGTTATTTGAATGTTGAATTAGTTACTGCTGTGACATGTCAATATGCTTTGGTTAATTGAATTAGTATTCACTGTGAATTTCTATTGATTGAGAAACTAAGAAACCGATTCATGTATGAAGTTGGAATACCTACTGTGGATTGTTAGCCATAATAAATCTCTTATTTTGTTGAATATTGCCATTCTTTGTGTAATACCCCAAACTTTATATCAAACTTAAAAAAAACAAAGATAAATTTAGAAAATAATTGAAGATATTCAAATTAATCGAATAATTATTGAGGCATTACCAAAGATGTAATCGTTAGATATGTACTGAACTGGTTGGGTTCGGCTCAATCCGAAAATAGGTGACTCAATTTTAATTACAAATGAAGAAAATGAATAATGAGAGTAAATTGGAATAATTAAGAAGTGGAAGAATTTAATAAATGGAAAGAGAGAAATTAAAGTGAAAGGATAAATATATTAGAAGAAAATAGAAGGGAATCGGTTGGTTGGGGGTGAGTGAACCGAACCGGCAGTTCGGTTTGGAATTTAAAACAAATTGGCCTTCGTCCATTTGAGTGAGGGAGAGAGAGAGAGAGAGAGAGAGAGAGAGAGAAGAACAGAGAGAGAGAGAGAGAGCGACGCGATGAGGACGAAGAGAGGAAAAGGGAGTGAGCTCGGCCGAAGAAGGCTCGAGTCGTCGCCGGCATGCTGGCTATTGACGGTGGCGCGAGTGTCATCGGTGAACGGCGGGCTAGGGCTCCATGGGTGTGGCGGATTGGAACCGCGAGGCTACGGTTTTCTCTGCAGCTAACAGTGGTATGTAACTTGAATTTGGCTTAGTTCCTTAGATGAAATTTGCTACTGCAATTGTTGGAAAGGGGATTGCAGTGGTGGGTTGCAGGGATGAATCGGTTGAGGCTGGCGATGGGTATGAATTGGTCTGACTCTATTGGTTCTGCATTGAACCGGTTCATTTCTCCTGGCTGGCATGACAATTTCTTCCTCCCCGAGGGAGCTTTCCACTTGGCCACTGCTTATTGGACCTCCCCCATTGAAATGGGCAAACATCCAGCTTTCTCCAGTTTCACGTGGGGTCTCCTCTTCCTGCCTATAAATCGATGGAAGGAATGAGCTCTGTGGAATGTTGAAAAGCTAGGTGATGGAAAAGTGAAGGGGAACTCTCGGGAGGCATGGAAATAGAGAAGAGAATTTGAGGAACCGTGTGTGTTGCTTGGCTTTCTCTTAGGTCCAGTAAAGTCAGCTACTCTGGAATTGCAACAGTGAAGGAATCGGCTGGAGGATGTGGTGTTGGCTGCTGCACAACAAGAGGTGAGAAATTGGAATGTGTAGTGGCCAGAGGAGGCCCTACATTACGGGTTTTTGGATGATTCTATTTATTGATTGCTAAATCATGTGAGTTGGATGATTTTGTTTATTGATTGCTAAAACCTATGAAAGTTATTGAAAACTGAGAACTATGATCCCTTACTTAAATTGATTATATTTTGATCTTGCTTACAAGTTGTAGGCATTGATTGTCAGGATTTATAATGAGAAGCATAAGTATGGATTGTTGAATGTACGCATGGGAAGTATGAAAAATCTGGATATGCTGACTGTTTGAAATCTTGGACTGATTGATATGTCTATATGTCATGGTTGGCTGTTGTAAAATAGGAATGTAGTGAAGCATGATAATCTAGAATCTAGGGTAATGTGAGCTATTATTCTGATCTATAATTGATGGCACTGTTATGGTAAGATTTTATCTGTTGTGACCCTCTATTGGAATATATGTATATATGTTGCACATACAAATATTTGGAATTTGTAAGCTATGCAACCAATAGTTCAAGGTTTCTAGGTGCACAGGATAAGTTGAATTATAATTAAAAATGGAAACCAGTGTATAGAATTGAAGTTGTTTTCCTTACTCATGGTTGTTGAAGAATAATTTCATAATTATACTGCTCTTGTCGTGCTGATGAGTAATTCCATAGTTATGCTACCCTTGTTGTATATCTATATGAATTCTCTGTGTTAAATTCAACTATCTTACTAACGGTAGGAATGATAGTTAGTATTTCTAAATTTGATTTCACATGTGATTTTCATTATAGTTGTTGTATTTCTCCTTGAACGTTTATATAGTAGATTATTGTGACATCCATGCGTCATCCTAAGAATTATGAAACTGCTTACATGCTGTTTATGTCATAATTTAATATATGTAAATAGGCGTGTGGGGGCTCGGGATGATCGGTGACATTCCATATGGTAGAATGCTCCCATATTGGGAGCGGTGTGATAGGAGTTATCTAAGTCGAATTTGGGTTCATCCTTCTCCCGTTCTTAAATCCCCAACGTCTTTAACAAGGAGTGTGATATCGGCTTGTGAAACACCCCCGATGGATATATCTCCTTGTCAGAGTGAAGTGGTTAGGCCACATGACCCTGGGTGTATCTCACTTTTGGCTTTCAGAAGAGATATGGCTCTCTTCTATAAAGCATTGTATGATCACGCATATCACGTGCATTGTCTTCAAGTTGCTTGTCGTGAATGGTTAATATTATTGTGAAATCTGTCAATATTATGTGAATTATGTTCGACATCCATACCCTATATGATGTTGTGTGCTCTCTGTATATTATGTGGCATACATGCATTATACTTAAAAATTATGAAACTGTTTACATATTGTATGTCATACTTAATATATGTAAATAGGCGTGTCGAGGTTCGGGATGATCGGTGATATTCCATACGGTAGAATGCTCCCATATAAGGAGTGGTGTGGTAGGAGTTATCTACGTGGAATCTTGGTTCATTCTTCTCCTGTTCTGAAATCTCCAACGTCTTTAACAAGAAGTGTGATACCGGCTTGTGGAACACCCCCGATGGATATATCTCCTTGTCGAAGTGAAGTGGTAAGGCCACATGACCCTGCGTGTATCTTACTTTTGGCTTTCAGAAGAGATACGGTTCTCTTCTGTAATGCATTGTATGATTCACGCATATCACTTGCATTGCATTTCATTCTGATTCTTGCTGGGCTTTAGGCTCATTGTTTTCCCCGTGATGTAGGTGTATGCACGAGGACAGAATTGTAGCGGTGTAGCATTTGATGAAGGATTTGCACGGGTGAATCTTGTGGCTGGCTGGGCTAAAGAATATAAAAGAAAATTATTTGTAAAAGAGTTTGTAAATTAGTTAATATTATAAGTTTTGTTTTAATACTGCTGCGTTTCATAAAAGAATTTTATTACTTCTATTACAATTGATAAAAGTTTTAAGTAAAGAGTCTTAACGCTCGGGTTTTATAAAAGAAAAGTCTTACTTTGATTTTATAAAAGAAAAATTTTTAAATTTCACGCGATTTTAAAGCAAATAAAAAATTGAGTCATTACATTTTGTATCAGAGCGCCCATGTTTTAAAACTGATTCTGTATACTACCCACCGGCACACGATTCGATGGGAAATGCTTCGTTAACTGTAAGTATTCTTTATACTGTATATTTCCTATATTTTCTAATGTATAATTGTTTTGGTTAATTGTAAATGATTGTGAAGGGATAATATGGAAAAAGGAGCAAAAACGGAAGAGGATGTCATTAGCCAGTTGATGGAACATATGGAGTGGCAGTTCCAATTTATTGAAAAATTGGTGGAAGGGTTTAGGAAATTCAACCAGAAGTTCGTAAAGGACCTACAGTCATTACCAAAGGAAGAAGGTGAGCCGGCTGTTAGGTAGGAGACTGAGAAATCCTTACTGGACGAGAATCAGCAAAGGAAGTAGAAGCGCCTTCGAAAAGTGGATACTGCTGAGGAACCAACCAGGGTAACAAAATAGAAGGTACTAGGTCTACGGTGCAACACGAGTCATGTTGGAACATGTTTGGCAGGATTTGGTATATGCTACAAGTGTATGAAGCCTGGACATGTGGGTAGGAGATGCCCCTTTTTATCCGATGTGAGGGAAGAAGAAATGAAGAAAGTTTTCTTCCGGTAGGAAATGATGGTGGGACCAGCAGGCCAAACCGTCGGTAAGTATTTTATGTGTGGTTTTTTGAAGTGCTGGAGAACGTGTGACTAAGTTTGTATTTTGAAAATGGTAGACTTAAAGGTGTATCATTGTATGTTCAAAGTACGTCTGTAGAACTAGTAGAAAATGGATGGTTGAACGACTTCCCTGTAAATTTTACTTAATGGAAAATGAACCTTTCTGGAATTGTTTGGGTTTGCTTGCAGGATGTATGGGTGTAGCTTTGGGGGAGTAAAAAAATAGGGGAGACTCTACCCAAATTTTTATAAATTGGAAAGGGGATAAGTAGAAAGTAAGTCCTGCATGAATTAGACAAGTTGGCTACTTCATCTACATTGCAAGGAATTAGATAAGAGGGTGGATTATTATGAGAAGGGAGAACATTGAGGGTTAGTGACTAAGCTGATTCATGAGGACAATAATTAGTCAGTCAACTGTTTATTCACTTAGTCAGAATTATTAAGGAATTGTAGAGAGAGTGTTTTGGGCATTTAGCAACGGGTCGTTGAGTATTTGATACCGTGTTCACTGCCCATTGGGTTAAGTTGGGAATCTATCTTGAGCTAAGATAAGGAACCATTTTAGGTTGAATTGAGGAACTAATTGAGTGTTACTTCCTGGATAGGTTGGATTTTGTCATGAATTAGAAGTTTGGAAATATAATCTGTTTGTGCAACTGGTTTGGATTAAAATTAAGGATGAATTTAAAGATGGTTAAAGATACTCATTGGTTGCCATTTTGAGTTGTAGTCTAAATTATGTTAGGAATAATATCTTGATAATTGGTTAAGTTGGAAGAAATTTAAAATGAATAGTCGGGTCTTTGTTGGATATGGTTTAATCCTTTACCTCGGGTGGGGCCCAATCATGATAACCAAAGATGTGACTACAATGACATGGATAAAATTGGAGAAAATCTCTTATGACAAGGACCTTAGTCACACAATAAGGACATGTAAGCTAATAGGATTTATTCAACTTTGACTAACGGTTACGGTATGTGTGTGTAAGTTAAAGCACTGTCACGGTTGCCTCGGATCGTGTGTGCAGTGATGAACATGAGTGACCCTAGTTTGTACAAGGACTCAAGATAAGAGTTATAGAGGCATAAGATATGGAGGAAGGTTGCAACTTAGAAAATGGTTGGGGAGTCCGTATGTGTAATGAGTTAATTACTGCCTCTAGGATGGAAAAAAAAAAAACAAATTTGAGTTTGAAGTCTGTCATATATAAAGGTTATTCGTAGTAGAACAAGATAAGTTGGTACCTCAAATACTTGGAGGGTTGGTTTACCAAGAGAATCGTGAGATGGATTCAGTTGATGTTCTTAATCCGTTACTATTAAATTTAAATAGAGGAATGAGTGAAGTGAGTTGAGATTTTATCCTTCACGATGATAATGGTTGGAACACACTAGGATTGGGCGTTGTATGGTGTATGTTAAAAACAATGTGGGGTTTGTAGTATATACATTTTGTTAGAACTGAATGTGAAAATGTTCGGTGATTGTTCTCACCTTTCGTTGGTTATTATTGACATTAGAAAAGTGAAGAACGAGTTAGTTGAGGGTAAAATACACTATGATGATTCAAGGTGATAAAAAGGAATTACTTGTTTTTAGATAATAAAATTATATGGTATGTGCACAGGTATTGTCAAGAACTTAATGTGGTGTTCCCGGTACTTGGGGGTGATGAGACATGAATTGATACTTTAATAATTGTTGAAAGTATGCTACTTCATGTTTGAGGAATTGGATTTAAGTTTGGTTCTACCAATGGATGGAGTTTTAGTCAACTATATTGGTCGAGTAGGAGTCAAGTGATGAAATGCATAGTAGAATATAGAGAGTGTAAGAATGTCAGCTTTAATTTAATGGTAGGGTAATGAAGGAAATCAATTCGAAAGATGCTCTGCAAGTTCGAAGCGACATTGTAAGTGAAATAAAAGCTGACTCTTTCTGTCAAAGATTGTCAGGTGATAACTTAAGAAACAGGAGATGGTTGCCTCATGAGTATTTTTCATTGTGAATGAGGTGGATGGAGGTGAAATTTTGTGATTAGGAATGATATTTTAGAGTAGAAGGATCTTAAAAAGGCGATAAAGTTTTCCGCATTACAATGATTTGACACAAACAATCTGATGAAAAGAAAGCAATTTGAATGAAGGCTTTTCTTTTACGATGAGTGAAGTTGGCGATTTAATAACTCATATGTGAAATAGGAATTCCTACTAAGTTCTTGTGCTCTACCAAAGAAGAAGTGATATGACATTTTGGAAAATTTTATGTAAAAAAAAATAATAGAATACGAGAAGTTACACTAAGTTGTAGATCGAAGGAATAATCACGCTGAGCAAATTTCTAGGACTAAATTTTTATAAAGAGGGAGGATTGTAATATCCCGACCTTTATATCAGAATTTAACAAAAAAGATAAATTTACAAAATAATTGAGGATATTCTAATTAATCGAATAATTATCGGGGTATTACCAAAGATATAATTGTTAGATATGGACTGAACCGATTGGGTTCGGCTCTGTCCGAAAATAGGTGACTCGATTTTAATTAAAAATGAAGAAAATGAATAATCATATCAAATTGAAATAATTAAGAAGTGGAAGAATTTAATCAATGGAAAGATAGAAATTAAAATAAAAGGATAAATAAATTGCAAGAAAAAAGAAGGGAATCGGTTGGTTGGGGGTGAGTGAACCGAACCGGCGGTTCGGTTTAGAATTTAAAACAAATTGGCCTTCGGCCATTTGAGAGAGGGAGAGAGAGAGAGAGTGAGAGAGAGAAGAACAGAGAGAGAGCGACGCGATGAGGACGAAGAGAGGAAGAGGAAGTGAGCTCGGCCGATGAAGGCTCGGGTCGTTGCCGGCATGCGACTCTGGGCGTCTGGCTATTCATGGTGGCGTGAGTGTCGTCGGTGAACAGCGGGCTAGGGCTCCACGGGTGTGGTGGATCCAAAACCGCGAGGCTACGATTTACTCTGCAACTGACAATGGTATATAACTTGAATTTGGCTTTGTTCCTTAGATGAAATTGTTACTGCAATTGTTGGAAAAGGGATTGCAGTGGTGGGTTGCAGGGATGAATCGGTTGTGGCTGGCGATGGGTATGAATTGGTCCGGCTCTATTAGTTCCGCATTACCGGTTCAATTCTCCTGGCTGGCCTGCCGATTTCTTCCTCCCTGAGAAGATTGGGAGCTTTCCACTTGGCCACCACTTATTGGACCTCCCCCATTGAAATGGGCAAACATCCAGCTTTCTCCAGTCGATGGCAGGGATGCGCTCTGTGGAATGTTGAAAAGCTAGGTGATGGAAAAGTGAAGGGGAACTCTCGGGAGGCATGGAAACAGAGAAGAGAATTTGAGGAACCGTGTGTGTTGCTTGGCTTTCTCTTGGGTCCTGTAAAGTCAGCTACTCTGGAATTACAATAGTGAAGGAATCGGCTGGAGGTTGTGGTGTTAGCTGCTGCACAACAAGAGGTGAGAAATTGGAATGTGTAGTGGCCAGAGGAGGCCCTACAATACAGGTTTTTGGATGATTCTGTTTATTAATTGCTAAATCCTGTGAGTTGGATGATTCTGTTTATTGATTGTTAAATTCTGTGAGTTGGATTATTTTGTTTATTGATTGCTAAAACCTGTGAGAGTTACTGAAAATTGAGAACTATGATCCCTTACTTAAACTGATTATATTTTGATCTTGCTTACAAGTGGTAGGCATAGATTGTCAGGGTTTATAATGGGAAGCATAAGTATGGATTGTTGAACGTAAGCATGGGAAGTATGAAAAATCTGGATATGCTGACTGTTTGAAATCTTGGACTGATTGATGTGTCTATATATCATGGTTGGCTGTTGTAAAATAGGAATGTAGTGAAGCATGATAATCTAGAATCTAGGGTAATGTGAGCTATTATTCTGATCTATAATTGATGGCACTGCAATGGTAAGATTTTATCTGTTGTGACCCTCTATTGGAATATATGTATATATGTTGCACATACAAATATTTGGAATTTGTAAGCTATGCAACCAATAGTTCAAGGTTTCTAGGTGCACAGGATAAGTTGAATTATAATTAAAAATGGAAACCAGTGTATGGAATTGATGTTGTTTTCCTTGCTCATGGTTGTTGAAGAATAATTCCATAATTATACTGCTCTTGTTGTGCTGATGAGTAATTCCATAGTTATGCTACCCTTGTTGTATATCTATATGAATTCTCTGTGTTAAATTCAGGTATCTTACTAACGGTAGGAATGATAGTTAGTAATTCTAAATTTGATTTCACATGTGATTTTGATTATAATTGTTGTATTTCTCATTGTGCATTTATATAGTAGATTATTGTGACATCCATGCATCATCCTAGGAATTATGAAACTGCTTACATACTGTATGTCATAATTTAATATATGTAAATAGGCGTGTGGGGGTTCGAGATGATCGGTGACATTCCATTCGGTAGAATGCTCCCATATAGGGAGCGGTGTGGTAGGAGTTATCTATGTGGAATTTGGGTTCATCCTTCTCTCGTTCTGAAATCCCCAATGTCTTTAACAAAGAGTGTGATATTGGCTTGTGGAACACCCTCAATGGATATATCTCCTTGTTGGAGTGAAGTGGTTAGGCCACATGACCCTAGGTGTATCTCACTTTTGGCTTTCAAAAGAGATATTGCTCTATTATGTAAAGCATTGTATGATCACACATATCACGTGCATTGTCTTTAAATTGCTTGTCATGAATGGTTAATATTGTTGTGAAATCTGTCAATATTATGTGAATTATGTTTGACATCCCTACCCTATATAATTTTGTGTGCTCTCTGTATATTATGTGGCATACATGCATCATACCTAGGAATTATGAAATTGTTTACATATTGTATGTCATACTTAATATATGTAAATAGGCGTGTGGGCGTTCGGGATGATCGGTGACATTCCATACGGTAGAATGCTCCCATATAGGGAGCGGCATGGTAGGAGTTATCTACGTGGAATTTGGGTTCATACTTCTCCCGTTCTGAAATCCCCAGTGTCTTTAACAAGAAATGTGATATCGGCTTGTGGAATACCCCCGATGGATATATCTCTTTGTCGGAGTGAAGAAATTAGGCCACATGACCTTGGGTGTATGTTACACGGTTCTCTTCTGTAATGCATTGTATGATTCACGCATATCACTTGCATTGCATTTCATGCTGATTCTTGTTGGGCTTTAGGCTCATTGTTTTCCCCGTGATGTAGGTGTATGCACGAGGACAGAATTGTAGCGGTGTAGTAGTTGATGAAGGATTTGCACGGGTGAATCTTATGGCTGGCTGGACTAAAGAATTTAAAATGAAATTATTTGTAAAAGGTTTTGTAAATTACTTAATATTATTTAAAGTTTTGTTTTAATACCGCTGCGTTTCATAAAAGGATTTTATTACTTCTGCTGCAATTGATAAAAATTTTAAGTAAAAAGTTTTAACGCTTGGGTTTCATAAAAGAAAATTCTTACTCTGATTTTATAAAAGAAAAAGTTTTAAATTTCACCCGATTTTAAAGCAAATAAAAAACCGAGTTGTTACACTTTGTTGTTGAGAAGTTTCATTGTGTTCTGGTTGAGACTTACGATTGTTAAGGTTACTTCAAATGCTATTTAGTGCAGTGGGTTGACCGTGATTGTTTGTTGTTAAATGTTGTTTTACTGTGATAGAAATGGGTTAACACTGCTAGATAATGGGTGAAATGGACAACAAGAAATCCCCTAGGCTAAAACTATGCATGAGCTGCTCTTTTCCGTATCTCTAACTGCTCTTTCAATTGTGCCCTGCTAACCTGTAACTTGTTCTCCATTGATACACTAAAGCATAAACTACTCTTAGAAGTTAAAAATACATACTAGCTAGTAAATGGTTATCCTAATCTACATCTCTTTCATTTATGCTTGATACATTGTTAGACAGAATTAGGTAGCGAAGGTGTACACTTTTAGCATGAACTGCCATATCTCTATTTTTAAGTCATGCTTCCCTTTTGTATTCTGAATATGTATAAATATATATTTATGAACTGTACGTGTCGTCCATGCATCATACTTAGAGCTTATGAAATTGTCAACATATTGCATGACATGCATAATAAATGCAAATAAGCGTGTGGGGGTTCGAGAGATTTGGTGATGGTCCATTAGTGGTGATACCCCAAATGGATGTATCTCCTCCCACTTAGGGAGCAGAGTGACGGTTAAGCCACATAGACCATAGGATGTATCAACTTCTGTTGTACAAAAATCTCTAACGTCTTCAACAAAAGAGTGTGGTGACACCCCTAATAGATCTATCTTCTCGTCGGAGTGACGGTTAAGCCACATGACCATAGGAGATATCCAACTGTTGGCTTAGCAGAAAAGATAAGGTTCTTTTCTGTAATGCATCTCATAATCATGCATGAGCATTAGCATTGCTTTCCATTCTAATTCTTGTTGGGCGTTAGACTCATTGTTTTTCCCTGTGATGTAGGTGATCCTTATGATTCTTGTGATGTGCAAGCTGAGGAGAAGGAATTGTAGGACGATCCCATGGGTTATCAGCCGGGTTCAACCTGATGGTTGTGGCTCACGTAAATGGTGTTAGTTATTTTGAATAGTTAACTTCCTATTTTGACATAGTAAAATGTTTTGTAATCATGGATTTTTTATGGAAATAATGCAATTATGTTATGAAAATTTAACTTCTATTTCCGTTTGTTTTACTCTGATATATTTCCAAATCAAACTTTACTCTAATTTACACGTTTTAAATGAATTTAGCAAAAACTTTTATGTCACCAAATTTTAAAATAGAGAAAAATGATTTTAAATAAATCGGGTCACTACACATGAAGCGTCAACCAACGTTTTCCCAAGCATCCCCTAAATTTCCAGGTGAAGGTTTACCATTTTGTGGAGACTTTTCAGTTTGCTGGTCGATCGTCCTTTTACTGTGATCGACCGGAAATCAATAGAGTTGAAATCTTCAAGGCCACGATCAACCGCTAATCCTTGATGATCAACTGCAATTTCATCTTCTCTAGAATTACCGGTTGATCATCACCTTAAAAGACGATCGACCACAAATCAATATTTTTCAATCTGCTTTGTACCCGGTCTATCATCCCCCTTCAGACAATCGACTGCTTCAAAAATTGTTGCTCTCTACATTAATTTCTCTTTGGAGTCAGTCGATCACCTTCCTTCTCGTGATCGACCGCCATTCCATTTTTCTTCAATGCACAATTACTTGGCCGAAGTTCACCAAGTAGTTGTGCATTGAGTGTACAACACTAACAGAGGTTTCGGTAAAGGGGACTATCTCACCAAAGTTCACGGTACTCAGTGGTGTGTTTCCTATAGTCGTGTTTACTATTCCCATAAGAATCTGGACAAAAGTTTCGAGGTAGTTAAAAAAAGAATGAATGAAAAAGATACGTTTTTACGAAACTAATTGCATAGTCATGTTTTATGTTATACATCTCTTACTAAACGTTAGGCTCATAATTTGAACTTGTGATGTAGGTATTAATGAAGTCACTATGGAACCAAGATTAATGGATAGTGCGGTTGAAGAGGAATTCTCATGGGCGAAGTCAAAGCGTTGTTGAAGCAAAGTTGACTCTTGGGTGAGGATTCGAACAAAACAAAAGAAAAACTTTATATTTTAATTATGTTTTTAATCGGTTGGATTTTAGTTTGCATTATTTATACTTATATTTATGATGGATTTTACTATGTTGGATTTAAAAGAGATTTATTTTAAAAATTTATGTAGTGTATGGTTTAAAGGAACGATTTTTATGCACGACATATTTAAAAAAAAAAAAAAGAGTTTTAACGCTTCGGGCGTTACATTATAGTTCACTCCATTGTTGTTTTATTCTATCAAGATACAAAGAGTAGCCAAAAGAACAAGACCAAGACAGATGAAAGGCAAGAGGTTAGTCACTCAGGGTAGAAATAGAACTCTAACTTTTGCACCTAACGTGTGTGTGGATTTTACTTTTTACTGTGCATAGTTTGGTGTGAGAATTATATAAAGTGGCTATAGTGTTTGTAATAAAATTAAGATTATTTCGTTTTATAAATAATAACTCATGTTGTTATTTGTTATGTTAAAATGTGATTGCTACCAAATTAAATAATATATTTACATATGGTGCACATATTAAATAAAAATAAAAAAATTTAATTGGACTAAAATATGGTAAAATACATTGTGATTACTTGTAATATTATCCTTTATAAGGATACCTAGGTGATGTAATATAACACTAACATACTTCAATCCAAGTATGAATGTGCACGTATCGTTCTCCGGACAGATAATTCATATTACAATCTTGTAAATCAAGGGGGTTTGAGGTCAAGGTTGTGACACGTATAATCCATATTCTTGAGGTTATGGTATAATATTGTATTTTAGATTTTATTGATAGTTGGGTAAATCATTTAACGTAGGTTGAGTTTGTCTATAATAATAATTACTAGATCAATATTGGTGTGTTATCTTATGAAGTCCATTATGGGAGACTGATTATATCGCCCTTTTGTTGGACTAAGGCTGATGAAAGAATGACCCTTAGACTGGATTTAATCAAAGGGAATACTGAAAAAGATCAAGTTATCAAAAATTAACTGAGGTAAGTTTAGAGTTGACAAAATAGATATGTAGAGTTGACAAAATAGCTATGTAGACCTCCAGAGAAGAAATTGAGTTTGAAATTGAGACCTTGTTTTTTTTTTTTTTTTAAGTTAACTGAGGCGCGGAGTAGCCAATTTGGTGTGAAGGCCAAGTTGGTCCTATGATATATTAGTATGTTTCAAATTATTGAGCGAGTTTGCTATGTGGCTTCAATATTAGATTTACCATCGCAGTTGAGTTGTGCGTGTCACTCTAGATCCATCGCGTATTATCTCAGAGACAGACGTTCTTATTAAAAAAGATGCTTTTTATATTGAAACACTCAAATATTAGACCTTGAGATTAGAGTCATTCATCAATGTCACATTCCCTTGGAACTTTTGAATGAAAGCCTAATAACACTGAAATAAAATTGTGTTGTATTTTTTCCCTAAATACATTTTAACGTAAATCAGGCCCATAGTGAAATCTCAACTTTAGTTGTTATTTAGTGGATTTGACTATGCTCTCCAAATATTGAATAAAAATAGTTTGTAAACTAAGCAGATCTCTTCCATCATCCATACATTGCTTGCATTTGTTGTAATATGGACCTGTAAATGGGGTTATTTTGGCCAACTCTGCTACTGATCTTGGATAAGGTGCTACTGTTCATGGTTTATTTTTTTGGTTCTTTATTTGCCACATTAAAAAAGAGTATAAAGTTGAGTTGGTCATCAACGCAACACTAATGTTGACTTCTTTACGAACTGTGGTACTACTGGTAGTTCAAATGATTAAGGAAGAGTAGCAGGAATAAGCAATTCTAACAGTTGGAGATTTTTTAGAAAGATTTTAATATGTTAATTTTTATGTCCCTTAACGGTTAGGCTTGTGACCCAGGAAAGTCTTATATGTCTATACCCTCACTAACACTGTCGTAGAATAAGTTATATTTGCATCATGCATAACCACTATCATGTAACGCTACCTGCGCATTAAGCATTATCGTTGTCGCGTCAAGCTAATGTCATCGTTGCATCAATACAAAGTTTTGCGTAATAGCTTAAATCCACTTCATGCATAACCACAACCAGGCAACACACGCACTATGAATCTCCACTTTTGTGCAAAACTTATTTCTACTCTTAAAATCAAACAATAATACTGAAAAATGAAAAATAAAATTTGATACTAAGACCTAACGTGGAAAACTCTAACAAGAAAAAACTATGCACTCTCTAACGTAAAATTAAAGTACAATGAATTTAACTAAAAATAAATAAAGTAACTCTAATGCTAAACATAAGCATGACCCAACCAATTAGAAATTAGATCATTTAAAACTTCAACAATATCTACCTTGGTATAAATTTCATAATATGGAAAAACCAACAAAAATTTATCTACCTCTTTTACAAAGACCCTAAATTCAAATTTAATGACTGATACCAATTAACTATAATCAATGCTTAAACTTGAGTATCATTGATGTGAAGAGATTCCATCTTGCACGACATCATAAAATTATCAGAATCATCATAATTGAACGTATCTAAATATGTAGAAGGCTCTGTTAGCATATATAGATTATAGTTGGTACTTTTTTTGTAATGTACAAATATGGTATAATTAGGAACATTAATCTCATAAACTCTATAAGTACACAATTACTTATTTACAGAAAATATACAAGAGAGAATTACAATCTCCTATTCTGTTTCCCCTTTTCTTTTCTCTCTACAGATTTTTCACTATCAAATTTGGTATCAGAGCTAAGATGACCTCCTCCAGCACCTCAATTCCATCCTCTCCATCAGCCTCTACCCTCCCTCTTTTCCATTCTATGAACCAAACACTTACCATAAAACTTGATTTAACCAACTACCTTGTCAGGAAAGCTCAATTGTTAAACATTGCCATAGCAAATGGCATAGACAATATATTGGATGACTCTTATCAAGTACCTCCTCAATCTCTCGACAATCTTACTCCTCACCAAAATCCAAACTTCGGCCTCTGGCAGAGCTACAATAGACTTATCATGAGCTGGATCTTCTCTTCTCTCTCAGAAGATATTCTTCCCCAAATAGTCTGCTACAATACTGCCACAGAGATTTGGTAAGCTCTCAAGTGAATGTTCACTTCTTCCTCCATGACACTAATTACTGATTTACGGAGTCAACTTCATAGCATATCCAAGGATGGTCTCACTGCAACTGCCTACATCCAAAAAATCACAACCATATGTAATATTCTTTCAGCGATTGGAGAACCAGTGTCTTACCGTGACCATATAATTTATTTTCTTGGCACTCTGGGAAGTGAGTATAATCCGTTCATCACTGCCATCACCGGTGGAGCTGATTAGCCAACTCTAGAAGAAATCTGTAGTCTGCTGCTGACCTATGACTTCCGCTTGGAAAAACAAAACATCGTCACTCAACATCCCTCTCCGAGCTCTCTTCAAGCCAACGATGTCTTCAATAGGACATTTTGTCCCTCTCGGCCACCTAATTTTACCACTCCGAGACCTAATTCTCCACAATACAACAATTTCTCTAGGCCCCTTTTACCCTCTTCTCCACAGTGGCGACCTTGGCCCAAAAATAATTTAGCCACACCGCAATGGTTTGCTATCATCGACATAATACTGCCTACTCACCCAATTCTACCCCATCCTCTCCTTAGGCAAACACTGCTGGTCTCCTTCCTCTGCCCTCTAGTTGGGGAACAGACCATTCTCCATGGTTGATGGACTCCGGCGCTACTCACCACCTCACGCCATGCTCATCTGCCCTCATTAACCCTATTCCTTACACGGGTACTGCTCAGGTGATGGATGCTAATGGTAAGCCTCTTCCTATTGCTCATATTGGTAAAGCTATCAAACTCACTTCCTCCACACCACTGGAGTTAAACACTATTTTGCACACTCCCGCCATCACAAATAATCTCCTTAGCATTCATCAATTGTGTTGTGATAATCCTATTTTCATTGAATTTCACACAAATTACTTTTTTGTCAAGGATCGGATAACCCAATAGATTCTCTTACGGGGTTCACTTAGTGATGGACTCTATAAAATTTATTCAAATCTTCAAGCCTTCTCGATCACTTCCAAGGATCCTTCTTCAATGACTTCTTCAATTTCAACATCCTTGGTTCTGTGGCATCATCGTTGAGGACACCCCAATTTTTTCATTTTGTCTAAAGTCCTAAATTTCTGTAATGTTTAGGGTTCCAATTCTACAAAAACTCCAATTTGTACTTCTTGTCAAATGAGTAAAAATCATCTATTACCATTTTCAAATTTCAACTCTCACACAACACATATGTTTGATTTAGTGCATTCTGATATTTGGGGACCCTCTGTAATACCTCAAATAATCTCCTTAGCATTCATCAATTATGTTGTGATAATCCTATTTTCATTGAATTTCACACAAATTCCTTTTTTGTTAAGGATTAGATAATCCAGCAGATTCTCTTACGGGGTTCACTTAGTGATGGACTCTATAAAATTTTTTCAAATCCTCAAGCCTTCTCGATCACTTCCAAGGATCCTTCTTCAATGACTTTTTCAATTTCAACATCCTTGGTTCTGTGGCATTATCATTTAGGACACCCCAATTTTTTTATTTTGTCTACAGTCCTAATTTCTGTAATGTTTCTATTTCCAATTCTACAAAAACTCCAATTTGTACTTCTTGTCAAATAAGTAAAAATCATCTATTACCATTTTCAAATTTCAACTCTCACGCAACACATATGTTTGATTTAGTGCATTCTGATATTTCGGGACCCTCTATAATACCTCAAAAATATATTCCCCCCCCCCCCACGCTTTATGATGTATTAACATTCGGATAAGTGATATGTATGGATATTATATAATGTCGCGTGACGGTACACATTAAATTTATGCTTGAGAAGTGTAAGGTTGATATTGGAAAATAATCCAAGTATAAAATTAAGCAAAACATGTACAAATGCATTTTCGAACGAGTTCTGGATGGTGCGGACGGCGCGGATGTTGTTGAATTGAATCTTTACAATTTTCTGGACAATTTCAAACGCCTCTGTCTCGTCCGAAATCTGGCGCGGACGACGCAGATGTTGTAGAAACGAATCTGTACCAAATTTTGTGAGTTTTCGGACGCGTCCTTCTTATCCGAAATCTGTCGCTGACAACTTATATCGTTTGAAAAGTCAAAAAATCTGGGAAATCTATTTAAGTCTCTCTTTTCTCTCTCTCTCTTCCGATTTCGGGTCTTACATGATGAAATCTTCCTTCTTCAGACTTGCTGCGACGTCCCTTCCTCCCCTGGTAAGTTAGAAGCTTTGCACGTGGGTTTTTCTCAATGGACCACTCCTCCATTGGTTTGCATAATAGTCAGCCTGCAACCTGCAACTTCAGCTTATCCCTACTACAGCTCTCTTTCTCCCTCTCTCCTTTGTCTATATAGGTAAGTTTCCTACGTTCTTCACTTTGGCAATTGTGGTGAGTGTGTGAGAGTGAACCTTGCTGTAAATTTGGAGGTGGGTGGTGAGTTAAGAGTGAAGTGTTGTGTGAAGAATTTCCCTATTGTCCATCTGTGAGCTAAGGCAAAGGTAAGACTCTTGGTTTAACTGTGAATCTTCAACAGTTTAAGTCAAGTTGGTTATGAATAGTTGAAGCGAATGTTATCTTTGCTTAGGAAAAGTGTGAAGGTTTGAACGATTGGAGAACCTCTTGGTTCCTGTTCTGCTTGGATAAATCGCTAGAAAAACTGAGGTAAGAATTGGAATTGTAGTTGGCCAAGGGAGGCCCTACATTACGGGTTTGGTTTGCTAGATATCAATGTTGTTGTTTGATGATTTTGTTGATTAATATCCTGTTAGTGGCTGTTGAATGTGATGCATGATAGGCGATTTCAATTAGAGATATAATCTGCTGAACAATAGAACAAGTAGTTGTTGTTGAGTTCAATTATTTGGATAGCTGTTGTGAAGTGTAATAAGTTGTTGAAGGTTGGTCTCATGCCCTGTTAACTGTGGTTAAAACTGCTAAGAATTGTGAACTGGGTTCGTAACAAGCATGAAAAATTTGAATTGAGAATCTGTTGGAATAATTGATAATTGATATTGTTTACTTTCATGGGTTAGCTGCTGTTAATATGTTATAGGCAATGATCAGATTGTGTCTTTAAGAAATAGATATGTATTGTGAACTTGGATAGTTGAAATGGAGATAAGTTAAACTCTACATCGTAACTTGATTTGACCATGTTTACCTTGCTCGAAATGTTAA
Source organism: Begonia loranthoides (assembly GCA_022433065.1). Taxonomy (NCBI): domain Eukaryota; kingdom Viridiplantae; phylum Streptophyta; class Magnoliopsida; order Cucurbitales; family Begoniaceae; genus Begonia; species Begonia loranthoides. The sequence goes on from CM039470.1 coordinate 9,531,202, forward strand.
AAGAATGCCTCAAAAACTTGTAGTGCTGCTATACACTAAATCTAATTAATAGGATGAAACGATAACAAAATTCATACGTTACCTTTAAATTGTGTTGCTTTATAGTTTCGTAAATTATATTGCAATAATTGTGTTCGCTTATACATTGTTTCTATGATTTATTTTGTGTGGCATTCACGCATTACCTTAGGGCTTATGAAATTGTTCACATGCTGTATGTCAACCTAAAATATATGTAAATAGTTATGTGGGGGCTCAGGACGATTAGGAATGGTTGTCATGGTGATACCCTATTGGAGTACCTACTTCTATTTATGGAGTGGTGAGGTACTATTAAGCCACGGGGACCTTTAGATTCTCAATTCCCTTGTACTGAACTCTCCAATGTCTTTAATAAAAGTGATCGGTGATAGTATGCAGTGACACCCCTATTGGAGTGACTCCTACTCGGAGTTACGGTTGAGCTACATGACCACCAGAAGTATCCAACACTCTGGCCCAACAGAAAGGATATGGTTCTTTTCTGTAATACATTGTGTGGTCACGCATCATTCGCATTGTATTTAAAATTTTGATTCTTATTGGGTGCTAGACTCATTGTTTTCCCCGTAATGTAGGTGATTATTTTGATGATGATGTTCCCGTGGTGGAGGAGGCATTCCAGGATGACCCCTCGTGTTATCAGCCGATTTGACCTACTGGGTATGGCTCACGGGAATTGGGACTTGTTGGTATTTTGGTGAAAATGGTATTTTGGTAATCTGGTATTAGGCGTGTTTTGAACATTCCAAACGTTTTGTACTCAGAGACTTTGGAACTTTTGTTAAAAACACTTGAAAATTATGTTTTGAAATCCTATTATTATTTCACATTATTCACTCTAATTATGTGTTCTTCTAAAAATGAATTTCAAAAGATGAATAAATAAAGAGAAAAATTTTTATGACGTATTTTAAAGCAAGAATTTTTTTTAAAAATTAACGGGGTGTTACACCCTCACCGGTTCGATCTATTACTGGTGTTACTTCATTCTATTCATTGATGACTGTACACATTACACATGGATTTACTATTTACAAACAAAGAATCAAGTCTATCAAACTTTCATAGACTTTCTTGCCTTTGTTAAAAACCAATTTAGTAGATCCATTAAAACTTTTTGATCTGATTGAGGTAGGGAATTTCAATCTCTGTCCAAGTTGTTTAAATTACATGGTGTCCATCATCGTGTTTCCTATCCATACACTCCAAATCAAAATGGTCGTGTAGAATGCAAAAATCGTCATGTAGTTGAAACTGGTTTGACTCTACTTTTCAACTTATTTGTTCCCCAACATTTTTGGTCCTATGAATTTGAAACAACTACTACATTTATTAACTACATGCCCACACCAACTTTATCTTTTTAATCCCCATATGTAATAACCCGACTTTTTGTAATGGAATTTAATAAGGATAATTGGAAACTAATTGGAGATATTTGAATTAATTGGATAATTATCAAGGTATTACCAATGACGTATTTGTTAGAATATAATTTATGAGGATTTATTGGATGATAATTAGTATTAATTAAGGGGAGTATTATATTGGATAATTAAATGGAATTAGAATTTAAAGGGGAGAAATATGTATTGAACCAGTTTGGTTTGGCTCGGTTCAGAAACAATTATATGACTCGATTTTAGTTAAATGAAGAAGATGGAAATTAGATTAATTAGATTTGTTTTGAATTAAAGATTAAGGAGAATGGAGGAAGAGAACCGGTTCAGCA
>CM039470.1:9533351-9574997 GCA_022433065.1 Begonia loranthoides
CGTCCATCATCGGATTAATAGAGAGAGAGAGAGAGAGAGAGAGAGAGAGAGAGAGAGAGAGAGAGACGACGTGAGAGGGGGAGGCGAGCTCAGGGTTGGGCTTTGCCGGAGAGCTAACGGCGGCGAGAATTTGTGGATGATGTGGAGCGGTGAGTCGCAGCAAGGGCACGAGTTCGTGCAACCGGGCAAACCACGAGCTACGATGTTCATAGTGCCAAACTGAGGTGAGTATTTGGTTGATTTTAGGGTCTGTATATTGATTATGCAATTGGATTTTGGTGATTTTCTGGATTGGTAGAGGTGAAATCGATGAAGGAATGGTTGGGGCCGGGTGCTTCAATTCGCGAGGGTAGTGGCTGTCTGGCCTGTTGTTCGGTCTAAACTGGTTTACTGGTTCTTGCTCTAGAAGGCAACAGTGTGCTGCTCTAAGTGTCCGCATGGGAGACTTTTGGGTGACAGCAGGGTGAGGCTTAAGGGAGCTCCTTGGGTATGGCTTGTGGACACGTGATGGGAGTTGGTGGAAATGGCAGTGGATGGGTATGGAGGGGGAGGTATGGCACTCGGGTGATTGTCTGGAAAATGGCAGAAGGGTATGGAGACGTGCTGGAGTTGTGAAAGTGTGGAATAAAGAAAGGAAAGGCAGATGAGTGGGCAATGTGTTTTGTCAATTGTTCCCTTATGAAACGTGGCGCTGAAGACAGAGTGCTCTCTAGAGCTGGAGATGGAGCTGAAGGTCGAGAAGAAAGGATGTGGGTGACAATAAACGTTCTCGAATGACTGGAAGCTAGGATTGCTTCCCTCGGTTGTTCTGTCGATATAAATCCCTTCCTTACCGCTGATAAAGTTATGGGAAAAATTTGTTGGTCTTAGTTGTTCTAGTTATAATGAATTGGAATTGGGTTTTGATGCTAAATAATGGGTTTGTGATTCTATTGTCTTTGGTTGTTTGGATTTATGGTTCTGGTTATGGTTGTTTGTATGAGTTTTAGATGTTGAAAAATATGGGAATGCCTCGGTTGGTAACTATTCAAGTGTCAATATAATGGAATCAATTTGGTTGCTTGAAATGTATTGTTAATTGTTGTGTTGTTGGGTTCTGCCGATTGTGTTTCAATCTTTGATATTGGTTCTGTATATTGAGTTCCTTTCATTGACTTATAAGAATAAATGTTTGAGTTGGTCCTCTCTGCTACGTGCTTAAACATTTATCTGTCAAATGTTTTTGATGGATATTGAGCTATTAAATATGTATCTGACAAGTTAATGAATGATTGGGGATATGTTTGTTAGGGGCTATTGTGGAGGATAAGTGGGTGAATGTAATTCGGTAGTTTAACAGTTGTCGTGGATGGAATCACATTCGTCTTCGCTATGTGTTGAACTAAGTTTCTAAATGCTATCAATCAGAATTAATTGATTAAACTGAGTTGTAATTAATGAAGCAGTTTCGTTTATGAAACTCTAGTAGGTAACGTATCAGAAATTAGAATATAAAAGATGGCGAGATTAATAAGTTGATTAATCGAGTAGATTAATGATTAAATGTTATTAAATTGTGAAGGTACTAAAGAAGGAAAAAAAGGATAACGAATAAGCGTTGAGCGCTTTATGCAATTGAAGTAAATGATACGTGTGTGCTTTGGTCTTCGGGCCCTACATCGCAAAAATAGGATATGCACGTTTCATTATTACCGCTTTATTAGATTAGTAGATTATTGAACATGTCTACAGTTGTTAATGACATGTTTCATTGTTTACTGTTTTTATAGCATGTCTATAGTTTTTAATAGCATGTTTCGTTGTTTACTATTTTTACAGCATGTCTACAGTTTTATAGCACATTCTATGAATCGCATGTTGAGTGTTTATTTATAGTCCCTATTAAATGTTAGAAATTGTATTCATTCACGAGCATCACGCATCACGATTTTCAAAGTATACGAAAATGATTTTCATGCATAGTTTTGAAAAGAAGTATGACGAACAGGAAACGAAAACGAAAAGAAAGTACAAATGAAGATTAAGAAAAAGAAAAGAAAAGAGGCGTGTGGTCTAGTAGCTCAGCCCGATACATAACCCAACGAAAGAAAAAAATAAAGTTTTCTGTGGTCCGATATCTCAGCCCGACAAAGGAACAAAAGAAAAGAAAAGAGGTGTGTGGTCCGATAGCTCAGCCGGGCACATAACCCAACAAAAGAAAAAGATAAAGGTTTCTGTGGTCCGATAGCTCAGCCCAACACATGAACAAAACAAAAGAAAAGAACATAAAAAGAGAAACGAAAACAGATATGGAAATGGTATGAGCACAGATACAGAAACGAAAACAAAAATAGAAACGGAAACAGAAACAAGTTTCTAGAAATGAAAACATATATAGATACGGATACAGATATGAAAACATACACGAGAACGAATATGAAAACGCATATGATCATGAATACCGAAATGGATACAGAAACGGGAATGAAAACAGAAACAGAAAGAAAGTACGAAAACATGAAAAGATAAAAGTTAAAAGAAAGAAAAATTGCGTACGGTTTTAAATGGCACAACATGTGCATATAGCATATCAGGTATTATCACTTACTGAGCGTTAAGCTCATAGTTTATGTCTTGCGATGTAGGTACAAGTACGAGTGAATATGATGAACAGATTAAGAAGCAATTGATGAAGGATTTGCACGGGCGAGACTTGTGGCTTGTTAGGCTAACGAATGTAAAGAGGAACGAGTTTTGTAAAATATAAAGTAACACTTTATTCATTATCTTTAAATGAACTATTTATGCTTCCGCTACGTTTTAAAAGAAAGAGAATATTATCAACTAACCTTCCGCTATTTAAACCGATTTGAGTCACGAGTCAAAGTAAAAGATTTTAACAGTTCCGTTATAAGAAAAAAACTCTGGGAGTTAGACCATGGTGTGAGAAACGCTCTCTGCTCAGAGGATAGTTCATCATTCTACAGGGGAACGATCTAAAAGACAACATTCTGCAGGGGAGTGAACTGGAAGATCCATCATTCTGTGAGGGAGAGAATCGGAAGAACAATGTGGTGCAGGGGGAATGATCCGAAAGGATCTCTTTCTATAACAGAACGATCCAGAAGTGTCTTGTTCCGGAGCAGAAAGATCCCCATTTTCGAGAGAAATGAGCTTAAGTGATCACGTGATCTGCACGTGTCTGCACGAATAAGAACTTTCTAAAGACTTTCCATGATGTACAGTACTGTAAAACATCAAACTCTTCATGGAAGGACACCATAGCCTGTCCACAGTTTCACTCGAGAGAACCTCGCGGACGCATGGTCCTGGATATGTGGATGCACTGTTTAGCGTTCACGAAGGCACTACCTTATTTTTTTTTTTATGCACTGCCTTTTAATTTCTTAACCGATTCATCTGGTTTGGGTTCCTAATCCTGGTCTAGAACTTGCTGAAACTCTCGTTCATTTTGTTAATAGAAATTCTTAGATTTTTGTATGATATAACGCTCGGACGACTTTGGAGACTTTGAGTGGATTCTTGAAGAGGCAGTTGCTCCAAGTGGTAAAAGAGATCAATGAAGAGGTAGGGATTTTAATACTTTATGCATTGCATTGCATCATGATTCTCTAATGATATTTTGTTGGATACCACACGTGAAAACTCGAAGGGGACTATTTCGACATCACGTCTATTTTTCCATATGCATATGTATGTTTTCTCACATTTACATTCTTCGTACATGGTGTTTTGTTTGGATTTTCTAGATATATTTGGGAGGATGAATCCTCTTGATACTTTGGAAAGTCTTAGCGTCAAAGCATGATGTAGTTATTTTGTAAAATCTTTTGTTGCATGAAGATTATATGCTTTTCATGCAAAATGGGTAATAGGGCACCAGTGACATGTCTTCAGGTTTCAAATCCCTGAAGTTGAATGAATAATAGGGTGGTGATTACATGTTTTGCTCATCTAGTACCTTTTCATTTGATGGGTGGCATGACAGCTCGTAGCTCTAGTCACCGGCAACCCTTGTCAATTTGGATCTAGTAAGTAGCTAGTTGAGGAGCAATCCATCGCTAGCAACCTTATCTGTTACTCTGTTATACGGGCTGTGTCGTCGCAGAGCGTAGCTCACCGATAACTCGGGTGACGTTATGTATCTTGGGATCATTGTCATTTTTATCCCTTTTGCCTCATTAGACGTTGCTATTGACGGATGGCTACCTTTTCTATGATGTGTACTGAATGGGTCCTTATTGAAAGATCGATAAAGGCTAACACTTATATGACCATCCATTTTCACTGATGACATTTTCAGACAGAAAACGATGTTGGCATATTTTTGTGATATAGTTGTGTATTTATACAACATGTTTTAACAAAGCCTCATTGATGACCATGGGTATGCTTTAATAAAAATGATGAAGAAATTTCAAGCGATTTAAAATTCCAAGAATGGTAAAAAGAAACATGACTTTGATGTTCCAAAAGATGTGAAAAATTGTTTTCTTATGCATTGCATTTAGTCTAGATTTTCTCGTTTCTCTCTAAAATAAGGATCTTTTTGCGTCGGAACAAGACACTTCTGGATCGTTTTGTTATAGAAAGAGATCCTTTCCTATCATTTCCCAGACATACAAATTTCATCCAAATGATTCTTAACACTATGTAAATCTGTAGAGGTTGCCCTTAAGTTATATTCGCAAACCACATACCATTGTCTAGACATTAAATTACATAGCCAATAGCCATTTAAGATCTCTTCCAATCTTTAACACCAAGTAAAGAATTAAAGCTTTAAGGATGCCGACTCAAAGCACATTCCATAGCATTTTCCTATCAAGATGGTATTCCAAAATAAGAATTTCATCTTTCATAAATTTTACTAATCTCCTTAGTCTGGGACTTGAATCACACTTGGTCAATAAATATTTCCAACTCACATTGTTAGAGAAAATTCTAAACTTCGCACCATAAAAATAACTCCATCAAGTTTTTAAAACAAAAATAAAATTTTTGCCAACTCGAACTCATGAGTTAGGCTCATTAGACATTGAATAATAGGACATATAAGTATTAACTTCATCATATGACATCATTATACATCCAAGTTCAACTCTTGATGCATCAATACAATTAATATATAGTGAATATGCATATGGTGTTGCCAAAAACAATGTAGTAGTCAATTTGAGTTTCACCTCCCTAGAAACTAACAATTTTTTTCTAATCAAAATTGACGTTTCTTTTTATAGACTTATTAGCGATTACAAAAGTAAATAAAATACTTGAGATGAAACAACATCGCAGCTATCCGAACTCAAGAAATTTTAGACGTTCAATTATGCTCCTTAGTGGTTTGAATCTAACATAGCTACAATTCAAGCCGAAACCAATGAGATATTGTCTTCAAAATCATTATGTCTGAAAATTTAACTTATCTTTCCAAAGTCTTATCAAACTATACTAAGCTTACAACTGATAAGTTTTAAAAGGTCAGGGTCGGGCTTGGATTCCTATTCCACGGACCAGGTCAGCTTGACCAGGTACGATGATGTGGCATAGTTAGTACTATATTATACTCGCTCATTCCTATATTCTACCTAAAGTAACTTGACATAATAGATATTCCTTGATATTATGTTGTCATGAGATCACTCATTATTAACCTATGTCAATACACTATTTTTCTTTTATCAAATTAGCAAAATTTTACTACACCTGTATGTGGTATATAGACCCCTCTCATAGCAAGCAAAATTTGGGAAGACTTACTACAAGAATCTAGCTGAGTTGCCCAATTCTAAGAGGACAAGCCTAGCCAATTCCAGTTTCTGAGATTGCAAGCTTGTCCTTTCTCGAGCCACATGTGTTCATATTGAGTAGACTCATTTAGCTCATTTAGCTTTGAGAATTAGCAAAACAAGTTGGGCTCGCAAGACACAAACACGTGTGTATATACACACACACATGCGTGATTGCAACCTTGCGTTCGACTTGTTTGGCTAATTTAACTTGCTTGATTTGGTTAATATTTCATTTTCGATTAGCTCATTAGGCTTGACTTAATAAATGTTTTTTACTAAACTCGTTAAGATTGGTGAGCAAACATTTTCTAGGCTCTACTACATTCGTTAGGCTCATTTGATGGTTGTAAGGATATAACTACTTTTTGTTCATGCTTGACAATATACTACATAATATTGCACATTGATCATAAAATATAAAATCAACCAGGATTCTCTCTTTCCCTTTGTCAAAATCTTGTCTTTTGATTTTAACCATCTTCTTAAATTTTTTATTTCGATCTAATGGTCTCTAATCAAGTGTTCTTTCTCTCTCATTAACTCTCATTAATAAATCATTATTTTCTTTTTCCTAATTACTCTTATATTTTCTCTCTTGTTGTTACGTTATTCTTCTCACTCCTAATCACTCCTTAGAATTTTGAATTTGTAACTTTTTGCTTCATTTTATAGTCTCATGGGCAACATAATCTCAATCCTATATCATCTATGCCTTTGTAACATGAAAAGTTAAAATGAGTCAAATATCTCTATTTTTTTATTTTGAATAATAAACAAATTTTATAATTAAATTTTATTATATGTTTTGCAGATATAAATTAAGGATCCACCACTAGCCTAGAATAGTGCAAAAATAAAGAAAATTTTAAAATTTTAATTTATCTAGCTTCTAGTATGTTTAAATCAGAAAGAAATAGCATTGTTTATAACTTGATATACCACGGATTCTCTCTATTCACAATCAAGCACAAAGTTTCTCTAACGATATTTTTAGTATTTATTTTAAAGGTATTCAAATGGAAAAAAGGATGAATTACATTCATCAAGCATCCAAATATATTTTTGAGTTATTCAAAATAAAGCATAAATGAAAAATGAAGCATAAGATTGAGAGATTTATGATAAAATACAAAATTCGTGATCTGACCTTTAAGGATTATTTAGCAGATTCAACAACCATAACTATTTTATATAAAAAAACGTTATTAATAAAGATTGTAGCTGATATCTCAAACTTTCAAGAATTGAGTGTTTCGTTAAATTTGGAGTTTGTTTATTATGCCAAAAGATCGACGGACAAAGAGCTAAGTTTTCTGTCAAGGAAGTCTATTCTTGCTTACTCGAAATTTGATGGGCCACAAGCAGTTCTTACAAGATCCCAATAAAAAAGGTTTTCAAATTATCATGTGGTTTGTTATTTTTTAGATTCAAAGATACAAGATATGTGGAAAACACACCAATGAAATGAGCCAAAAATACCAAAATATGTGCTTACTTGGCCAGACAAAGAAGAATCCACCAAGGAGGAGGAAAGTTACGGATTTAAAGCATAATGTCACGAATTTGAATTCATTCAAATTTTTGAGTGAAGTTCAAATTCAATTAAATATTTAGTTATTTAGTTTTAAAATTATTTTACGTTTTCCAAGATCTTTTAAATTAAAGTTACTTTAAATTTAAAAAAGATAGATCAAAATCGATCAGAGACTAGCATAAACCGATCCTAATCCTAGTAGAATTACTTTTCTTTTATGATGAGCTATTTATACGCCACAAAAACTTAATGAAAATTCAGTTTTTGATGAATTGAAACCCCTTTAGTCGTGGCTAGCTTCTCTTTCTCTTGGATGATTGATAATCCTTTTGATTGAAACCTTACAATTCAAGTGTTGTAAGTATTACTTGGACTTGTTTATTTTTTGCAATCTTCTATCCAATTTCGATTGGTAAACTTTATCAAAAATTTTAATTAAACTCTCTTTACTTGTTGGTGAGAGTTTCTTTAACGATAAGTGGGGTGACTAGGGAACCTAGTATATAAGTTGGTGGTACTTGGAACCTAGTGTACACGTTTTGTGATGGGGGACGCGACTCTTGTCTCAAAGGCAAAACCGTGAGGGCTTTGGCTCACAACGAACAATATGCATTGGGTTTGGTGATTATCCACTTATCGTTACAGTTTTCTTTTGATTAATCAAAAATGAGTTCTTTGGTGGGCTAGAAATGTTGTAATTTGAGCAACCTTTTCCCAAGCCAACCAATCGAACATTACTTCTCAACCGCTCTTCAGACTCTAGTCAACCACACAGATTTGAAACTCTCTCGAACATTACTCATTTTCTTATCATAACTTGTAGTACATTTCTAATTCATGTCATATGTTTTACTTCCATTTCCCGAAATGCTATATGCTCTTGTAAATAATTCATTGTTTATTTTTCATTTTTTAAATTAATCTCATTTTGATATGAATAACATTTATAAAAGCATTTCAAGTAAAACAATTTCGTCAATAATATAAATATAAATTTTGTACTCTATCCTTCTTGATTTGCTCACCTTGACAGCAGATGCAGCGGTATAAACACGTATTTAATCAATAAACATACATAAGCTATTTACAAAGAGAATGATTAAATGAGATTCGATAAAAGATAATTGGCATGGTTTGAAGAAAGAAGTGATTAAGAAGAAAACAAATGAGAAGTGACTAGGAGTGAGAAAATATAATAAAAATTAGAAAAATAATAATAATAATGATTTATAAATGAGACTTAATAGGAGAGAGAAAATAATTGATTAGAGACCATTAAATCCAAAAAAAAGAAATAAATAAATAAATGGTTGAGACCAAAATGTAATATTTTGCCACGGAGAGAAGACCCATGAGTGGATTCTTGGCCTTATTTTAAATTAAGTTATGGGATATAAGACTCAAAGGATAAACTTGCATTTTATTTATCTATAGAATATTTTTACCTTCATCTTTGATACATCAATTTACCTACCAAATCATTAACCACCTGCCTTTAGAAATACTCCAATATTTTAACTTGCCTTTAGAAATCCAAAGCGTTAGATTTCTTGGTTGGATGGAAGTGAAATTACAACCCATGCTCTTGAAGTTGGCCTTTCTAGTCTCTGTCACTAGCTAATTAAAAATAAAATTTGAAAAATAATTTAATATTTTTCAAAATGTTATTAAATAATTAATAAATTCAATTTTGATAAATCTCGTTCACAAAACTAATTAATTGTCTTAATTGATAATAAATCTTAATTTTTAATCTAAAACGTGGTTTCACTTTGGAAATGAAACAATAGACAGGTGGCTGGGTCCCTTAGGCCAGCTGTTTGCCAATATGGTTTCGGTGTGTCAAGCAACTATTGGCTTACTTTCTTTCTCCCTTTTTAAAAAGCAATTAAATCTCCAAATCATTATATTTCTTCAGCCTTTTACTTTAATATATTTTTTTTATTTCCTAGGAATTTTATTTCCTTAATCGACACCGTACATGTGTCCTAATTATTATATCTTATTTGCTTGTATTTTTTTAGGCGGACAAGGTTTCAAAGTTGCACTACTGTTCGGACTACTGTTCCGAATAGGAAACATCCTAGGTTTCACTTTCTGATTTTTCAAATAATTATTTAATACACTTGAAAAATTAAAGAAAAATTAACAAATAACCATCGTACTTTGTGATCAATGACAAGTCAATCACTAAAGTATTTATGCTAACAAATCAATCACTGAATTATGAAAATTGCAAACATCGCTGTTACGTTTTCCATTAAATGTATTAATTTCATTCTACGATGGAACACTATACGTTCTACCACGGAACAAAAATTTAAAAATTAATGTTCTAGCATTAATGTTCCGCAGCAGAACGTCAATATTTATTAAAATTTACAATGTTCCGCAGAGGAAAGTATTACATGCTCTGCCTTGTATAAATTCACACTACACTCATCGTAATTTTCTCAACAATTTTGTCAGCGATTAGCACATCCTAGAGATTTCTGAGAGCTGAAATGTACCCTATTTTAGTGAAGTTGAAGCGTTAGAAATTCTTGAACACCAATGGCATCTGGGAGTGTTGAGAAATATGTTAATTGCCCATTTGAAGTGGGGCCTATGTCCATAGTTTTGGCAAATGTGGTACGTGCAATTGGAGACGAACCTACTATAGTGGTGCATTCCGTCTCGACAACTCTAGATGAGGAGGAGCTCCGTTCATTATGCGAATCTAGTGACGAAGAAATGGATATAGCCAAGAGTAAGTCTCGACGACCACCACAAGCAGAATGCATGTTGGCTGGTATGGGTATTGACAAGAAGTATAGTTCATTGATTCAAATTAGAGAAGAAATCGTTGATCATGCGTTGAAGAATGAGTACGGCATAAAACTCACCCACAACGATTCTCATCGGTTGAGGGTTGCCTACCAAGAAAGATGCACGTAGCCGATGCACGTCTAAAAAATACAAGGTGAAATAACGTTTCAAATAAAGAGTTATAACGACGTTCACACTTGCTCGAGAAAGATGGAAAGCCGCTATGCTTCTGCCAAATGGGTGGCAACACAATACTTGGACAAATTTAAAAGTCAGGTGGACTAGGACCTTCCTTACATAATTGAGACAGTCAAAAAAGATTTTAACGTCAACATCACACTCAGCCTTACTAGAAGGGCAAGAAATGTGGCAAAAAAAAACATGAATGAAGAGGATGATAACGAGCAATACAAGCTCATATGGTCGTATGCCCAGGAGATTCAAAGGCCTAATCCCGGAAGTTCGCTGCGTGTTCAGCTAGAGATGAGTACATTTAAAAGGATGTACATGTGTTTGACTGCATGTAAGATGGGGCTATTGAACTTTGGTAGGCAGGTTATTTGTTTGGATGGTTGCCACTTGAAGGGAGTAACTTTGGGGCACCTGCCCACTACTGTCAGGATCAATGAGAATGATGAAATTTATCTGATTGGTGTAGCAATGGATGAAGTAGAAAATAGAGATTCTTGGAGCTGGTTTTTGGAATTGTTGCTCGAGGATCCCACTACCCGTCCGACAATGGATGAACAATCATTTCTAACCGAAAAAGGTGCGGTTGATTACTTTTTCCATCTATGTTTAAGTTATGCATTGTGTACCAATGTTTGACTCATAATGTTATTTTTGTAGGGGCTGGTGCCAGCTATCAGAGAGTTTGCAAGGCAAATGGAGCATCGTTTTTGCATTAGACACCTGTATGCAAATTTTCAAAAATAATTTAAAGGCAGGTTGTTCAAGGATGCAATGTGTACCGCTTCTAGTACCACAACATCAATGCACTTTGAGAGAGAGATGACGAAGCTATTTTTGCTTGACCCGGCAGCCGACACATATTTACGAAGAACAAATGTGAGATTCTGAGCCAAACATGCCTTTAGCTCCATCCTAAAGTGCGACATAAGCCTTAACAACTTGAATGAGTCCTTCAATGTCTGCATCCCACTAGTCCAGGACAAACCGATTCTCAGTATGTTGGAGATTATAAGAAATGACATCATGTGTAGGATCGTTAATAAACATGAAAAGATGGCATGCTCGATGGACCTTTTGTGTCCGCAAGTCAAGAATTGGTTTGTGAGATTACAACTTGCAGGTCGAAATTGGAGTTTTCTTTTTTCAGGCACGACCCATTTTGAGGTGATCAACGGTAACGAACAGTACTCTGTCAATTTTGATAGGCGTACTTGTAATTATTACTGGTGGGAGTTTACAGGCATCTCATATGTCCATGCAGTCTCATGTATGCAATTTATGAGGGAATCTCCCGATGACTTTGTGCATGAGTGCTACCACCGGGAAACATACATGATGATGTACTCCCACTTTGTCAGCCCCATCAGTGGACAAATAATATCACCTCCTGCGACGGATCTTGATCCAATTATGCCACCGCCATTTAAGAGACGTCTCGGAAGGCTGCAAAAATAAAGAATAAGGGATGTTGACAAGACCCCAATGTAACATCCTATTTATTTAAAATTGTTTTTCCTTATTTTAAAAAAAAAATCATCATATAAAAATTTTTCTTTTAATTTATTCGACAACAATAATTCAAGGTGAACAACTTGAATTTGAAGAAAACACATCATAGTAAATTGAGCTGAATAGATAATGAGATTCAAAACGTAGTTTAAGTTTTTCCACAAAAGTCCACGTCTACAGATCATTCACAATTTTTCAAAATGAGATGATAATAATACCAAAATACCCAACACCTGGTGAGCCACAACCATCAAGTCAAATCGGCTAATAACCCAAGGGATCATCTGTTGGGAGTAATATGCCCAACAAGCAAATGTAATATAACACTTTTGTAATATATGAATAAATTTATATTGATTGATATTATGTTAACATTTTATATTATGTTTTATAAAATTCATAGAAAATTCCTTGGTTATTTATGCTAACTTTATATTAGCATATATATTGTATATATGTGGGATAAAATATAAAGAGTAATAACCAAAATATGTCCATGACTTATATTTGAAGTATGGAATCTTCAAATAGTTCATAGTCATAAACATAGTTTATCTCATTAAGAATGTATAGTCATATCCCGACTAAATATGTAGTGACATAAGATAAATATGTTTTATATAATATGATTATATAGGACTGGACCAGATATAATTACATTGTTCTAATAATTTCCGTTAGATATAGAACAATTAATTTTATCATAATGATGGTCATATATGTATGATCTTAATTCGTTGTATTTAATAAACTCCTATTTTTGTTTTAATTTGTTCTTTGATTTACTCGGTAAAGTTTTGTACAAGTTACGATTCGTATACCTTGTATATTGGGACTAAATTAAAATGAATAGCTGAGAATGTTAATATCGATACAATGAAATCCATTCCATAGATTCCCTTGTTTGTTAGTTCAATGATTGAATAATTAGCGCGCAATTCATAATCGTTATGAATTAATTATTCAATTAAGAACTAATAGTAGTCAAGGATAAAGAAGCAATATGAGAGGTTAACGGATAAACCTAGCTCTATTGTGAATCTAAATAGAGGGTTAATGCATATGTAATGACTATATCAATGGACATTACTTTAAGTAAAAATACTCTATAGTTTTGAGAGTGCAACTCTAAGTATTTAGTGGAATTACTTTAGAGTTAATAATTATGTTAATTAATATAAAGAGTTTATATTAGTTAACAAAATATTATTGGAGCTTAAAACTATAGGTCCATCGGTCCCTTTGTCACCTTCTATCATTATTCGAATAATAGAAAAATGAACAAATAAGATTAAATAATTAATTATGAATTAATTATTTAATACTCTCAATAATAAGTTTATTATTATTATTTTTTCATTAGATGAAATAATTGAATTATTGATTATTCAATTAATTAAGACAAAATGACAAAAGTTGTCAAAGTTAATATATTTGTTATGTTTCATTAAATGAAACAAATTGAATTATTGATTATTCAATAAAGTAACTTTTAAAAATAGTTTTTAAAATGGATTTTGTCAAATTTGAATTAATGTCAAATTTGATTTAATGTAATGACCTTTTATTTCCATAACATTTTTGTTATAAATGTGTTATAACTTAAATGTGTCAAGTGTTTAAATATGGTGAAAAGACTTTTGATTTTCATAACATTTTTATAAATGTAATGAGGAATTTATGGGGTTTTTTCTCTAAATGCCATAATAGCCATTATGGAGAAATACCACTATAAATAGAGGTCAAATTTCATTAGCAAAAGAGTTTTTGAGTTTTTGAAATCTTTGAAAAAGAAATCCATTTTGAGAAAAAATTTTTGTCTTCCGTGTTGGCTTTAGAAAATTGTTTTCTAAATCCAAATAGATCGTCTCATGTGTTGAGAATACGATCTATCATAAATTGAGTGTTATCTTGTTTTGTTCATCACGCCCACACGTGCTTATTTGAGGTAAGGAGGATTGGCGGATAAGATCGACGGTTGATTTAGTACCTGTGTGAAGTGAGCTACAAAGGTAACATTCTTTATTTTTAGATTAGATCTAAATACATATTATTATTAATATATTATAACAACGATCCATTTTTATGTTCATGATAAAATTGTTTTTTCATGATACATAGGTTACGCATATTACCGATGTTGTGAACATCGGTAATTCCGCCGTGCGAAGGGAACCTAAAAACCAACATCATCCTAAAACACCTCCTCCTCGACTGGTACATCACAAGCATAAAAAATGTCACCTACATCACGGGGAAAACAATGAGCCTAAAGCCCAGCAAGAATCAGAATTTAAATGCAATGCAAGTGATATACATGATCATACAATGCATTGCAAAAAAGAATCGTATCCTTTCTAGAAGCCAAGAGTTAGATACACCCTAGGGTCATGTGGCCTAACCTGTCACTTCGACAAGGAGGTATATCTGTCGGGGGTGTTCCACATGCTGGTAACAACTCATTTGTTAAAGATGTTGGACATTTCCGTACAAGAGAAAGATGAACCCTAGATTTCATGTAGCTACCTCATCCTCACCGCTCCCTATGTGGGAGTAATCGACCGATGGAAAGTCACCGATCTCCCAAACCTCCACACACCTATTTACATATATTAGGTATGCTATGCAGTATATAAGTAGTTTCATAATTCTTAGGTATGATGCATGTATGTCAAGTATAACTCACAATATAGACGTGCACAGTATATAAACTAAAAGCAGAATGTAATACTAGAGTTATGGCCATTTATACTAACTATTTGTTGCCAATTACTTAGTGTTTCTCAGCAATGTGTCAAAACTTCAATCAAGGAGTTCTAGATTAGGATAATTGTTTGTTAGCCAGATTATAATTTAACTTTTAAGAGGAATTCATGCGTAAATAAATCATCTCCCACCAGATTCTGTTCATGCTAATCTCACCAACAACTCTCGATCTAATCCCTAACATCCAACATTCTACTAAAAGCAAGGTTTAGTTTTAACATTCTATGATATCAAATATAAGCACAACGATTGATCACAATACACCAAAAATCTAGATTTTCATGCTCCATAACAGTCCAACAACGTCCAGATTTAACAATTCACATTTTTCAACAAAAATCAAAGCATTCCACAATTTCACCAACAATCAAGCAGTCCAGATTTTCAATCAAAAATCAAAGTAGGAATTCAACAATCCAAACCCATGATTTAGGGCCTCCATTGACCAACCACATTATCCCAATTCTTACCTTGGATTATAGAGTAGAAATTCCCACACAATAGCCACCGAAATTTGGACAGAGTTGCCATGCTAGAAAGTTCCCAGCAACATAACACTCCATAAACTCTAATTCACAGGGACACATGTTTCACACAGGAGGAAAATGAAATTTCTCACTACAAGCACTCTGTAACACCCCCGACTTTTTGAGTAGATCAACTATCGGGGTATTACCAAGGACGTTTCAGAGCATTAAGTCAAGGAGGATTTCCATGACGTTTTCCCTGTATAGGTGATGTAGTCAAAGTGTTGGAGTTATGGGGTTATTACATTTCATATTTATACGTGTCATTTTACAACATGTATTTATGTGAAAAATATTACGGGATAGAAGTTAAGTGTGAAAATGTGAAGAAAGGCTGTCTAGGGCATTTCGAACGCCTGAGAATGACATTGCAAACATATTATGTCATCCGCAAGAGAATTACACATCACCCTTAGCCTGGGAACGCTCAGGATGACATTTCTCTACCTAACTTCACAGTGTTGTGAAGTTGGGGACGAGGTCCTGGATGATGCGAATGAGGAAAGCTGCATCCGCATTGAATCTGTACAACTCTGGGACTTCCGGACGAGTCGGGACGATTGCAGACCAGATAAGGCCTCGTCTGTTTTGCCTCTGTCCTATTTTAGGACACTTTCGGATGACGCGGACAATAGGTGCAGATACCATATTGTGTTTGAAACTCTTTTACAGATGGTACAGACATGGATGAGGACGCTATTGCTTGTCTCCGAGCACGATTTAACCAATAGATTCCAATCTTGCGGACGAATGCGGACGAGACCATCACGTCCGCACTCGTCCGAATCATCGTAGATCAGCGACATAACTGCTTTACAATCAGAAGGAGAACGACGCCTAACCAATGGAAGGACGCGGCCCCGATAAGAAATCTGGTTCCAGAGCTCACGTGCCGACCATCCCTGCCTTGCCAGTCTCCCCACTACCTCTTTTAGGTACGAATTGCTCCCTTTCCATAGTTTAAACCATTTCTTCTGGCATTTCCTTCCTCCACACTTTAGTTTTCCTTCCTGCGGGAGAAGCTCCAGAGAGTGAGAGAGAGTCTAGCGTGGGAAGAGGATTCCAGTGGATGAGATTTTTAGTGAAGTGAAGTGTGAGCTAGGTATAGGAGTTGTGAGCTGAAGAGGGAGCCGCTATGAACTGGGTAAGGAATCGTGAGTTGTGAGCTGAAAAGAGAGCTGTGGAATCATGCTGTCCCTGAGTTAGTTCATCATCTTGGTAAGGAATGGGATAGTCTTGGCCATTTGGAGGCCCTACACCCAAGTAAAGTGTGTGTGAGTGGTTGTTGTGCTGTAGAGATTTTGTAGTTTTGTGGTTGCCTTTAAGTTTTGCTGTGTAGTTGTTTGCTACACATTATTTGTTGCCACAAATCTCTCATTTCTCCTTAGATGTTCTGCTAGATGTTGTGTTTTATTTGTATTAGATTCTTATAACCATTTGAAAGTGTTAGTTAAGCTTGAATGAATCCAAGAAAGGATGCCTACAATGGATGAGTAGTATGAATGAATGACTAATGGGTTTTATGGATGGTGTTAATGGTGATTTCATTTCCATAGCTTGCATGTATGGATTATTTGTTATATGCTCGCCGTTTCATTTAATATAATGTTTGTTGACCTTGTAGACATCCAAAAAGCATGGCCATAACTATTACGTTTTCGCTATTCTTGTTGTTATCTTTATCGTTTAGAAGCATGTTTTAGTTATTCGTGTTGGTATCGATTACTACATATTTTGATTATTGAAGAGTATGTTATTCATTCTGTTATTCACCAATAATTACTGCTGATTGTAGTCATTAAGGAGCACGTTTTGTCTTCAGTTCTCGTTGCTGCTGTATATTATCACCACGAAGCTCGTTTTACTACCTTCATTTGATCTGTGTTTACTGCTATATGTTATAGTTTAAAAAGCATGATTTCCATACTCTGTTTCGTCATCATTACTGCTATTTAATTACAGCTAAGAAGTATGACTCGTGAGCATAATCTGCTATTTTACTCGTTATTAAATTATGCTACATTGGCCAAATAAAAGCACGTTTAGTGTCCATTATTGCTATGTTATTTTAGTCGATAAAAAGCATATTTTTGCTGCTTCCTTTTGATATTTCTAGCTGTTGGATTAGCATGTCCATTATTCCACTTCGTCATTAAAAATGTTGTTGTTTATCTTGGATTTAGAGACATGTTTCGATGTTCATTCAATTCAGTATTCACTGCTGTCATTAGTGGATCAAAAGCATGCTTCGCTATTTAATTTGGTAATGCTCGTTGTCATTTTTAGTTGTTCAAAAGCATGACCCGTAACGTTATGTAATTGTATAGCACCGCTGTTTTATTAGCTGATCGAACGCATGATTAGTAATTATCCTCTACTGCATTATTTGTTGCTTAAGAGCATAGTTAGTCGTTCGTTTCTGCTACCATACTCATGTTTAAAAGCATGCCACCTTGTTCTAGTTTTCACTGCTAAACAAATGCTTATTTTTGTTTAAGAAGGGTGCCTCGCTGTCTAATATTTGCTACTATACATGATCGATAAAATGCATGTTCGTTGCTCTGTTTCGATGCTATGCTACAGTAGATAATCAATAATATGCTCGTTTGCTGTTCTGTTCTCCATACTTTGTTGCTATACTCATAATTGTTAATTGGCACGTGTCGATGTCCACCTTGAGATTTTACTGTTGTTCATTACCTCTTTAAGAAGCATGTTTCGTTACTTCATTTCCTTATTTATTTCGATAATCGTACGCTGCTCTATGAATTCAAAGTTTCTTCCATTGTTCAATCTGTTAATGCATAATTTCGTCAAGTTTAATAACATGTAAATTGTCAGCCATTTCAATCGTAATCAATTATTAAGCATGCCCTTAACTTCTGTTATTAAGCATGGTTAAATACGTTGTGTTTAGACAAGTATGGCCACTTAACCTTAAGTAGTCATTTTGTAGTAATAAGACAAGCTCGTTTCTACTAGTTGGCTATTAGTAGGTGCTAGAAATTGATTGTTGAAATACTTCTAGGAATGAAATTCTTAGCTTATTCTATGTGTTTCTTTTTATAAGTGCTCTATATCTGTGTGAACGTACATTCGCTCTTCTTATGTGTTTTGAATTCCGCTCTTTACTATTGATTGTAAATTCATTGAAGCTTTGTTAATTATCGTTTATGTATGTGTTAGACAATTTAGAAGTGTCCCCATGCATTCACGTTTATAGAAACAATTAAGGGGTGCCGCCTCGGGGTGGTACCCACACGCCTAAGTGAGGAAAAGAAGTTCAAGAAGAATGAAGGGAGTTGAGGGATGGGAGGGTAAGTATGGATCAGTCAGGTAGACATGAATTAGAGAAACGTTACCTTTCCCTTGTCGGGACTGCGTGACTGTTTAGCCTAGATGGCTGAAGCTGACAAAGATCTACTCTCCCGCCATGGATTCTCCCAATCTCCAGCTCGGTGTACGAGTAACGAACAAAATACGTAAGAAAAGATTGGTCTAGGTGGCCCCCATTCCAAGACAAACTAAAGAGAGTCATAACATTTGTATTAACACATTTCCTTACTGAGCGAAAGCTCACGTCCTTACTTGTGGTGCAAGTACAATGATGAACAAATTACAAAGAGATAATCTAAATCATAGATGAAAGATTTGCACATGCGAGATCAAGGTTGGCCAGGCTAAAGAGAATAGAAAAGGAAAAGTTGTAAATGAATTGTAATTAATCATTTAGTTTCCTCTCTCAAATTTGATATTTAATTTGTTTAGTTTCTTCTTTAAATGATTTACGCTTCCACCATGTCTTACAAAAGAATTTATCTTATAACGTTTCCGCATATTTTATCAATTGGTTTTCATAACGAGTTTATAGAAAGAGTTAGTAGCGATCGGTTAGACGCACTCTGATACGTTTTTCTTTAAAAAGAAAATTTCAAAATTTTCGCATTTTAATGATTTACGAAAAATAGGGTCGTTACACACACACCTCACACTTCAGTCACGATTTGCAGGATGGATTCCAAACATAGCCCCCCACAACCACGTGTTATAGACTGAAGGAGAGAGAGAGCAGGGAGGAAGTGACGATCACCCACACCAAGGGGGAGAGGTCCATTGCAAGGGAGCCATGTGGAAAGCTTCCAAGCTTTCAGAGGAGAGGGGACGTGATGCAAGAGAGAGAGAAATTGAAGGGAGAAGTGAAAATGGAGAGAGAGAGCGTATAATTTAAATGATTTTTTCGGTCAAAATTGACTTTTCGGACAAGGAGAAGCATCGTACCCTCATCTGCATTCGTCCAAATAGTGGTTTTAGACAAAGAAAGTCGTCCTCACCATTCGTCCGCGTTTGTCTGAATAGCATTTTCGAACGAAGGAAGGCCTCACTATTAGTATGTGTGCATCCGAAACTGTCCAAAAATTGTACAGATTCAAATCTTCAATGTTCGCAATCGTTTATAATTGTTCGTACCCATCCCAAATCTCATGTTATAGGCGAAGGCGAGTTTGGGATACGGAACCCCATCTTGTATCGTCGCAAAGCACCGGGGATGATGCACAACGTATTTTTTCATGTGATATCTTGTCCCCGTGTCGTCCGCATTCGTCCGAATTCTCCAGTTATACATTTTTCATTAAATTTCCACACTTCAATTATTCTCCAATATCAACCCCATATTTTCCTAACATATATATATATATATATTGATTATCCAAATTTAAATACATTGACTAAATGGGGAAATATTTTCGGGGTATTACAATCTACCCCGCTTATAAAAATTTTGCCCCGAAAATTTAGTTACGTAAATAGTTGTGGATATTTGGCTTCTATGTCATCCCTTCTTTCTCCGGTGACTTCTTCTTCATTTATCTGGTTCTGCTATAACACCTTGACGAGTAAGACTTCCTTATTCTGCAGCTTCTTTATACCAGAGTCTAAAATTCTAATCGGTTTCTCCTCGTAATTCAAGTCAGTGCGTACTCTGACTTGCTCCTGAGGTTTCATCTGAATGGTCTCACCGAAACATTTCTTTAACATCAATACATAGAATACATTATGTACTCCCGCCATAGCATCTAGTAGGAGTAATCGATACGCCACATTGCCAATTCTTTTAGTGATCTCAAAAGGGCCAATATAATGTGGATTGAGTTTTCCATTGTGCCCAAACCACATAACACCTTTGAATAGTGATAATTTTAAAAAAACACGATCCCCAACATCAAATTCCAAGTCTTGACGATGATTATCAGCATAGCTTTTCTGGTGACTTTGGGCAACCAACATTCGCTGTCAGATGATGGCCACAGTTTCAGTCGTCTGCTATATCATATCAGGCTCATAATACTTATCTTCACCGACTTCTTTCCAGTAAAGAGGGGATTTGCATTTCCTACCGTATAGCACTTCATAAGGTGCCATACCAATGGACGCTTGAAAATTGTTGTTGTAGGCGAATTCAGCTAACAGTATGATCTTTTTCCATCCGATCTAAAATTTCAAGACACAGGCGTGTAACATATCTTCCAATATTTGGATCGTCCTCTCACTCTGGCCATCAGTTTGTGGGTGGAAAGTAGTACTAAACTTCAACTCGGTATCCATAGCTTTGTTCAAGCTCTTCCAAAACATCAATGTGAATCGCGGATCCTGATCAGATGCAATGGATACAGGAACCCCATGGAGTCGCACAATTTCCTTAACATATAACTTTGCAAATTGGTTCATCTTGTAAGTCATTCATATGGGTAAGAAATGGGCAACCTTCGTCAGCCTGTCAATAATCACCCACATAGCTTCATGTCCCTTCGAAGTTCTTGGCAATCTGGTAACAAAATCCATAGAAATATGCTCTCATTTTCATTCAGGTATAGGCATCAGTTGGAACATTCCACCAGGTCGCTGATACTCGGCCTTCACTTGCTGACATACTTGACAATGAGTAACATAGATGGCAATGTCAAACTTCATTCTCAGCCAATAATAATGTACTCTAAGATCTCTGTACATCTTATTACATCCGGGATGGATGGAAAAACTAGAAGAATGTGCTTCTTTCATTATCACTATTTGCAAAAGCGTGGCAGGTACGTACCACATGTCCTTATACTTCACAATTCCATCAGCAAATAAAGAGTAACCTTGAAACTTAGAGAGAGTTGGGTTGAGCTTGAAATCTTCACATTGGGCATCCTTTTGTTGAGCTTCTTTAATTCTCTCCAGTATCGAAGGCTTAAGTGTCAAAACTGATAAAACATCTGCTAACTGTTTAGGAACCAACTGCACATCTAGTTCCTGCATATCCTTCCACAATCCGGCTGGCATTTCCTCACACGTTATACTCATCAAAGCCACTTTCCTGCTCAGTCCATCTACCACAATGTTTGCCTTTCTAGGATGGTAATTAATTTCACAATCATAGTCTTTCTCAAATTCAAGTCAGTGTCGCTGCCTCATGTTTAGCTCCTTCTGTGTAACGATATACTTCAAACTTTTATGGTCTGTAAAGATCTCACATTGTTGCCCGTAAAGATAGTGTCTCCAGATTTTTAGTGTAAAGACCACAGTAGCGAGCTCGAGGTCATGAATAGAGTAATTGGTCTCATGTGGTTTAAGCTGTCTCGAGGCATAAGCAATCACCTTTCCATTCTGCATCAAACACCACCAAGTCCACATCTGGATGCATCACAATATATACAGAAATTACCCTCTTCCACTGGTAAGGTCAACACATGTGCAGATGTCAACTGATGCTTCAATTCCTGAAAACTCTCTTCGCATTCATCGGACCACCAGAATCTCACATTCTTCTTGGTCAAACTGGTGAGAGGCATAGCAATTTTTGAAAACCCACTGATGAATCATCGGTAATAACCAGACAAAGCGAGAAAACTCTTGACATCACTCACACTTCTTGGCTACACCCATTCAACAATTGCCTGGATCTTCGCCGGGTCCATAGCAATATCGTCTTTAGAGATAATATGGCCAAGGAAACTGACCTCCTTCAACCAGAATTCGCACTTAGAAAACTTTGCATAGAGTTAGTGCTATTTTGAATAGATAGGGTTACTCTTAAGTGCTCAATATGTTCCTCTTTTGATTGAGAATATACAAGAATATCGTCGAAAAAGACGATAATGAGTTTGTCTAGAAAATCCTTGAATATTCGATTCATTAAGTCCATGAAGGATGCAGGGGCTTTGGTCAGCCCAAAGAACATTACTAGAAATTCATAGTGCCCATATCTGGTCCAAAATTCCTTCTTGGGTACGTCTTCCTGCATAACTCTCAACTAATAATACCCCGAGCGGAGATCAATATTTGAAAATATACAAGCACCATGCAGTTCATCGAACAGATCAACGATACAAGGCAAAAAGGTATCTGTTTTTAATAGTTACTTTGTTTAGCTCTTGATAATCCATGGACATTCGTAACGACCCATCTTTCTTTTTTTACAAATAAGACCGGAGCTCCCTAGGGTGAGAAACTCGAATGAATAAACCCCTTATTAATTAATTCCTCAAGCTGAACCTTTAATTCACGCAACTCGACGGGTGCCATCCGGTATGGATTTTTCAAAATTGGTTCCATGCTAAGATGTAGATCTATAGAAAATTCAATCTCCCTGATAGGAGGCAATCTAGGAAGATCATCCAAGAAAACCTCTGGGAAGTCACGAACCATTGTTACGTCATCAACCTTTGTCTCCGACTTGACTATGGTGTTCATAACATTTACGAGAAATCCTTCACATCTGTGTCTCATCAGTTGATCTACCTTAAGCGCAGAAATAATTGTCAATTTGTCTTTCTCCTTGATTCCTCGAAAGACGTGTGGTTCACCACCGAGAAAATAGAAACAGACCTCTCGTCTTGCACAATTAATAAATGCACAATTCAAGGTCAACCAATCCATGCCAAAAATAATATGAAATCCCTTTATGTTCATAACGATTAGATTAGCATCGAATTTCCAGCCATTTATCTGAACTGCATAATCTTCGAGAATACCATTAGCAGCCAAATATTCACCGGAAGGTATGAGTACCCTATACTTGTTCCTTAGGATGGCAGGGGAACAATTTGTCTTTGAGCAAAAATGGGTCGAGATAAAAGAGTGAGTGGCCCCAGTGTTAAATAAATTATAAGCGGCCATGTTATTAATATATGTTGCACCTGAGGTGATAAAAAAAGTTATTTATTTAAGCACACAAATTTCTACGATTACGGGGAATAATTTTAATATCATATGAGGCATGTGGATAACAACTATATAACAATTGTGTACCTGATATAATCGCCGGTAGTTTCTCCTCCTCATTTTCATTCCCATGTAGCAAAAACACACACGGAGCTACACTGCTAGCCAAAGTTTGGACAGAGTTGCTACGCCACGAAGTTCCTAGCAGCAGAACACTCCAAAAACTCTAATTCACAGGGACACACATTTCACATAGGAGGAAAATGAAATTTCTCACCACAAGCACTTGCCTTACACTTCAGTCACGGTTTACAGGATGGATTCCAGACACAGCCCCCTACACCCACACCAAGGGAGAGAGAGAGAGAGCAGGGATAAACTTTTGCAGGAGGAAGTGACGATCACCCACACTAAGGGAGGGAGTTCCACTACAAGGGAGCCACGTGGAAAGCTTCCAAGCCTTTAGAGGATAGGGGACGTGCTGCAGAAGAAAGAGAAATTGAAGGGAGAAGTGCAAATGGAGAGAGAGAGCGTCTGATTTAAATGGGTTTCTTGGTCAAAATTGACTTTTTGGACAAGGAGAAGTGTCCTAGCCTCGTCCGCATTCGTCCGAATAGCGGTTTCAAACGAAGAAAGGTGTCCTCACCATTCATTCGGGTTCATTCGAATAGCGTTTTTGGACAAAGGAAGGCACCTTCACCATTCGTCCGCGTGCGTTCGAAACTGTCCAAAAATTGTACAAAGTCAAATCTTCAACGTCCGCAATCGTTCGCATCCGTCCGAAATCTCGTGTTACAGGCGAAGGCGAGTTTGGGACACGAAAACCCATCCTGTATCATCCCAAAGCACCAGAAATGATGTACAACATGTTTTCGGACGCGATATCCTGTTTCTGTGTCGTCTACATGCGTTTGAATTCTTCAGTTATGCATTTTTCATTAAATTTTCACACTTCAATTATTCCCCAATATCAACCCTATATTTTCCTAACATAAATTAACACATATCGTCACACGGCATGATATATATATATATATATATATATATATATTATCCAAATTTAAATACATTAACTAAACAGGAAAATATTTTCGTGGTATTACACCAAAGCTGGACAGTGCTGCCCATGAGACATCTGAACATGACGTGTGGCCAGTGTGGGGATGTGAGGCACAATTCTCACACGTGAAAATGTGGAAGCCCAGAGTCAAATGCATGTGGCGGCCGCAGGTCTAGAGGCGAAGGGGGCAGATAATGCTCGCAGGGCACATTTATGGATTTCACAGTTCCTGACATAGTCCCCGAGACAGTTCTCGACATAGTTCTCGAAACGCAGGTGAGCACATTATTATGTTTATATTTTCATGTGTTATTTTAACTATGTTAATTTTATTTGCAATGTATTATGCAAGAATATGATGCGCAAGGTCCACAAATACAAATGTGGACCTTAACGTTCCTTGATTAGGTTTGACATTGTTTTGAAATATCCTACTTTGCTAGCATTGCAAGCTGAAAATGGTTCATCAAATCCTATTTACTTGACTATGAGGTCTATGATTTTTCTTTTTCCTTTTTCCAAATGCTACATATAAATTCCAATATGCTTTATTGTGAACTTCTTAATTTTAGCTATGTAAGATTTTTAGTGGGCAAAGATATACGAAGAAGTTAAATTAACGACAAGTTATTGTTGTATCTTATTAGCTCAGAACACACCGATTATTAGTGCACATGTACATTATATGCTTGTAATGGAATTGATAATTTGGTTTGTGTCTGTAATTCACACATGCACGATATGGTTGTAATTAAATTGATAAATTGGTTTGCGTTTATATTGCACATGTACATGATATGATTGTAATGTAATTGATAATTTAATTATTGATGATAGATGAAAATTGATTAGTATGAAAATGTAAAATTAGCAATTTTTTCCCAAGCCAATTGGTCAATCAACCTCTCCATATTGATCAAATGCCCTCCATCTCTCGTCAAAAAAATTTTGAATCTGTACTTCAGCTGTGACGCCCGCGTCAATTTCTTTAACTTTTTCCTTTTTAATTACTTTGTAAATTATTTATTTATTTATTTAAAACATACGAGAGTAAATACTTGATGTGAACGAGGGAAATCTAAAATGCATAATTAAATCAGAGTAAAAGCGGAAGCATAATTAAATTCAAAATGCGGTTTGAAGGTTAAAGTATGAGTTAATAGTCTTACAAAAGATTATTCATTTTCAAACCATTTCAAAAGAGTGTTTTTACTTATTGCGAGCCATAACCCTCTCAGGTCGATTCTGTTGGATAATCCACAAGCTCCACAAGAAACCCCTCCTCCTCTACACCTATAACCAACATATCTTTACAATCACCTACACCACAAGCAAACTGTGAGCATAAGGCCTAGCAAGAAGTGAGATATGCAATATGATATATGCCTCTAACTCATTATGTCAGAATGGGTCTTATCCAAACTGTTCATTTCTTTCTGTTACATACATTACTCGTACATCGATTAGGGACATTGGAGGAATCTATGGCAGAGAGAATAGTCTTTTGTCGGCTTCTAACCACCTAGGGTAGACATGCTCTTGTGACTCGACAAGGGAAGGGCATAGTTCTCTCACAACCCGATAAGGGAAGAGCATAATTCTTTGAGTCTACGAGGTTAGATCCAAACTACCTCTCCATCCTCCAATTCCCTTACATTCACTTTATCCATTTTCCTCACACAAATGCATATGGATACCAACCCAAATGTGGACGTGAAAGGAATCCAGTTAAATCAAATCCAGACAACACTTTACAATATCAGTTATAATGAGCTAATATGAGGCACTATAATGTGATGGCAATTAACATGATATAGTTTAAATAAAAGGATGACAATAAAACAGGGTATATGGTAAAACAACTAGCATGTTGTAAAACATGGAGTAATGCTTCAGAGTTATCTAGTACAAACTGACGATTCATCTTATCATTTGCCAGGTACTTTAACATGAATTGCAAAGCATCATTTTAAATAAAATAGTTAATCATAAATGGAAACATGCTTAATAGATCAATAAATTGATGATATGAATTAAACATAAATAAAATGACCAGAGATAGTATAACATCCAGACGGGTAAAAGATGGTTTGATGGCAATATTTCCAACCATAACTAACAACCTATTTAGTGACATGATTTATATTTACTAAAAACCAGACAGCTCATAATAAAGGGTAACTAAGCATGCTCATATCAGAAGAACAACAACATTTATCTAGCAATAAGGAAATAGTGATAGAATAAACAACAATATTATCGATCGAATCCATCAGAGTAGCAAGCAAGACAGTATACAACGCACCCAATAAACACTCTTCTCTATTTAGCTCTATAAAAGAATTCAGAGACTTATCTCCGACGCCGAATTCCAACCACCGGGAAATCACTAACCTCCGACAAAGCATCGCCTCTACCTAGTTGATCAATCATCCTCCCGGCTGTCACTTGAAGGTTTCACTCAAACTGAAACTTTCACCCCCCCTCCTACTCGGATTAACTCTCACTTGACGAGGGACCTCCATCTCCACCAACGGTGAAGCAGAGCTCTCTCACTCCCTCTCTCTCATCGCGAAATCGTAAGAAGAAGAAGAACAAAGAAGAAGACCAATTTCTTTTAGGTTGGAGCCATGTGAACTGAACCGGTCCAAGCCAAGTGAACCGAATCAGCCTGCAAAAACCAAACCGAGTCAGCCCAGTTGAACCAAATCGAACCGATCAGCCAAAATCAAACCAAACTAATCAAATCAGTCCAGCATATCGAACCAACCCTATTCGAATACATCTCCGATCCATTTAAAGATTTTATCGGTAATGAATTTCTACCCAAATTTCTATTAAAGATTATTATTTTTAAGAAAGAATTTAATCACGATAAATCCTTTAAGTAGGCTATGATTATGTGATGGCTCAAGAGATCCCTAGAACCCTAATTTTCTTGGAATCTAAGTAAGTAAAACACAAGTTTTACGTCATTTTGGCCATAGGCCCTACATAACAAGACATTTATTATTTTTCTTATACTCATTTCATTATTTAATTTTGATATTTTGCTTGGACATGCATTATTAGACATTGACACATGATATTTCAAAGATAAAATAAATATGACATTATGTATGTGGGTATGAATGCGCGAAATTGATGGAATTGACGGAAAACATGATATGAGATGGCCAATGAGACCTTATAAGGGTAAGAAACAGCTAGTTCTCTAAAAGCCTGAGCATGGTTATGAGATAGCTAATGAAAGCTTGAATGCATGATAAAGTTGAAAAATGAGTTCTAACCAGTATGTAACTTAAAGCATGGAAACTTGGTAATGCATGAGATTAAAACATATATGCACATGTTTTTACTTATTAAGTTATCTCATCTTTAGTTTTGTGATGTAGGTGAGTTTTTGTTTAAAGAAGAATTGGCACTGATCGAGAATTTTCTCGAAGTAGAAGAGCATATAGAGAGAGATATTAGGAATATCAATGATGGGTCAAAAGATTAAATTTTATTTACCTTGCAGTTCTAATATTTTAAAATAAACTCTACTTAGTATTTCACTTACTAAAGCTATTTAAATAAATGTTGTTTGTAATTGGATTTTTAAATAAACTCTGTCTTATTTAATGAAGTTTCCAATAAATCTTTCTTATTTTACATATAAAGTTTATTTAATGAGATAGAATTAATTGGATAAATCCTAATAAATAAATTCAAACTACTTTGTTAATAAATACAATTATTTTATTAAATGTTTTCGCCTTAAATAATGATTTTACTATTTTCAAAGATTAAATAATTTTTATAATTGAGGGTTTATAACGACCTAATTAAACCTAATTTATAAATGAATTTAGAAAAAAAATTTAGGATTTATAATTTGAAAAAAAAAATGAAATTTGTGGTCGTTATAGCTAAAGTTTAATGTTTATGAGTTGTTAAGTTTGTTTCTGCCGTATGTAGATTATATTCTAAGTAGTGTTTTAAATGATGAATGGGAAATTTGAAAAATGGTTAAGTTAAATCAACACCTCTTAGAGTTTAGGAAACAATATATATGAGAAATTTGAAAAATGGTTAAGTTACAGACTCTAAGTATCTAGAAAACTTAAAATTTGTAATTGCAAATTAAATTGAGATCATGCCTTGTAAAATTCGAGAATTTTCAATATAATAAATTCTACGTATTGGCCTAGCGTTTTTGTCCGGCCCACCTCCGGGTCGTGACATGTCTTACTTGCCATTATGGATTACATGCCACATTTAGGATGTGATTTAATATTATGAATTCTTTTAATTTTCCATAGGGTTACTCTCTATATTGCATAAGGAGATGTAGAGTTAATTTTTAACTTAGGTTATTGTTGATAATCTACTCCGGTATTGCTTTGGATAAATTTAGGAATCTGTATGGGAACTAATTATGTTAGTGCCTACGTTCATAAGCTGATAAATTTGGATAGTGGTATATAATTGGAGATCGGATTCTGAAAACACTTTCTAAGAGGATTTTTGTTTTTAAGTTAAGTGTTGGAATCTGTTTGTTATAAGGATTGTTATTCATTCATGGTTAAATGGTTTTGTTCCATATGTGTAGCATAAAAGTTAGAGTATTGTCTTGTTTGATAATTGAAAATCTGAATATAGTGTTTCATTGACTTTTGCCCCTATGCTTAGAAATTAAATCATGTATATATTTAAGGTTGTTGATAGGGGATTAGTTGTCGATGTTTTGTTTACATTATAAATTTTGATGCCAACAAGCTTTGGATTGAGGATTTGTTTATTTACTATTTTAAGCACGTTAGACTACTATTGCATTCCATGCATCATATTTTCAAAAATAGAACAAAAATAATTTACATGCATTAGTTTTCGTGAAAAAAACAACAGAAATCAAAACAAACATATTAAAGATAAGAACTTAAAGAGGTTTTATAAGTTGTCTGTCCCATATGAGGTGAACCTAATGATGTCAACTAAATAAACATAATGGGCGTGGTTCGAGTTGACTGTCCCGCATGAGGTGGACCTAATGGTGTCACTCTCCTTTAGACTGATGTCCTACAACAATTGGACTGTAAAATGAAAAGAAAAGAAAAGACATAGTTTTAAGTGTTACATCTTATAGTCATGTTATATGTTGCATTTCACAGTCATTATATGTTTCATATTTTCTGTTATACAACTCTTGCTGAGCATTAAAGTTATAGTTGAACCTTGTGATGTAAAAAATGATGGAGATTAAAGAGCATGATGAAAAAAACTTGTTTATAGAATAGTTGAAGAGGAACTCTCATGAGTGAAGCTAGAGCATTGTCGAAATGAATTTGACTGTGGATGATAATTTAAGAAAAGATGGATTTTAATAATGTAAACTCTTGTCAAGATTTATGTTCATTTTTGTTAGATTTTTAAAAAAAACATTTATCATGTTTTTGGTCATTATAAAAATGAATTTTACTACAATTAGTTTTAAATGAGTTTTCATAAAGTCTTCTGCTGTATGGTTTTAAAATAGTACAAAAATATATTTAATAAAATATAAGTTTTACTAAGCTATGATTTCAAAGGAGATTTCTCATAAAGATTTTCTTCATACGAGTTTTTAAAGGATTTGGTTTTCTACAATCATAAAGTTTTTTTTAAAAAAAATGTATCGCTACGGGGCATTACAAAAACATACTTTTACAAAATGGACTTAAATGTAATTTAGCATTCTAATAACTAATAAAAAAAAATAAAAGCAGAAGATGGGGGATGATCATGGTGGAAGAAGGAGAGGGGAAAGGAGGGTTTTGAACTCAATAGGTGAGGTTCAAATCTGCGAAGAAGAAGTGAGATTTGACGAAAGTCTTCAACCCAAAAATCTCGGAACCTAGATTAGATTTTGGGTAGGTTACTTGGTACTCTCTCATAACTCAATCAATTGAAAAAAAATTATTTTCAAGAATAAAATGTTTTTTATTTTTAATATTTTAAGTTTACTCTATCATATTTATAATTTTTATTCTAAGTAGTTTTTTCTTAGCCAAATTATACTAAGGCCTACATTTTTTTTAATCCAATAGAAGAGGCAAATGTATGGTTAGACTCACTTTCTATTGATAACTTTGGGAAACCCACATATTATAACCTGAATGAGATCAATTATTTTTGAATCTTGATACGTGCCATTCCCTCATTATCAAAGAATATTCTTATATTTTTTTTGCTAAAAACATGTTAAATTTAATATAATTCTTGAAATAAATGATTTATAACTTTTCTGGTATCAAGATATATGTGTTGTGACGTTTGGAACGATTGGAATTTAGCGTTTAGTAAAAAATTGAGAAAGACCCAATTGGAAATTGGGGAGAACCCTAATTTCACCTGAGCGCTACAATGCTCCAACTGATTCGAGAATTTCTCTTTTGCACGATTACATCACCGTGTTCTAGCATTTAAGACATGATATTATCATGTATTTTTAGATTAAAAATGTATTAAATATGCATAAAATAATATGAAATACTTGAGGAAAAGATTATGCGTTTGAATGGTAAATGTTATGGTGTTGTGCATGGATAGGAAGCATCGACATTTGAATGGTAAATGCCATGACCATGTGTGAGGTTGAATGCCTCAGCAGCGTTCGTGTCAAGACACGGATGTAGCCTAACAGAATTGTCAGGTCAGGCGACTCGATCCTCTGAGAGGACTCGATCCTATAAAGTGATTAGCAAGAGTTGAAGATAGTATAAAATAAACAAAGAACGTACTGTGCAAAATTCAAACCAAACAATACCAAACAACAAATCCCAAACATACCAAAGATGAAAGGATTTGGATCGACATACTTCCACTCATCCAAGGGGAAGCCCAAATTGTAAAATTCGAGATTTTTAAAATGTCACGTGTAAATTTTTCACGAATTTTTGGTCAATATGGGAAGGTTGACCCGTTTTGCTGCTTAGCAACTCCGTGTGTGTTTTCCGTAGGATGGTAAAAAGTTTGGTTTTCTTATTGTTTTTAAAATGTTTGATAAAGGTTTTGTCTAACGAGATGCTTTTGGGTGGTTCCTTGACCGAGTCAGGATTAGGAATAGTTTATTTAGTATGTGATACGTGTATTTAAAGATATATGTATTTATATATTAAAGTAGAGGGGCAGTTAGATAAGGTCTGCAAGAGTCGGATGAACTGTTGATCATTAGATCAATGGCGAGGGATGTCCGTTGTCTATTAGGGACGTCTGTTGTCTCTAAAAGTAGTTTGTTGCCAATAGGGACGTTCATTATCTATGTGGGACATCCGTTATCCAAGAAGGACACCCCTTAGCGGTAAGGGACGTCCAACACTAGGTCGAGGCGGGGTCACGTGTGACGCACGCAGGTTTCAAATTAGAAACGGATATGTCAGAAGACCATCAGATGAGTGGGCGGAGGAGATTAGGACCATAGGATGTGAGTAAGGGACATCTGTTGTGAAGGAAGGACATCTGCCGTTCCATAAAGGATGTCTTATTCGGAGCGAGGGATGTCCTTCAAGGGTCAAGGGACGTCCGTCGACTCTTTAGTGTGTCGGGTTCCTCGGGGCGACATCGTCTCGATTGAAAGAGATCCGCGAACAGTGATCTTGTGCCCTAGCTAAGGATAAATAGCGATGGAAACTATTCTATCGAGGCGACCTTCATAACTTCAGTTCCTGAGACTTGCGAGTCGATTGAGTTGTCGCCGAAGGGCCGGGCTAAGCTAGGTTTCTCTCCTCTCAGTCGATTAAGGTAAAATGTTGTAAGTTTTATTAGCTTCTCGACCAATCTTTTTTGTTACGATTTTGATGGAGATTGCCAATAGCCTATCTTATTTGTCTGCTTGTGTTTGGCCTTATCGGCCTTGCGATGTGTGAGCATGTTGTTCTGTTGATTTATTTTTATAACCTACTGGTTTAGGTTTGTCCTTTGGTTTGGCTTCTGCCCAAGGGGCATTGTTGAGATTATTGATGTTCAAGTTCTGTTGATGTAGTTTGTTCTCTGTGCCGCATCTTTTGTTGATGCTCATTGTTGGAGTTTTGTTCTGTTGATTGTGTTTATAGTCTTCAACTCAATTTTTGCCAATTAAACTTTGCTGATGTTCTTGTTTTGGCGGTTGAGTTGTAGATTTACAATAGTAAAGGGGAAAAATGTTAAAGGGGAATTAGTTGTTGACTTATTCCTGAAATGTTGGGTTGATCTATAAAAGCACAATGATGGAAATTAGAACTAATCCAATGTATATGTTGTATTCCTATATTTGATTTCAGGGTTGGGGTTCGTTGTCATCCCAAGAAATCATCTTTAATTTTGTCTTGTTAAGACTTGTATGTAATCCCTTGTATGTTTGTTGAGATATTGACACCGGCCTTGTTGTAGGTTCTAGAGGTGTCAGTTGTTTCGACTTTTCACTTACGACAGCTCATGAAGCTGGTTTGTCGGTAAGCGTGTTGTGGCTCGCCATCGAGGTAGAGACCTTTATACTTTCTACACTGTATTGCATCATGGTTTTCAAAACTACTATTTTGTGGGATACGACACCTGAAACCTGACGGGGACTGTTCGATAGCACGTCAGTTTTTACATATATGTATGTTTTCTCACGTTTACATTCCCTACATGATATATTCTTGATATTCTGCTCATATTGAGGATGTGATATCTGTGCATGTGTTGCAAGGATGAATCCTCTTGATGCTTTAGACACTCTAGCAATAAAGCATGATGAGGCTATCTGGTGACATCTTCTACTACGAGAAGATGACTTGTATGATACTTATATTGGGAGGATGAATCCTCTTCATGCTTTAGGCACTCTAGCGCTAAAGCATCACGAGGCTATCTTATGGAATCTTCTATTGCGAGAAGATTTGTTATGAACATTGGGAGGATGAATCCTCTTGATGCTTTAGGAACTCTAGCACTAAAGTATCACGAGGCAATCCCTGTGCAATCTTCTGATGCGTGAAGATTGGTCGTTTACATGCGAAATGGCGATGGGGCATTCATGACATATCCTCAGGTTTCGAGCCCTGAAAGTTGAAAATGGAGATGGGGCATTGGTGACGTGTCCTCAGGTTTAAATTCCTGAAAGTAGTGGAGATGGGAAGGTGATGACGTTTCCTTGGCTTCGAGTCCCTAAACCTGACCAGGGTATTTGTCACATGGAGTTGGCAGGTTGTCAGTAGCAAATATTAGTCTATCCTACTACCGTTCGAAACTGACGGGTGGCATGACGACTTGAGCTTGATCATTGGCGACCCTTGTCTATTTGGAACAAATAGGTATTTACTAGAGAAGCAGTCTATCGTTAGCAACCTCATCCATTTATTCGATCGTATGAGTTGGGATGTCATAGGGCTTGCTCTTCGACAACTCGGGTAACGTGCCAAATCTTCGGATTGCCGTCATTGGTATCCTCTCCTGCCTCATGAGGTGTTGCTATTGATGAATAGCTACCTTTCTGTGACATATGTTAGGTGGGTTCTTGTGTGACCATCCATTTCATTGAAAACGGATTGAAGGTTGTTTGTCGCTAAGTTTTTCCTATCATAGTACCATGCCAATTGACGGGTGGCGTAATGGCTCGTAGCTCTGCTCGTCGACAACCCTTGTCAACTTGGAACATAGAGGTATTTAGTTAATAAGCAATCTATCACCGGCAACCTTAACCGTTACACTGATTATACGGATCGTATCGGCTCTTGCTACAGCTCGTCAGCACATCTGAGCGGTTACACAAGTTGTTTTATCGTAGAGCTTGCTCGCGCAAACAATATGGTAATGTGTTGGATCTTCAGATTGCCATTATTGTTTTCCCTCTATCTCATGAGGAGCTACTCTCGACAGATGGCCACCTTTCTGCAGTGTGTGCCGGATGGGTCCTTATGTGACCATCCATTTTCACTAATGACGTTTTCACACGAAAAACGATGTTGCCATATTTTGCCATTGTAGCTGTCTATGTATATAATGGATTTTTGAACAAAGCCACATTGAGAGCTATGGGCTAGATTTATAAAATGATAAAGAGATTTTAATAATTTAAATCCATCTACGGTAAATGAGAAGCATGAAATGATTTTGAAAAGATATGGAAAACGGTTTTAGCATGCATTGCATTTAGTATAGATTTCCCTACTTAGTTTGTCACTCACCCTTTGTACTATATTTTCCCCCTGGTTGGGGTGTAGGTTCAAGGCACTGGTTGTGTACGTGTGGCAGTAGGGCAGTACTAGTGTTCCCTGGTGGGTGTCTCGATCTCTCCGTGCATGGGTGGAAATTCGGTTGTTCAATCCTTCTGTTCCTAGTATGTTATGATTTTTGTTTTGGTGTTATTTGATTTAATTCTTGCACAATACTTTTCTTTATTATGCTATCAAGTCTTTAGTTGATCACTCTGCATACCCTAACCCATGTGATTTGGGTTTGGGCTTGATATTATTCCCGTTAAGACTTCCTCAAAATAATTCACGCCTTGTGTTGGGTAACTGAGTTCTCTCCGAGAATCGGGTCAACTGACCTAGCAGTTCTGTCCGGCCCGCCTCCAGTGCGTGACAGAAACACCAAAGTGGGAAGCACAGATGACACCTTGTAAATACTCCGTACAGATATCTATTCACCAAACCTAGGAAAAAAATATAGTCTAAGGGTGAGTGACAAACTCAGTAGGAAAATCTATAATAAATGCAATGCATGCGAAAATTGTTTTTCTCATCCTTTAGAAAACCAATGTCATGCTTCTCATTTACTGTACATGGATTTTAAATCATAAAACTCCTTGCCATTTTATTAAATAGACCCAAAGTCGTTGACGAGGCTTTTGTCAAAACATGTTGTATACATAAACAGCTACACCTCGAAAAAATGCCAACACCATTTTCCATCTCCAAACGTCATCAGTGAAAATGGATGGTCACACAAGAACCCATTTTGCACTCATTATAGAATAAGTGGTCATCCGCCGATAGCAACATCTCATGAGCTAGAGAAGAAAAATGATGGTGATCTGGAGATTCAACACGTCACCCGAGTTGTCAACGAGGCATGCTCAGTGCTAACACAACCCATATAATCGAGTAACAGATAAGGTTGCTGGCGAAGAAATGCTCCTCAACTAGCTACCTACAAGATCCAAATTGACGAGGGTTGCCAACAAGCGGAGCTATGAGCCATCACGCACCCGTCAAATGGAAAGGTACTCGACAAGTAAAACGTAGCGACTAACAACCTTCTTATCTTTGTTACTAAAATCTTGCAAGGTTCTGGGGCTTGAAAACCAAGGAGCACATCATCACCGCCCTATCACTCTTTCGACTATCGGGGCTCGAAATCTGAGGAAATGCCATCGGAGCCCTATCACCCTTTCGCATATAGAAATAATCAATTTTCTCGCAATAGAAGATTGCATGGGATAGTCTCATGATTCTTTAGCACCAAGACTGCCTAAAGCAACAAGATGATACATCCTCCTAATATATGCAAAGAATATTAAACATAATACCATATACAATAAAGTAAATGTGTGAAAACATACCTATATGTGAAAAATGGACGTGCTGTCAAAACAATTCTTGTCAAATTTTCATATTATGTATCCCAAAAAATATCAATTTGAAACCCATATGGAATGTAGTGCATAAAGTATAAAAATCCTTACCTCGATGATGACCAGACAACCTTACAGACTAGCCAGCTCCATGTGTGACACCCCAAAAGAAAGGGTGTGCAATCCCACATTAACTTGGGGGAAGTAAAGAGAGCAGAATATAAGTGGGTAGCTCTCCTATCCCAACAGACTGGTTTTGGGTGGGTAAGCCACACCAAGAACAAATCCGTGCGGGCTGCGGCCCAAAGCGGACATTATCTATTGGGCCAAGGTTAGGCGGGCTATTGCTTGTACTAATGGTATTAGAGCCAAGCTCAACTCGGTGGTGGCCACGGTCCCAAGAGGACGTGGGTCCCTCGCAAGGGGGGGGGGGGGGGGGGTGGTGATTGTGACACCCCAAAAGAAAGGGTGTGTGCAATCCCACATCAACTTAGGGGAAGTAAAGAGAGCAGAATATAATTGGGTAGCTCTCCAACCCCAACAGACCGGTTTTGGGTGGGTAAGCCACACCAAGAACAAATTCGTGCAGGCTGCGGCCCAAAGCGGACAATATCCAAGTTAGGCGTGCTATCGCTTATAAGTATGTAACACCCCGGCTTTTTAAGTTGGACAATTATTGGAGTATTACAGAAGGCGTATTAGGAGCGTTAAGTCTGAGGGTATTTCCCACCCGTACATGTGATGTAATTGAGAAGATAAGGTAGTTTGGATATTTCATTTGCATGGTTACATGTTATTTTATTACATGTAATAGGGGGAAATGTTATGGGATAGAAGTTAGGCGAGAAAATGTGAGGAAAGTGCTGACTGTGCACTTTGGGATGACTCGGGACGTTGTTTTCATGTCCTCAAAGTCCCCTTCCTTTAATAAGTCTTCGGACGAGACTGCGGACGCAGCCAAGTGCTTGCGGATGCCAATGGTCGCGTCCGAATGGAATATGTCCAGACCTAGATAGTTCTGGATGATGGCGCAGACAGTGCGGACGACAAATGTTGCGTCCGCATCGAATCTGTATGCCTCGGGACACATTCGGACGGATGGTGCAGACGATGCGGACGAGGGCAGGATGCATCCGCATCGAATCTGTCTGATTTTGGGGACAATTCAAATGACGCGGATGACACGTGCAAACGCTATATCGCATCCGTAAGTCACCTGCGGACAGTATGGACGTTAAGACGGGGACACCATTTCCCGTCCTAAGTCCTTTTAACCCGTGGGATTATTATCTTGCGGACGAATGCGGAGGCGACAGAAACTGGTATTCACGCACAGACTGGGTAGCACAAACGAGTTAGAAACCTAAGAGGGGTAAATGGGTAATAGATCAGCGCAGGAAAAGCGTGGAAGAGTGAGTTTGATAGTTGGATCGACTTTGGTGCAAAGAGATGAGTTTGGATGTTGTCAAGTCGATCTAATAGCTAGAGTTAGGCAAACGTCAATCCGAGAGGGTTAGTGTTAAGCCGAAGCTTATAGCAAACTAAGAAACCCAATTGGGTAGCTAGTAAAGGGTTCGGATGCGTAGAAAATGATTGGTAAGGTGCAAATTTCCGGGATGAAATTTATTTTTAAGGGGGGAAGTATGTAACACCCTGACTTTTTAAGTTGAACCATTATCGGGATATTACAGAAGGCGTATTAGGAGCGTTAAGTCTGAGGGTATTTTCCACCCGTACATGCGATGTAATTGAGAAAATAGGGTAGTTAGGATATTTCATTCGCATGGTTACCTATTATTTTATTACATGTAATAGGGGGAAATGTTACGGGATAGAAGTTAGGCGAGAAAATGTGAGGAAAGTGCTGACTGTGCACTTTGGGACTACTTGAGACGCCGTTTCCATGTCCTCAAAGTCGCCCACTTCCTTTAATAAGGATTCAAACAAGACTGCAGACGCAGCCAAGTGCTTGCGGACGCTAATGGTCCCGTCCAAATGGAATCTGTCTAGACCTGGACACTTCTCGACGATGGCGCGGACGGTGCGGACTACGAATGTTGCATCCGCATTGAATCTGTACGCCTTTTGACACATTCAGATGGATGGTGTAGACGATGCAGACGAGAGCAGGACGCGTCCACATCGAATATGTCCGATTTTAGGGACAATTCGGATGACGCGGATGACATGTACGGACACAATATTGCGTCCGCAAGTTGCCTGCGGATGTACGAATGTTAAGATGGGGACGCCATTTCCCGTCCTAAGTCCTTTTAGCCCGCGTGATTATGCTCTTGCAGACGAATGCGGACGCGACGATTCCGTCCGCACTCGTCCGAATCATAGCAGATTAGTGACATAACTGATTTAAAATCAGGGCAAAAATGACGTTTACCCAATGGAGAGATGTGACCCAGACACCATATCCGCTCTCAGACCACGCGTGGCCGACCCCCCTGCTTCCACTTGTGTGGTTGTCTCCTCCCTCCAGGTAAAGTGCTCCCCTCCCTCATTTCCTTTCTGTCGAGTCTTCCTTTCTGCCCAAGAGTCTTCCAAGGAGAGGAGTGTTCCCGAGAGCGTGAGGGAGAGCTGCATGAAGTGAGAGTTCAGTGGGAGAGCTCCTTAGTGTTCTCTCGCGTGGTGTGAACTAATTGTGAGTGTGTGACCGTGTGTGAGCTAGAGGCTGAGTTTGGAGCTGCTGAACTGTGAGCCAGAGCTGCTGTTCGCCGGTGAGTTGTTCCCATCGTTTTTTTCTTCAGTAATGGTAAGAACTTGGGTGTGTCTTGGCCATTTGGAGGCCCTACACCGCAAGTGTGTGCGTGAGTGTGTCTTGGATTGATAATGTAAATTGCTAGGTTTATATGTTGCTCTATGATATCTCATCTGTTGATGCCTTTTTTCTCTGCCGGATGGATTGTGTGTTGGTTCTTTGGATTGTTATTGATAGGTGCCCAATGTATTCTTTATGCTTGAATATTCCTTGTTGATATGCATATAAGTTTCTATGCTTACTGCCATATGTTCTGGATGCTCTCTGTGCTTTAGTTTTCTATGATATTCCTATGTGCAGGTTGTAGTGTGATTCCTTGGTTGTGCCTTATTGTTAACCTATACATTTAGTTGTGCTTTAGCTCATGTGATATGTCCATCGTTGTTAGCTTTATTGCTTTGTGGTGTTAGCTCTCTATTAGTTTTGTTATTAGTTGTTGGTAGCTCTGCTTACATTATGAGTTTGGTTGCCTTGTAGATAGCATGTTAACCTAATTGGAAATTTGTTAAGTATGTTAACCTAATCAATCTAGGCATGTAAACAAATTGTTAACCCAAAGCATGTGAACTAATAAGCTAATTGAAGGTAATTTAGGTATATGTATCTTCTTGAGTATGTTTAGTTGTTGCTAATTCTTGAGCTTGTTAATTGAAGTAATTAATTGGAAGTTGAGCATTCTAAGTAACCAATCTAATTAACTAGTTGTTAAACAACTAAATTGGAGTATGTTTAGCTAGTTGATTAGTTAATAACTAACTCTAAAGCATGTTAAGTATCTAATTAGGCATGTTTAATTGATAGGATCTTCTCTTGATGCATGTTTAATATGTTAATTTGCTATTAGTCTTTAAGTACGTTAATTCAAGCATGTTAACTAGAATAGAATCTCGAGCACGTTAATCAACCAAGCGTATAACAATTTATTTAATATAAACATGTTAATAAATTAGGTTATAAACTTTTCAAGCATGTTATCACTCTTTAATGTATTGTTTGATTAAAAGTATATTAGTGTCGTACATTCTTATGTTCGTTATGGTTTTGCTTAATTCCTTGTATGTACTTTTAGTCTTAAGCATCATAACGATAGAAACAACTAGGAAAAACCACCACGGGGTGGCCATAACCGAGTGAGGTTAAGAATTTACTTTCCCTTACCGGGATCACAAGACCCTTAACACAATTAAGTAGAAAACGTAGAAGTTCCCAAACTCCATGCTCCACGTACGAGTTATTCCTAAAATACGTAATCATTCCTAATATACATAATTAAATGATTGGTTTGGGGCGGACCCATTCCAAGGAATTAAAGAGCAGCATTTCATATGCATAAACCCATTTTTCTTACTGGGCCTTTAGGCTCACGTCCTACTTGCGGTGTAGGTACACAGCGTGCAAAGTTTCTCGAGCAAGGATGAAGCAGTCGATGAGGGATTTGCATGAGCGAGCTTGAGGTTGGCTAGACTACGAGAAGTTAAAGACTTTTTGAGTTGTAATTAATTTAAATTAAGCTTTCTCTACTTAATTTGTAATTAAATGTTTAGTTTATTTCCTTTAAATTCTTTATGCTTCTGTAATATTTTAACATGCATGATTTTAACACTTCCGCAAATATTTTTATTTTTGCAACGTTTAAGTGTTTCTAACGGCCCGGCTTGCACTCTAATATTTCTTTCATAAATTTTAACGTGTTTTTTAAAGGGATTTACGAAGAAAAATCCGGGTCGTTACACCATGCTCTGTCACAAGTGAGGGTCGAAACTAGGGACATCTCCGAATCCTATGACAAAGACGATGTCAAAATCTCAAAAGAAAACTAAGGACAAAACAAGAGTGCTAAACTGAATACCAAACCAAACCGAAAGGACAAACACAAGACTTCTTGACTCAATAGAGAAACAGCAAGTCCCCTCCATCTTGAGCTGAGAATCCATACCGATCAGAATCAAACTTGGCTGACAAAGCCGAGTAGAATTTACTAAACCAAACTCCAAAAAATAAATAGTGCAGTCAACCAATACATAACAATGATCGACTCGGCACATCAACAGACAACGAGGAAGGTGTACCGGTAGACAAGACACTACTTCAGTCGACGAATCATAACACACACAAACCAAATGACCTAGTAGTTGAAAAGACTCAGCTGGAGTCAACCAAACTCAACCACGATCGATCGAAATCACTTAGTGCCGACAAGACACCACAGTGGTCAACCTGAACCATTAACGGTCGACGAGGCAAAGCTGAGGAAAACAGGGACCTTAGGACGATCAACCGAATACGAATTCATCATAGGTAGGCTCAAAATCCAAAAACTTAGTTCAGCCTAAAACCATGCCAAAGTTTAGAAATTTCTTTCAACAATTGCAAAGAAATAGTGGAAGGGTCCTATACCGAGCATAGGAACCGAACCAACGCGTAAACGACTCAAAAATATGACAAAATACATCATGCGATCGACTAAGGTCCTCATGCGGTCGACCTGGGACCATTCATGCACAATCTACCCAATTCGCAATCGACCAGATATAGAGTTGCGATCGACTAGCACTATTGCGGTGGACCAGACCTGCGTTTGTGGTTGACCGCTGCTGACAATCGCAAGCAATCTGGTCTACCAAAATTCCACCCGTGCATTTCCAACATGCATAGGGTCAACTCTGGTCAACCAGGCACAACTAGTGATCAATCAAAACAGAACTCTGGCACTGTTTCCTCGCCGAAAACACGTCATTTTTCTCATTTTTCACCTTCCAATGACAAATAACCATACAAAAACTTCAATTCTACTAATATAAACAAAAATTTTCCTTTAAACCTCGAATCTAAAGCCAATAAAAATAAAAATTTTGAAACGGAAAAATGAAGCTAGAAATCGATTTACCTGCGAAAATTCTTCACCAAAGACAGAGAACAAGACAAA
>CM039470.1:9575392-9650657 GCA_022433065.1 Begonia loranthoides
CTTTTTCCATCTCGGCCAAGAGCTTTCTCCCCAATATAAAAATTAAATAAT
The DNA here is from genome assembly GCA_022433065.1 of Begonia loranthoides. Taxonomy (NCBI): domain Eukaryota; kingdom Viridiplantae; phylum Streptophyta; class Magnoliopsida; order Cucurbitales; family Begoniaceae; genus Begonia; species Begonia loranthoides. The sequence continues at coordinate 9,575,444 of CM039470.1, forward strand.
TAAATTTAATTATTTATTTAATAAATATATTATAAACTAATATATTATAAATATTAAATAAAATTTTTAAATCTTAATCTGACAAAACTGACAACGATTCTTTAGCTAAAATAATTTACAAAATTCATTTCCTTAATTAATTTACTACTTGGTAATACCCAATTTTACCCATTTTGACCATTTGACTAGAAATTCATACATGGCCACTATGCGATAAATTAGGTCAACTTTTCAATACCTTGACCCAAAATCACGCGAAAAATTAACACGTTGAATTTATTATTATATGATTCACGGGTTTTACATCTTAACCTCCATAAAAAAAATTTCGTTTCAAAATTTAAAAGAATCCAAAGGGCCATCGACAGGATTGGAGTAACCAGACACAAATTCCTAGAAAACTCTCCATTTAGTGTGATACCAAGAGAATCTCTCATAAGAACTTGATTACCTACTGCCAAGGCTCCCCACACACCTAGAATAGGACGAAAACTCAAGAATGTGTTTGAAACTGACACTGAAATGAAACATTGTGAAACGAACCAAGTTCACAATGCACTAACAATCCCACAAAGGCAAAGAAAGGTCATCCAAACAAAAATGAAAAGGATGACCCGATCGATCAATTGACAGACAAAACGATCTCCAAAGAAAATACCCACACGTCTTGACAGGAGACAAGCAAGGTCATTAAACTAGTTACATCGGCTCGCACAACATTGAACTGATGTGGAGTCCTTGTAACACCCGAGACATGAACTTAACAAATTTTCTCAACCAGAAACACTTCTAAAATAGGAAAACAAAAAGACATCAGTTGAATTTAGGTTTGGAGTGTCACTCAAAGCGCTCTCCATGCCTGAGCGATACTCTAAACTGAGATTGCAATTGTAATGCATGGGGTATTTAGTTTCGTGTAAACAGTGGATTAAGCAAAAATGTAATATGTTGGTCATTATCAACCTATCACACCTTACTATTAGTAGTCTTAAATAATGAATTTATAAGAATAAGGTTATATATTATTAGGAAATAAGGATTTATATAATTGTAATCAAAAATTTTATACACATTCTAGTGGTTGGATGTCCTCATTGATCGGCAACTAACATTGATTGAGTGGCACGATCGACCAGTGAATTTGGAAGCAAAATTCATGGTTGATCAATGAATTGGCCGACGATCGTCCAAAGAGGAACCGATCAACTGACAACTCAAAACGTTGTCTGAAATGATAAATGTCGCCTAGAAGCTTCGAGGTCTGACTCTTGACGCTTCAGAAGGTGTCCAAACGTTTCTCTTCTTGGCTTTTCACCTTTTTAGGGAGGTTGAAGGGTTGTCTGAGGCGTTGTATAAGTAAAACATGTGTGTTAGAAGATTTTCCTTCTGGAAAAACTGGTGAGTGTTGTTCTCTGTGTAGGAGTTTAGTGAGACATCTTGACGATGAGGAGGGCTGCTACTGAGCAAGGTGAAGGGAAGAGTTAAGCGAGGTAAGGAATAATGCGTGTTCTTTGTCAATAAGGACCTACATCACGGGAGTAGGGTATTGTTGTATGGATTGGCTGTGTTTATTTGTTATTTGTTCTCTGAGAATTGTGTTTTCAGTTATAGGATTATTGTTATGCTCTTTGCAAACTTTCCTTGATGCTCTTTGTGATTTTAAGTCTCAGTAATAGTTTCCTTGTGAATGAGTCTATTCTTTGAGCATGAAACCATAACCATTTATTCTAATAAAACATTTGCTAGCAGTAACCTTGAGGAAATGAATTTGTGATAGCCTTGAGAGATTTCCTATTTCTGTGTGATTTCTTAATCCTTCCTTGCAAATATTGTTGAGTGATAGTTTACTGCCTTAGTCATTCTCTGCATGTTTAACTATTATTCTCTGCATGATCAGCTGTGTTTCTCTGTGGAATTTCTCTGGATAGTTGTTTGTGATATTATTGTCTTTGTTAATAGTTGCCTTTTTCCTCGTTTTCTTGTTGTTTTTATTGGTTAATAACTTGGACGATAAATGATATAACCTATTAGTGTTAGTAATCAGTAAAGTGTGTTTTGCATGATTTTCCCTAAGATATATATATGTATATGTTACAAATAGGGTATTCTCAGTTAGTGGGTAAATCTTTCGTACGCTCTCTTTAAGTTTTTAGAGTATTTAATAAGTTGATAAGTAGAGTCTTCTATAAATACTAACCTATGAATATTGGGTATTAGAATAAGTCATGCCAATTTTATTGGGTTTATAGCATGGGTTGAGGAATTATGATCCTAATAGTGTGAATTAATGGTAGATGTGAGAATTAGAGAATGACATGATGATTTCTACTTTTATTGATAATGGGTGTCCTTATAGAATTTATTCAAGTTGCATCTTAGTTCATGTTACATTGGTGATTATAATTGATACGTGATTTCTGTTCATTGTTAGTGAGTTTGTAAAATTGTGTGCAATATATGAACTGTTGTGTGACATGCATATAGGCATGTCAGTACGATTGTAGGAAATTAATAATTAAGATAATAAATGGCATTTTCTACGTGGGTTTGGAGACTGAAGAGATTGCTCACACATAGAAAACAACTCGTTTGGGTAAGTTCGAAAACTGAAGAGGTTGCTCTTACTCAACGAGCAGGTGAGTTTCGAAACTGAAGAGGTTGCTCTCACCTAAAATTTAATATACGTAAATGTAAGTGGATTCACTTTAATGAGTTTGGAAACTGAAGAGGTTGCTCTCACGTAAAAATGAATCCAAGTGGTGGGTTCGAAAACTAAAGTGGTTGCTCTCACCCAGCTTACGGATATATCAAACTAATGCATGCAGAGTTGTTATAGATATGGCATTTGCATTTCATTTATATTCCTTATTGGGCAATAGGCTCATTATTCCTCCTGTGATGTAGGCATCGATTGTGACCCGAATGAGATGAACGTGGAAGAAGTGTGATGCAATACAAGCTAGTGTTACCATGCTCAGATCGACCTCTGGGGTTATGGTTCAAAAGAATAAAAGTTGTTTAAATTGCATAAAGACTTTATTTAGGGTTTTAAGTATTTTAAATTGTTTTGTTTTCGCAAAATAGTTAAATGTATTTAGTATTATGAGTAACGTACTATGATGTTTTTCTTAAATATATTTTAGATTGGTTTTAAAATGTTCAAAATTTTTATGAAAATGCATAAACGAAAATGGAATGTTACAGCAATCAATACAACACTCTCAAGCTTCATACTTGGCTTCATGCTATCCCAGCACGGAGCCCAACAAGAGAGGAGTTAAGGTTTGTGACAAACGACAGACTCCTTGTCAAAAACATGGAACAAGACTTCACATCAAAATCAAAGCAAAGTTAGGTAACCAAACATCCAACGAAAACCAAATATCGTGGACTCATGGGTAACCACTATGCCATGATGTACCAAAACACTACCGGAAACTAAGTTTCTAACACATCAGCGCAGACTGCTTGATGCAACACCAGTTCGGAACTGTCAAATATGGTCTACGCAACAACCAGAATTTAAACACAAAGTGCACCTGAACCAAGATATCCAACACAAACCTCACACGCGTCACGTTCCACAAAAATAACAGCCAGTTGAATAAGAAAAATGACCCTAATAAGGAGCCGACAAGGCTAAGAAATCCATGAATTCTAGAGCGGCTCTAGGTATCTACTGCTACCAAGTTCACGCCACTCTAGAGGATTTAGCCAAGACTTCAGACCAAACACCGCGAGTCAAGAACCTAGCACTGACATTCACGAAGGTAGTCGGGCACTGGTCAAATCAAAGGGTAAGACCGGAAACACCAAATGTCTAATTCCAAAATAGAGAATACAAAGCTACCACCAAGAGATGCTCCAGCGAAACAAGAGCCAACAACATCAGAACAATGGTTCAAAATTCACAAGGACAAGCAACAAGGCTTATCGAACGGCCAAGGAAACCACTCCTTCGAGGAAAAGTACGTAAGCTTAACACGGAGAAGTGACAGGTTCTAACAGATAACGAAATAGAGTCTAAAGAGACATCACCACTTGTCACAATACAAGGTGTCAATGAAAACGAACGAAATGAAGTGCAAACTACAAGGTTGCCAACACGTAAACCACCCTTGTAAGAAACAACCCCCAAAACTAGGATCTCAGATTTCCCAACTCTGACACAGACCTCCCATACAACATGGACAAGGTCAACGCAGAGATCGAAAGTAAGCTACGAGGAAACCAGATTTCCTGGTTGAGGGACACACCAACTAGTCCATTGGGAAGTGCAACCTACGTCCCCAGTTAAACAAAAACATGGAATCTAGCCTAGCAGTAACGCCCACTCAACCGACCAACGAAAATCGCCACGCGAATTAAACTCCAACAACTACTCACACAACTCCCAAGAGAGAATTGACTGACACGAAGTGGAACCTAGAGGAAGGAAAACGATGTTCCACTTTCCAACGAAACACGAGACCTTACCAAATGAGGGTAATAACAACTTTTATTTCACTAGAGATCTGGGAAGGATCCAAAACACGTTATCTTGTAGAGGGAACAATTTAGAGTATAGATTATTGACATTAACCAAGACAAATTGGGACCTACAATGCCAGAAGGATCTTAATAAAAAAAACAACGGTGCTGAGTATCAACGATTTTCCACATCCCACTGATGTACCCAACACAAGGAAAGAATAATGGAGACAAGGAATACAGTCTATCTAGACTGAACGGTCCCCAATCAGAATGACAAGGAGCAGGATCGAACCACTATGATCTCCAACATACCAAGGCACAAAAATCCTAAGGCACAGTGAAGAAGACAAAGAAATGATTTCAAGACAGACGATTCAAAATACAACTAACCAAGAACATCACTGTCCCATTGGTTAGACTTCTCATACAAAACAAGTGTGACGCTTACAGAGGACAAGTGCATGACCCACGCAACTGTACCACTCATACAAAAGTGGACTCTAAACATGCCTTTTTAGCAGAAGAACTGTTCATAATGCATAAAACTAACATCGATTGAAACAAGTTGAAACTTACAACACCGGAAGGCTTTTTACATGAGAAACGACAGTGTCAATTATCCATAAGGCTCTCACAAACCACCAATACAACTGACACTAGGAAAGAAACAACAGAAAGCGATTATCAAAACTGAACAGTCTTCCAATAGAACAATCAGTTGCAAGGATCGAAACACTAAGATCCTCCTATATATCCAAAGCGTAAGAACCTTAAGGTGAGACGAAAACTAGGAAAATGATCTCAATGCAGACATTTGTATTCTAACTAACTAGAAACGTAGTTGTTCTATCTGTTAGACTCTAGATTACAAAATAAAGGTGATGATCACAGAAGACGAGCGTGTGACCATTACGACAACATGATATATTCCTAAGCGGTCACAAGACGGACCACGATCAAGGAAGCCTCTGCTGCAGTCATACACCAAAATATTCATCGAATGGCTCTAGTTTCCAAACCAAGTATTTCTAACAACCTACATAGAGATCTATACTAATACTGGGCGCACAAGAATAAGTCTCGTTCAGAGACTTTAACAAACAATCTCTAAACGAAGAGAATGAATATAACATGTAATTGATCCAAGGTCTACAAACAAAAGTTCTAATCCAGACTAACGAGTTTCAAACATGAAAAGAAAAGACAAAACAAGTCCAGGTCTTCTGAAAAGAATAGGGACTTGGACTGTATTCTAAGACAAAAGACTTGAGCTTCAAACCACACAGGCCCACTCAAGAGAGATAGAAAGAAAGGACCAAGAACCTAGACGTAGGATCTGAATTCCAAACCATACAGACCCACACATGAGAAAGAACTCAGGTGAGTTCATAACTCGTAATCCAAAAGAATTTCTCTTAACGATCCACGAAGCATACTCAATACTCACATGGATTGGAAAAGATAGAGTCATCATCCATAGACGACCCCAATCTGCGAGCACACTTTCGCTGGCACTTTATGCATTATTTTTTCCCACTTCTTTCCACACTCAGTTTTCCTTATTCCTTAATTTACTCAATAAATCTTATATTTTTATTAAAAATATAATCCTTCACTCTAGTTTTTCTAATTCCGTAACTTAATAAATTTTATATTTTTATATAATTCTTCCGACACTCTTACTTTATTCTTTCCAATTTCTTTCTGCACTCAGCTTTCATAATTCTACAAGTTATTTAATAAAATAAATCCTATATTTTATTACAATATTATTCTTCATTACACACTATATGAATTTCCTATTGTGACGTTATTCATACTAATTATATTCCAAAATGTCACATTACTCATGAAATTGTGCATGGAAATTTTTAGGGTGTTACATTCTTACCCTGTTGATTAAATTTGTCATCAAGGTTTGTCCCCCAAAATGTTTCTAGATATTTCTTTTCCATTTCTTGTCGCCTTTCCTATGTCGTCTCATCTAACATGCAATTTTGCCATAAAAACATTTACCAACGTGATTTACTTACGCTAAAGTTCCTTGATTTTAAAATCCAAAATTTGAAGTGGTTTTTCCTCGTAACTTGATGTTGGTCCAAGTTTGATATATTCTTACATCAACACTTGAGAAGGGTCATGTGCGTATTTCCTTAACATCGACACATGGAAGATGTTGTGAACTCCTTCTATTGATGATGGTAACTATAGCTTGTAGATCATCTATCATTTTTTCTCCACAATAAGAAAAAGCCCAACATACCTCTAACTAAGCTTCCCCTTTTTATTGAATCTCATGATTCCTTTGAATGATGAAAATTTTAATAACACCATACTGCCTTGTTCATCTTTTAACCACAACCCCATTCATTCTTCTAGGCATCACATTAAATACTATACCTTCCACTTTCTCATGGTAATGTCAAAATCATGGTTGTAGTTAACTTCTGTCTCAAGTTTTGGAAACTAAGTACTTCACCAATAATCCTCAATTATGGCCAATCCTAAATTACTTAAATTTAAGCTGGGTTCACAGCAACACCATCCTTAGTAATAACATAACAAAAAAATTGATTCATTTATCATTTGTCTACTCATTAAATCAACCTTTGGACATTATTTATCATAACAAAGGTATCGTCCAATAACTTTTAAAATTTATTAACAACATCCACCCTTTGGTAGTCGTTGTGCTTTAATAGAGAAAATGAATGGCAATTTACACTTGTTAGTGCCATGAAAAATGTATTCTTCACCATGTTGCAATTGAAAATAAACTGTCATTTCCCTACAATTTATGTTTGCTATGTGTCAAAACGACTAATTCATGCGGAGAATTGCATCATATCCTTTCATATCAATCATAGTGTAATTGACGTGTTGAAGTCATTCATCCACACCAATAACACACTCCTTCAAGACACCTACTGCATCTAAGCAATCTTCTAACAGTAATATTACTCTATGAGCATACTTGATTTGCCCAAATAAACAGTTAAGCTTAAAATAAAATACTGATGCCACAATGAGTGCGTAGCTTTAAAATCAAATAAAGTATAAGCAACTATATCATTAATAAATTTGACACAACAGCAAGTTGCTCATTGCCATCATCTTCGATAAGAGAGAAAACTCTTGGGACTACCTTCTTCTGCTCCCCTGTTGGAGTCGAACAATCTTTGGCTATGTGTCCTACATTCCCACACTTGAAACGTTGATCGATGTCAGCTCTATATTCTCTAAAATCGTTTTTCTTACAATTAGGGCATTGATTGGCTTGAGTTGTCCTAGCACTGTCACAAATAATAACTGACCCTCCCTGGACACGCTTTTCATTCCCTTGTTGTTCCCCAACATTAAAGGGCATTTTCTCTCTTCTTGCATTGGGTTGTCCTTCCTTTTTCTACTATAACTGATTCTCTTATAGGAAATTCCTTCTTGCTTCCATCTATTTGGAAAACTACAATTCAACTTCTTCAACTTCCAGTGCCTTAGACATGATCACTGAAAAGACTACACCTTGAGTGTAAAATCTGCAATTTTTGGATTTTATATTTTTTATGAGTAAATTTTTTGCTTTGACCGATCAAATTTTCTTGTGTTAACCAGGTCCTTGCCATGTGTCCTAGGTCTTCAGCCATGTGTGAGAGGGGTTCAGTCAATGGTTAACCATACCTTCTGTGTTCCCCTATGACCCGAAGCTATAGGATTCCATTCGGTAAGTTCTCATTCCCTTATATCAATTTATGATATATGTCAATTTTGTCAGATTAGGATTTAAGGATTTTTTTAATATTTATAATACATTAATTTATATTATATTTATTAAATAAAAAAATTAAAATTTATTTTTATTTTAACTTTTTTTTAAAGGAACCTTCTCCTTTGATGGAGAAGGGCCGCAAGCGATCCTGACTTTTTCTCCGCTCGATTTATGCTCGTCATCTTGTTCTTCATTTTTCATGAAATCGTTTCACGAGTAAGTCAATTTCTAGCCTCGTTTTGTCGTTTAAAGTTTGGTTATTTTTTGTGGCTTTGGATTCGAGCTTGGAAAACTCAAATTCGGGAGAAATTTTTTGTTTATGTTGGTACATTTAGAGTTTATATAGGAGTATTGGTCGTTTGGAGGCCAAAAATAGAAGAAACAGCGTGTTTTCAGTCACAAAATAGTGCTTAAACATTGTCTCGGTCGATCACTGCACAAGCCTAGTCGACTGCAGATGATCCAACATGTGTGGGCAACGCACTGGTTGGCCAAATGCTATGTTGGTCATCTACAACGGTCGAGCGCTACTATGGGTGAGGTTGACCACACATGTTGGGTCAACCACGACAGTCAGGGTTGACCACAGTTTTGTTTCTTGTCAACTACAGGCTGTCAGATTGTGTATAAATGGTCCCAAATCGACTGTAGGTGGTCCATAGTCGATTGCACTGTGTTATTATTATTATTGAGGTGCTTATGTGTTAGTTGGGTTCCTAAGTCTGGTGTAGGACCTTTCCACTATTTCCTTGTCATTGTTTATGGTAATTCTTGAACTTTGGCATGGTTTTAAACTCGATCAAGTTTCTTAAATTCAAGCAGCTTCCCAATGAAGTCGTACTCGAATTACTCTAGTTAAATCTCCTCGGTTGTTGAGTCATTCGCATAGGGAGTGTTATATATCGTCAACCGCTAGGTCTTTTGAGATCTTTGGCTATTGAGTCTTAGACAATTGTTGGCGAGTGTCGTCGCTTGTTGTGGGGTCCTAGTTGACCTTCAACGTATCTTGTCGATATTGGAAAGTCTCGGCTGACCGTTGTTGAGTAGTGTCGATACTAGGAGGTCTCGGTTGACCTTTGCTTTACCTCGTTGACCGTTGTGTGGTCTTGGTTGACCACTGTTGAGTCTCGTCGATCGGTGGGTCTTTCTAGTTAATTACGGTTGTACTTGGTCGACTGCACTGTTGTCTCGTGAAGGTTGAGGTTTAGTGAAATGTCACCCGGCTTTGTCAGGCATGTCTTTTTTCTGGTCGTATAGGTTTTTGGTTCAAGGTAGAGGTTCTGTCATCCCTTGTGTTTAACCGAGAAGTCTTGTGCAAATCTTTTTGGTCTATTTGATTTCTAGTTTGGAGACTTTTATTTTGTCTTTAGTATCTATTTGGGTTTCCTAGTTTCGGTGCAGGACATGTTTCTCATCTCTTGTATGACTGTTGAGATTTTGACATTAGCTTTGTCATATATTTCGGAGATGTCGCTAGTTTAACTCTCACTTCTGATAGCAGCTGGAGCTAGTTAGTCGGTAAGATTGTCAAGCAAGGTCATCTATGAGGTAAGGATTTTTGTACTTTATGCTTTGTATTGCATCATGCTTTTCCAACTAAAATTTTGTGGGATCCCACACATGAAAACTTGACATGGTCTATTTTGAAAACACATCTATTTTTACGTATACCTACGTATGTTTTCTCACGTTTACTTTTATCATACATGGTATTCTATTTTGGTATTTCGTGCATATATTTGAAGGATGAATCCTCTTGATGTTTTGGACGTTCTTGGTATCAAAACATCACGAGGCTATCCCATGCCATTTTCTGTTCCATGAATTGTTTGTTTGTACTTGTGAAATGGGTAATAGGGCACTGGTGATGATGAACTCCTTCGGTTTTGAATCCCTAAACCTGGCCAGGGTTTTTAGTCACACAAATCGGAAGGTTATTAGTCGCTGAGTTTTGCTCACCCACTACCTTTCCATTTTATGGGTGATTTTGTTTTTGCAGGACATACCGATAACCCTTATCCATTTGAATGCTCTCAGAGTAGTTTGGATGCTGAGCAATCCATCACCGACAACCTTATCTATTACTCTGTTATACGAGTTGTGTCATCACAAAGCATAACTCACAAGCAACTCGAGTGACGTGTTGGATCTCCTGATTGCCGTCATTTTATTTCTTCTGCCTCATTAGGTGTTGCTATCGATTGATGACTTCCTTTTCTATGATGTGTGCCGGATGGGTTCCTGTGTGACCATCCATTTTTACTGTTGATGTTTTTGGACAGAATATGATATTGGCATATTTTTGTGATATAGTTGTCCATGTATACACCGTGTTTTGATAAGAGCCTCATCGATGGTCACAGACCTGTTTTTATAAAAATGATGAAGAGATTTTAAGTGATTTAAAAATTCATGTATGGTTAAAAAAAAAAGCATGATCTTGGTTTTTCGAAAGATATGTAAAATTGTTTTATCATATTTTGCATTTAGTATAGATTCCCCTATTGAGTTAGTCACACACCCCCTTAGACTATATTTTTCATAGTTTTGATGCATAGATTTTGTACGAGGTCATTGTGAACTGTTTGCTAGTACTCCCATTTTTTAGAGCTTCAACTTCCCGTTGGATGGGTGAAGATCTGTTAGTCCTATCCTTTTGTCTTTGGTACGTAAGAGTTGATGTTTGGTGTTGTTTGGTTTGTTTCCTGCTTAGTGATTTCTTTTCCTTGTGGTTAATATATATCTTAACTCTTGCTAAAAACTTCCTGGAGCCAAACCCATGTATTTTGGGTTTTGGGCTTAATTTTATGTTAAGACTTCTGTTTCATCCTAGGCTTAGGTTGGGTGAGCAGGTTCTCTCCGAGGATCAAGTTTCCTGACTCGATGTTTCTGTTAGGCCCATCTCTGGGTCGTGACATTGAGTGCCATATATCTTTACATCTCTAAAAATTTTTAACTTCAGACCTTGCACGAACTGGTACCCTTTGAGCTCATTTGTAGCTCTTAGATGTGGTACAAACTATGACAAGGCTTCACATCTCTGCACGTACTCAGTAACGGATCCAGTTTGGTGAAGCTGGGTAAACTTCACCAGCTTTCGTGTCCTTACGATGTGGCTGAAGTGCTTTTCATAGAAAGCCTCTTTGAATTTCCCTCATGTCATCATCATTTTCACACCATGGGTTCTCTCAATTGTGTCCCACAATAACCTTGTGTCTTGAACTAGTAGATATGCAGCACATGAGACTCTTTCTCCCTTATCTATCTTTGCATAGTCAAACATATCCTCTAGAGCTCAAATCCATTCTTCAGCTTGATTAGGTTAGAGGAACTCCCATCAAATTTGGTTGGTTCAATCAATAGAACTTCTCCCATCCAGCTTTGGCATGAACATATGTCGCTTCCTTTCTTACTCTTCCCTTTCTGTCATTCACTCTTGATATTGGAACTGACATTCCACCAAGTCTGACAATCGACCGATTTCCTCATCTCCAGTGTCCTTATCCTCCCTAACTCTTCTCACAATACATTTTTCTTATAAACTCTAATACTAGCAAATAAAGAAAGTAACCCAGTAATGAAAATTATCATCTAAATTAGACATACTTACAGTTGAGGATACATTCTCATGTTGAGGCTTACATTGTCAAGCAGTCTGCAGAAACGACTTTAACCCGAGTTACTCTGATACCATACTTGTATTGCCCCACAACGTAAATCCTTTTTCTTGCCATTTTTTTAATCCATTTAAATCATCCTTTAAAATAATATAGCGGAAGTCTTAAAAGAATCTCATTTAAAATTTGAACGTAGTAAAACCCAACATAAAATAAATATAAATATTTGTAAAGCATTTTGACTTAATCTCAAACATTTAAAACTTAACTTAAGTACAAGTCTTTTTTTCAATCTATTTTCCTCAAATCTTTACCCACGAGTCAACTTCACTCCAACAATGTCTTATCTTTGCCTATGAGAATAATCCATCAACCGCCACTGTCATTCATTCACTTCATCAGTTTTCTCAGTAAATTCATTTTCACTTATATCACAAAGTTTGCCTTTGAGTCTAACACTCAATAAAAGATGCATATATGACATGAATATAAGATGAAGTATGTAAAAATAGTTTCTTTATTAGTCATCATTTTTTTTCTTTTTTTTCACTTAATAGTCTAGTCATTGTGTGTAATTTAGTCTAGGGGAGAGAGTGACACATTTAGGTCCACCTCTTGCGGGATAGTCAACTCAAACCCTTTTCACAACAACTATTTACAATTATTTAGTCAATTTTTCTGTCTTTCTTAATGAAAACATTTGTCATGATGCATGAAACATACACATGACAATAATAACAATATGACTCATTATAACATGCATGGACATAAAACTTAATATCTGTATAGTCAACACAATAATCATATCCTCTGTAATGACTTGAAATTTTGCATACTTATGAATAACGTATAAGTGATGCGTAAAACTAAAAACCAAAAAATTATGCGTAATTAAGTTTAGAAATAAACTATCTTAATGGATTGTTTACATTTATCGATAAAATTGAATTTGAAAATGTCCATGGAATTGGATGAAATTTTAAGATGCTAAACTAGACATCTTAAGGAAGAGAAAAACGTTGGAATTATGTAAATTATACTTATATAGCCAAAGCTATACCATTTTAAAGCCAAACTAGGTGTATGTGACGTTTATGTACAATTCATGTTAAATATTTAAATTGAACATATCAAGTGAGAATTTGAGGATGTTTTAAGGTTGAAAGTTTCCTAAAACATATATCTATGATATCATGCAATAAAATATGGTCACGAATGGGGTCTTGCGACATGTTAAACTGAAGCAAGTAGCTTAAATTGTAATTAAAAAGAAGTTGAAGGTCAAAATGGTCTTTTGACTTCAATGATTATGGCTAACATGGTAATTAGCCACATAATTCTCTAAGTTTTACTCTTCCTTAGTAGAAGAAGGAGTGATAGTGAGGGAGGTGCTACAAAACAAGAAGAGAGAAAAGTAGGGTTTTGGTGGAAGAAATGAAATTTGAAGGTGAAAGAGTTGGTTTTTGAGTTAGAAATTTATGAAAAAAGTGTAAAACACGTGAAGATGATTCCAAAGAACCCAAAATCGAAGAGAGAAAGTGAAGTTTGGAAGCATGAAACAAGTTTATAGTACATCAAATATAGGTAAGTAACTCTAATCCTTAAAGAGTTATTATTTTATGAATTTTTGCATGATATAGATGGTGATTAAGATTAGAATTATAGTAGGGGAGTGACTATGAGTCCCCATTGGATTGAGACACCCTAGCCTTCCTGAGGTTTATTTGTTCATGGACACGCCTATTGGACACAGTTGCTAGTATGGTGGAGTTTCATGGTTGTTTGTGAGTTTACATATGATGATATTTGATCTTGTATATTGACATTCAGGAATATGTTAATATGGTACATGTTAAACAACTTCATTGTTTAATTAAATGGAAATTGCATTGCATTATAATATCAACACTGCATCATAGTGAGTAGATAGATGATGTGTGATATTCATACTACATATCATTATGGTTTATAAAATAATCTAGATATAGAGCTAGGTAGACATGACTAATGGGCGAATGCCTTGCCTGCGTGAATCGGAGAATAGGGGAACGCAGTTTTCTACGTGAATCGGCGAACGCAGTCTCTCCGACAGACTCTCTCGACAACGGTTCTATGTGAATCGAAGGCCGGCGATTCTGTGTGAATCACCGAACGCAATTTCTCGGCGATTCTGTGTTGAAGCCGAAGGTTTAGCATTTCTCGTCAGGGAATGGGATGACTGTCAGAGAACTCCACTGGCGACTGTAAATGGGGCTCGAGGTCCGGTTACTGTCCACTATCCAGAGCTTGTCTTTTTTCGTAGAAGATCAGAGCAGGAGGACGGGAGGAGTAAGGAGAACTTCTCCTGGAGAAGAATGAGGGAGATTTGAGAATGCCCTCATTCTTCTCCCCCCTAGCAATGGTCTTCAAACCGTTGCCCAACCAACCAACGGTCTGAAGACCATTGTGGCGCCGGCAACAGTCTTTAGACCATTGCCCGGCGCCCAGTGAAGCATTGGGCAACGTTCCCCTTCCCCTTCCTCTTCCCCTTCCCCTTTTTCATTTTCTATAAATACCCCTAAACTATCACCAAAATTTTTCACCAATCTTTCTCTCAATCTCTCAATCTTTCTCTCAATCTCTCAAATTCATACCATTGTTTAGTAATTGGTGTGCGGTATCATTTTATTTTTTTAATTGTTTCGCAGTAGTCAATTTTTATAATTATGGATCCAAGAGATTTTTTGCTTGACACTTTTATTGACACTAATGATGATATTAAGGAAATTAGGGGGGATAATCCAGCAATTTCAATAGGTCAATCATCTGCACATGCATCCACATCTTCACCTAGAAAAAAAAAGAAGCAAAATGTCGAATGTATGTAATTATTTTGAAATGAAAGATATTAAAATTGGTGGAAAAATAGAAAGTAGAGGACAATGCAAATATTGTATTAAACATTATGCATACAAATCTGGTAGTTCTACTAGGACAATTGGTAGATATTATACAAAATGTCACTTAAACGAGCAAGTGAGAGACCCTACACAAACACTCATAAATGCTAGTGGTAGTTGCAATTTATGTGTTCACATAATAAAATGAGAGAAGGAGTAGCAAAATATATATTACAATCTGAGGTACCTTTATCTATGTTCGAGAGTGAGTTATTTGAAAATTTTATTAAAGAGTATAATAATCCTAGTTTTAGACTAGTCCCTAGAAGTACGACGTGAAGTGATATTATTAAAATGTATAATAATATGAAAAATGAATTAATTGAGTTTTTTTCAAATGCTTCGTCCATGTCTATTTGTATTACTTCTGATTTATGGAGTGCACCTAATGTTTTAGGATATATTGTTGTAACTTCTCATTTTATTGATAACTCTTGGCAATTAAATAAAAGAATATTAGGATTTCGTATTTGTGAATATCCACATAGTGGCGTTACCATTTATAGATATATTGTTAGAATTTTGCAAGAATATGCTATTAGAGATAGAATTTTTAGTATTACGCTAGATAATGCTTCTGCTAACGATGTTGCAATTTTTGAATTTAAAAAGTTATTTTAATTAGATATGGCTCATAATACTCTTTTTCATATGAAATGTGTTTGTCATATTTTAAATTTAGTTGTTCGAGATGAAATGTCATTTATTTCGCATCATATTGAATCTATTCGATCTATAATTTCTTATATTACTTCATCTAATACACGACAGTAAGAATATAAAGAATATTATAAAGCTGCTCAACTTAAACCAAGAAAATTAAAAACCGATGTAGATATAAGGTGAAATTCAACTTATTTAATGTTGGAAAATACTAAGCCATATTGGTTAGTTATTTGTGCTTTTATTAGTGAAAAAACAAAATGTATTACTCTTGATCATAGTAGTTGCAATATTGCTAATTTATTTCTTGATTTTTTAAAACCATTTTTTGAAACTACAAATGAATGTTCAGAAATTTATTATCCCACTACTCATCTTGTCCTCCCAATTTTTATAAAATTAACGGGTTTAAAAAATTTAGACAAATAAATGAATTTTGTACATTAATTGATAAAATGGAAAGAAAATTTAAAAAATATTGGCTTAACATACCTAATATTTTTTGTTTTGCATGCATAATACATCCTAAATTTAAATTAAAAGGAGTGTGTATAATGGTTGATAAAATTTCTTCTAATTTAGGTATTTCTTCTTCATGTACTTGTGCTCAATTAAAAAATGAAATTGATAATTTATATTCTTCTTATAAGTTTAAATATTCTAATGTTACTCGTTCAATTCGTTCTTCACATATTCATGCTAGCTCTAGTAGTGGTGCTCGTGGTGGAGCTCCACAAGATTTTATGGATGATATATTGGATGAAATAGATAGCGATGTTCATTTTTATACTTCACAAAGAAATGAACTCGATAATTATCTTGACACCTACCATCACATTTCTCGCGAAGAGCATTTTGATATTTTGGCTTGGTGGGGATGCAACTCTATTTCATTTTCTATTCTTTCTAGAATGACACGTGATCTACTAACACCTCTTGTCTCTACAGTAGCCTTGGAGTCTACTTTTAGTGCAGGTAGACGTGTGTACGATGATAAACAAGGAAGACTTGCACCAGAACTTGTTGAGGCACTCATTTGCATGAAAGATTGGAACGACGCTGTGACGAGAGATCAACAACGAGAGGATGACATATTAGAAGAATTCAAAAATTTAGATGTCGAAGACTAAATTTTCATTTTGATATATTTTCTTTAACTTGTATGTTGTGTTTTGAAATTGTAATTTAAATTTGAAATTGTAATTTAAATTTTTCATTTTCATTTTCATTTTGAACTTGTAATTTTCATTTTGATGAGCCAATTGAATAAAAATATTTATTCAATTAAATTATTAATTATACTATTTTTATATTATAATAATAAATATTTATTATAGTTTTAAATTGTATAATATTGAAAATAATTTTTAATATATTTATATAAGATATTATTATTTATGTATATTTGGCTCGTTAGGCTCGGCTCGTTAAGGCTCGTTAGGCTCAGTCAGCTTGTTAGGCTCGGCTCGTTGAGCTCGACAGGCTCAACGAACCAAACTTTTCTAGGCTTGGCTGGCCGGCTCAGCTCGTTAGCCACCTTTAGAGCTAGGTGTGGGAGTTTGTCCTATATTTGTGAATTGCATGGAATTGTAATTATTGAGTATTGGATTTACTTGTTGAGCTTTATAGTTTACTCCACTGTGATTTTCTTCTTTTCAAATTCCAAGGGAAACCAAGAGGAAAAGGCCAAGGCAGATCAATGGCAAGAGACTAGACAGTCATGGTAGAAATAGAACTCTATCTCTTGGACCTGTTGTGAGTGTGATTTTTTACTTTTCGCTGTAGGTAGTTTGGTGTATAGGTTACATATAGTGGCCCTAGTGTTTATAATAAAGTAAAAACTACTTTTCTTGTAAATATAATTTCATGGTTATGTGTTAGACAAAATATGGTTGTTACATAAGTAAATAACATACTTATTTGTAGTGGTTTATATTAAATGAAAAGAAAATTTTCAATTGATCTAAAATATAATATTTTACGTTGTGATTACTAATAATATTATCCTTTGTAAGGATACCTGAGTGATGTAATCCAATATTATCATACTTCAATCCAAGTATAAATGTGCATATGTCATTCTGTAGGCGGAGAATCCTTATCGTAATCCCGTAATTGAGGGGTTTTGAGGTCGGGGTTGTGACATCCTCGATCAACATCTCCAAAATAAATAGTAAACACAAGTGGTAAATATAACCTCAATTAACATCTCAAACATAACAGCAAACAACAAGTAGTAAACGTAACATCAATCAATAGTTCATAGGCATCACAAAAGAATATTATCAGAACACTACCTTACCCTACACTTGTAATGTAGGCTAAAGGCCAAAAGCAAGCAAACATGACTTAGAATTCTTGGTAAAGTCTGTTCAATCACAATATCTAACCTTTGTTTCAACACGCTTTGTTTCCCTTGAAATATATAAAAGAATTGAGTTAATAAAAGATGGAAATTATCAACTACTCTGTTTCAAAGACTTAGAAATAGCTCCATGATTTTGTCGTTCATCACCCTCGTCCACCCAATTTTACAAAATCCTTACTATAGGAGACATACCTTCATAGAGCTTGAGAGAAAATCTTCCAAACTTCTGCAAAATTTTCTTTTGTCAATATGAAAATCCCATAAGAAAATATGGCAAAAAATGCATCTTGGTATTATCGTTTCCAAGGATCAAATCGTAGCTCAAAAAATCTATCAACAATCATGTTTTAAATTTATACTGTATAGTTGATGCGGACGTGTGGGCTTTCACTGCGGATACCATCTTACCTTGTGCTCCAATAACAATCTATCACGTTCATATTTTACACTTACTTCTGCGACACTAATGCTTCTGCAAAATTAAACGTTTTGTAGACACCTTGCCCCACAAATCCCTACTAAATTATTGCAAATTGTGATCTGCCATATACACATATCAACGCTTCCGTAGACACCAATGTTTTTGCAGAGATCTCATCCCGCATATCCTTCTTAAACTATCCGCCAGTTGCTATCCACTGCATACACATCCTTTCGCAGATATCTCTCCTACAGACACCAAAGCTTCCGCAAACACCTCACATCCATGGACACATACTTACCTTGTCAGCCAATCACTCTCTGTGATGTATACATTTCCTTTTGTGGACATCTCACTTCCATGGACACTAACACTTTTGCAGATACCTACTCCTCCGCATTGTCACCAATAATTATTTGTTACGTATACATTTCATTTGTGGACATCTCACTTTCGCATACACTAATCTCCCATGGATACCAATTCTTTCACATTTTCTGTCCAACCCTGTCTAACACCTATACATTTCCTTCGTGGACATCTCACTTTCGCGAACACGAATCCTTTTGCGAACTTATTTCAATCCATAGGCACCCTTTTGCCGACACTTTACGCATTATTCTTTTCAACTTCTTTTCACACACACCTTTCCTAACTCCTCAATTTACATAATAAATCTTATATTCTTATTAAAAATATAATATTTCACTCCTGTTTTCCTCATTTCATAACTTACTTAATAAATCTTAAATTTTTATACAATCCTTTAGTGAACAATCTTACCTTATTTTTTTTTCAATTTCTTTCAGCGCTCAACTTTCATAATTCTATAAGTTTCGTATTAAAATAAATAATATATTTTATTATAACATTATTTTTCACTACACACTATATAAATTTCTTATTGTGACGTTATTAATTCAATTTATATTCCAAAATAATACATCATGTATGAAATTCTTCTTGAAAATTTTCGAATTGTGACAATATTGATTACTGAAAATTATTTTTCTTCCATTATAAAAAGAATATCTTGTATGCTAGTTATTTTTGGATATGTTCAGGTTTTAGACTTATGGACATGATCAGTCGAACCACGTAAAAGTCTTTTAGCAACAACGAGATATTTTTCTTTTTATTGTAGGACATCTAGTTAATCCAAATTTATTCGAAAATTTTAGTAAACAATAGGATGATATTGAAATGATTCATCTTTCACAAACTTTAATTCTTTTATCATTAAAGATTGTAGATTCTCTTCATCTCATGTACAAAGTTGATGTTCCCACATCCAATCAACTAGAAAAAAGAAGATTGAAATTGACTTACTACCCACAAACAAATTAATCGATTAATCTTTTGAAAAGAATTTTATTTTTATTTTATTTTTTTATCAGGCATTTGTTATATATTTTTTTTCTATTAGATGTTACAAATAATGTGTTAATTCAAAAGAATAAGTCTCCATTTTCACAAATTTTGTGAAATAAATCATTCAAAGAGCTTTCACTATCAGCATAAATAATTCAAATGGGGGTCCCATCTTTTTTCCCCCTCAAAAAAGGATTTATTCATTAATGATTAAAGATGGGAGACATATTATAAAGTCTTTTGGAAAAGTAAAATAAGATGTATTTATTATTATTATTTTATTAAACCCAAAAAATAAATTTCAAATTTGTGGTTGTTCCACAAGAAAACTACTATGGCAAATATTTGGGGAGAGAGAGAGAGAGAGAGAGAGAGAGAGAGAGAGATGGACAGACAAGGGGGAGAGAGATATTCAAACTAGGCAAGAGAATGTTTACAATATTAGCTTGTTGGTTGTGTAAAGTTACACCTACTTCCACCTCTAGATTGAGACATACCTAAAACGAGTCCAAACTTTAAGTCCTCTTATTTGTATTTGGCGAGAAATGAAGCAATTTAGGAAGTTATTGGATCCTACTCATGTGCTCAGTAATACTTTGAGAGATCATTTACCGAGTATGTCTAGCTAATTTTTGGTTAGCTCAATTGTCTCTCCGAGCTTTTGACAGAGAGAAAGTGACTTCGTTACAATGATTGAAGCAAAATAAGTGAATTAGATTACACTCAAACCTTTATTCACTCAAAATATTTTTTTTATTTCTATCAAATTCGAGATAAATGGCTCGAGATTTACCATCATGTTTCTAATTTTTTATGCAAAAGTAATGTTGAATGACAATTATGGGACATAGAAGTTGATATTGATTATTCTAGTATGTTCCATTGGCAATGTTACTCTTATTATCATTCCACACCTAATCCATCTTCACTCAATTTATCAGTTTTCCCCTAAAAACGAGACATGAGCGTAACCCTTATTCTGACGTGGATCAAAATGAGCAATATATTATGGGACATGTCTACACAAAATCAACGCAAGAACATTAAGATTCTTAATAACCAATAATGGCGTGTGCCAGTGGAGGAGATATTTTATCAAGATTCCACTTGTACGAGGACGCAATACTAAGAATCTCAAGACATGTTTTTCTCACTTCTTTCTTATTGAACAATAAAGCCTACGTTCCATGCATGATACAAATGCATTAATATTAAAAGAAAATCTAACAAAAAGTTGTTATTACGATTGAGTCTTCTAAAAATAGAGCTAACGAAACAGATATTATAAAATAAAATACGACAACTATCATAACTATTATATATGACTATGCTCATACTAAAAACAAGCATGTCCCGCTACATTTAACGGACACTACACTTATGTGCATCGTCGTTCTCCGCACTTCAGACAATATTGCATCCCCTCTCTCTTTCTCTCTCAAATTATGTTTCTCTCTTTCTCTCTATAGCTGCAATTCTCACTCTTTCTCGATCACCACATAATTTTCAAACGAGTACAGTCATGCAGTCCAATATTGGGGGTATTCTTTTCTGATGGTGTTCCTATATAATTGTCTTAGAAAACTAAAGTGGGTGTAAAATAAGCACATTGATTCTGGTGGATCTAACTAAACTAAAAAGTAGAAAACCAGGGTCACACACTTTCACATAGAGTGTAATGGTTTGTTATACCAAATATTTAGTCATTTGACATTTATCTACTTGAACATTGTGTTATCTTATGTTTCCTCGCATGAATTATGAGTTTTTAATTGTTATCATACCCGAGTCAAAAAGGAAAATTATTGGTTACATAATTTGAAAATTTTCAAAGACATACAAATAGTTTAAAAAAACTCCCACTAAACACATGACATATATGGTTCGTATCACAAAAGCCACTAGTCGGATAAATTGTGTCACGACCAAAGTGGACCTGAGACAAAATGAGGAGTAACCCAATCCGAGAACGAACCGAGCCACCCAATCCATAACTTTAAATATCCAATATATTAGTGGAAGACTTTAAATAAAAATTAAATCATGGCCTAATACAACTGTGCGATGTACAACGATGAGATCGTACCTTTAAAAACACAAAATTATCTACTTCAAACTCTACATCTCTCCTCTAGAGATTGACATAACTCTTCTGCCGACTCTGAACTGTACCAAGTCGTTCTTTAATCATTCAAACCTTCTCAGGTAGAGTATCGTAAAGGCCTCATATGATAAAACCAATTACCAAGATGAGTCATCCAACAATCACCACCAAGGTCCAAAATACAAGGTCTTAATATGTCTGTGTGAATTAAAAACTTACTTGAAGATCCTTAATCCACTAATCTCCTCGGTTAGTGATTATTAGTTTCACGGGTGCCAATCAAACCTTTACAATGACTCTTCTTAGTGCGTCACCCTTTCCTTTTGACTATTCTCGGGGCATCACCCTTTTGATTACGATTTAGGTACAGATGATGAAAAATATAAAATAAAATTTAGAACCTAACTCTCAAAGATATTATCTCAAGTTGAAGATTGAGTGAGTTAGACCTATGCACTCATTTGATTGAAGAGAATACGTGTAGAAATTTTTGTACCGTTTCAGTATGATTCTCCCTTGGTTAAATTGCATTTCAAAGTCTCTTTTTATAGACTTTGTTGGAGTGGTCGACCACCATTGTTTTGGTTGACTACTATATGACCATTAGAATATAGCTGTTATGCTTTCGGTCGTCCAATTTTGGACTTTGTCTGCCATACTGGTCGACCTATCCATCATAGGTCAACTGCTTTCCACTACTTCAAAATCTAGAGCAATCTGTCTTATTTTTGATTGACCACCTTCATGCCCTGGTCGGCCGCTTGCTCTAATGTGGGTCTCTGTAGCCATTCTGGTCGACCTTCTTCTCTGCCATGATCGACCTATACTCTGTGTTTTGCTCTTCTTGAATCTTCTAAGCCCCCATCATCAATATACAAGCTATATGGACTTAGATAAATATGTTAGTAAACATTAATATTGTGTTAAGGGTATTTTCAATGAATAATAATAACGTATTTACATGATTCAATGTATTTATAATAAACAACTTATTAAACGTTTAAACAATTATCATCAAACAAAATAACATAATATCTATTAGGCAAACAATTTTAACTTTGGTTTAAGTAAGAGAGGCAACTCAATAAGGTTCAAATGCTTAGCTCAAAACTGCTTATCATATTAAAATCTACTTACTAGTTACATCAATCAACTATAAGATTTTTCTCATTGATATGACATAACATATATTCACTTGCAAACAGAATTTCTCTCAATTCCCTAACTCCACGAGGGAAAATAATTTTGTGGATGTCGACTCAAATATGTTCCAAAAATTCTTTAACTCACACTACCAGAACAATACTTTAAACTTCCATGTTATGAGAAACTTGAAGTTTTTTCTTACAATAAACTTTGTAAAAACTCCAACACCAAACATCATTGACAACATTAAACTATAACTAAGGTAACCTCAACTTTCTAAATGCATACAGCTTAACTTTATCTAACATAGATCCAAGTCTGACACTCGGTACATTTGTATATAGGACATATGATAAATCCTCATCAACACGTCCAAAAAAAATATGATAGTTAATTTAGATCTCAGCTCCTTAAGAGTTGACAAAAACCTTTCACCTCATATAATTTAATATTCTCTACACCTAGTTGCATCAATAAGTTGACTTATCAAACGCTGAACCACAATAACTGTGGAGTCCCTAGTCCTCCTAGTACAATATAGTCCACTCTCCCAAACAATGTGGGATTATGCACCCCCACTGGTATGAATCAGACTCACATTTTGGTCATCCTTACTTTTACATGGCGGGCTGCCATAATCTCCCCTAGGCCTAACATCCTCGTTGGCCACAATTCTCGTTGGGCTTTTGCTTTGAAACCATTTGTAGAGTCCCTAGCCTCCCCGTACAATATTGTCCACTCTGGGTCGAAGCCTACATGGTTTTGTTCTTGGCGTTAGCCCAAAATCCATT
This sequence comes from Begonia loranthoides, assembly GCA_022433065.1. Lineage (NCBI taxonomy): Eukaryota > Viridiplantae > Streptophyta > Magnoliopsida > Cucurbitales > Begoniaceae > Begonia > Begonia loranthoides. The sequence goes on from CM039470.1 coordinate 9,599,100, forward strand.
GTACTAGGTAAGGAGGAGATCCCTACTTATAAATCATGCATTTTTACTCTCCGAAACAATATGGGATTATGCACCCCTACTGATATGGGCCGAACTCACACTTGGGTCATCATTGCCTTCACAAGGTGAGCTACCACAATAACATTCCTTAGTAGCACTAACTCCCAAAAACCTCAATCTTAATTGGATCCAATGAGATACCATCTCGAGAATAAACATGTCGAACGTTTCACTTTTGTCATCGATAGGTTTCTTTTTCCTCTTTTAGAACACAACTGGTGACCGCACAAATATGAAAATAGAGTCTTTTACATGCCACAAATTCTCATAACGAGTTTTAGAATAAACAGTTATACCATTAATAAGGTCGACAACAAACTGATTTGAACAATATCTGAAAGACTATTCAAATCCATAAAACAACTATGCATTGGACAAACCAAATGAGAGAACCACAAAAATTAAATCCGCACATGTCTAAAAGGCTATTTTAGAAAAATTTCACTCACTAGCCTTCTAACTAATGATATTAAGCCTCAATTCAATCATGGAAAATATTGTAACCCACTCAGCTGATCAAAAATTCATCAACCCTCGGGGCAAATACTTATCGTTGTTTGTTACTGATTTAACATTGAACAGTCAATAATCAACTGAATAGATTACCATGCCTCTTCACAAAACAACAATGATGCACTATATTGTAATACACTATTATGAACAAAATCTCATAGCGTAAAAAATCATTTGGTTGCATATAAAGTTCACTCAATTCAATCAAAGCTTTATTGTACAAAATATAGGAATTTGAGCAATAATAGGAATAAGATCAACATAAAATAAAATTTCACAGTTGGGTGGTAATACTAACAGACCTTCAAGAAAAACATCATGATACACGTTCACAATTGACAATTCAGATCCTGCGTGACTCTCACATAGTCATCACTTACAACATAAAACATACTCCTACAATGCTCCAACCACATATATTGGCTAAAACAAGTTCATGAGGTAGTGTCGCCGTAAGGTTAACCCCCATACTTCACTTGACAATTACTCTTAGTTTAATTATCACCTAATAGGTTCTTACACAAGATCACACCAAATTGATCTACTTACATGAACTATCTAATCTGCGGACAACTAGCATCTACTATCCATAACATCTAATAGCTGTCAAACTTGATACGTCACCCTCGAGTCATTTAACAATCACCAAATCATGAAGTAGTGTCAAAATGTTCTACCACTATTCTCAAAAGAACATAACAGAGTGAAACCAACTTTTGTTGCATCCTAATGTCCCACAACACTCATCCAATAAATTGGGAGGGATTGACTATACTATTAATGGCACAATGTCTATTTCAATCATAGACATTAAACCTCCAACTACATAAACATGTTTCAAAGACTTCCATTAAGCTCATTCTTTGCATCCAACTCTAATTACATCACTCCATGCCAATTATTTACCATACTCACTCAAATACTTAACAAAAATTTGCTCCACCATATTTAATAATACCTAAGCCTACACAAATAGAATTAACTTTGTAAGTCTAAAGATAATCTTGGCCTTGAAGTGCTTCTTAGTCTTACAACTTCATTAGTCATAATCGAGGATCCTAATGCAATATGTCAACTCCACAACTAGGAATTATATTCCACAAATTTAGAGTCTACTTTAATCCAAATCATGATCTCATCATGCACAAAACATTACTTCAATTTCTATCAACCTTACATCCTCAAATAAGTAATTAATTCAAAAAAAAATTCATTATTACTTCAAAATAAATTAATTGTAACACCCCTTGACGTTAAAACTCTTTTCTTGCTATTTTTTTAAAATACATAATACATAAAAACTGTCTGTAAAACTATACACAACAGAGGTCTTTAAAATAAATCTCATTGAAATCCATCATAGTAAAACTCATTGTAAAATAAGTATAACTACTAATAAAATAATTCAAACTAAAATTCAAATAACTAAAAACATAATTAAAATATAAAGACTTTCTTTTTCCTTTCATTTTTCTTCAAATTCTCACCCAAGAATCAATTTCGCTCCAACAACATTTTAGCTTCGCCCATGAGAATTACTCTTCAATCACGCTATCAAATGTTCCTATCATCATGCTCCTCAATAATTTCATCATTACTTACATCACATAGTTCACATATGAGCCTAATACTCAATAAGAGATGTATAACAAAAAAAACATGACTATAAGATGCAGTATGTAAAAACCGTGTCTTTTTCAATCAACATTCTTTTTTTTCTTTCACTTCATAGTCCAATCGTTATGGGTAATTTAGTCTAGGGAAGAGAGAGACACTATTAAATCCACCTCATGTGGGACAACCAACTCAAACTCTGCCCATAACTACTATTTACATTTATTCAATTCGTCTTTCATTCTTTCTTAAAGAAAATGTTTTTAATGAATGCATAAAACATACATGTAACATAAAGATAAAATCTAGCATGTGTGACCCTAGCAGTAGCATATCCTCACATGACTCATCATAATAGTAATAGAAATAGTAAACAAATCCTCAACAATATATTTCAACATAAATAGCAAACAACTAGCATACATCATATCCTCAAACATATCTCATCATAATAGTAACATAAGATAGTGAACAAATCCTCAATGTTATATCTTGACGTAAACAGTAAACAACCAACATACATTAATTCCTCGAACAATAGCCGTATACATCACATAATAACATCATAATTCTACCTTACCCTAGCACTTTGTGATATAAGCCAAAGGCCAAACACAATCAACATCACTTACGAGAAGTCTTTAATGAAGGTTTGACTATACAACTCTTCCATATGCTGAGTTTTCCTTTAAGTGAACAAAGAGTTGGTTAATAAAAGAATAAACCCTAAACATTACTCACCTTACAAGAACAACTTCGGAAACCATACTATAAGAAAACCTACCTTGAGAAGCTTGAAGAAATATTCACTCGAGAGCTTGAGAGAGTGGTTCTCTTATCCTCACAACTCTCAGGTAATTAGGATTTCAACCCAACATTTCCTATTTATTGACCCATAAATAGAGAATTCTACATGAGAAAATCTCATGGAAATCGTATATTAATTTTATCTTTTCTTAAATAGTCTAAAGATCAAATCATAGCTTGCAAGTAATTTGGAAAACCAACGTATTTGAAAATTACCCACAATGAACGCGCGAACAGTTATTGTGGACGTCTTCTACAACTCAAAAGTCCAATTGCAAACAACCACACCAGCCCTAACTCTTGTAGTCGCGTGTTGCCAAAGCAACTGTAGACACCAACACTTCCGCAGAAGCCAATGTTTCTGCAGAAACTCTAATCCGCAAGTTCGTCCATCAATCCCTATCTGTCACGTGTGCTTATCCATTATGAAGATCCCTTCTGCGAACACCAGCACTCCCGGGGACACTAGTGTCTTTGTGAAATTCATTAAATCCAACGACAACATTTCACTTCATCCAAAACTTGTCGCGAATACCTTCCTTTTCGTAGAAGCAAATGCTTTTGCTCTAATATTGTTAACCGTGGCTCACTAATCCAAACGACGTTGTTCCATGACCTAAAACACTACCACAGCCACAAATGCAGCCGCGAAAACATACTAAAACTTTAAACGATGATGTTCTTATTTACTTAACTCTTACCATATGACATTTTTCCCTTCTGTGGGAGAATCTTTTCTAAATCCAACGGTTCACACTTCTTCTGCTTAACCAATCCAAAGATCCAACACCCTTCCACATCCAAGCGGCATCCAACACTCCTGCGGAAGATTCTTTCTCAAATCCAATGGTTCACGTTCCTTCCACTAATTTAATCCTTCGATCTAACATCCTACTCCATCCAAGTTGCATCAAACACTCTTGCTAAAGCATTTTTCTCAATCCAACTTGAACTCAACCGTTTATTGACCTCATCCAACAGTCCATCTTGCATCTGGTCCTTCCTTACCACGGATTATTACATATTTTCTCTACTAATTCTTGTACACTCGACTTTCCTAATTCCTCAATAATTCTTATTTTATTTTATTATTTATAAAATAAAATCATTTATTTTAACTTTCCAATTTTCAATACTTATTTAATAATTCTAATATTTTAAATATTTTCTCAAAATTCTCTAATTATAATCTATTTAAATTTTAAATTGTCGCATTATAATTGATAGTGCAAATTTCCAGATATTACATATAGCAAGGCCAATCTTGTGCTCTACAGACATAATAATAGCTTTTAAATTTTTCACCATATTTTCTAAGCATTTTGAAATAAGATTCGATTAGGAAAATCTCTACTACAGCCATCCCTTAGGAAAAACCCACTTGAATGACTACAATCCATGGATCAAATATTCCTAACAACTTACGTCAAAATATACATTAATGCCAAAATGCTCAAAATAAGATCAGTTCAAAAACCTCTACTTATAGTTTTCAAACCAAGAAAACAGTTACAATTTGTTTCCAAATCAAAGTTTACAAACAGAAAGCCATAATTTAGACTAACGAATTCCAAATAAGATGAGGCAAGTTTTGATTTTAGTTAGGGACTAAGACTTTGGATTGACTCCTAAGATGGATTTCTTGAGTTCAAATTTCACAGGTCCACACACAACCTAGAAGAGTTCATAGACTCATTTTTCTGAAAAGAATTTTTCCAATGATTTATGAAGCATACACCATACCGCTTCCAACTTAGTTCAGACTATACAGATTAGGAATAATTTTCCTCCTCGTAAGGATGACCTTAAGATGCTTTCCTAGTAGCACCTTGACTCAATTGAAATTTTTAGTAGATATTTGAACAATCTCATACACAATGATCAAATGTCCAAATTATCTCACTATTAAATTCTCTGGTGTTTGCTCCCATGAATAATATAACCATGCTCTGATACTAAATTTTTGTCATGTCCCAAAGGGGACCAAAGGCAGAATGGGGAGTAACTTGACTTGAGAATGAACTTAGCCACTCAACTCGTAACTTTAAATATCCAATATAGTAGCGGAAGATTTTAAATAAAAATTAAATCATGGCCCAATATAATTGTGCAATATACAAAGTCCAATCTTACAAGAATAAATGTTAAATAAAATTATGAAAAGGTCTGAAAAGGGATATTTACCAAACACACTCCTACATCAGCAGCCGGGGATCTTCAAAACTAAGGTCTAAAGGAAATGTCGTTGGGGGTGAGTCGACTAAATTCACTAGGGATAAAGTTTTATGTTCAACAATTTTTAAAAAAAAACAATGATTAAGCATGCTTGATCAAAATCATATTTTATAAAAAAAAAAAAACAATGTACAAAATGATACATGGTCAAAACAACCCACTATAATGTGGTACGTAATTAACAATAGACCATTATTGTACTATTTAAAAATCCCAATGAAAATGGAGCTATTAACAGACTTTGGGCACATCATGCTATAGACATATCACATAATAACAGTGATGCTTGGCGATCGCGAAAGCCATAAAAATACTTTGATTGGGTTTAGGGTTTTGCCCCTAGGGATAAGACACATACAAGTTGTCTCATTACTCTAGTCAACAACAATCAAACACATTCTCCCACTACCAAATGTGCGTAAAGTAAAACAGGACACCAATTCGGGTCGATCAAACTCGATTCACATTACCGAGTTGTTCCAATGATTAATTGATATGCTACGAGACTCCTCACAAATATGCATGGAGATTTATTAACTATAATTTTAGTGTTTCTTTTGTAGGTGTTGAAGGAGGTAATAGTATTCAAAATATCATTTCTATCTATCTAGCATCCAAGTGTATTATAGAAATTTTTGAGCGAAGGCATAAGTAGAGATTCAAGTACAATGTTATGAGAATTATGAAGCACTCTAAAAAAACTATCGACAATCTGACCTCTGAATAGTATACAGCATATTTGGCAGCCTACACAATCTTACGTCAAAACAATTTGTTCACAAAGATTGTAGAGGACATCTTAAGCTTTTCAAAATTTGGTCTTACGTAAAATTTAAAAGTCGTTTACTTAGCCAAATGGGTACTAGATAGAGAGTAGTAATTCTGTTAAGAAGCCTAAATCTTGCTTACTTGAAGTTGAACTCAATCTACTTGAAGAATGACCACGAGAATAATCAAATGGATCAGTGCTACATTCAAGACTTAGGAAACTTCTTTGTGAATTATGTTGTATGTCAATTTGAATTAATTGTAGCTTTAATAGTTTAATTGGTTATGTTTTTGTGTCACTCGGCTAGAGCATGTTCTAACCGAGAATGTGTGTTTTGTGAGGGCTTTTTGGGTAATCTTTCTTTAAGACACATGCCCTAATTTTGTGGGGTATTTAATCCCTCATAGGGGATGTTTGTAGGGGAGTTTTTTGCATCAGATATTTCCCCCAAGCCTTTTGGCCATATTGCTTCTTGCAAAAACCACTTCTCAATCGGTTTGTTTCCAACTTATTTGAGTTGTGTTTGTATGTTTTATTTTTTGTGAGAGTTGAGTCAAACGTCATATTTTGCTGCACCTTTCTCTCCTTTGTTCTTACAAGGAGAAACCAAAGTTGTTGAAACTCACAAACCAACAGGTTGGAGAGCTTCTTTTCGTTGAAGGCAGCCATTGTAATCAAAGGTTGTGATTGACATCTCTTTGGACCAACTAGCACCCATTCGAGTATATCTTCTTCTCCAAATTAAATCTGACCCTAAAATTTTGATGCCTTCTTTTTCATCCATTCCATAGTTATCCATCCAAAAATCGTATCCAAGTTCATCAATTTACTCCCTTTTATTAGTCTTGATATCCCCTTTCAAGAATTGTCCAAACCTAAAAGTCTGATTCCAAGCAACCTTCAACCTTTCAGGTGTAACTCCCTTTCTAGAATGAATTTGTCTACCAAATTTAGAGAGCATCTTCTTTACATATTCCTCTCGATGTTGTACAAAAATCGAGTGAAGATTCATCGATTCGACCATGTTGTTACAATGCCAAAATCCGTTCCAGAATATGCCAAGATAGTTTTCATCTGCTACATTGCAACCTTTCACTTTGGTTCTTTATAATTAATGTACATGCTTAAATAAAATATATCTAGTGAAAAATTATATAATATAATTAAAATCTAACGAGCCATAAAATGAGCACGTCATTTTATATAAGAACAAGTCTCAAAATATTAATTTTAGAAAACTATGTTATGCAAAACACAAAATTAAATCTCTACCCTAAAGTGGCCTACCACTGACCTAAGTTCAATAATCCAAAATCCAAATCCAAATATTCACGATTTAAACTTTTAATTTTTGGTATCAGTCAAAAAATTGAATCTTCAAATTTTGGGTTAAATTTTTAATACATTAAATCCCCAATTTTCATTTCAAATTAATATAAAATTAATTGAGTAGAAAATCTTTAAATTGGGCCCAAAATAGGTCCAAAATGAGTCCTGGATTGCAACCCAAAAGGATTGACCATGCCTAAAGAGGGGCATGGTTTGCGGCCCACACAAGGCCCTAACTGTAGCCTCAAGGAAGGCCCAAGGCTGCAATCCATAAAATTCCAACCTCAAGCTTGATACTCTTCGTGTTGCAGATTGATGCTCTTCGTGTCTTTGATCGAAGATTTCATGTCACCGTTCGCCATCTTTGTAACATCTCATTTCCGTTTATGAATTTTTTGTAAAATTTTGAACATTTTATAATCCCATTTAAAATATACTTTAATGAAAAACATCAGAGTACGTTTCGCGGAATAAAACATTAAATTGCCTTATAGGAATAACAAAATTAAAATACTTAAAATCCATGACAATATCTTATGCATTTAAAAATAATTTTTATTCATTAGAGCCATAACCCCTGAGGTCGTTTCGCGCATAGTAACACAAGCTTGTATCGCATCACACTTCTTCATTCTTCACTTCAATCAGCTCACAATTTATACCTACATCATAGGAGGAATAATGAGTCTATTGCTCAGTAAGGAATATAAAATGAAATGCAACTATAACCTCTATAACAACTATATATGCATCAGTCTGATATGTTCATAAGTTGGGTGATAGCAACCTTTTCAGTATCCGAACTCACCACTTGGATTTGTTTTTACTTGAGAGCAACCACTTAAGTCTCCGAACTCAATAAAACAAATTCACCTACATTTACATTCATTACCATTTGGGTGAGAGCAAGCTCTTCAATCTCTGAACTCACCACTCGTTAGTAAGAGCAACCTCTTCAGTCTCCGAACTTACTCAAACAAGCTGTTTCTACGTGTGAACAACCTCTTAAGTCTCCGAACCCACATAGAAAACACTATTATTATCTTCATTATTAGCCTATGCAATGCATTACGTACATCCTATAACATGTCTTTATGAATGTCACATATAGCAGTTCATATATCACAAACAATGTTACAAACAACTAACATACAATGGTTACAATCATGCTTTTACTATAACCTTAATTTTAAACATGTTTCATTTACAATATCATAGATTTATTTCTCTTTCCCTGACGCATTATTCTAACTTATTCTTTAACAATATAAGCACTATTCTATGGTATCCACCAATTGAATATGAATTAAGGACTTACGCTAATAAACTATTTTTATCATATAATTTATCTAATTTTTCATATTTATATAATGTATCTAAACGTGTAATTGACCATTTAGCACACCTATAAATTCTATGTTCATTTACTTGGAGAATAATAATTTAAACTAAATATTTCTTTATAATTCATTACTAATTTATTTCTAAGGGTACCATATGAGCATAACAATTTAGATTCCTAACTAATAAGAAAGTTAAACATGGGAGTATATATTACCTACCAATAATTTTACAGCTTTCTTCCGGTTACTTTCCTATAGTTTTTCTTCTATCTTTTATTCACTAATTCTTTAAACAACAGAGGGTAAGAGATATCACGAAACACTAATCTATCATGAATACTACAGATTCTATAATCCAACAACCTCACTTCCTCCTTGTTACTGACCATCAACATATTTAGATTACTCTCATCATAACCAATAGCAGACTAACAGCAGAAGGTAATATAAACAAAAAACTATTATCGAAGGCATTAAAATAACAGGTTGATAATCTGCAAAAAAAACACTAAACAATAACCCTACTATTGAAACACTATCCATCAGAGAGCATTCATCAACAACACAACAGAACAATTCAACAAATACCCTACTCCTGCGATGTAGGTGTAACACCCCGACTTTGTAAGTTGGACAGTTATCAGGGTATTACCAAGGGCGTGCTAGAGCATTAAGTCTACGGGTATTTCTGTCATATTTTCCTTATATACGCGATGTAATTAAGGAACGAAGGGATAAGTAGGACATTACGTTGCATATTTATACGTGTCATTTTATGACAGGAATTCATGGGGAGACTGTTACGGGATAGGAGTTAAGTCAGAGAAAAGCGAGGAAAGGTTGTCAGGACGTTTACAAATGCCTACGGACGACACTGTGGACGCCTTATGTCGTCTGCAAGTGCATTGCGTAATGTCCCCGACATTTGGGATGAGGTGAGGACGAGAATTTGTCGTCCGCATGTGTATAATGTGGCTGCCTTAGGATTTGGGTAGAAGTGAGGATGAGAAAAGGTGTCCTAATGTGTCTAAATGTGGACTGTCAGACGTATGCAGATGACTTGCGAACAAGAAGTGTCGTTCGCAAGTGCTTAGCCACGTCACCCTTAAGCTTAGGACGACTCGGGATGACATTTCTCATCCAAACTTCACTGGAGTTGTGGACGAGGTCTGGAAGATGCGGACGAGAGGAATTGTGTCCGCATCAAATATGTTCTAAACTTGGATGGATAGTTTCAGATGAGTCCAGACGGCTGCGGACTCGTTTAGGCCTTGTCCGATTTGCCTTTGTCTGATTTTAAGACACTTTCAGACGACACGCAGACGCCGCATGTAGACACGATTTTGCATCCAAATGCTGCTTGTAGACGGTACGGACAGGATAGGGACGTATCTTCCTGTCTGAAGCCTCGTTTTAGCCTGCGATATTTTGGCCTTGCGAATGAAGCCTATGCATCCGTACTCGTCCGAAATAGCCCAAACTAGCGTAAATTTAGGGATTTAAAATCTCGAAGTTTGTTGTCTAGCCCATTAATGCTTGACATGGAGACAACGAAGTCGTCTCCCTCCCCTCGGCGACGCCATTCTCCAGCTCGTAGGCCACCTCCTCCCTTCCCTTAGGCACTCATTGTGTCTCTCCAGGTAATAGCATTCTCCCTCTCCCCTGCCATCTCTCATTTTCAGTCTTCATTTTCCTTTCCTGCGTACAATGTGAGCTCTAGAGAGAAAGTGAGTGATCGAGAGAAGGGTCTGTGAGAGAGCTCCCTGAGAGTGAGTGAGTGTGAGTTAAGTGAGAGAGGGCTTCTAAGTGAGGGAAATTGAGTGTTAAGTGGGTGAGCTAAGTGTATGAACGTGAGTGAGTGTAGTGGGAGTTATGAGGAGCTGGAAGCTGGAGCTTCTGGAGCTACTAGAATCGTGAGCTAAGAGGAGAGCTGTCCCTGTTAGTATTCATCACTTAGGTAAGGAATTAGGAATGTCTTGGACATTTGGAGGCCATACACCATGAGTATGTGTACGTGAGTGATAGTGATATCTTTGTTGTTATTGTCTCCTTGCTGTCTGTTGCTTCCCTTGATGATAATGTAGAAATTGTTAGTGTTCTGTAGATTATGGTTGCAATGATCACTTTGCAATTATTTCCTTTCTCTGCATAATTTTCTGTAATATTTCCTTGTTGTTAATTGTGTGATTTCCTTTACTGCTAAATGATATTGCTAGTTGTTAATAATGGTTGTTGCGAAATAGAGAATGATGAATTGGAAAGAGGAATGCGTGAGAATGAAATAAAGCTAAGAGTTCATTGATAAAGACCCTGTCCATTTATTTACTGCTTTACTACTTTCCTTTACGGCCTTCCGTAACGCTACACATATTGCTCTACTTGAATTATTTTCCCTTAGAATGACAATGACTCTCATCAAGCACATTTAATTAATACAACTCATAAATTAGGAGTTGAGTATCCTAATTTAGTAATTATCTAAACTTGATGCATGATAAATTACTAAGCACATTTAATCATCTAGAGAACTTGTTAACTTGACTAGAGTAATTAATTATATTCGAACATGTTAACTCGTAGTTTAATTAATGACAAATCCTTGAGCATATTAATCATTACTCATGCCTATTAATTAACTTAAAGTATGTTAATTAACCAAACTGGAATAATCAACTGGTTAGCATGTTTATAATTAACTAACCAGCATACTTAATTAGTTAACATGTTCAATTAACTAGTATGACTAATCCCTTAAGCATGTTAATCAGCTTAACTAGAGCAAGTAATCAACTAAAGCATGCGATTAACCCAAGTATGTTAATTATTACTTAAGTACATCAATTAGCTAAGCATGTTAATTAACCAACATGTTAACTTAGCTAGGTCCAGCATGTTTAAATGTTAATTAATAATTGTAAGAGTATGTTAAACCAGAATAACTAACTAGAATGCTAATCGTATCTTCCTTGAGCACACTAAGTAATTAGAATAATTAATTATGATAAAAGCATGCAATCAACCTTTGAGTATGTAATTGATTAGAATAACATAAGCATGTTAACAATAAATATCCAACTAGACTTGAGTATGTTAATTAATTAGAATAATTAATTAACTAGACGCATGTTAATCAATTAGAATAACTAAACCAATTAGAAGTATAATTGAAATCTTTTCTTGAGCATGTAAATGGACTAGGAAGTTAACTAAGATATCTAATTAGAATAATAAATATAATTCATTTGAGCATAATGGTTAATTAGGGTAAACGTAGTCATTTCCTAAGCATGTTAGTTAAATGAATTACTTGCATGTTTACCATAGTTGTATGCATTCGCAGTTTCAATTTAATATTGTACTTGCTTTCTGTTGTATGCAGCCATTTCCTTCCTATTAAATGTTTTACCTTCTTTTGTATATGCGCTTTCAATTATAGTTACTTTCTTAATGCGCACTTCAATTATTATGAATGTTATGTTGTGAAGCATCATGCATCATGTTAGGTTGAGAATGTATGGTTCATGCATCATGTTAATAGAAAAGAATTGGACACATGCATGGAATGAGGAAAATGTTAAAAATGAATGGTAGAATAAATAGGGAGTCGGGTCTGGCCTAGTAGCTAGTATGCACACAGGAGGCTAGTGAGTAGCCTGGCAGCTAGTATGCACACAGGATGTCAGCCCTTAGCCTGGCAGCTAGTATGCACACAAGAGGCTAAGATGTAGCCTGGCAGCTAGTATGTACATAGAAGGCTAGTTGTAGTCTGACATCGAGTATGCACACAGGAGACTAACTCGACGAACGAACGAATGAATCAATGAAAAATAATAAGTAAACGAATGGCTTAACGAAAAGGACTAGAGAGTGAGATTCATGTTGCATTACCCTTTTTCCTTACTAACCCTTTGGGCTTATAGTTGCTTATGGTGTAGATGTAGATAAGCGTACGTGGAATAAATGCACAGATTACGAGTCAAAGTGAAAGACAATAATCAGATAATAAAGCAATGGATGATGGATTTGCACGTGCGAGGGAGTTCGTGGCTAGCCAGACATATAAAATAGGTAAAAGAGAAACCGTTTTAATTAAGTTAAGTATTCAAAGTTGTAATTAGATTAAGTAGTAAGTTGTATAAAAGTAGTATTTCAATTGGTTGGTGTTTCTTCCTCAAACTATTTTTAAACGCTTCTGCAACGTTTTACATTAATGGTTCTAATTTTAACGCTTCTGCATTTATTAAATGAAGTTTTTATAACAAGTTTTATGAACGGTTGGTAGCAGTCCAATTTTAGGCGCGCTCTGACTTATTTTATAAAAGTTTAAATTTTCACGCGTTTTAAGGGATTTACAAAAAATCGGGTCATTACATTAGGTCCATACGGACAAACCACATGCAATATTCCTTACCTCGTGTATGCCTTCCCTAAATTTCCAGTAGCTGAATTGACCGTCACTGTCCAAGACTCATAGCACTGAAGTTTTCTCCTCTCTAGTTTTTCCAACCAGAGAAACTCCTTACTCATACGCTTTATTTATACAAATTTCGAATGACTCTTCAGTCACCTTCCCTGAAGATGAGAAGTCCAGAGCATTAGGTATCACCTGGAACGTCAAAAGACGAGTGTTCATTATTTCTGGTGATTGAATATCGCCTCTAGACATTGATAATTAATGGCAGTCGATCTGTTTTAATGAAGGGTTCTCGACCACCAGTGCATTGATCATCCACTAGAATTGGTATTCAACATCACCGGTTGATCGCGCCGGTTGATCTCTTATGGTACGATCGACCACCAAGATCGACCATCAATTTCTTCTAATTTTCATCTAATCTTCTTTGATTTCTTTAAATCTTTAACTCATATATATATTCCAATACTTTATAAAAATACCAAAAATTCATATTTCTATTTAATTCAAATATTACACAATTTAAATACCTCTAACATTACATCCTCCCCTCTTATTTAAAGTTTGTCCTCAAAATTTCAGCTATTGAAACAATTACAGGTATTTAGCTTCCATCTCATCATTTCTTTCCCAAGTAGCCCATCAATGATATGATTCTGCCACAACACTTTGACAAGTGGAATCTTTTTGTCTCTCAATTCCTTGACTCTTGAATCCAAAATTCGTACTGGTCTTTCCTCATAACTTAAATTTGGCTAAAGAATAACACACTCCTCAAGTTCCACCTGGATTGGATTTCCCAAACATTTTCTTAACATAGACACATGGAATACGTTACGAACTCCATCCACTTTCATTGGTAGTAGTAATTGATATGCCATCTTCCCAATCCTTTTTGTAACAGGAAATGGACCAACATATCACGAACACAACTTTCCTTTCTTCCCAAATCGCATAACTCTTTTAAATGGCGATATTTTAAGGAATACTAAGTCTCCTTCTTCAAATTCCAATTCTCTACAACAATTATTAGCATAACTCTTCTGGCGACTTTGAGCAGCCAACATTCTTTGACGTAGTTTTTCATATCATATCCGGTCCGTAAAACTCTGCTTCACCGACCTTATCCCAGTGCAAGGGAGATCTACACTTCCGTCCATACAAGGCTTCGTAAGGCGTCATTCCAATTGTAGCTTGAAAGCTATTATTGTAGGTGAATTCAACCAATGGAAGCATTCTTCTCCATCCAACATGAAACTCTAACACACAAGCCCCTAACATGTCCTCCAATATTTGAATCGTTCACTCACTCTACCCATTAGTTTGTGGATAGAAAGTTGTACTAAACTTTAACTCATTGCCCATAGCCTTATTTAAGCTTTTCCAAAACGTGGAGGTAAACCTAGGATCTCGGTCTGATACAATTGATACAGGCACTCTGTGTAGGTGTATAATCTCTTTAACATACAGGGTGGAAAATTGATCAATTTTATAGGTCATAGCTACCGGTAAGAAGTGAGAAACCTTGGTTAGCCTATCGACAATCACCCATATTGCATCATGTCCTCTTATAGTCATAGGTAGACTCAAGACGAAGTCCATAGTGACATGTTTCCATTTCCATTCAGGTATAGACATTGGTTGTAACATTCCCACAGGTCTTTGATGTTCCGCTTTCACTCATTGACATACATGACACAAGGCAACATATTGTGCTGTAACATCCCGTTTATTTAAAACCATTTTTCTCTTGTTTAAAAATTGTGATATAAAAATTTTTGCTTAATTGCTTCAAAACATGTGTATTAATTTCATTTGAAAAACATATCAGAGTTATTTAAGTGGAAATAGATAATAAAACATAGTTTATGTTTTACAATAAAAGTCCACAAATTACAAAACATTTATTAAATCCCAAATGTCCAACATACTGTGAGTCATAACCAATTAGGTAGAACCCGGTTGATAATCCAAGTGATCATCCTAGAATATCTCCTCTTCAACTGGTATGTCAGAATCATCATTACCTACATCTGGGTAATACAATGAGTCTAACGCTCAACAAGAATTAGAATGGATGCAATGCTAATGCTTTTGCATGATCATACGATGTATTACAGAAAAGAACCATATCTTTTCTGTTAATTTAGAGTGTCGGATTCTTCTGTTGATCATGTGGCTATACCGTCACTCCGATGAGGAGATACATTTATTAGGGGTGTCACCACCATTACCGTCACCGATCACTTTTGTTAAAGACGTTGGGGATTTTCGTACAAAAGAAATGATGAACCCTAAAATCCATGTGGCTTAACCAACTCCACACTCTACGTAAGCTAGAGGTTTCTATCAGGGGTGTTACCACCGATGGAAAGTCATTAATTCTCTCAAACCCCCACATATCTATTTACATATATTAGGCATGTCATGTTATGTGGTAACAATTTCATAAATCCTATTATGATGCATGAATAACAGTTCATATCTCACAAGGTACTAGGAGAATCATATAATATTAACAAATAATTTAAAAGCTCCTCGTTTCATTGGTCTTGTTGACTATTTTAATAATGATAAATTTAATATTTATTTCATAACAGTTCTCAAACTATACAGTGCAATAAAGCATAAAAGTAGTCATGTGATGTAGGGCCTCCTCTGGCCAACTACATTCTAATTCTTACCTTTGAAGAACTTCCCTACGGTCCTTAGTGCATTTAGTTCATTATCTTTTTTCTCGTTAATACTTTCAAAATAATTTTTATTTCTTTATTAATATCTTTATCTATTATAAACTTAACTTTGATACGGTTATTTTCGTTTATTATTTAATTATCACTTAATGATTTTCCATTAATTTATTTTATAACCAATTGAAAGAGTAACCTTAATTTATACATTTTTCTCTTAATTCACAATTATTCAAATTATACGTTTTTCATTAACAGAGTACACTCTATATTCTTCATCGTCCAATCCCGCTAACACCAATTTAACAAAATAATGTCTTCAAACCATTAATTGTGCAATAACTATAACAGACACAATTATAACCAATCTATGCATACCGCGCGTAACCAATTTCCCACTAATCAAAGAGCATAACCAACATGATTTCTTCAACATAATTCCTTTATCTTCTACTTCTATTTCCATAATTTCTATATAAAGAGTATATCTTTTCATAGTTCAACCATGCAGATAACCTATTCCAATAAGCAACTAAAAACATTTCAACAACTACCATAGCAGTGCTTTGAAATTTTCATCACAGGTTGTTTCAAATAATCACAAGGCCTACAAGATCCAACACAAAACTTCCCCAATTCTATTTGGTCTACCATTATGAGCAGGAAAACAGATTTCATTCATTAACTTATAACAAAGAATCGATTCCATTATATAATCTTTCACCATTTTATCTTCCACAATTACTCCATTAAATCAAACAAATCTGATAGAATTATATAACAAAAATTAGCACATCAATCAACTATAATTGATCACTAACAGTGGTAGAAAACAATTCATTCGAAGTACAGAGAAGCATTATTAACATTCCTTACTCAATTATCTTCTACTCCAACTATTAATATAATTAAGCTCATAATTCCATAAGTCATAACAGATAGAGAGCTGAAAATTCATTTGCAAACAACACACTTATCATCCTCATCTATAACATTTATCTTAATTCCATAAACCAAGGAGGATAGCATTACCTAAAGCATCCGAGAAGCACAAACCCTTGCCTCTCTTCTCGGCTCATAGCTCCATAAAGCAACACTCACTCACACAACTCCTCTGCCATTTCCCTACAGAATACTCGGCTTCCTCCATCACCAAAGAGTACTCTGTCAATTTATTCTTAATTTCTTTTTGCCCCACACCCGACAACACTCCCCATTTCCTTCTCTGGTTCCAGCTCTCTACATTAATTTACCTCACCTGATAGCTTCTCCATAATTTTCTTTCTGCATTTAAAAGACTGTCATTTATTGCTTCCTTCTTCAATTAGCCAACCAACCACTTGTAAAGGAATCACCAACCTTAATGAGTTGGCCATAACACAATTCGTGAACCGGGATCACAATAGAACCGGTTGACAGACCAGAAGCTCCACCCGCTCACACTGCCGAGCCATGCCCTTCGCCCCTACCATATCCACTGCCAAATCCAAGCAATCCAAATGCAGCAACAATCAACAACAACGAATAAACCTTGACTTACCTCGGCCGATGATTTTGCAGCAATGCAGGAGCTCCAATTCGCAATTTCGTTCAGTCCAAATGAACCCTAGCCCCGCGCACATACACCCGCAGCCCACTGGACCATGCTACATTCGCCGCACGGCGGACTCTGCCTCGTCACAGCATAGAACCTGCAGGTGAGCTCTCTTGATCGCTCGATCTCTCGGTCTCCTTCTGCTCTCTCTCGATCTCCTTCGGCTCTCTCTCAATCTCTCACTATTCTCCCTACTTGTTATTTCTCTTTTCTTTAGCAATAATTATAGACCTACTTGTCCCCTTTAATTGCTAAACCAAACCGAATCATGAACCAAATCCAGCTTTAACCGGACCGGTTATGAACCGGTTTAAATCCTCATTTAATTTGTATTTTCTATTATTTTAATTTCATCCTAAATGCCATTTAATTTTTCTTCTTTTAAATTTTAAATCTTCTTTTTACTCAATTAAATTCTCTTTTAATAATTTAACTAAATCCTTTATTTAATTAAATTATTCTCATTCTCAACCAAATTCTAATTCTCGATTTATTCCAAATATCGTTTGATAATTATCAGTCTAATTTAATTTCTTCGATTCGGTTTTCCAAATAAATTTTCCATCAATTAAATCCTCAAAATTGTCCAAATATTCTCAATTAAATTTCTCATCATCAAATAAATATTCAATTATCCAATTATACCCAAATAATTTTTCAATTATTTTTACTTCATTCCGTTACAGAAAATCGGGGTATTACATGTGTAATATCGAATTTCATTCCAGGCCAGTAGTAATGTGACTTGAGGTACTTATACATCTTATTACAGCCGGGATGGATAGAAGGACTTGAGGAATGAACTTCTCTTAAGATTGCTAATCATAATTCTGACTTTTCCAATACATACTATCTATCTTTAAATTTCATGATTCCATCCCCAGAGATATAATAATATTGATATTTTTCAAGAGTGGGGTTGAGTTTAAAATCCACACACTTCTTATCCTCAATTTGAACCTCTTTAATCCTTTCCAGTAACGAAGGTTTCACTGTCAAAGTGGATAAAAGAGTAGTTAACTACGTAGTAATCAAATGCATATTCAAATTTTGGATATCCAAGCAGATTTTATCTGGTATTTCTTCATGTACCATGTTCATAACTGTCATCTTTCTACTAAAGGCGTCAGCCACCACATTCGCATTTTCACGGTGATACTTAATTTCACAATTATAGTCCTTCACCAATTCCAACCACCGTCATTGTCTCATATTCAATTCCTTTTGGGTGAAAATGTACTTTAAACTTTTATGGTCCGAAAAGATTTCACATCGTTGTCCATATAGGTAGTGTCTCCATATCTTAAGAGAAAACACGACCGCAGAAAGTTCTAAATCATGTGTGCGATAATTTTCCTCTTACAGTTTCAATTGTATAGAGGTGTATGGAACTACTTTCCTGTTTTGTATAAGAATGGCGCCCAATCCATTTTTAGAATCGTTAGAATAGATGCAAAACTTATGGTCATCAATGGGCAGGGACAAGCGAGAGCCGAAGTTAGAGAACGTTTTAGCTCTTGAAAACTCTTCTCACATACGTCTGTCCACCAAAACCATGCATCTTTCTTTGTCAAACATGTTAGAGATAGTGCAATTCTTGAAAATCCATTTATAAATCTCCTAATATCCCACCACCAAAAAAACTTCTTACTTCCCCCACATTCCTTGGTTGCAACCATTCAACTACCACCTGAATTTTTTCAGGTTCTACATCAACTCCATGCTTAGAAAGTATGTGATCGAGAAAACTTACCTTACTTAACCAGAACTTGTATTTAGAGAACTTTGCATACAACTTATACCTCACCAATATAGACAAAGAAATCCTTAAAGGCTCTCAATGTTCCTCCTTTGAGCGCGAGTAAATTAGTATGTCATTGATAAATACAATGATGAATTTATCTAAGTACTCACTAAAGATTCGGTTCATCAAATCCATAAATGCCACTAGAGCATTAGTTAATCCAAATGACATAACCAGAAACTCATAGTGTCCATATCTCGTCCTGAATGTTGTTTTAGGAATGTCATCAAGGTTAACATTCAACTGATAGTATCCGAATCAGAGGTCAATCTTTGAAAAGACACAAGCTCCTTGCAATTGATCAAACAAATCGTCAATTCTTGGAAGAGGATATCAATTCTTAATGGTTACTTCATTTAGCTTGCGATAATCAATGTACATCTTCATTGACCCATCCTTCTTCTTTACAAATAACACTAGTACACCCCATGGTGAAAAATTGGGACGAATGAATCCATTGTTAATTAACTCCTCAAGTTGAACCTTTAATTTTCTTAATTCAGCTGGGTCCATTCTATATGGATTCTTTGAAATCGGTTTTGTTCCAGGGTGAAGGTCAATCACAAACTCGATTTCCTGATTCGGAGGTAATCCAGGAAGTTGGTAAAAAAAAACATCTGAAAAGTCTTGAACAATGGGAATCTCCTCCATATTTATTTTTGATGCAACCATTGTATCTAATATGTTAACAAGAACAATCTTTGAATAAGGGATGCCTTGAGTACCAAAAATCTTAACTCCCCTGAGAATCTCAACTCTTAATCCATGGATAAACTAATGGACCTTGTGTTCATTGTTTGCCACTAGGTGAGACCCAAACTGAGAGAGTGCTTCAAACTTCCTCACATACTCAGATACAATTCCAGTTTGGTGCAATAGGACAAACTCCAATAACTTCTTTGATCGAACAGTCTGGCTGAAGTATTTCTCATAGAAAATCTCTTTAAGTTGATTCCATGTTAAAGCTCGAATATCGCGTGCCGTGTGACGACCCAGTTTTTCATAACCTTTTAAAAATGCATGAAATTTAAAACTTTTATAAAACAACTTAATTCATCGTTAATTGCAATCAGAGTTCTTTCATAAAAAGTCAGACCGTCAAAATCTTTTCGTTATACTCGTTATGAAAATCATTATAAGCGATAGAAACTATAGTTATAAAAATCTTTTCTGAAAACGTAGCGGAAGCATAAGAAACTAATTGCAGAATGATAAGCAACTTATTACATTTACATTTACAAAATCATTTTTCTCTTTATGTCTTTAGGCTGGCCAACCACAACGCTCGCACATGGAAATCCTTCATCAATTGTTCATTGATCCGTTCATCATTTTCTCGTGTGCATATACATGTACCTACACCATTAGCAATTGTGAGCCCGAGGCCCAGTAAGAAATGAGCTATGCATTATGATATATGTCTCTCTTTAGTTCTTTTGGAATGGGGGCAACCCAAACCAATCTTTTCTTACATTCTTTCTTTCGTTCGTTCATTCTTTACTTGTACTTCGAGTTAAAGATTGGAGGGGTCTTAGGGGATGGAATAGTTGATTGGACCTAACCTTTTACTTGCAACTAAGTCCCTGTTCTCATTAAGGTAGGGGGCTTCGCCTAGCCACAAACTAGATCCGCTACCCATCCGCCCCTAACTTCCGTTTTCTTTATTTTCTTTCATTTTCTTAACATTTTTCCTTACATATGCTTGTGAGTACCACCCCAAGGTGGCACTCCCTACTTGTTTCTATTATCATGATGCATGTACATGAGAAACGTTATCGTGATGCATGTCATTGGAAAGCAGCAATAGTCATGATATAAAAATAAAAAACAGTAACCATATATATAAAAGTAAGAGACGGAAATAAAAGTTACGAACACCTTATACATGGCGATACATTTCTAAACATGCTTGGTAATTAAAAGAGACAATAACAATTAAAGATGTTTGGCAATTTAAGGAAAGTGGTAACAATACAAATATGCTTAGCAGTTTAAGAGAAACAATAATCACATGCTAATATTCTAAACATGCTCGAAAATTAAACTATAATGTACAATCCTAAACATGCTCGGCAATTAAACTAATAACGTGTGATTTGCATATACATGATATATATAAAGCAACATAGTGGAAACGTAAGCAAACAATTAAAGTAAATGACTCGGCTAATGGTGTAGGGCCTCCACTCGCCAACGACTCTACTCAATATTACCTCGAAGCTTTAATGCGTATTAGCACTTATTCGTTATCTTTCTTCATTTTTTTCTATACCTTCACAAATTAATAACATTTATCATTAATAATTATCACTCACTAAGCCCATTGTCTTTTCCTATCCTAATTTGTATACTAATTCGAGGAACTGTTAACACTTAAACGAAAAATATCTTATCCCAATATGATTTTACCCACCAAATAGGAATTCGAATAACCAACGTAGTCATAGTTAAAATCGGCTAATCATACAAACGTGCATAACACTTAAATTTAATTTCACAACACGTGACATTAGTTCATCATATATGTATAATATCACCATAATCAAAACTAATTTAAACATATTAACTTTATATTGTTAGAACGCAGTAAACATTAATCCAATCGACAAAACAACATAGCAATAACTTATCTAGACAGTAACCAACTGAAGAATTTCCATATATCTCAACATTCAATAATTCGATTCAGTATATCAATCCAACTCATAGCCAAATTGCAGATTCACGACATGCTTCACAGAAAAATTCATAGATTATCCTATTAGCCGAACCAACACAACAAGGGCATTACATACAGCAATAGTTAAATCAATACATCTTTGAAAACTAACAAAACCCGCTAATTAAATTCTAACTAACAGATAAGCTCCCAATTACTAAGCAACCTATTAACATTGAGCAACCAATATCCATTTCCAAAACTAACATATTATTGCTTCCAACAGGTTATCCAATAGACAACAAAACAATCTATACATAACAATTCTTTGCTAGTGCATAACTCCACTGACAGATTGAAACATAACATCACAAACAATTTATTCCAACTGCTATATCACAAATCAACATACATAATCAACATAGATCCGCACGTCAGGAGCACCGACCAATTTTAACCCATTTTTATTTAACAATTGGAATACCAAGACAACTCAAAGATAATTTCTGCATTCACACAATAACTAACATATTATTGCTTCCCAATAAATCATCTCATAGATAACAAAACAATACTAATTAAGACATCATTCATCCATCCCAACTTCAAGAAATCCACCACAACCATTATCAGAATAAACAGAGGAGCATCATTTCAAGATTAACCAAACTGATCCCAAACAATAATCAATATCAACACTGGACTTAACACCCAAAACAGAACCAAATGACTAAAGTCTTAGAGAAGAAAACCTCACCATCAGGACAAGGAATCCAAGAGCAGCATCAATCTTCCCTGTACCATTTCCAGCCTTCACTCGTCTTCCAGAGAAATCACCCGCACTCTCCTCTCTTGCTCTTTATTTCACCCTCACAACTTCTAGCACATATCCACTCCCCAGACACTTCTTTTACTCCTCACCACCCGACAACCACCCATAAATTATGTCCAGCTTTATGGAGTGTTCCCCACTTTGTGTTAATGCCGAGTGCGATTTCAAGCTGGAAGGGACGTGGGGTTGTCTGCATTAGCAGACAACAATTCAACCCAGACCCGTCACACCCCCAGGTCGAAGCACTCGAGTCAGAGCGCCCAAGCTCCTGCAAATTGACCCGAGGTTGGAACCGCAGCCTCACCATTCACCCACCTCACCGTCGCCATTCTATTGACACCGACCACCAACAATCGGCAGCGTGCCAGGAAGAATCGTTACATACCTCGACATAACCCCCGAGGCATTTAAAAACAACTTTTATTCATTAGAGCCATAACCCCCGAGGTCGTTTCGTGTATAGTAACACAAGCTCGCATCGCATCACACTTCTTCGTTGTTCACTTCAATTGGCTCACAATTTATACCTGCATCACAGGAGGAATAATGAGTCTATTGCTTAGTAAGGAATATAAATTGAAATGGAACTATAACCTTTATAACAACTCTATATACATCAGTCCGATATATTCGTAAGTTGGGTTAGAGCAACCTCTTCAGTCTCCGAACTCACCACTTGGATTTGTTTTTACTTGAGAGCAACCTCTTAAGTCTCCGAACTCAGTAAAAACAAACCCACCTACATTTACATTCATTACCATTTGGGTGAGAGCAACCTCTTAAGTCTCCGAACTCAGTAAAAACAAACCCACCTACATTTACATTCATTACCATTTGGGTGAGAGCAACCTCTTCAATCTCCGAACTCACCACTCATTTGAGTAAAAACAACCTCTTTAGTCTCCAAACTTATTCAAACAAGTTGTTTTCTACGTGTGAGCAACCTCTTAAATCTCCGAACCCACGTAGAAAACACTATTATTATCTTCATTATTAGCCCATGCAATACATTACGTACATTCTACTAACATGTCTATATGAATGTCACACACAACAGTTCATATATCACAAACAATGTTACAAACAACTAACATACAATAGTTACAATCATGGTTTAACTATAACCTTAATTCTAAACATGTTACATTTACAATATCATACATTTATTTCTCTTTCCCTGACGCATTATTCTAACTTATTCTTTAACAATATAAGCACTATTCTATAGTATCCACCAATGGAATATAAATTAAGGACTTACGCTAATTAACAATTTTTATCATGTAATTTATCTAATTTTCAATATTTATATAATGTATCTAAACGTCTAATTTACCATTTAGCACACCTATAAATTCTATATTCATTTACTTGGGGAATAATAATTTAAACTAAATATTTCTTTACAATTCATTACTAATTTATTTCTAAGATTACCATATGAGCATAACAATTTAGACCCCTAACTAACAAGAAAGTAAAACATGAGAGTATATATTACCTACCAATAATTTTACATCTTTCTTACGGTTACTTTCCTATAGTTTTTCTTCCATCTTTTATTCACTAATTCTTTAAACAACAGAGGGTAAGGAATATCACGAAACACTAATCTATCATGGGTAGTTAAAAAAATAATAAAATAGAATACTACAGATTCTATCATCCAACAACCTCACTTCCTCCTTGTTACTGACCATCAACATGTTTAGATTACTCTCATTATAATCAATAGCAGACTAACGACAGAAGGTAATATAAACAGAAAACTATTATCAAAGGCATTAAAATAACATGTTGATAATCTATAGATAACACTAAACAATAACCCTACTATTGAAACACTATCCATCATAGAGCATTCATCAACAACACAGCAAAATAATTCAACAAATACCCTACTACTGCGATTTAGGTCCATATGGAAAAACCACATGCAATATTCCTTACCTCGTGTATGCCTTCCCTAAATTTCCAGTAGCTGAACTGATTGTCACTGTCCAAGACTCACAGCACCAAAGCTTTCTCCTCTCTAGTTTTTCCAACCGAAAAAATTCCTCACTCATACACTCTATTTATACAAATTTCTAATGACTCTTCAGTCACCTTCCCTGAAGATAAGAAGTCCAAAGCGTTAGGTATCACCTGGAATGTCAAAAGACGAGTGTTCACTATTTCTGGCAATTGAATATCGCCTCCAGACGTTGATAAGTAATGGCGGTCGATCGATTTTAGTGCAGGGTGATCGACCACCATTGCATTGATCATCCGCCAGAATTGGTCTTCAACATCACCGGTCGATCGCGCCGGTAGATCTCCCAAGGTGCGATCGGCCACCTAGATCGACCGTCAATTTCTTCTAATTTTCGTCTATTCTTCTCTAATTTATTTAAATCTTTAACTCCTATATATATTCCAATACTTTATAAAAATACCAAAACTTCACATATCTATTTAATTCAAATATCACACAATTTAAATACTCTGGACATTACAATCTTCCTCACCGACAGAGGTGAGGTCGTCGTCAACTGTCCAACCAGCTGAGGTCGAGGTGACTTACACCACGATCCATCATTCTCATAGTCGCAATTTGTTGTTTTTACAACCAACGTCATTCGAAGGAATTCGCCGAATTTTCCATAATCCGGCGAAACCACACTTCCCTTTTACAAGAAATTTATCCGACTTCAACCACCCAAATCAACAATCTAAAAAAATCTAGACAAAATCACCATAACAGAGACAAAAAGAAAGGTTCAATTTTACCTTTAGCCAACCAAATTTTCAGCCCAGAAGTTTCATTCCATACTGTGAGAATTGTCACTCTTCCCTACCGAACTCACACCAAAATCAAACCAAAATCCCCTTGCAACTAAGAAGATTTTGCATCAACATTCATAAGTTTTTCCCAAAAGAAAAAAAAAATAGAATTACCGAGAGAAAAATCGACTTACCGGTATGATTCTCCATTCTGAAAAGCCTCATTGTGAAATACTGAGAGGAAACTTGCTTGAGGAGAGAAAATTGCTGGAGGGAGGAACTCTCTTTATGGAAAAAAGAAACTTCTCAAGGAGAGAAGTAATAAAAATTCCTTTTCTCATCAAAATTTTCCAGCTATTACATATTGGTCCATAGATTTAAAAGTTTATTACTACAATTTCAAAACAAAAAGAGCATGAAAGGAAATTCAATTTGTAATTATGTGACATAAAACACATGTACATGCCCATTTTTTGAGAGTTTGTGTGAACGTACCAACAAATGTAGCAAAGAGAGGAGAGAGTAGAGAGCCAACAAAGGAAATGTCTCTTCCTTTTCTTGGTCAACTCTGTCCTTAGAAGAACTGGCTGGAATTCTATTGAATTCCCTATCTTTAACAATTCATAAAAGGAAGCCTCATCTAAACCGATTAAGTTATTGGAAAAATATCCTCCTAAAAATATATAATATAATTTTTTTTTTAGAAAATTAACAAAATAATCACTTAATTATAGAATCAATGACAAGTCAACCACTAAATAATTTTTACTAATAAATAAAATAATGAACTATTGAAAATGAATGAAGCAAACATCATTGTAACGTTTTTCGTTAAATAATATTTCTTATCAGAATGTTGTCTTTCTGCAATGAAAAATGAGTCATTAAAATATGACTTATGAAAAATTATTTTCCTCTGCGGAACGTCATCTTTTCAATTAAATTGTGAATTTTTCTAAGTAATTTGACGTCTTTAGGGAAGAATAAACCCGAAGAAGAAAAGAAAAAGACTTCAGTTGATCACTGAGAATTCTTCATTCACTTCGATTTATCAAACTTTAGTTCTTTCCTCAAATTATTGTTTTAAATTCAGATTAGATGGCAATAGAATGTTGAAATTGTTGAGAAAAAAAAACTTATCTTTCGTTGGTGATTCTCTGAACAGAAATATTTGAAAATATCTAGTTCGTATTTTGAAAAATTCAACCAAAAATCAAAGCAAAATATTCAAAGTGCATGAAAAAAAATATTTTTTAGAAAAAATTTCCTACTCTTTCATTTTCAAAGTAAAGTCATTGTTAACGGTGATATTTAAGAATTTATTTTTTATAATTGAATATTTTATTTCATAATAAAAATTATTTAATGATTGATTTGTTGTTGATCTTATAGTTCAGTGGTTGTTTAGTTAATTTTCAAAAAAAAAAAAGACAAAGAAGACTATTGGCAAGACATGACCCAAAACAACACCATTAAGGGTAACCATTCTATTTTCATTGTCTAATAAATTAGTATGGTCATTAGGTACAAATATATAATTGGTGACATAATATATTATTACCCAAAGAATATGATCAATAGATTACATAAATTTTGAATTTTTTTGGGTAAAATATTTTATATTTAAATCTCTAATTTTTTTTTTTTATTGATGTGCTTATTCATTTTAGTTAATGTTGTAATTTTAAAATATTCCTGATTTAGTATAATATTTTTTAAACATTTTATGAACGAGTGAACCATAAAAGAAGAAGACAGTAAAGCGCGTGCATGGCACACCCCAATAAGGAAAGGTTGGGACCAATGGGCGGGTACTGTGTTGGTGTACATCGAATTCTGGTGTTATCTCATAGTTGAAATTCTCGTCAACATGCCTCTAGTTCTTTTCCCCACTTTCATATGATCGGCGCGTGCAAGGGCGTGTAACAACTCTCTGATCTCTCTCTTTCTGTATGTATTTCTCTCTCTGGTTTTCTTCTTCTCTCTACTTTATTCCTCCAACTTCTCTCTCCCCCTCCCTAGAACTCCATTCCAAAACACCTGATGTAAAGTCATCATTGACAAAACTAGGATACCCTCTTCGAACTTCCCACATGGCCGGGCTCCGGCGTGGAAACTCGCCGGGAATTCATGCTCCGGCCACTGCCCGACATAGTTACTGGACGCCACTGCAATGAAGATGGTGTTAGCGATGAAGTTTTCTAGGAGACTCTAAAAAGTATAGATTTTGCTTTAAGAAATCGTTTTTTTTTTTTAACAATTTGGCCTCGCTGCAATGGCGGCTACGAATACAACCACGACGCCTTCTGTAGATTCTGCAACCGCTGCCTCAGCTGACGAGCTCGCAGCAAAATCTGTCCATAAGCGGTACGAAGGGCTCGTCATGGTTCGGACCAAGGCTATAAAGGGCAAAGGGGCTTGGTATTGGGCTCATCTGGAGCCCATGCTGGTTCACAACTCTGAGACTGGTTTACCCAAGGCGGTGAAGCTACGGTGCTCCCTCTGTGACGCCGTCTTCTCGGCGTCGAACCCGTCGAGGACGGCATCGGAGCATCTCAAGCGAGGCACTTGCCCCAATTTCAACTCCGTACCAAAGCCCATTTCCTCTGTTTCGCCGTCTTCCGTAACGGTTCATCATAATCACCGCAAGCGGAGCTCGTCTGCGGTGGCGATGGGTGGTGGTTGCAGTGATGGGTCTGGCTCTTCCTACCAGATTCCGCCGTTGGCGATAGTGGATCCTTCGAGATTCTGCAGAGAGATTACGTATACGCCGACTGTTTCAGGGATGGCGGCGAGCGGGGGGTCGCAGACGCATTTGATGTTATCAGGAGGGAAGGAGGATTTGGGAGCTTTGGCTATGTTGGAAGACAGTGTGAAGAAGCTCAGAAGTCCCAAAACTTCACCTGGCCCAGCACTGAGTAAGAATCAGATTGATTCCGCCATCGATTTTCTTGCCGATTGGGTCTATGAATCTTGTGGGTCAGTTTCTTTCTCCAGTTTAGAGCACCCCAAATTCAGAGCCTTTCTAAACCAGGTTGGTTTGCCGGCGATTTCCCGCCGGGAGTTCACTGGAGCTCGATTAGCTTCCAAATTCGAGGAAGTGAGGGCGGATTCCGAAGCAAAAATAAGGGACGCCATGTTTTTCCAGCTCTCCTCCAATGGCTGGAAGGGCAAAAATGTCGCAGATTCCGATGAAGAAAACTTGGTGAATTTGACTGTGAATCTTCCTAATGGAACTAGTCTTTACCGTAGGGCGATTTTCGTCAGCGGGTATGTTCCGTCAAAATACGCCGAGGATGTCTTGATGGAAACAATTGCAGGCATTACTGCTAATGCTGTTCATCGTTGTGTGGGCATAGTGGCAGACAAATTCAAAGCGAAAGCATTAAGAAATTTGGAGAATCAAAATCAATGGATGGTTAATATGTCGTGTCAATTTCAGGGTTTTGTTAGTTTGATTAAAGACTTGACCAAGGAACTTCCATTGTTCAAAACAGTATCGGAAAAATGTAGAAAGCTTGTTAATTTCATCAACTACAAGTCTATCGTTCGACATAGTTTTAACAGGTTTCAAATTCAGGAGTATGGCCATGCCAGCTTGCTTCGTCTTCCTCCCCATGATTCCGAGAGGATGAATATCGAAGCTGTCTATGCAATGCTGGATGATATTTTGAGTTCTGTTGAAGCTCTGCAATTACTTTTGCTTGATGAAGGTTGTAAAGTGACATTAATGGAAGATCCAGCCGCCAAAGAAGTTGCAGGAGATGTTGGGTTTTGGAATGAAGTTGGAGCTGCCCACTCTTTGATCAAGTTGATTAAGGACATGTCTAGTGATATCGAGGCAGAGAGGCCACTGGTCGGGCAATGTCTTCCGCTTTGGGTTGAGCTAAAAGCCAAGGTCAAAGACTGGTGTTCCAAATTCCATGTGGACGAAGAACCGGTCGAAAAGGTCATCGAAAGGCGGTTTAAGAAAAATTATCACCCGGCTTGGGCTGCTTCATTCATACTCGACCCTCTGTATTTGATCAGAGACAGTAGTGGTAAGTATCTTCCGCCTTTCAAATGCCTCACATCGGAGCAAGAGAAAGACGTCGATAAGCTCATCACGAGGCTCGTTTCGAGAGAAGAAGCTCATATCGCATTGATGGAGCTCATGAAATGGAGGACAGAAGGGCTTGATCCTTTCTATGCCAAAGCTGTGCAGCTGAAGGAGAGAGACCCAACAACAGGAAAATTGAAGATTGCTAATCCGCAGAGTAGTCGGCTTGTTTGGGAAACTCATCTGACTGAATTTAAGTCTTTGGGTAAAGTTGCTGTCAGGCTGATCTTCCTCCATTCTACTTGCATTGGGTTCAAATGCAATCGGAGATTGTTGCGATGGGTTCAAGCCCACGGCCACTCGAGAACTAGTACAGACAAAGTTCAAAGGTTAATTTTCATCGCAGCTCATTCCAGGCTCGAAAGACGAGATTTTTCGAGCGAGGAAGATAAAGACGCCGATCTGTTTGCGTTGGCGAATGGTGAGGATGATGTGCTTAATGATGTTCTTTTCGATACATCGTCGATATAACATTTTTGTTTACTCATTGTAGAAATATAGATTTGGTAGGATTTATTGAATTCTTTCAGACTCTTACTAAGATTTTTATTTACCTTTTAGAGGATTTGAAGCAATTAAGGTTGGAGACAGAGAGATGTTCATAGGAGATTTGAGTTTGTATTTCCTCTTGATTTGATCAAAATTTCCAGCCTTTTCGCATAACAATTGTGGTCTAGTTTTTTTTTCTTTCTTTCTTTTTTGGGTTTGCAGAAAAGAGAGGGTACTGCCTAAGGAGAAGTCATGGAAGAAGATGAAGGTTGTAAAAATCTTGTTATCCTATTATTTGAGATTAACTATTATTGGTTAAGAGTAAGTTGCTTATGTTACTTTTCTGCCCGAGGATCAATCTTCTGTCTTTGATCTATATCTCTATGAATTGCGCTTATTGAACAGCCGATCGATCAACACTCCTTTGCATAATTTGCTTTTGTGTATGTGTAAGTTTAAGATTAGTGTTTCATCGATGAATATAGAGCATTTGTCTTCAGTTTACGAGTTTTTGGCCTTCAATTTTCAAGTTTAGATTAAGTTTCCTGGAAAATGCAGGTTGTTGCATTGATTTTACTGCAAGATGGGTGCAATCTTGGACTTTAATGTTTGTTTTGATTGATTTCATGATCTTT
Source organism: Begonia loranthoides (assembly GCA_022433065.1). Taxonomy (NCBI): domain Eukaryota; kingdom Viridiplantae; phylum Streptophyta; class Magnoliopsida; order Cucurbitales; family Begoniaceae; genus Begonia; species Begonia loranthoides. The sequence continues at coordinate 9,629,749 of CM039470.1, forward strand.
ATCACTTGAATTTCACCATTTTTGCAGCTTCCAATGGTAGAGTTTGAGTAATTTAATGAGAATCTTTTCTAGAAGTAGAAAAAAAGAAGAAATGTTGAAAGTTTTGTAATTTTTGTGGTTGAGTTAAGGAAGGTTGAGATGAATATGCTGAAGTTTCTGTTTGGTGACAGAGATATGGTAAAACTGAAGAGGCCACCCCTGCATGGTTCGTTGATGATGGGAATCTTTCTTCTGGTGCATTTCTTCTGTGGTTCCGTATGGATGTTTGTATTTTTGGATAGTTTTTATGAGCATTTCAACTAATCTCGGACGGAATCGTTCATAATGGCTTGGAGGAAGGTATTCTCTTTGAGCTGGTATTGGCTATTTTCATATGCTACGTATCTCCTGGGATATGTTTCCTTCAAGACCCACCATTGAAGAAGTGCAAGTCTTTTTCAAAGCTTCCTGCATGCAGGGAGAGAGAGAGGGAGAGGGAGAGAGAGAGAGAGAGAGAGACATCAAATCAGCTTTTGGGTAACGTGTGATTTAAACATTGAAAAAGCTCATGAGGTTCATGCAGGGTTCACCCTCCAATCCTTGATTGTTAGGAAAGTGTCTTTCGAGAAGACTCGAACCAAGGAAGACTGTCGGCATGAACCAAAACAGCAGACGATCCAGACAAACTCCATAACAATCTCAATACCCAAGTTTCTCTTCTTCCAAAGATGCTCATATTTCTTAAAAAAGTATGTTCTGATAATCACATGCTTTCTCTCTCCTCTCTCGTCATTAACTGGTTAGGAGAAGAGAAGCGCACTTTTTACAGCAAGGTAGTTAACTTGTCCTTTTAATATTTTCTTCTTCGCCATGTGCATTTCGTTTTCCAAATAAAAATATGTGTTGTTTCTTTAACTAACATACCCTGTAGGCTGCATCTACGTTCCATGCTTAGGATTCAAGTCATCCCCTTCCTGCCTGCACCGCTGGCTTTCTATCTATGGGTTCTTTTCCTTTCAATTTCAGTGTTCTACCACTTTTTAGAGAGAGAAAGATGGTGAAAGAGGGGGGAGAGAGAGAGAGAGAGTGACCAAAAATTAGATTAGGTCACTTTTGAAAAGATGGGTTTGGCTTGAAATTTTTGCCAGCAAAAGAAACATGGTTAATGATCTACCATTTGACTGAATATGGAGGCTACCTACCTGTAGAAACCTGTCATCGCTGCCTTCAATTTTGATGACCATTTTTCAAAGCTCCTATATTTGTTTGGAGAGTGTATTACAATATAACCCCGACTTATTTGGCAAAGACAATTGAAAGTGCGTATAATTCTTTCCAACCATTCGATCATCAATCTTTTGTCCGTTGGTAAATTGATTCCATCATGATGAAAACCGTTAAAATTGTCACATGTATGGTATGTGACATTTTAATTCTTGTGGTTGAGTACATAACCCCTAACCTTAAAGGAAAATTAACCAAAAAAAAAATCATAAGTTATGTGCTCAATAAATAAAATTCTAAACTATAAAAAATAATAAAAGTAAACATTTTAATCACATTTTTCGTTAAAATGTGTGTCCCAGATGTTTGTTCTATCCCGTGGACGTTTGTATATACACATTTACATTAAAGAAAACGACTGAATTTATGTAATGGACGATTGCATGAAGCTCATCGGTCTAAAATGCTAAAATAGGTTGTACCTCCATTCCGCATTTAACGGATTCTTGATCGCTGGTATCTTTTATTTATGAAAAATAAAGCATTCACACATCAGTTACATTATATAATAAGTTGCATAATAAATTGGTACATATAATTTCTAACAAAAATTATCTCTACTCAGAGCCATTTTGTGTGCAACACTCAAACACTTTAATTTTTAACAGACTAGCGTTTGGATAGTGTATAGGAATTTATGGTAGCAGAGAATTTATGGTTCATCCAGAAATGCGCTCTTTCGTTATTCAATATATTTGAAAACTTTGTCTTCCGCTCTTACATGCAGTCTTCCGCCTCTCTTCAAAGTCAATACTCAAAGTCGTTATTTATGGTTCATCCAGAAATGACATCTTTCGTTATTCAATATATTTGAATGTGTTGTCTTCTGCTCTTACATGCGGTCTTCCACCTCCTTTCAAAGTCAATACTCAACATTCGTATTTAAGTATGATCGTCCGAAAGTAAAATATTTAAGGGAGCAAACATTCGCTCTTAACGTGCGATCGTCCAAACTTATATATGAAGCGCAAACTTATATATTTGAAAGCGCAATCGTCTGCTTGTTTTTAAAGTCAAAACTTGGACGTCCTCCACATGGTCCCCGCTTTTACATGTAGTGGTCCGCTTCTTTTTAAAGTCAATACTCGAACGTCCGTTATTTAAGTATGCTCGTTCAAAAGTAAAATATTTAAGGGAGCAGATGTCTGCTCTTCATATTCGATCATCCGTGTCTATGTAAAGGCGTAAAGGCGCAAACACGTACGTTCGTGATATAAGTGTGGTCGTCTACTTTTATGTAAAGACGTTTACACATAAGTGTAGGGACGTCATTGTGGGATGAGAGACGTCTGTTTTAAGTCGAGGGACGTCCGTTGTAGGACGAGGGACATCTGTTTTAAGTCGAGGAACGTCTATTATTATACGTCTTAAGTCAATGAACCCATCATGAGACGAGAGAGGTCCGTTGTGAGACGAAGGACATTCGTTGTGGGACGAGGGCCGCCTGCCTTAAGTCAAGGGTCTTCCCATTATTTCATCTCAGTCTTTCATCTCTCGCGTTGAACGTCCATCTTCTGTATCAAACGTTCCTTAATTTAATCCAATGGTCATTTTCTTTTCTTTCTTTATCATTTTCTATTCAATCGTCCATTATTCTTCATTGTTTGCCGACCACCATATTTCGGTCCAACATTCTTCTACTCTGATTCTTTTTTCGCTTAATCCATATTTTTCATATTTATTATCAAATTGTTATGCTTGTCCTGATTATGTTGTTTATTATTTAAAATTAAAGCTATTCCGATTCGTATAATTTGGTATCAAAGTTAATCTTATTCTCATCAGACATTCGTCTCATAGTGAATCAACTTTGGGCATCTCTTGTTGTTGAAGGACGTCCGAGGTTGATTTGTGGACGTCCATTGGAGGTTCATGTGATATCTTTGGCATTTGCTTCAACGTTTGACAAAAAACATAATTGTAATATTTATTTTTATATTTTTATAGTTTGATATTTTAATTATTTGTAAAATTTCTTTCAGATTTGTTTTTCGTTGATTTTAAATTATATGGATTGTTTGGTTAATTTTTCATTAATAAATAATAATAGCAAAATAGGTAACCATTGATACAGTAAAAAGTAGTTTTGAAAATTGAGAGATGGGTTTTGGATGAACCACCCGACAAAACAAAAATAGTAAATAACAATTAAATCAAGTGGGTCCTTCACCATATGGTGAATAAAATGGAGTCTAGTAATTAGTATTGTTATTTACTTTTTTAAATCTTCCTTCTAATTACTCATTAAAGTGGAGAGAGAAAGTTCTGGTCGGTAAGTCTTTCTTTAATGCTGACTTCTCACCTACTAACTTTCTCTCTAGAAATTAGGGTTTATATGTAATGTTATCCTGGGCTCCACTCATTTTTAGGGTTAAAAGAGGAAAGAAATATAATGATTATTACTAGTACAAGATTCATTCCCTCTCCCCAATGTTCCTAATTACACCTCTCTCCCTCTCTCGTACCTTCAAAGTTGTTGATGATGCTCAAGTAAACAGCACTAAGAGGAATGATTAATACCTTAATCTCCTTTTCATTTAATGTACAATTTCAAATAATTACGTGCAAAAAATAAAAGAAATTAATTATTTATGAATAATAAATATTTTTGGTTATGATTGTATAAAATTATTAATGTAAGGAATAAGGTAAGTGGTTGAAAGTGATTATTAAAAGTTAAAAATAAATCAAAGATAAATCTTTCTTTTTAGAAAGAAAGAAAAGATAAGGATCCTTTTACTTTCACTGTTCTTTCACGTGCTACGTACTGTTAATTCTTCTACATTATTTTTATACAATGTTGTTGCCTCATTAATCCAAATTAATTGTTTATTTTTGCAATAATTATATATAAATTGGAGATAATTTATTGATTCAAAATTATTATAACACAACAACTTCTTAGATGTAAATAGTTATTGATGAGCATACAATATAAATAAATTAATAGACTTATGAGTTAACGAGGAAGTGTTATTTTTAAGTAAATAATTATAATTAATTAATACCATATTATTTTTCAGAAAATCGTCGAAGACAAAAACAAGCGACGTGTCAGAATAATAGCGACTTAAAAATTGCTATTAGCGTACAGTGGGCCCCACCGGACATCCAATAATAATATTTGGTCTATGCGGAATCGAAAAGGGGAATTGTAGAGTACGACAGGCTGCACAGGAATCCGTGTTCTCTACCCAACAAAGACATCGGGACTCCTGCGGTTGGTCAACAACTTGCTCTGGGACTTTCTCGGCCTACAAAAAGTAGCCGACTGATCTTTCAAACAGTGGTCCACGTGTACGGCTGTAGAGGAGTCCTTGTCTTAAATCTTCTTCCTCCGTCGTTTGGTACCAGGAAAATGGTAATCTCGTCGTCCTCCAATTCGACGGCCGACGATATATTATCCACCCCAGGAACTGTTTTTTATTTCAGTCTAGAGTGAGATGGAGTAGATGAAGAAATTAATTGCATTAAAGTTATTTTTTAATAAGCTTAAATTTTTTTCTCCATTTTAAAACATTATAATTAATTAATCATTAACTACATCTATCTTAGAGATGACAAACGAGTTAGTCGAGATTGAAAATATTTGGCTCATCGAGCCTACCGAATTAAACGAGCCAGCTCAAAAAAAATTTAAACTTGAGCCGACTTGCTAACCACAAGTTAAACGAGCAAAGCCGAGCTGGCTAAATGAGCCTTAACGAGTCAAGTATAACGAGCAAAACATACAATATAATCCAAAACCCAACCGACTATATTCGGCTTGAAAAAAATGGAATCAAACCAAAAGTTATTAAGGAGAGAAACCTAACCAGAACCACAACAAACATCCCTCAACTTACAACTGACATCCTTCATCTTTTAGCTTAAAACGAACGTTCCTCAAATTAAAATAGACATCCCCAGCTTAAAACAGACGTCCTAGATTAAAACGGACGTCCCTCAGTTTAAGCTTACGACGTTGTATTCTATTTCTTCACTCAACATTCCATAATTTTAAAAGCAATTCATACATCTATCTCATGGCTTACGATTTCTTTCAAATTTTATATCACTTTATTTTAAAATTTTTGACATAATAGCATATGTGTATTTATAGATGTTCTCCCCAATAAAATTCGTTATGCATCAATCCATTATTTCGACGATTTTGATAAAACAAAAACAAACAACAACAACAGCAACGACAACCAAAATACCCAACAAGAATACCATGATAAACAATAGTACAATAACTATAACTCAATTCAAAATCTCAAATGCACAATTAATAAAAAAAAATGTACAAAAATAAACAACTGTACAATAACTGAAAATTCAAATGTACGTCCAATTATACTTTTCAGAAATGGAGATCAACGTCAACTCATGGTTGATTTCAACATGAGATGAGTGCTTAAAAGGGTCCTTCAGAGCGAATTTGTAATTGTCGTGAAGATGGAATCCTTTCTGTTGAAAATTGCTAATCACCAACTCCCTTACAAGGCAAGAGATTTGGAATATGGCCTGTGGGTTGAAATTGGCTAATTGGGAGAGAAAATTAGTAATTAACTTCCTTCAAAGCACAATGAATATATTGTAGGGTGAGAATTTACCATTGTTTATCAGTAGGGGGCATAACAATTGCAATTGTCTTAGGTAACATTCTCTGGTAGGCGTAATGAGTGTGCAGTTCAACAGATGACATGAAACATTTTTACTTTGGGTGTGTCTGAAAATTGAAATTAAAACCATATATTATAAGTATCTCAACAAGAGAAAAAAATATTGCTTGAAGGAATAAAATTGCCTTACATGGATCCAACCAAGACTCAGAAGCAAGTCTCTTAGTTGTACTTCAAGATACTTCTCCTCATTCAACGTTTCGTGTGCATATAAAGAACACATTCAAGAGATTTATTTTCTATAACAGTGTCTTAAACATTGATTACATGTCTCCACATTCCTCTTAGCATTTGCATGCACTAAACTTATGAATTCCTCCATCAAGTTCATAGGCTGCAATGAATAATCAATTTAAGCACGTCCCTCAGACTAGTTAGTGTAAATTCGACAGATTGTACAAAACCAAATTGAAGACATACCACATGCAATTTTAGTAGTAAGCAGGCCTTGGAACTATTTCATTTGATGGAGGACCCGTTGCCAATATCTTCTAAACTTTGGCTAGGGTTAGAGGAGGGGACCATTGCCTGATGATAATAGGCTTGCACGATTGTAACACATTGTTATATCTAATTTAGAGAGCCTAAACCAACGACTAACTAAGGCCTACATTGCATAGATAGAAAGTGCATATGAACTAAAGACTTACTGGCATCTGTTCGGTTCAGCGATGAAAGATTGAGAGGCTTATAGAAGGCTGGAAGAGGAGCTGCTGGTGGAGATGTTGCCTTTAAAGGAGCTGTTTGATTTGGAGGGTTGTTAGTCAGGGTGGGGGCAGCTGGGCTATTGGCAGGCATGGGGCTACTGGCCGAGGAGCTATTGGTTGGGCTGCTGGCAAGGCTACTGAAGGAGCTGATGGAGGAACTACTAGCTGGGCTGTAGGAGGGGCTACTGGAAGATCCATAAGCCTCCTCAACTCATTTTTTATTTGTAGTAGAAAGGTCTGAATATTGTCAATTTACCTTTCTTGTTTATCCAACTTGCGTACAAGCCAATTCCACTTCTCCTCAACAATCGGTATATAGGGCAATGACTTAGGAGGAGGATGAATAATATCATCCTCCATCTCCATGTGGTCTGAGTCCGGTGTAGTTGATGTCCAAGGAAGTAGTACAGTTGACATCAAAGGACGCTGCACAGTAAACTTCGATGGAGGCTGTGCAGCCGACGTGGATGGAGTGTCAACGCCCATGAATACGCACTCCCCTCCTACTTTATTCATCCCATTCGAGCCAATGTCACTTGATTGTAGACGTGAAGTACTTTTTCATTGATTATTGGCTTGTTTGGAGGGAGGTCCCAGCTCGTTGAAGTGAACAATCTTCTGAATGAACTAGTTGTAGGGGAGGTTCTTCCTTGGACTCTTTAGAATTGCCTTCATCAAATTAATAATAACGTATCCAACGTTGAAAGTCTGCCTACTGTAGAGCTTCTCCATTACATAGAGATCCATGTAGCTGACATGGTCTCGTATCCATCACGAGGCAGAACTATGTGGGTTATCATGTGATGGATGACTCTGACTTTCACATTTAGGTCCTTGGATTTGTGCTAGTAGAAAGTTGCAACGTCGGGATTGCGATGCAACTTTTTCAGCAATGCTAGACCTTCTCATTGTTTTACGAAGTCTAAGTCCTTGGATATGTTAAAATATTCCTCTGTCGGCTCCTCCGTGGAGCATCCAATCAGCTCATTCAACTCCTTCAAAGTTAATTTAATCTCCTGCCCAAAGATATACGTCCTCAGCTCCATTAGTTTGTTCTTGTTGCTATCGCCCACCTCCAGATTTGCATAAAATAATTTTACCATCCGCTCACAATAATACCTCCCAGCATGCACAACCTAGCCAATCCAATGCGTTCAAACATTTTTTCTATTCCAAAATCGATAAACACATTGAATTCTACCCTCCGAGATATAATAATCGAATGATGACTGATGTCAGTGTCGTACCTTTCCTTGGCCAATGCCGTCTTGAGCATGAGTGAATAATAGTTGTCCTCTACCGATTGGCAGGGACGAGTCAAAGGACTCGATGCAGAAGTACTTTGTGAATGTGAACTTGCTTGAGTGTCAGAGGGAGGTGGAGCCACTTTACGCTTCGTGGTGAGTTTCCTAGTCTTCGATGTCATTTACTTGTTTAAGAAATTTGAAGAGAGAAGTTGAAAGTTCTGAGGAAGTTAAAGGTTCACTTGGAAATCGAATAGGGGAAATTCAAAATTGCTTGCCCTTGCAGCGGACGTCCTTCAGTTTATATAGAAGACGGAGTTGAGGGACGTCTGTTATGGGCTGAGGGACGTTCGTTTTAATATGGGATGTCCGTTAAAAGTCGAGGGACGTCCATATATAAGCTAATGGATTTCTCACTTCCGTCAGTTGTAAGCTAAGGGATGTCCGTTTTAATATGAAACGTTCGTTTTACAATGGGGACATTCGTTGTAAGCTGAGGGACGTTTGTTTTAAGCAGAGGGATGTCCGTTATATGATGAAGGACATCTGTTTTAATATGAGGGATGTCTGTTTTATTTGAACGACGTCTGTTTTAAGCTGAGGGACATCCGTTTTATGATGGAGACGTTTGTTTTAAACTGAGGGATGTTCGTTTTATGATGGAGACTTACATTTTAAGTTGAGGGATGTCCTTCATAGGGAATGTGCTCTTAAAGAGACAAGAGTAAAGACTAAAACTCTCTTGGTTCTCATCAATAATAATGATCTTTGCAAGTAGTTCATACTTCATAAAAGGTATTTTCAATAAGTACATTCATCATCAAAATAAGCATACTTAATTTCTTAAGCCAACAATGTATTTAACAAAAAAATATAGGAGATGATCCAATTAAAAAGTATATCACACAAATATCATTACAAATATTTAATAGTTGTATCACTACAAATTATATACATTGTAACTAGGTTGGTACCCATCTAATTGCTAATCATTTGTGACATGTTAAAAATATTACAAGTTCAAAAAAATAACTTCAAATTACAATGGAAAAAAAAAAGCAAGATCTAATCTTCAACATCTAAATTTTTGAAGTCTTCAAGTATCTAATTCACTTCTTGTTGATTTCTCGTATTGACATCATTCTAATCTTTGATGCAAATGAATGCTTCCACAAGATCAGGTGCAAGACGTCCTCTTCGTTCATTGTACACATATCCACTTACAATAAAAGCAGACTCCAATGCTACTGTAGAAATCAGAGGTGTTAGTAGATCACGTGTCATTATAAAAAGAATAAGATATGTAGTAGAATATTTTTTCCACTAAATCTAAAATATCAAAATTCTCTTCTTGAGAAAATTGATAATGAGTTTTAAAATAAATATCAAGTTCACTACTCAAAATACTAGAATAATGTTCACTATCTAATTCACTCCATATATCATGAATGCTAAATTGTGGAATATCAATACCACTACCATTACTACTACCACTACTACTACTAGGATAATTCTCTGTGTGTTGAGTAGGACGTGAAGTGGAACGAATAACATTAAAATATTTATTTCATAAGAAGAATATAAACTAGCAAATCTATTTGTTATTTGATCACTAGTAATTAAATGAGTAGTGCATAAGTTAGTAGATATCATATTAAGCAAAAGACACACTCTTTTTTATTTATATCTAGAATCCATGATGCATACAGAACAAAAAATAAGAGGAATGTAATGCCAATAATTTTTAAATTTTGTTTTCATTTTATTAAGAATATTACTAAATTTATCTATTTGTTGATATTGTGCAAAAATATATGTTAAATGTACAAAAATTGGAAAAACAAGATGAGAAGTGAGATAATGAATTCCAGAACATTCATTTGTAGTATCATAAAAAGGTTTTAGAAAATTAAGAAATATATTAGAAATATCACAACTAGATTTATCAAGATTAATACTTTGTGTCTTTTTAAAAGCACAAATAACTTGCCAATTTGACCTAACATTTTATAACATCAAATAAGTTGAATTCTACCTATTATCTATGTCGGTATTATCTTGGTCTAAGTTGGGCAGTTTTGGAAAATTCTTTATACTCTAGTTATCTCGTTTTAGACCCGATAATGTAAGCAATTGCGGATCTAATTAATTCAATATGGGGCGAAATTATGTTATACCAACTTTAACAACCAAATTCAAAATAGGAGACACACATATCATATGAAAAAGAGAATCATGACTAATATCTAATTGAAAATAATTTTTAAAATGGGAAACAACAATATTGTTAGCACAAGTATTATTAAGAGTTATACTAAAAACTCTAACTCTAATATAACATTCTTGCAATATTACCGCAATATATCTATAAATAGAGATACCGGTATGAAGATATTTATAATTACGAAATCCTAAAATTCTTTTATTTAATTGCCAAGATTCATCAATAAAATGGAAAGTCACAACTATATAATCTAGCATTACGTGCACTCCATAAATAAGATGTAATACAAATAGACATTAAAGGAGCATTTGCAAAAAATATAATTAATTCATTTTTCATAACATTAAACATTTTAATACTGTCATTTTTCATTGTACTTTTGGGTACGCGTTTAAAACTAGGAGTAACATATTTTTTCATAAAATTTTCAAACACTTCACTATCAGTGAATGATAAAGGCAATTCTGAATGTGCTATAAGTTTTGCTATGTCTTCTCTCATTCTATTTTGTGAATACATAAAAGTGCCATTACCACTAGTAGTCAATTGTGTTTATTTAGAATCTCTTACTAGCTCATTTAAGTGACATTTTTAAAATGTCTAGCAAGTGTGCTAGTTGAACTATCATAAACATATGCATAATTTTTAATACAATATTTACATTGAGCTTTAATTTCTATTTTTCTCCCAATATTAATTTCTTTTAACTCAAAGTGATTCCATGCATCAAAAGTTTTATTTCTTTTTTTCTTTTTTCTAAGTGAAGATGTGAATGTTGATGCTTGTATAGATGATTGTCCAATTGAAAATGTATCAGGAGAAGAATTTAACTCTCTAATTTCTTCAACTTTATTATAATCAATATTCTCGACATTATAATTACGTGGATCTATAAAAATTAAAATTAAATATCTAAAAGAAATTTTAAATAATAAATTGATATCACAAAACCAACAATAGTTTGTAGGTGATGTGAATTTGATCACTTCCATGTATACAAAACCTACAAAATTTAATACAAAAATTATTAACTCTTATAAATAAAATTAATAATAATGTAAAAATATACAAAAAATTAAAAATATACCTTGTTGAATGAAAGGAAAGACGAGTATAAAAATTTGTAAAAGGAAGAAAGATTGAAATAATGATAGAGCAGTGCACTAAGAACTACGAGAATTGGAGATTAAGAGATTGAGAGAATTTTTTATGAATGATTAGGAAGAAGTTGTGGTATTTATAGAAGTGAGGAACACCAGAACGGTCACATAGTTTATACTATGTACTCACATGACTAGTGATCGGTTGGGCAACTGTCATTGTGTCACATGACCGTTGGGATATGGGCAATTGTCACTGTGTCACATGATCGTTGGGATTACTTGAATAATTTTATGGCCATAAGGTCGTTGAATGATGGGATTAGATGTCCTTCATCACTAAAGGACGTCCGACATTGGGTGAAAGTTTGTATTAAAGCCAAAAACACTAGACAAGGAACGACTTGGCAGATGAAAGGATGACCATTAGATGAGAGAGCGCCAAGTGGATGAATTGATGGTCGTTTGATGACAAGAAAAGATGTCCTTTATCACTGAAGGACATCCAAAGCTTGGTGATTGAGTTAATGGAATTGGAAATGAAAGGGAATCCATTAACCAAAGGATGATGGTGCCTAACGGTCGGAGTTGGTGGATGAAAGGATGGCCGTTGGATGAGACAGTGCCAAGCAGATGAATTGATGACCGTTGGATGAAGAGAATAGATGTCCTTTATCATTGAAGGACATCCAAAGCTGGGTGATGGTGATGGACATCCTTTACTGATAAAAGACGTATGACTCATCATTATCTAACTGTAGGATTGATATGTGCCTATAGAAAGGGGGGGGGGGGGGGACTTTTTTGTGCAAATTAATTAACTATAATCCCTAAATGATTTATCACATTTAAAATATACAAATAATAATTATAATAAAGAGTTTAAGGGATAGAGAGCGCAAACAAGTTTGTTCTTGCGGTTCGGCAACTCTGGCCTACGTCCACGCTCCAAGTTTCTCACTTGGAGATCCTTGATCACCCAACCTCTCCGGTTGGTGATCATTGACTTTACGGGTGTCAACCAAACCTTTATAGACTATTATCAGGGTGTTACCTTCTGGATTGATCTTCATGGGCGTCAATCTAGCCTTTCATCATTTGAGTATAATAAAACATAGAAACCTAAAATTCCTAACTCTCCCAAATATAAAATCTCAAGTTTGGGGATTGGAGAGTTAGGTTTTACACTCTTTGAATGATGAGAGATCGAGTAAGAATTTTGGTAGAGCTTCACTTCGATTCTCGCTTAGTTAGATTGAGCTTCAGAGTGTCTTCTATTTATAGACCATGTGTAATCGATCGACCATTTCCAATTTATTCGATCGCTTCTGACTGTTGGAATGTTACCGTTATGCTTTTGGTTGTCTATTTTTTGCTCAGGTCTATCAAATTGATCGACCACTTTCTTATAGGTCGACTGCTTTCTCATATCTCTAGATATTCAGTTGATCAAAAGCTCGGCTACTTGACTGCTCCCTCAACCGTAGAAATAACAAGCAATTTGATTAATGTTAGGGTCGACCATTTCTTCACTGCTTGACTGCTTCTTCGACCGCTAAAACACTGAGCCTATTGCATTTAAAATCGGTTGACCACTTTTCAGCTAGTCGACCACTTCTTCTGTTTTGCACAATTTTGGTTGACCTTCTCTATGCCTTAGTCGACCTCTTCTTCATGTTTTGCTCTTTTTCATTCTTCTAAGTCCTAATGATCAACTTATAAACTACATGGACTTAGATAAATATGTTAGTAAACATTAATACCCATATTGAGGGTATTTCCAATGAATATAAATAACGTATTTACAAACATCAACAAATACAAATTAAACAACTTAATTATACAAATAATATCGTTATCATCAAAACAAGTCACCTAATGTCAACTAGGCCAACAATATCCCATTTTTGATAATGAAAAAATATATTAAGTTGTTTAATTATCTATCCTAAGCACGTGCATATAGTATTACATAATGTGATTTATCTCCCTTAGTTTATGCAATTTCTCACTTATAATTTCATTCAAATCATGTTTTCCTAGCAAACAACTTACTTTAACTTCTCCCACTTTTTTTCATAATAAAAGAAATTCAATAGAGAAGTAATCCAAAGACAATAAAAAATCTCCCTCTTGTTGTACTTATTCAAAACCATAAGCTCATGGAGGAAAAACAAATTAAGAAATGATACCAATGTAATACTACCAATTGAAATAAAAGTTTCTCTTCCCCTTTATCAAAGTACGAAATCAAATCATGGGGAAAATCTAAAGCATCAAAACAAAAAAATTAAATCAAATTTATTCTCCCCCTTTGTCATTTAAGCAAAGCATTATAGTTGGGGATAGTCATAAAAAAATTCTATTTCTCCCCTTTAGAACAACAATTGTTGGGAAAATTATCTCAATATATACTAAGAAGAAAATTTAATTTACCGATTGTAATACAACATTCTTGATAATAACCACATTTAAATATTTGTTAAAAGATTTATTCAATTTGAAAAAAAATTTCTCCCCTTATATCAATTAACATTTTCAAATCAATGGGGAGTACTCCAAGACATTCAATATACATAATTTAAGATACCAATTGTCGGAGTTAACAAAATTTAAATTCAAAAGAAAGATGATACCAATTGAAGAATTAAAAAAACAAATTAAACCAATGATACCGAAAACAAAATGTAACTAATAGAATCAAATCAAGAAAATATTAACCTATTTACATAAACAATGAAATTCTATTCAACTCAAGAGTACTATTCATCAAACAACTACACATACTTTTGATTCATAATTGAAAAACACCTAAGTGTTTTTGTTAGGCACCCAAGTTTTTTTGGGTCCTTTAACCTGAAGAGTGGTTCCTTTAGAAAGCCACACCATTTTAGAATTAATCATATTTCCATTTGATTTCAAATGACAACAAAATGATTTATGCCCAACACAATTACAAGTATTGCAAGTAGATAGGCCAACAAAGAAATTATTATAATTTTTCTTCTTTGCAAAGGGTTAATAGCCAATTCTGGCCATATCAAATGTAATCCTTTGTCTTTCTAAAAGTATGTTAAAATTCTTGCTACCATTTGTGAATTTCAAAACAATGGAATTCAAATCACTATTTTTAGCATTTAATTCACAAATATCATTATCAAGTAATTTGATTGTAGCATTCAAATTTTCATTCATGTTTTTCAACTCAACAAATTGATTTTCAAAAGATTTAATCATCTCAACATGTTTTTTCATCAAATTGTCATTTTCCTTTTTCAACAAATTATACTTAGACTTAAGAGCTTTAAATTGATCAAAAAATTCATCAAAAGCATCCATCAAGTCATTATCATCACAATTATCTTCTAAATCACTAGAAGAATTGTTTACCTCATTTTCCTTGACTATTAAGCAAATGCTTGTCAAATCCTCATCTTCGGAGGATGATTCTTCATGTTTGGCCTCAAGGAGTTTTCAAATTTGATGTTCATTCTCACATCTTTGTACCCTTTCAAATTCATTTTTTGCTAAAGCACAATATAGCACATTAGTAGCTTTAACATTAAACTCAATTTACATTTAACAAATTCATAATATAATTTTGGAGCATTTATGCATTTTATTGGCACATATGTCCCATTTTCTATTATATGACACAAATCATAATCCATAGATTGTACAAAAATTTTTATCCTAGATTTCCAATATAAATAATCACAACCATAAAAAAGAGGAGGTCTAGAAGTAGATTGTCCTTCAATGTGAGTATTGAAATCTATAATATGTGTATATACCAAAATATTAAGAAATTTATCAAATAGATTTATAACAAGAAATTTAATCAAATCAACAAATTTATACAATATGCACAATATTACACAAAATGTTTACTTAACCCTGTTCTGATATCAATTGTAGGATCATTATATGTCTATAGAGGGGGGGGGGGGGGGGGGTGTGAATTAGGCGATTTAAACTTTTTCGTGTGATTTAATTAACACTAATCTCTAAATGAAACACTAGTCTCTAAATGATTTATCACATCATACAAATAATAATAATAATAATAAAATTTTAATGGATAGAGAGTGCAAACAAGTTTGTTCACATAGTTCGGCAACCCCCGCCTACGTTCGCACTCCAAGTTTTTGACTTGGAGATCCTTGATCTGTAACGCCCCGTTAATTTAAAACTATTTTTCTTGTTTTAAAAATACATCATAAAAATTTTTCGCTTAATTTATTTCACATTTGAAATCCATTTGTTTGAAGAAAATGAAATCAGAGTAAACATTGCGGAAATATAATGGAAATTAACACGTAGTTTTCAAGTGTTTTTAACAAAAGTTCCAAAGTCCCTATTACAATGTTATAAATTATTCAAAACACCAATAATAAAAAATTACCAAAATACCCCTCACTCAAAATACCAACTCTCAAAACATGTGATTCGCACCTAGCAGGTCAAATCGGCTGATAACACGAGGGATCATCCTGGAACGCCTCTCCCTCAACCGGTACATATTCTTCATTAAAATCATCACCTACATTACCGGGAAAATAATGAGCCTAACGCCCAGCAAGAATCAGAATTAATGCAATGCAAAAAATGCATGTACATACAATGCATTACAGAAGAGAACCGTCTCTCTTCGGAAGGTTAAGGTGGAATACTCCCTAGAGCCTTGTGGCCTAACCAGTCACTCCGACAAGGAGATATATCCATCGGGGGTGTTACCACAAGCAGGTATCCTCACTTTTTTTGAAGACGTTGGGGGTTTCAAAGTGGGTTAATTGTGAGCCCTAGAATCCACGTAGCTAATCTTCTCAACCTACCACTCCCTACGTGGGAGGAATCTACCGTATGGAAAGTCACAATTCACCCGAACCCCCACACGCTTATTTACATATATTAGGTATGACACACAACATGTAAAAGATTCATAAGCCCTAAATTGATGCATGATGCCACAACATAAATCACAGAATAACGCACAAAATTATGAACAAAAATCTTTACAATTATAATTTATTATCACTACTACAACCATCGATATTAGGGAACTTTCATGCTTATGTAAAATAAAGACATTATGATTTCTTCAAGGATTCAACCTAATTCTCTTCACAAGATCCAACTATAATCCAACAATTTCGTGCATACAATTTCAAGTTGATGAACATATCTTACAGACTTCCAACATTGTATGGGTATCATGGTTATGTTCCAATAGAGATTTATAGAAATCAGAATTGTTGATAACGTTGATGCAAATTTTAGGACAAGAGAGCAGCTCATATCATTCC
The DNA here is from genome assembly GCA_022433065.1 of Begonia loranthoides. NCBI lineage: Eukaryota > Viridiplantae > Streptophyta > Magnoliopsida > Cucurbitales > Begoniaceae > Begonia > Begonia loranthoides. Next base: position 9,646,260 of record CM039470.1, read on the forward strand.
TATTTTAACTTAGCTTACTTTCCAATAATCAGTTTCAACAACAACTAATCATACTAGTTGATAATTTCCACTAAATGTCGAGAGGCAGTTGTATCCCAAAAATTACTGATCCTGCATTATTTCAGTTCAGTTCATGCTCAATACAAGGCAAAACAATTTGCATCAATAAACCTTCTTCGTGCTTATTCCGTACATATGGTCCAACTATTAAGAGCATACATTTAAAAATAGAACTAAACTCAGCATTTAGAGCATGGCAGATCCAAGTTTAACATTTCAAAAACACTTATCATCTCAAGTCATCAATCCACAGTAATTCAACAACATTCACAAGTAATGTAGGGCCACCTTTGGCCAATACAAAATTTCAATTCTTACCTCAACTTGTCCAGTAATTAAACACGAGCAATATAGCAGCAAAGGGCTAGTAAACAACAGCCAATATAAATTCCCTAGCTTCCTAACCTCCAAACTTCCCTAAGCAAAACAACACAAATGGTTAATCCATCTTTTCACAACTAAACCGTCGCTAGGGATTCACAGCTAAGTCAATAACTTCCCATAATTCAAATATTACCTCTCAACTTCACGGTGGAAATCCAATAACAATAATTCAGCAGCTATTAATACAATTCACACCACTCACCAAATTTTCTTCTCAGCAGAGCAGCACTCTCACACACCTCACCATTTGCTAGACCAGAGTACTCAGCAAGAAGCTAACCTATATGGATGGAAGGAAAGAAAGAGAGAGAGAGAGAGAGAGAGAGAGAGAGAGAGAGAGAGAGAGAGAGAGAGAGAGAGAGAGAGAGAGAGAGAGAGTGAGAGAGAGAGAGAGTTGACCGTCCATTGGATAGGCTGCTGAAAGGAGACAAACTGCCATTGCCCAATTCAAGGAAGATGTGGTCCATTGGTGAAGATCCACGTGGAAAGCTTCCACGCTGATAGGAGAGGCCTGGACGTCTGCAGGGAGGCTTGGAGAGAGAGAGAGAGAGTTTATTGATTTCTGCAAGAAATCGGAAGAGAGAGACGATTTTAAAATGGGTTTTGCAGATTTTTCATACTTTTCGGACGAGACCAACGCGTCCGAAAATGCACAAAAATCAGTACAGATTCAAATCAACAACGTCCGTGTCGTCCGTGCCAGATTTCGGACGAGACCGAGGCATCTGAAATCGCACAGAATTGAATACAGATTCAAATCAACAACGTTCGCGCCGTCCGCTCCAGTTTTCGGACGAGACAGAGATGTCCAAAAACCCGACAAAACTTGTACAGATTTATTTCTATAACGTCCGTGTCGTCTGGACCTCGTCTGAAAACCCTCAAGCTCACATTTTCCTTAATTTTTAACACTTGGGTAAATTTTCAACATTAACCCTATACTTTCGAAGTACAATTTAACTTATATCATCACGTAATATAACATGAGATGTATACATATTAGCTATCCAAATTTTAATACATCGATAAACGAGGAAAAATATATTTTTGGGGTATTACATGATCACTCAACCTCCAAGGTTGGTGATGATTGACTTCACAGGTGTCAACCAAACCTTTATAGACTATTCTCAAGGCGTTACCCTCAGGATTGATCTTCACAGGCGTCAATCTAACCTTTCATCGTTTGAGTCTAATAAAAATAGAAACCTAAAATTCCTAACTCTCCCAAATATAAAATCTCAAGTTTAGGGATTGGAGAGTTTGGTTTTACACTCTTTGAATGATGAGAGATTGAGTAAGAGTTTGACAGAGCTTTGCTTTGATTCTCGCTTGGTTAGATTGAGCTTCAGAGTGTCTTTTATATATAGACCCTGTGTAATCGGTCGACCATTTCTAATTTGGTTGACCACTTCCGACTGTTGGAATGTCACCATTATGCTTTTGGCCTTCCATTCTTTTGCTTAGGTCTGTCAAATCAGTCGACCACTTTCTTATAGGTTGACCGCTTTCTCATACCTCTAGATATTCGGTCGATCAAAAGCTTGACTACTCGAATGCTCCCTCAATCGTAAAAATAACAAGCAATTTGATTAATGTTGCGGTCGACCATTTCTTCACTACTCGACTGCTTCTTTGACTGCTAAAACACCGAGCCTATTGCATTTAAAATCAGTCGACCACTTCTCAGCTGGTCGACCGATTCTTCTGTTTTGCACAATTTTGGTCGACCTTCTCTATGCCTTAGCCGACCTCTTCTTCGTGTTTTGCTATTTTTCGTTCTTCTAAGTCACAATGATCAACATATAAACTATATGAACTTAGGTAAATACGTTAGTAAACATTAATACTCGTATTGAGAGCATTTCCAATTAATATAAATAATGTATTTACAAATATCAACAAATACAAATTAAATAACTTAATTATACAAATAATATCGTTATCATCAAAACAAATAATCTAATGTCAATTTGGCCAACACCAACGATCATCAATTGCCAATGAATTCATTCGCTCTCTCATCGAACAACCGCTAATTTTATATTTCTGGTAGGCTAGGCAAGCCTAGCCTGACTGAGCCACTGAGCGAGCTAGGCAAGTCCGCTTGCTTGGTCCGGTCCTAGGTGGGCTCGCGAGCTCAAATTTTGGGCTCAGCTCCCTGCCCGTTTAACATCTCTAATCTATCTTTCTTTTAAGACAAATGACAAAAAAAAAAACTTTGAACTTTAAGATTAGCGACAAGTCAAATCTTAAACTAAGTTTGCTAAATTTAAACTATTGAGCTATGAAAGATAAATGACGCATACTTCATAGTCACATTTTTCATCAAAAGACATTTCTTGGACGTTCGTGCCACTCATGAATGTTAGATTATACCCCCTTATATGAAGGCAGACATTTGTACTTATAATGAACATCTGCGTATACCTATTTACATAGAAGTAGACGTTCGTACTAAAATGAAAGGATACGTACTTCTTAATAAGAATGCCCGTTAATCTGATGAACATTAATAGGAAGGACATTTGCGCTTTTAAATATATAATTTCGTGCATTTTTTGTAACACCCAGAAAATTTACTTGTTTAATTTTGTTGTATTGTAGAATTTAAATAGATTTATTATTTCACAATTAGAGAATTTTAGTGAAGGATTTAAAATATTAGAATTATTAAATAAGTTATGGAATTAAGAAAGTTAGAATAAAGAATTTTATTTTATAAAAATATAGAATTTATTAAGGAAATCAAGAAGCTGCCCAAAGGATGTCCATGAAAGGGGTTGGACGAAGGTTGGACCCTTGGATGAAGGAAAGCAGACAAAGGATTGGGCATCAAATTTGAAATGGGCAAACTGAGATCAGTGGCCGCGAATGAAATTGTAATATCCCAAATTTTATCGTATTAAGTATAATGTTATGTAGTGATGATGTTTGATGATTTTTAGTATTGAGATGGTTGGATTATAATTGTAAAAAGTGTTGGTTACTAAGAATTTATTGATGGTAAAAGAGGGATAGAGGTTAGATGCATAAGAATGTAGTTAAATTGCCCTCGGGTTGAAGCACGGTCGACCAATGTTGGAAATGTGGTCAATCGGTCAAAAGAAGTGAGGAATTTGTTGGTCTCGACTAGTTTTGTGGTTGACCAGGGTATGATATGCAGTTGACCGGATCCAAGACAGATTGAAATACTTAAGCCATGGGTAGACATGCAGTCGACTGACCATGAAGTTGTAGTCTTCCACAACCAGTGTAAAATGACTTTCTGTAGAAGGCTAGGCATCCGTAGCGGAAGGCTAGGTGTCGACTATGGAATATTAGGTGTTGGATTCCTTTGAAAATAGAGAACGATTGACCAGAGATTGAGAAGTGGTTAACAGGGAATACGAAAAGTCACCTAAAAATAGTTTAGGTGTCATGATTTAAGAGGTGGAAACTTTGATTACTTAGCATCCAAAGATTTTTGGGGTGACACTTCATACTTAGAAGGCTATTGATGGATTATATATGCACCATTTCCTCTTATACATGGAAAGATAAGGAATCATGAGAATTGGTGGGAGAATAAGAACTCTTAGAAGTTTGCTAGTTCTCTCTATTTCTTGAAGGTATTGAAGATCAAGGCAACAACTTTTTAAATATTAAGGTAAGAAATGCTTGTATGTGTTTTACCTTTGGGCTACATCATGTGAAATGGTTTATGTGTTCATATGAAGATATGCTATTTGTGCTAGGAATTAGGCTCTGTACATGGTAAATCTTATTTGAGGATGTGTTGTTTGGAAACTTCTATGTATGATCATGTTGTTGGTGATAGTTATCATGTAAAGATTTTTATGATTTAAGGATATGTTGTATTGATGTGATGATTGTGTTGCAATAGATGTTAGTGTTGGACCGATGTCGGTCTAATGGAGAGGGGAAGGGAAGGGAAGGGAAGGGAAGGGGAGA
>CM039470.1:9650876-9698219 GCA_022433065.1 Begonia loranthoides
AACTGGATAGGTTAGGTAATTAAGGAATGTCCAAGGAGGAACCTTGGAGAGCGGATATAGGCGGGTTTGTTGAACCGCATTAGCAAACTGGTGTCAATCTCTCTATTCCTTATCTCTTATATTTGTGATTTTTTGCTTTTATATTTGTGTTAAATCACTTAAGAATAGAATGATCAATATCGAACGAAACGAAAAAGTTTCGTTCGATATTGATCATTCTATTCTTAAGTGATTTAACACAAATATAAAAGCAAAAAATCACAAATATAAGAGATAAGGAATAGAGAGATTGACACCAGTTTGCTAATGCGGTTCAACAAACCCGCCTATATCCGCTCTCCAAGGTTCCTCCTTGGACATTCCTTAATTACCTAACCTATCCAGTTAGTGATGATTGAGATTCATAGGTGTCAATCAAACCTATGCACGACTATTTATAGGGCATCACCATTTGATTGATCTTCACGAGCATCAATCTAGCCTTCTATGACTATTCTGGGGATTCACCCTTTGTTCTCCGTTTAAGTACAAAGATTGATAGAAATTCTAAAGCCTAAGCTCTCAAATGTAAACTCTCATGTTTGGGAATGAGAGAGCTAGGCTAAGCACTTAATTTGTTGAGAGAAATTGAGTAATAAATTTGGCAGCAGTTCGATATGATTTCTCTTTATTAATTCTTCAAATGGCAAGTGCTTCTATTTATAACTTTTGCCCGACCAGTTGACCACCATTTTTTTTGGTCAACCACTTTTCGACATTTGGAATGCTACCATTGTAAATTCTATTGATCCGGTCACCCACCTCTTTGTCTTTGGTCAACCACTTCCATGCAGTTTGAAATAGAGTCTACTCACTGTCTATTTTCTGGTCGATCGCATATCCTGTGCGGTCTATTGGTTCCTGCTGTTTCAGAATGCATAGCAATTTGTCTTGATTCTTGTCAACCGCATCCATGACTGGGTTGATCGCTTCCACTACTTTGTCTCTCTGTAGCTTTTTTGGTTGACAGCCCAGTTGACCTGTACTCCGTATTTTGCATATTTTCAATCTTCTTAGTCCCAATAATCAACCTATAAACTACATGAATTTAGACAAATATATTAGAACATATGAATACCCTTATTAAGGGGTGTTTCCAATGAAGATAAAATAAAGACATAATGAAAACCATATTAATTACATACAATTCATAAACAACTTACTAACAAACAAATCACTCATTATCAAAACAAATAAGCCTAAAAAGTCTCTTAGGCTAACAATTAGGTTTTATGTTTGGTTATAGTGATGGTACGAGAATATGTGAATTGATGTAGGATAATTTGAGGATATGTTGTGTTGATATTAAATGATACGTTACTTGTATGTATCCACATTCATGCATCATGCTTTTTAAAAAAGATTATGAAAATGTTTTACATGCACATGTTTTTCAAAGGTAAGAAAGACAAAAGTTGAAATGAAGATATCTAAAGAAAACAAGAACGAAGTGAGTTGGCCAAAGTTCACCACTCCCTAAATGATAAAAGGAAGTGTAATGGTCGAAGTTCACCATTGGCTGAAGTTCACCACTCTCCCTAATCAATAGAATGGTTTGAGTTAACCTAAGCTCACCACTCTTTTCTATCCTTTAAGAATGGTAGAGTTGGCTTAAGTTCACAACTCTTCCATAAATGATAAGAAAAAGAAAGAAAACAAAACGAAAATGTTTTATGTTTAATGTATCTCATGTTCATACTGCATTGCATTCTTTACTAACCATGAGACTTATAGTTTATTTCTTGTGATATAGGTAATCATCTTAAAGAAAGAAAGAAAAGGAGTAGTTGATGAAGAATTTATACGATGAGGATATTGTGCTGGCTGGGCTCAAAGGAAAAGAAAAATAGATGGTTTTATTTACATAACATTTTTGTACAATGTAATCTTCACAAAACTTGAAAAAGAAGAGAAAATTTTATTACCAGTATTTTCACTTCCTTTTCATGCAAATGAATTTAAAAGAAAGTCTTTCGTTCTGCTATATTTTAAAATTTAAGTTATAAGAAAAATGGGGCATTATAGAATGGAATCTACGGGAGTGTTCATGTCTGCAGAAGGGACTGTCTGCTTTAGGAATGGTATACGTGGTCGGCAGCTATTGGCAGACATTGCAGAAGGGTTAGGATCCACGAGAACGAAGGCGTCCATAAAAGGGTTGGAATCCGTGGATGTGTGGGTATCCATGAATAGGACGATGTCATTTTGATGAAGGAACATTTAATAAAAGAACAGATGAAACGACAACTGCTGGATGAGATCAAGGAACGACTAGGATCAAAGATGAAGAAAAACGTGGAAGAAGTCAAAATAAAAAAATACTTATGAGGAAAGATGCCGCCAGGATGTGGGAGGAAGAATGATTGTTGGATTGAATTAAAGGATGAAATGTTAATCATTGGATTTAAGAAAAGATGCTTCCACAAAAAGGAAAGATTACTCACAAAAAATAGGGATGTCACACAGAAAGATTTAAGTAAAATAAAAGTAAACGGCATCGTTTTGTGCTAATGAAATGTTTTCGCGGTAGCACATTAAAGAGAATGAACTTCGTCGTTTTGTGTTAATAAAGTGTTTTTGCGGTAGCAAATGTGTCCATGGTAGCGTATTAAAGAGAAGGAATGTCATTGTTTGAATTGAATAGACAAGGCTAATAGTGAAGATGTGGAAGCGTATGCTTCCATGAAAAGGGAGATGTCTGCAGAAGATAAAAAAATGGAGTGATGAGGAAACAATAAAAAAAGGTGATAACTTTACAAAAAAAATAGTCACCTCCCAGATATGACGACTGACTTTGTAGGAATCACACTCAATGAAAACAATGAATTTTCTTTTGCTTTTTGAACTGAAACACTTGTTGTATGTGGGAAAACATCCCTCAAATTTTCAAGGCAAAATTTGTTTGGATGGGAGAGATATGATTTGATAAATGAAGTTGGTTCAAAATGTTGCCTCAAACAACATCCAACTTCAATGGCTCCCTTCAACGAAAAGAAGCACTCCAACTTGATAATTTATGAGTTTTTACAGCTTTACTAGAGGTTCACCTCACAAAAAAAGAGGGGAGAAAGCTACAACAAAAAGAATGCTTGATTCAACTCTCACAAAGAATCAAACAACTAATAACGATCTTGATCGGTATGACAAACAACAGATAAAGTATGTGGTTTTTGCAATCATGCACAAGGATGCCAAATGCTGATAATTTTAAACCAAATTCATTTATTCTTCTTTTTAGAAAATGGAGTTTAAATACTCCTAAAACAAAAATAAAGAAAATATTGAAAATCTTACCTAACCTAATCTCTAATAAGAAATTCAAATCCTAATCGAATAACAACTAACTAATTTATCTACATGTAGTGTTTTATGTGAGTGACTACATGTAGTGTTAATAATAATAACTCTAAATTAAGTCTTATTAAATAAAATAAAGGCATCCATCTTGCTGTGACTTGTTTAAACTTCAAGCTTCAATTTCAAGTAAGAAAGAATGAGCTTTTTTGGCAAAAAAGTAGCTCTCTATTTAGGGACCTTTTGGCATAGTAAACAAACTCCAAATTTAACGAAACATCCCATATCAAAAAGCAAGAATGATTTTTTTATGAGGTCATTACCATTTCCAAATATGTCAAATAGTCCTCAAAAGTTGGATCATCCCCAGTTTTGGATTGTGCCTTAAGTCTCTTAATCTTGTGCTTGATTTTCCACTTGTACTTTACGTTGAATAACCTTGGATGCTTGATGAATGTAATTCTTCACCTTTCCCCTTTGAACACCTACAAAATTGTAATAGCCTGAAAATGTTTTACCGTTTAGTTGATGTAATTAATTTTGGATAATTCATATATCATCTTGCGTGACGGTGCGTGTTAATTTATGCCTTGAAAATATGGGGAAGATATTGGGAAATAATTGAAGTATGAAAATTTATGAAAAATGTATAACTAGAGAATTCAGATGCACGCAGACGACATGAGGACGGGGGGTCACATACGAAGATGCATTGTGCGTTGTCCCCAGCATTTTGGGATGGTGCAGGATGAGGTTCAACATCCAAATTCATCCTTCAGAGATTTCAGACAAGGCAGGATGAGCGTGGACGATAGCGGACCCTGAGAGTTTGAAACTATATAAATTTCGGACAGTTTCGGACGCACACGGATGAAGGTGAGGACGCCTTCCTTCGTCTGAAAACACAACTCTGTCTAGGAATCAGGGGATTTCAGACGAATGCATACGAGGTAAGGACGCTTCCCCTCGTCTGAAAAGTCAATTTAAATCGAGAAACCCAATTTTTATCAGATAATTTCTCTCTCATTTCCATTTCTCACACGGATGAAGGTGAGGATGCCTTCCTTCGTCCAAAAATGCAACTCTGTCTGGGAATCAGGGGATTTCAGATGAAACCAGATGAGGTAAGGACGCTTCCCCTCGTCCGAAAATTCAATTTAAATCAAGAAACCCAATTTTTATCAGACACTTTCTCTCTCATTTCCATTTCTCACTCAGTTTCTCCCTCTCTTACAACACGTCACCTCTCCCTCTGATGATTTGGAATCTTTCCTCGTGGCTTTCTCACAATGGACCTCCCTTCATTGGTGTGGGTGATCGTCACTTCCTTCAGCAGGCTTATCTCTTATTCTCTCTCCATTCTGTCTATAAGACGTGGGCATGGGGCTATGTTTGGAATCCTATCTTGCAAACTATTACTGAAGTGTGAGGTGAGTGCAAGTAGTGATAAGTTACATTTTTCTCCTGTGAGAAAATAGTGTCCCTGTGAGTTGTAGTTGTTGGAGTGTTCTACTGCCGAGAACTTCTTGGTGTGGCTACTCTGTTAAAATTTTGGTGGCAATAAAGTGAAGATTTCTACTCTACAGTCTAGGGTAAGAATTAGGATGTTAGTTGGCCTGTGGAGGCCCTACATCACGGGTTTGGATTGTTGAACTCCTACTTTGATTGTTGTTGCAAAAATGTGGACTGCCTTGATTGTTGTTGCAAAAATGTTGACTGCTTTGATTGTTGTTGAAAAATGTGGTCTGCTTTGATTGTTGTTGAAAAATGAGGACTGCTAAATCTAGACATTGTTGGACTATTAAATTCAGTTGTATATTATTGGATGGGAAAAACTGTTTGTATAAGAGTTGAAATACATGCTGTCCATAATCCTTGTTCTGTCGACAAGGATAAATTCTTTTGTTCGTATAATGATTGGCTAAGAATGATAGCAATAATCAAATAGGTTTACTGCTTTAAATTCTTGCTGTCAAATGTGGATATTATGGATTGCTAAATTTGAATGCTATTGAGTATGAACATCTGGACTTTTGGTGCACTGTGAACAACTGTTCTGCTTATACTTGATATCATACACTGTTAAGTCTAAACCTTGCTCATAGTAGAATGTTAGATGTTAGGGATTACATTGGGAGTTTTTGGGTGAGATTAGCATGAACTGAATTTGGTGAGGAGATGGTGAATTCCTCTTAAAAGTTAAATTATGATCTGGCTAACAAATAATTATCATAATATGTAACTCCTTGATTGAAGCTTTACACATTGCTGAGAAACCCTCAAGTAATTGTCAACAAATGGTTCAGTAGGAATGGCCATAACCCTAGCATTACATTCTTCTTTCAACTTATATACTGTGCACACATATATATAGTGAATCGTACGTGACATTCATGCATCACATTTAGGGTTTATGAATTCATTAGCATATTGCATGACACACCTAATATATGTAAATAGACATGTGGGGGTTTGGAAAAATTGGTGACTGTCCATCGGTGGTGACAACCCTATTGGAGTACCTACTCCCACGTAGGGGGCGGTGAGGTACGGTTAAGCCACATGGACTCCATGGTTCATCCTTTCTCTTGTACTAAAATTCCCAATGTCTTCAACAAAAGTATATGGGTATGGCACGTGGTGACACCCCATTGGTGTGTCTCCTTGTCTAAGATACGGTTAAGCCACGTGACCAATTCACATATCCATCTCTCCGTTTAACAGATAATATACAGTTCTTCTTGTAATGCATCGTATGATAATGCATAATCATTAGCATTGCATTTCATTCTGATTCTTGCTGGGTGTTAGGCTCATTGTTTTCCCTGTGATGTAGGTGACGATGTTTATGATGTACTAGTAGAGGAGGAGATATTTATGGATCATCCATTGGGTTATTAGCCGATTTGACCTGATGGGTGTGGCTCACAAGGTGTTGGGTATTATGGTATTATTATCATCTTATTTTGAAAGTTGTAAATGATCTATAGTCGTGGACTTTTGTTAGAAAACTTAAACTAAGTTTTGAAATCTCATTATCTATTCCGCTCAATTACTCTGATGTATTTTCTTCAAATTGAAATTGTTTACTCTAAATTATGCATTTTGAATAAATTAAACAAAAATTTTTATATCATAAATTTCAAATAAAGAAAAATAGTTTTAAATAAATGGGGCATTACCGTTGGTATCAGAGCACAACCAAGTCAAACTCGGTTATGTATACTGCTGATAACACAAGGCTCGTCTTAGAATACTCCTCCTACTGTAAGTTAAATTTTACTTTCAAATTTAATTATGTTTATTAAACTTATTACTCCCTGATTTAAAATGTACAGAGAATACTAAAATAGCACGAAGAGCAAGAAATAATATACCAGTTCCTAATGAAAGAGATGAAGCCCTTAGCCGTATCGCCGATGTGGTTGAACGTCAAGCCCAATTTATAGAAAGGCTCATGGAACGAGGAAATGGCAACGGAAATGGAAACCACCGTGTTGCTATGGTACCTACGGAGGCCGGCTGCAAGAAGTTCCAGCGACTTAAGCCTCCTAACTTTGATGGGAACATTTCTGATATCTTTGGGGCGGAGGAATGGACATGCTCTCTCGAGAAAATGTTTGAATATGCTGAGATACAAGAGACTGAAAAGGTGAAGTGTGTAGTATCCTCGAAAGGGGGAATGTGCAATCCCACATCGAGGGAGAGAAAATGAGAACAAGATATAAGTGGGTAGTTGCCTTAGACAAGCAGAAGTGTTTTGGGCCAAGATAAGGCACGAGGTTCGCCAAAAAGCTTGGTTCCAAGAACAAATCCATGAGGGTCTAGAGGTTGGTCCAAAGCTAACAATATCTATTTGGGCTTGGGGGCTACAGCTCACGAATGGTATCAAAGCCTTACCCAGCTTGGTGTTGGCCAACAAGGACGTTGGGCCCCCTAAGGGGGGTAGATTGTAGTATCCTTGAAAGGGGGGATGTGCAATCCCACATCGACTTGGGGGAGGAAATGAGAATAGGATATAAGTGGGTAGTTGCCTTAGACAAGCAGACGAGTTTTGGGCCAAGATAAGGCACGAGGTTCACTAAAAGGCTTGGTTCCAAGAACAAATTTGTGAGGGTCCAAAGGTTGGTCCAAAGCGAACAATATCTGTTTGGGCTTGGGGGCTACTGCTTACGAATATCATGGAACAACAGTCCATGATTCTTTTCCCTTTCATATGATGTTACGACATGAAAACTTAAATGACTAAAATATCTCCCTAAATTACTTATAAACTATAGAATACTCTAAATGGCTAGAAGAGGAAGAGGAGATGTGTCGTGTAATGAGGATGGGCCTCGAGCACTCGGTCAAAGGGAATCTCGGTCAGAATGAAGCTCTTAATCGCATAGCTGCAGTAGTAGAACAATAATTGCGGCAGATGGAACAACAGCCCCAATTCATGGAACAACACTTTCAGTTTATGGAGAGATTCATGGGACAAGGACATGGCAACGGGGCAGGTAATCAGAATCAGCGGCTGATAGAGATCCAACCATCCCATAGAGAAACTGGATGGGAGAGATTTCAGAGACTCAAGCCTCCCTATTTCAACGGAGACATTTCTGACATTTTGGGAGCTGAGGAGTGGATACGCTCCTTAGAAGACAAATTTGCATATGTAGAGATTGGTGAAGCTGAAAGGGTAAGATGTGATGTCTATCTACTGACGTATAAGGCGCATTTTTGGTAGTATATGGTTAGCTCTTCTCGAGATGTTACAACCCTCACCTGGAGAGAATTCAAGGAGCTATTCAATGAGAAGTACTTTAACCATACCTTCAGGACGCAGAAGTTAATGGAATTCATGCTCCTAAGACAAACTGGATCTGTGATGAAGTATGCCTAACAATTGGAAGCACTAACTCGTTATGCTCCTCAATATGTGTCAACAGAAGAACATAAAGTCCATCACTTTATTCAAGGGTTGAAAATACAAATACAAGAGGGAGTCATTGGAGCCAGAACTGAGGATGCCACTTATTCGAAAATTGTAGCAAGAGCTTGAGCAATGGAAGGAGTAAAACTTATGGTAGTTAAGCAAAAGGAAGCAAATCAGAGGATGTGGAAGGCAAACTCTAGTCAACAACCTTGAGGCTGTCCATCAATGGGCTAGGGTTTTAAATGACCATCTGAATTTGAGACACAACAAAGACCTGATAAGAAGCCTTGACTCAGATAACTGCAGTTCCTCCACCTATTGCCTGTCCAAAATGCAAGAAGATGCATTGCGGCGAATGCTTAGTTGGTTCTCAGAGGTGCTTTGCTTGTGGAAAGCCAGGTCATGTAGTCAGAACTTTCCCAAACCGATCTAGTGGACAAGGACGAATAGCCCCTCGAGTATTCGTAATGTATGGCCCCGAACCAGAAGATGAATAACCAGCCGTTGTGGCAGGTACGTTTAAACTATATGCTCTAATTATTTAATATTATTAATTTACCCTAGTTAAATTAAGAAGTCTTACCTTAGGATAAATAAATTATTTAACTATGACAGGAACAATTTATGTTAATAAATATGCCGCTTATGTCTTATTTGATTCGGGTGCCATACACTCTTTTACTTCAACAAATTTCTGTAAAAGGGTGAACTGCCTCTTCGGTAGTATATCTTGCACACGTCGTGTGCTATTGCCCTCCGGTGACAATCTAATTGCCGATGGAATGCTTAGAGCCTATGAATTGGAAATAAGTGGTCGTTTATTTTGGGCCGACTTAATTATTATGGACATGAAGGGTTACAATGTCATTATTGGTATGGATTGGCTATCTACGAACCATGCAATAATTCATTGTAAGAAGAGGAAAGTCTGTTTTTGCGCTCCGGGTAGTGTGATGCATACTTTCCAGGGAGTCAAGAAAATAAGTAAGTTGGCTGTTATTTCCGCGCTTAAGGCAGACTGGATGCTGAGCAACAGTTATGATGGATTTCTAGTGAACATGTTGGATACCACCGCAAATTCTGAAACAAAAATGGAGGATGTTGCTATAGTTTGAGATTTTCCCAATGTATTTCTTGACGATCTTCCTAGCCTACCCCCAGATCGTGAGATTGAATTAGAGGTCAACTTACAACCTAATACTAAACCCATCTCCAAACACCCATATCGTATGGCTCCAGCCAAATTGCGGGAGTTAAAAATGCAAATTAAGGAATTGATTACCAAGGGATTATTCGCTTGAGTTTTTCTCCTTGAGGTGCACCGGTATTATTTGTTAAGAACAAAGACGGGACAATGAGAATGTACATTGACTAGAGAGAGCTAAACAAAGTTACAATTAAGAATAAGTATCCCCTGCCCAGGATAGACGACCTATTTGATCTGTTATGCAGTGCCATGGTATTCTCAAAAATTGACCTTCGCTTAGACTATTACTAGCTGAAAGTCAAACTTGAAGATATAACCAAGACTGCTTTTTGTACCAGATACAGACACTATGAGTTCTTAGTTATATCCTTCACGTTAACCAATGCCCGACAGCTTTCATGGATCTAATGAACCTAGTCTTCAAGGATTATTTAGACAAATTCATTATCGTCTTCATTGATGATATCTTCGTCTAATCCAAACCTGAGGCAAAACATTGTGAGCATTTACGGACAACCTTGTCAATTCTTAATCAGCATCAGTTGTATGGAAAGTTTTCTAAATGTGAATTCTGGCTAAGTAAAGTTGGTTTTCTCGGTCACGTAATCTCCAAGGATCGTATCTCTATTGACCCAACAAAAGTACATGTAGTAGTGAACTGGACACAACCGAAGAATGTTGGGGAAGTAAGGATTTTTCTAGGCCTGGCTGGATATTACAGACACTTTATTGAGGGATTCTCTAAGATTGCTCTATTGCTTACTAGTCCGACAAAGAAAAATGCCTGATTTTGGTGGTCTAGCGATTGTGAGAATAGTTTCCAAGAGCTTAAGCATAGATTAACTACTGCCCTTATTTTGACATTACCAATAGAAGAAGGAGATTTTAGTATTTACTATGATGCATCAAAGAGAGGTCTTGGGTGATTTTTGATGCATTATGGAAGAGTTATTGCTTATCCTTCCCGACAGCTTAAAATTCACGAACAGAATTATCCTACTCATGACCTAGAGCTTGCTGCGGTCGTCTTCACACTCCAAGTATGGAGACATTATTTATATGAGTAACGATGTGAAATCTACTCTAACCATAAGAGCCTTAAATATATTTTCACTCAAAAATAACTGAACATGAGGCAACGGCGATGACTCGAATTTGTTAAAGATTACGATCTCGCAATTAAGTATCATCCCAGAAAGGCTAATGTGGTTGCTGATGCACTTAGCTGCAAGGTTGCTATGATGAATGTGTTATGTGAAGAGATGCCTTTGGGACTTAAGCAGGAATTACAAGAACTCGAATAACAAATAGTTCCCTCGCAGCTAGATGTGGTCTTATCTAAATTGACTCTATCGCCGTCTATTGTGGACCAGATTAAAGAAACTCAGCAAAGTGATAGTAATTGTGAGAAATTTAGATTGAACCCTGACCTACCAGAATTTCAATAATATTCTATGTCCGTGGAAGGTATTGTGAAGTTTAGAAACTGATGGTTTATACCGAGTTATGCCTTTTTGCGGACCAAGATCCTTCGAGAAGCTCATTCCTTTAGCTTCTCAATTCACCCTGGTAGTACCAAGATGTATCGTTATCTCAAAATGATTTATTACTGGTCAAGGATGAAGCATGATGTCGCTGTATATGTAGCCTTATGCGAGATATGTCATCGTGTTAAAGCCAAACACCAATGACCAGGTGGTTTCCTCTAGCCGTAACCAATTCCTGAATAGAAATGGGAACACATCACTAAGGATTTTGTTACTAATTTGCCCAAAACAGTTAGAGGCCATGACGCAATATGGGTAATTGTGGATTGATTGACAAAGGCCTCACATTTCTTGCCTGTAACCATGACATACAAGATGAACCAACTCGCCAATTTGTATCTTAAGAAAATTGTCCGGCTACAAGGTACTCCTATTTCTATAGTGTTTGATAGAGATCCGTGATTTACTTCAGTTTTCTGGAAAAGTCTCAACAAAGCTATGAATACCCAACTGCAATTTAGCATTGCTTTCCACCCTCAGACTGACAGCTAAAGTGAAAGAACTATTCAAACCCTTGAAGATATGCTCCACGCATGTGTGTTGAAATTTCAAATTGGTTGGGAGAAATCACTACCTCTCATTGAATTCGCTTATAATAATAGTTTTCAGGCCACTATAGGTATGACACCAAATGAAGCACTGTATGGAAGAAAGTGCAAATCTCCTTTACACTGGGATGAAGCAGGTGAGGCTTCATTCATTGGTCCTGATATTGTACAGAAAACTACAGAGTCAGTTGCCTTGATCAAGCAAAGGATGTTAGCGGCACAAAGTCATCAAAAGAGCTACGCAGACAATCGATGAAGAGCCCTGGAATTTAATGGAGGTGACACTGTGTTCTTAAAGGTATCCCCCTTCAAAGGAGTTGTTTGCTTTGGGAAAAGAGGAAAACTTAATCCAAGATTTATGGGCCCTTATGTTATCACCAAGAGAATAGGACCGGTTGCCTATCAGTTGCACTTACCAGACTCTTTATCGAACATTCATAACGTCTTCCATGTGTTAATGCTCAAGAAATGTTTGAGAAATGTCGTTGTATGGGACCATCCTGATGACATTGATGTTCAACCCAACCTAAGCTATAGTGAAAGAGCTATTTAAGTCCTTGACTTTCGAGTAAAGGAGTTATGACGCAAGAAAATTTTGCTGGTCAAAGTTTTATGGTAGAATCATACCAGCGATGGGGCCACTTGGGAGAAAGAAGATGACATGAGAGCCAAGTATCCAGAACTTTTTGATTAACTAAATTTTGGGACCAAAATTGTGTAAGGGAGAGAGTATGTAACACCTCGTTATCATTTTTCCCTTTCTTGCGATGTAGTCAATTTGGAATAAATTGAGAAATTTAAAATTTGAGTTGCAAATAATTTAATTAGATGCAAGATTTAATTCAATTAATAAAGAGGAAAATTTTAATTGGATAAAATGTACTAATTGGAATTAACAATAGAATTTAATGGTTTGAATTTTGGAATTTGGGGGTAGAAACCGGTTCAGTGACAGAATCAGTTCAGTGTTAAGATTCCCGGCCCGGCCTGGCATCAAATGGAGAACAAAACAAAAATCTTTTTGTTTTGTTTATGAAATGGAGAATCGGGAAGGGAGAGAGAGAGGGCTCGGCGATAGGAGAGCTACGATAGAGACTGTGAAGGACAAAGAAGAAGATGGCGACAGTGCTGGTGACGTCGCGTGGTGACTCCGGGTGGGTTGCGCCGGTGGATCTTGTGAGTTGAAGCCGACGGGTCAGCTCAAGCAACTGGGTCTGGTTGCGGTTTGACACAACAAATTACGGGGATTGAAATTAGGAATGCAGCCACGAATCGAATATAGAGATACAATCCTCCTTTCAGCATTTCACGTCACACCATTTTCGATCCTCCCTCTCTTCTGATTGGTACCCACCGAATTCTACAGATAAAACTCTATCCTTTTAAACTGGGTTGGAGCTCCCTTCAGGTGAGGGAGACATGAATCCTCTTCGTTTTCTCTGTTGACCCTTCCAATGTGAGAGAGATAGAGTGAGTGAAAGGGAGAAAAGGGGAGTGGATACCTCTGAAGGGCAGTGGGATTCCAGATTCTGTCATTACTGTCCCTGTTGGTTTTCCTCATTTTAGGTAAGGATTGGGCATGTTGTGGCCATGTGGAGGCCCTACACCACAAGTGTGTGTGTGTGAGTTGGATATCCATTTCTTGAATTATTGGATGATTAAATTCTGTAGCAATTTCTTGTTATTGATTTCTTGCTTCTATTTTTCTGAAATTCTAGCTTCTGCAAATGTATTAAATTGAATGAAGATTCGATGAGTTGATAAATGCTTGATATATGAATGGATTCAATAGTGTGAACTGATGAACTAATGAGCATACAAGAACTTGGGAATTTTCTTCACCATGTTCTGCATAAGTTAACAGGTTTACTCATTGAAATTTTCTAACTTTCATTGTAAATTCCTCCAATTCCTATTCTCATTATAATTGTGATTTTATGCTCACTAAAGCTTGATAATCTGTTGTAGTTCCTTGCTGTAGTTTACTTTAAAGTTTATATTCTTAATACAATTTAATTGTTTTGTGTGACGAAGATTGAGTATGGAACTGTTGTAATACAAATTGATGACCAAAATGGACTAATTGAAGATGCTTAAGAAAAAGAATGAAATGTATGAAAGATAATCAACTTTCGAAATGACAATTATGTTTTATTCTTCATGTTGATGGTTAGATAGAAGACTTAAGCCATAATTATTGTTCATTCTTTGGTTTTGGTTAGGAATTATAAACATCCTGGTTTATTTGCATAGATTTATTTAGTATGTTTTCATCATATCAAATCACTGAATATATCCTCTATTGTTATTCATGAAATAGTTTCCTATAGACGGTTTATTCAGCATGTTTGAGTGGAATAATTCCTGAATACATATTTTCTAGCATGTTTACTTAAAAGACTCATTGTACGCTCGACTGTAGAAGTATGTTAAATAGAGATGTTGTATGTTGTAGTCATTTTATATTCCTGCTAATTGTACATTAAGTATGTTATTAATCTCGTTTCCTTGAATGTTTAACACATGTTTTAACTATCGATCCCTTTAAATCAATTAGCATATCTTTAATTTTATTGGATTGTTAAGTATGATTCTATTTTTTGTTGACTGTCCATAAAGTATATTTTCCAATGCATGATTAAATGATTTGTTATAAAACTATATCGATCTCTATTTATAGCATGTTTACTAATTTATTGTTCTTTAATCATCAAACATGACCGTTTAGGTAGAAAATTTACGAATATGCCTTCAATTCATTGTTAAATACATGTTCTGCTAAATTATTAACTTTTACATCTAATCAATGTTGGAAATATGTTCATTCAAATTGAATAACTCTTATCATTAATTGTAGTATTGTCTCCCATGTGTGTTCTAACTATAGTCCTTCTTATTATGTGCTATTTGTTGTGTTTTATTTCTGTCATTTAATCTTCATCGCAGTTAGATTATCTCTGTTTTATTACATTGTATTAACTTGTACATGCATCATATTAATAAAAACAAGTAGGGAGTGCCATTTTGGATGGTACTCACATGCATTGTGAGGAAAATTAAATGAATGATGCTATGAACGAATGATGTAATGGGAGATTGAAGAGCGGGTAGATAGTTCAGATCTAGCCTACATAGGGTTAGAAGCCGATCAAACTATTCCATCACATACGTGTTCCTTCAACTTCCGACTCTATGTACGGGTTATGAATGAATGAATGAACGTAATGAAAGATTGGTTTGGGAAGGACCCATTCCAAGTAAACTAAAGAGAGGCATGACATATGCATATTCCCTTTCCTTACTAAGTCTTTTAGACTTACGTATTACTTATGGTGTAGGTAATGAAATGATAACACTTGGGGTGGAAGATGATGCATTTCCCGTGGAGCCTGAGGTGTATCCAGATGAATCACGACCTGAGTAGATGAAAGGTTTTAGAAGGAAATAAACATTTTTGTTTAATTTTGTAAGGATTTAATAATGGGTAGCGTTTGCCTAAACTTGATTTCAATGTTATTTCGCATAATTTGGTTACACTTTAAATTTATTTAAAGTTTTTATAAATTATTTCTACCTACTCTGATTTTATTTCCACCTTTAAATTTTACTCTCATTTTGATATTTGAAAAGTTATTAGTTTAAGTATATAAAAAGGAAAAAGAAAAATTTTACAGAAAATTTAAAAGAAGATATATAAGAAAGAATGGAATTTGATGTGGGGCGTCACAAAGTGTGCCACTTACTTACTGACTCACGACGCACAATTCTAGTGGGATTCGGTAAAAACGACGCTGGACATCCGAACTCTCACATGGGAGGATTTCAAGGAATATTCAATGAAAAATACTTCAGCTTTACAGTTCAAAATCAGAAATTGATGGAATTTATGAGGCTATGCCATATGGGGACTGTAGCCGAATACATCCAGAGGTTAGAGGCCCTATCGAGGTTTGCTCCACACTTAGTAAATGAAAATGGATACAAGGTTCAACATTTCATGCAAGGACTGAAGATAGAGATTTTGAGAGGAGTTAGACTGACTAGCATTTGGGGTGTTCCCTATGTACAAATTGTTGCTAGGGCACTGGATGCCGAAGACGTTAAAGCTATTGCTAGAAGACAACGAGAGTTTAGTCAGCGGGTTAGGTGAAACAACCAAAGCTTTCAACAACGTGGGGCTCCACCAACAAACCGTGGAGTAAGGAGGCCACCAGAAGATGACATACAACAAGGGCGTGACAAGCGCCCTATAAATAAAGCAACTGTTGTTGCATCTAATCCGTGCCCTTTTTGTCAAAAGAGTCACCTTGGGCCGTGCAGAGTTGGTACCAGTGGATGTTTTAAATGTGGGAAACCCAGACATATGTCGAGGCATTGCCCAATGATGGCTGGCAGACCTGGTGGGGTGGCTCTACGGGTGTTCACGTTGAATGGGAATAACGAAGAAGAGGAACCACCAGTAGTTATATCAGGTACACAATTCTTGTAAAGTCATTACTCAAATGCTTTTATACGATACTGAAATTATTCCCCATAACCTTAGAAATTTATACTTAAACAAATAAATTACTTAATTACTCTAGGTAATATATACGTTAATAATTTGGCCCCGTATGTCCTATTTGACACTAGGGCTACTCATTCATTTGTTTCGACCCAAATTTGCGTGAAGGCAAATTGTCCTCATGGTATTTCAAAAATTGTGTATCGAGTACTCATACCTTCCAAAGAATATTTGGCTGCAACGATATTTTGGAAACTTATGCAGTTCAGATAAAAGGTCAGGAATTCCTTGCTAATTTGATTATTATGGACATAAAAGGGTTTGATGTTATTCTCTACATGGACTGGTTGACCCAGAACCAGGCGGTTATTAATTGTTCAAAATGTGAGGTCTGCTTCTATCCTCTGGGTGGTGAACAACATGTCTTCCAAGGAATCAAGGAGAATGGCAAATTAACAATTATTTCTGTGCTTTAGGCAGATCAACTAATAAAACATGGATGTGAGGATTTCTTGTAAATATTATGAATACGGTGGTCAAGTTGGAGACAAAGGTTGAAGATGTATTGGTGGTTTGTGACTTCCCAAAAAATTTTCTAGATGATCTTCCTGGATTGCCTCCTGTAAGGGAAATTGAATTTGTTATAGATCTGCATCTTGGCACGAAACCAATTTCAAAGAATCTGTACCGGATAGCACCCACTGAACTGCATGAATTAAAAACTCAGCTCGAGGAATTGATCGATTAAGGGTTAATTAATCCGAGTTTCTCACCCTGGGGAGCTCCAGTCTTATTTGTGAAGAAGAAAGATGGATTGTTATGGATATGCGTGGATTATCTAGAGCTAAACAAAGTGACTATTAAAAACATATACCCTTTGCCTCAGATCGACGATATGTTTGATCAACTACATGGTGCTTGTATATTTTCAAAGATTAATCTCCGTTCGGGGTATTATCAGTTGAGAGATAAGCAGAAAGATGTACCCAAGACGGCATTTCAGACCAAATATGGGCACTATGAATTTCTAGTAATGTACTTTGGGCTGACCAATGCCTCTACAGCTTTCATTGACTTAATGAATCAAATATTCAAGGACTATCTGGACAAATTCATCATTGTCTTTATCGATGATATTCTTATATACTCTTAATCAGAAGATGAACACATTGAACACTTAAAAATCGCCATCTCTATTTTGAAGTAGCATCAACTCTATGCAAAGTTTTCTAAGTGCAAATTTTGGTTGAAGGAGGTCAGTTTCCTTGGCCACGTTATTTCTATAGACGGTATCACTGTGGACCCGACAAAGATTGAAGCGATTGTTGAATGGGTACAACCAAAAAACGTGAGTGATGTCAGGAGTTTTCTTGGTTTGGTTGGTTATTACCTTGGATTCATTAGTGCATTTTCAAAAATTGCTATGCCTCTCACTTGTTTCACCAAGAAGAATGTAAGATTCCGGTGGTCCAATGAATGCGAAGAGAGTTTTTTGGAATTGAAGCTTCAGTAGACATTAGCATCTGTGTCTGAGTGTTCTACTGTCGAGAACTTCTTGGTGTGGCTACTCTGTTCAAATTTTGGTGGCAGTAAAGTGAGGATTTCTACTCTACAATCTAAGGTAAGAATTGGGATGTTAGTTGGCCTGTGGAGGCCCTACATCACGGGTTTGGATTGTTGAACTCCTACTTTCATTGTTGTTGCAAAAATGTGGACGGCTTTGATTGTTGTTGCAAAAATGTGGACTGCTTTAATTGTTGTTGCAAAAATTTGGACTACTAAATCTAGACGTTGTTGAACTGTTAAATTCGGTTGTATATTATTGGATGGGAAAAACTGTTCGTATAAGAGTTGAAATACATGCTGTGCATAATCCTTGTTTTGTCGACAAGGATAAATGCTTTTGTTGGTATAATGATTGGCTAAGAATGATAGTAGTAATTAGATAGGTTTACTAATATAAATTCTTGCTGTCAAATATGGATATTATGGACTGCTAAATCTGAATGCTGTTGAGTATGTACATCTAGACTTTTGGTGCACTGTGAACAATTGTTCTGCTTATACTTGATATCATAGACTATTAAGTCTAAACCTTGCTCATAGTAGAATGTTGGATGTTAGGGATTAGATCGGGAGTTGGTGGGTGAGATTAGCATGAACTAAATTCGGTGAAGAGACGGTACCTTAACGTATGAATTCCTCTTAAAAGTTAAATTATGATCTGGCTAACAAATAATTATCCTAATATGTAACTCCTTGATTGAAGCTTTACACAATGCTGAGAAACCCTCAAGTAATTGTCAACAAATGGTTCAGTAGGAATGGCCATAACCCTAGCATTACATTCTTCTTTCAACTTATATACTGTGCAAATATATATTGTGAATCATACGTGACATTCATGTATCACATTTAGGGTTTATGAATTCATTAGCATATTGCATGACACACCTAATATATGTAAATAGGCATGTGGGGGTTTGGGAAAATTGGTGACTGTCCATCGGTGGTGACAACCCTATTGGAGTACCTACTCCCACGTAGGGGGCGGTGAGGTACGGTTAAGCCACATGGACTCCATGGTTCATCCTTTCTCTTGTACTAAAATTCCCAATGTCCTCAACAAAAGTATATGGGTATGGCACGTGGTGACACCCCATTGGTGTGTCTCCTTGTCTAAGATACGGTTAAGCCACGTGACCAATTCACATATCCATCTCTCCGTTTAACAGATAATATACAGTTCTTCTTGTAATGCATCGTATGATAATGCATAATCATTAGCATTGCATTTTATTCTGATTCTTGTTGGGCGTTAGGCTCATTGTTTTCCCCGTGATGTAGGTGACGATGTTTGTGACGTACAAGTAAAGGAGGAGATATTTCAAGATGATCCTTTGGGTTATCAGTCGATTTGACCTGACGGTTGTGGCTCACAGGGTGTTGGGTATTTTGGTATTATTATCATCTTATTTTGAATGTTTTAAATGATTTGTAATCGTGGACTTTTGTTAGAAAACTTAAACTACATTTTCAAATCTCATTATATATTCCGCTCAATTTACTCTGATGTGTTTTCTTCAAATTCAAATTGTTTACTCTGAATTACGCATTTTGAATAAATTAAACAAAATTTTTTATATCATAAATTTTCAAATAAAGAAAAATAGTTTTAAATAAACGGGCATTACAAAAATAAACACTAAAAATATTGTTAGAGAATCTCCATGCTCAATTGTGAATAGAGGGAATCCAAGGCACATCACGAAGTGAAACCTCGTTTGAAGGAAGGAAAAGTATGTTGAATGAAGTATCCACGGAAGTCTTGGCTTCCACAGAAGAATTTATGACCGTGATAACATTGACGACCGCAAATATAAGAATAAAGGCTAATATGGCATATTACCATTGGATAAAATAGATGAAGCGAACAACCACAATGATAGTTTACACGTCCGAGACTAATGTAGATAGATTTAAACGAGTTGTTTTCCAAAATATCTGCAAACTGCAAATCAATCCTTGGATAGTTTAGGAAAAGATAAACTTAAAATATGATTTCCATGTGATTTTCTTCCTCAGACTTCTCAGTTGGACAATCTATAAATTGAAGGGTAGGGTCAAAACCCTAATCACTCGAGAACCACAAAGACAAAGAGAATTCTCTCTAGCTCTTGGGTGGATTCTCTCTCAATCTCCCTAAAGGTATATATTTGATGAATGATGGGGCTGAGCAATGATGCAATTTCTAAGTCCTTGAAATTGTGTGGTTATAGAGTTTCATCTTTTGTTTATAACTAACCAAATTTTCTTTACTTTAAAGAAAATGAATGTGTTGAAGAAAGAGTTGACTAGTCAGATTTCATTAAAGACTTCAAGTTAGAGATGTTTGCATGTGTGTAGCCTTTGGTTGCATCACAAAAAGCTTGGATAAGGTAGTATGTTTTGATAATATATTGTGATGCCTACATGCTATATTTTGAGGATGTGTTTTATTGATTGTTACTATGATTTTTTCATTAGAGACATGTGAGATTAGGTTAAAAGATAATGACTTTAGGGATGTATTGATTGCTTTCATGTATAGACTGTTTCTACTTGTTATGTTATGCATGCAATTTATTATGTACGTTACATGCATTATGTTTTTTTTTTATGAAAAGAACAATAATGGTTTTCAGGCATGAGTTCTCAATGAGAAAGAAATAAATGAAAAGAAGCTTTGTGTGAATGGGGTTGAAGGACAAGCTGTTCAAAAGTTGGACCTATAGGTAAAAAAGCCTGTTAGGGAGGAATTTAAGAACCCCAATAAAGGTTATGAGATTTTCATGCATAGGGACTCTGACAAAGGTTGCGTGGTTGTTGTGTATCGATGTGTACTAACGGAGGTCCCTGAGGTGGGACTGTCTCAATAAATGTCGCAAGATCTAGGTGGTGTGTGGCCATAGTCATGCCTACTCTTCCCCTAGATAGATGTCCCACTATAATAAATGAAATAATGAAAGAAAAAGAAAAAAAAAGAAAGAACGAAAAGACACTTTTTCAAGAAAATTGCTTTTCATATTCACGTTATGTTTATACATCTTTTACTAAGCGTTAAACTCATAGTTTGAATTTTGTGATATAGGTAAGAATGAAATTATTGATGAACCTGACATTAAAAACAAATGAAAGTTTTAGTTAAAGAAGAATTCTCAAAGGCGAAGATAAAGTATTGTGGAAGCAAAATTGACTTGTGGGTGAGGATTTGAAGAAAACAAAAAGAAAAAGAAAGGATTTTTATTATGTTTTTGATTAGTTGATTTAAATATAAATATTTCACAAATACTTATATTTATTTTACGATGTGTTTTATTATGTTTGGATTTTAAATAAGATAACTTTTAAGTCTTCTGCTGTGTCGTTTAAAGGTATATGATGTAGTTTAAAAAAAAGACATGAAAAAGGGTTTTACGTTACTAGGCATTACAATGTATAAGGGTGAACATCAACACATAGAGTGGATATCCTTTCAACTCCATCTATATAATTTGAAACTTGAAAGAATGTCTGCACATCTGCGTGAACCCTAAATTCTTCAACACCATTCAAGAGTAAAAGAGTAGCAAAAATCAAGTGTTTAAGTGTGCACATCAAATGGCATTGAGGAGAGGAACTAGTGATCAAGAATCTGTTAAATATAGAATGGAGGTGGAGTCTATTTTAGCGTTTCAGGGTAATGAGTTTTGTACGTTCAATCATGAAGTTGTTATAGAGGTGCACTCATCATATGACTCTAAAGATGAAGGCTTGGGGGGGGGGGGGGGGGGGTGTGAGTAGACCTCCTCAACGAGAATGTTTTTCTTTGAGACTTTGTTTGGGAAGAAGTATAGTTTGTTGAACGCAATTAGAGAATAAGTTGTGGATTATGCATTGAAGGATGTGTATGAGATAATGTTTGTCAAAAGTGAATCCCATCAGTTAACGATCGTATGCAAGGAAGGATGCAATTAGCAAATTCATGCTGTAAAAATGCATGGTGAATTTACGTTTCAAATAAAGAGCTGTAACGAGGTTCACACTAGTTCACGATAGATGGAAAGCGAACATGCTTCTACCAAATGGGTCACAAATTAATATTTGGACAGATTCAAAAGTCAAGTTACATGGGACATTCCTTCCATCATTAAGATAGCCAAAAAGGATTTTAATGTCAACATTATCCAAATTCTTGCTAGAAGGGCAAGAAATGAAGTTTGAAAACTGAACGAAGGGGATGATGATGAACAACATAAGCAACTATGGTTGTATGGAGAGGAGATTCACAAATCCAATCATGGCAGCACATTGGTTGTTAGCATAGATAGAAATGATCTTACTCCTTATTTGAAATTTCAATGGATGTACATGTGTTTGGTTGTGTGCCAAAGTGGTTTGCTAGAGTGTGATAGACTTGTTATCTTGGATGACTGTCACTTGAAGGCCTCCTCAACAGAAATGTTCTTCCTCGAGTCTTTATCTAGGGAAGAAGTATAGTTCGTTGAACACAGCTAGAGAAGAAGTTGTGGATTATGCATTAAAGAATGGGTATGGGATAAAGTTTGTCAAAAGTGAATCCCATCAGTTGATTGCCGTGTGTAAGGAAGGATGCAATTGGCGGATTTAGGGTTCAAAAATGAATGGTGAATTTACATTTCAAATAAAGAGCTATAACGAGATTCACACCTATTCACAATAGATGGAAAGCCGACATGCTTTTATCAAATGGGTGGCAAACCAATATTTGGACAAGTTCAAAAGTTAGGTCACATGGGAGATTCCTTCCATCATTGAGACAACCAAAAATGATTTTAATGTCAACATTACCCCAAGTCTTGCCAGAAGGGCAAGGAATGAAGCAAGAAAACTAAAGGAAAGTGATAGATTATTATTTAGGAAATTTATCGGATGGTCATTAAGATTTAATTGATAGAATTAGGAAATTTAGATTGGACTCGTAATAATTGTTAATTGACATTGGGATAAGTCGTGAGTTGAAATTTGGGTTGACTAATATGTTGTACATATATTCGACGCTTAAAAATACATATGTTAAAAGTAATGTTTAATTAAAAGAATAAATTAAATAAATTGAAATAAGGAATTTAAAAATAAAAGAAGAAATAAATTGAAGAAAGGAGAGGTGGACTGAACTGGTTCATCCTTGAACCGGTCCAGTTTAAGGAGCAAAGCAAAATGGCCTTGGGCCATTTGGAGAAGAGAGGGAGAGAAGGTGAGCGATGGCAAAGAAAATTGAAGGAGAAAGGGAGAGGGCGACAAAGGGGGAGCGGCGATGACGAAGGCTCGGCTTCGACCAGTGTTCTTAACGGCAGGTCGTTGTTGACGGTGCGGGGACGACTAGGGCACGGATTGGACCGTGTTATCTGCGGGTCGATTTGGAGCATGCTTCCGCTGGTTGTGGATTCCGGCATCGAGGCTAGGTACATTTGGCCGATTTCCTCCTCTCCTTGGTGTTTTGTGCTCGACATTTATCGATGTGGCGTGATTGGCAAGGGGTGGCAAACGTGTTGGCTAGACTGGCGTTGACAGACCACGCTATTGGTCTGTCAACAGACCGGTTGGTTTAGCAATGTGAACTGGTTCGTGTGTTTGGTCGAGAAGAATTATCCACATTCCTTCCAGCTGGCATCGCACTCAGTTGATGAATTGGAGAAGAAAGCTATATGCCACAACTTCTGGAAAAGCTGAATAGAATCAAGGGGCGTGAGGGAGGGGGGTGGGGGCAACCTCTGAAAAGCTGGAGGAAATTTGTGGGCATGCTGTCGATGGCTGGAGGATAAAGATAGTGAAGGAGAAATCCTCGGGTGAGCTAAGTTGAGAGATGAGTGTGGGGTGGTGGAGCTGGAGGCTTCCTTTCAGGTGTTTTGGTGCAGGGCAGCTCGAGTTGGCTACTTATTGGGTCTGCTTAGGTGTGTGTTGTGCACGGCTCAACTATTTGTTGCTGGTGATGGCCGAGAGGTTGGAGCTCTAAGATTCTTCATGGGTGAGTTCTAGGTATTGACTTCCCCCTCTATTTGATGAGTTATGCATCAATGGTTGTTAATATGGAATAATGCATCTGTCAAGTTGTTGGGAATAGATGTTGTAAAACAACCTGTTAGACTTGGATTACCATACATGAATCATCCTCTATTTGATTATGAATGCTAAAGATAAATGAATAAAGGATGTCTATTGATTTTAAGAAGTTAGGCCCTCTGTATTGTTGGTTATGGATAAATGCTCACTATTGTTGGATGAGTTGGTTGGATAGGATAAACTATTTGGTTTTGTTAAGCTGTTTTGTTAAACTTGGTAATGATTCCTAGACGTTTGGATATTCTATTAATTGGGGATGGTGTTGTGAGAGGTCCATGTGCTGTTGAATTTGGTACCACCTGTTAACTGTTGATGAGCAGGTTATGAATATCTTGTTTAATATGGAATTAATTGTAGAGGTTAAATGAATTATCTGTTGCTCAGATGGTTAAGGAATAAAGATATAGATATGGATGGAGTGGTTAAGTTGTAGATACTGAAGCTCATAAGCGTTATTAAACCTAGTAAACAGTTAGTGGAGAAAGGGATATTAATGATATATGTTATTAATTTGTGAAGGTACTAAAAGAAGAAGAAGGATAGTGATTAAGTGCAATATACGATAAAGTTTTGAGGTAAGGAAATGGGTGTGTCTTGGCCAGTGGAGGCCTTACCCCCAAGTAGAGTGCGTGAGTGTGTTTCCTTTGCTAGTGCTATGTAGATTTGTGACACTCTGTCGATATTTCATTGGTTGTTAGTTTTGTTCTTTCGTTGTTAGCTTTGTGATTTCCTTTATTGTTAGTTCTTTATCTTTATTGTTAATTTTGTTATAAATGCTTCACTTTGATGGACAATCAATGAATGATTTCTAAGTAGATAAATGAGTTAATGACTTGAAAAGTATGAACAAACGAGTGAGAACTAGGCTTTCGAGGATGACCCTGTTTTTCATAGTTTTACTTGCTATAATATTCTATTGGATTTAGTTAATTATCTCTGTGTTATTTAT
The DNA here is from genome assembly GCA_022433065.1 of Begonia loranthoides. Taxonomy (NCBI): domain Eukaryota; kingdom Viridiplantae; phylum Streptophyta; class Magnoliopsida; order Cucurbitales; family Begoniaceae; genus Begonia; species Begonia loranthoides. The sequence goes on from CM039470.1 coordinate 9,675,506, forward strand.
AAAATTTCATTTCCTTTATTCAATGAATATATATTGTTATGCCACATATCTTTGAGCCTGTTTAATTGCTAATTAACTAAAGCATGTTAGTCACTCTGAACTTGTATCAACAACAATGAACTAAGTTATTGAATTGGAGCATGTTAATCAACTTAGCATAGTTTAACTAATCAATGAATAATCTACGCATGTGAATTAATTAGTTAATAAATCTAAAGTAACTAACGTAATTAACTAGACTTGAGCACGTTAACTAATTAGGGTAATTAATTAATCAGAGTAATAAATTAGACTTAAGTATGTTAATTAACTTAAGATTGCTAATTAACTTGAGCATGTTAGTTATTACTTTAGCATATTAATTAACTAAACTAAAGTAACTAATTAGACTTTAACATGTTTAATTAACTAACTAGCATGTTAATCGACTAAGTTAGGCCACGTTAATTAACTAATTAACTATAAACAATCTGAGCATGTTAAATGAATTATAATAATAATTGGAACTAAGTTTTTAACTTTAATGATCTACCTTACTTTAGATGCACGTTTCCTTTAGTTCTTGTTATCCATGTCTATTTACTGTCGTCACACTCTTGCATAGCATGTTGTATTCGTTGTTTCCTCTACGTTTCTTTTATTGTTGTATCTAGTTGTGAAAGCATATCACTTTCTGTTTAATTACTTCTATATTTGTCTGCTTCATGTGCTTTGCTTTCAATCCCTGTCATTTAATTATTGGTTGCTTTCATTTCTATGCGCTTTCAATTTAAGCTATTCAATTACTTTCTTTTATATTCGCAATCCAATTTCTGTTAATGTTACATTATATTGCATCATGCATCATGCTATAGGGAGAATGCATCATTATGCATCATGTTAATAGAAATCAAGTAGGGAGTGCCACCGGTTGGTACTCACACATGCATAAAGTGGGAGGAAAAATGTTAGGAAAATGGAAGAAAAGACTGTTCAGAATGGGCAGGATACACCTATCACTGAGAAAAAGCCTTGAGGGTGGGATACGCCTGAAGGGAAAAGAAGAAAAAAGAAAAAGGGAATTGGGGTAAATAGGTAGCTCAGGTCTAGCCTGGTAGCTAGGATACACCCCTACCTTGTTGGGAAAGGGACAAGTGGGCACACAGGAGGTTAGAAGCCGATCAAGCTATGCCATTTCAAAGGATGACTTCCAATCTCCAGCTCGATGTATGAGTAAAGAACCAAAGAACCAACGAGTTAATGAAAAGATTGGTCTGGGTGGCCCCCACTCTAAAAAGGACTAAAGAGAGGCATATCATATTGCATAAACCATTTTCCTTACTAAGCCTTTGGGCTTACAGTTTACTTGTGGTGTAGGTGTAGGTACTTGTACGCGAAAACAATGCACCAACGATGAACAAATCAAAAAGTAGGGATGAAGGATTTTTACGCGTAGGACCTTGTGGCTGGCTAGGCTAGAAGAGAAAACGATTGTAATTAGGTTGTGTTCAATTGTTAGTTTTCATTTCTCAAACGCAATATTCAATTGTTTAGTGTTCCTTTAGTATTTCCTTTTCAAAAGATTTACGCTTCTGCTATGTTTTAATAAATCAGATCATGTTTTTACAAAGACTTTATAGTTGCTTCCGCTATGTTTTGATGAAAAAGGTTTTAACGGTCCAGTTTTGCACTCTGATATTATTTTAAAAAGAGATTTCAGTCTTTTGACCAAAGTTTTAAATTTCCTGCATTTTTAAAAGGTAATAAAAATTGGGTTGTTACAAACATTTGTAGAAGTTTGTCAGTTTGAGGTCAGTGACGTTACAAATAGTGCATCGTCAATTTGGATAAATGTACCTATAATTGTTATAGGTGGGAGCTGATTATAATTCCGTGTGTGCATGCAATCCTGTGTATGCATTTTATGAGGAGGTCAATTGAGGATTACATTCATGTATGCTATCATAGGGAAACATACATGAGGATGTACTCCTACTTTGTCCAGCCCATCAGCGGCCAACATATGTGGCCTGAAATAGTCTAGGATCCAATTCTACCACTGCCAATAAAGAGATGACCAGGGAAGCCTTGAAAACAAAGAGTGAGGTATGTTGATGAGCCCCATAGTTGAATAGTCTTGGGTAGAAGAGATGTCATGATGACATCTAGTTGGTGTAGGGATGTGAGACACAATGCTCGTACTTGTCAAGGTGGAGGCTTAGCCACTGGTGAGGCAAGTGGCAGTGGCATGGCTAGAGGTAAAAGTGGTAGTGGTAGAAGAGGAAGGTCATAAGACACATTTATGAGTTTTACCATTACTCCCAGGACACAAGTGAGTACATTGTTACGCTTTAAAACAACATTTAAACTATGTGCACTTTTTATGAACAGTATTGCATTTGTTATGCAAGAGTTTGTCATACTAGGTACACATCTTTAACTTGATGAATACAACACGTGAAGGCTGGACCTGGGAGGGCTAACCACTCCTTGTCGTCAAGGGCAATGTGAAAGATGTTCTATTGCTGGATCCAATTATACTTTATATGTTCTTGCATGTTTGTTGTATGGGGGGAGTTACTAGAAGTGACAACACGTGAAGGCAGGACCTAGGAGGGCTAACCTGTCCTTGTCGTCAATGGCAATGTGAAAGATGTTCTATTGCTGGAACAATTATACTTTATATGTTCTTGCATGTTTGTTATATGGACGTCCAAGGAGCACATGTACTGAATCACACCATTTCCAATCAGCCAACTTAGGTTTCTTTTGATGTAAATGATTTTAAAGTAAATGATTTTAATGCAAATGATTTAAATGCAAACATTATTCCTTACTTGGGTAAATGAAATTCCCTCAGCTTTGTCGGACATCCAAGATTGATCCTGGGACGTCCCTCAAACATCTATGTGCAGCTTTGGACGTCCCTCAACTTTTTGAAAAGTCCAAGGTTGATTCTTGGATGTCCCTCATATATCCATGTGCAGCCTGGGATGTCCCTTGGCTTTGTCTGACGTCCAAGGCTGATCCTTAGACTTCCATGTGTCATTTCACAACCAGAATAATCAAATATGAACACAAAAAAATAACAATGAAGTAAAGAGACAACTAGAATAACCAATTAGACTATCAAATGTATAGTTATATTATTAGATGTAACATTTAATGGCGCACCAAGGGGTGCCAATGATCAACAATGGTGGCAAGGTGGTTAGTGGTTTACTCTAAAAACTGGACACCCTAAATGAATCTTCTATAACTTCCACTCCAGAGACCCAATTGACGCCAAATTTGGAGAGAAAGTAAAATTAACAGTAAAATCGCTCAACCAAAAATTACTACCAAACTTGCTAATTTTCAGAAGTTATGCTAACGGTAACAACTTGTTCGAAAATGTGCCAAGTAGACAGTTTCAGACACCAAAAAGGAAGCTGCACAAAATCTACGATTCGAGCCCAAATATCACCAAAATTTGCACACTTTGATTTTATCCAGTAACCAACAATATCCAAAATTTCTAGAATTCAAATCATAATACAAGGCAAAGAAAAATGTCCAAACCTACAAGATGGTCCAAGATTGGCTAAACCGGCTAATCTTGATTCCAACAGATTTCTTATCCAAGAAACCTCTCCACCTTGCTTCAATGTTGGCCTTCGAAGTCTTCACGCTGGATTCCATTCCTGGATGAGATGATGGAGAGCTTAGTGTGAGAGTCTCACTCCAAGACCAAGAGAAATTGAGTGAGACAATTTTTTGGTTGTTTACCCTAGAAATGCAATCCGATAGTTTAGAGAGAAGACACCCAAAAACAGAAGTTGTAGTTGCTATTAATGACAGCCTTAAGGAAGTTTAAATACTTCCTTAAGAGTTGCCCTAATATAAAAATTACAAAAATATCCTTAAGAGAGAAAATTTCAGCGTGAGTGCTCGGCTAACACACTAGTCGAGACACCAAACACCTAAAATCCAAACAAATATAATGCCAACCAAAATACATCCAAATTCTAATAATTCAATAAAACATAAAGTAAATAAACATGTCAAATTGCTGAAGGAACATAAGTTTAGCTTTTGATCCTCCTTAAGCCTCAACACTATGGACTTCAAAGTTGTCCTCGGGTGTGCTTCCTAACTGGGTATGTGCAAGGGTACACCAAGTGAGGAGATGTTTTGTCTTCTCCTTATTTTCATAGTTAGGCTCCTCTTCAAGTCCTTCTAATGTGATGCTACCTGCAAAATAATAACTCATTAAAAGATTAATGATCTTCTTGGCCCGAGCTTGAGTAAGCGAGCCTTGTGTTGCATCAATTACATTATCAAATGTACAATTACAATAGTAGAAACAAATATATGAACAAATTATATTAATGAAAAATGTAACAATTACACTTGCTAGAGATTGACAACATTGAACACCAAATTGAGGCTCATATATACATGTGAGGAGTGTTAAAAAAGCGACTCCATAGTTTCTTCGTGAGGATGTAATTCGCTTTGTTGACATTTGTGAATCACTGACACACCGATAAGGTCTAAGAGTTGAAATATATTGTGTGGGCTGAAATAGGAAGACCTAAATTAATATGTAATTTAAAAGTATAATGATTATGGCACAGAGTGTGAGAAAATATACTAATTTTTATCTTTAGGCACCATGACAATTGCAATTGCCTCTTGTACCTTCACCTAGTTGCATGTCTGCTTTGGGTGTGTCTGATATTAAAACCATATATTATAAATGGTTTGACTAGAGAAAAAAAATATTCTAGGAAGAATTAAAAGTGATTTACATGGATCAAACTCAGACTCATAAGTGAGTCCCTCACTTGGACATCAATTTACGCGCTACCAACAGACTACTAAGTGTAAATTTGATACTGTAATGCCCCTTTCCATTAATCTCAATTTTTCTTATAATATTTTTTACAAATAAATTCATATTTAAATGAACCATTAAACCATGCATAAATGAAACACACGCAATGGAAACTTTGGCCAATTTAAAACATAATTCTTGTGAAACGTGAGTTTGAAAGTCCTTTACAATCTATATAAAAATCCAATACTAAAAAACAGAAAACCCAATACAAAAAAGAAAAAACCCGATATGAAAAACAAAAAACCTAATATTAAAAATAGAACCAATCATCATAAAGAAACCATTTCAAAATAAATGATCATATCTCAGGCCATAATTGTAATGACCTTGTTTTTCTTATATTTGAAAACGTGTCATTTTAAAAAGCCATGAAATTTAAAACTTTTTGAAAACATCTTTTTTTTTTTTTNNNGAGGCGATGGCAAGAGTTGGCGGTTCAAGCGGGACCGGCCGAAGGCTTGTGGTCTAGCTTGCGGGTTGAATCGGTCTCTTGCCCTGGTTCGCACACTACAATGTAGCAAAGGGAACATTCTGTAAAGTTGCTGCAAGGACTATTGGGCATGCGGAGGGCAACACTCTGCCTTCTCAAATGGCAGAGTATTTGTTGGCTGGAGAGTTTAGCTATGTAAAGAGGAGGAGGCCGACAGAGAGGGAAGTCTCTCGGGCGAGCTAAACCAAGGGAGAAAATATGGAGAAAGAGCTGAGTGAGCTCTCAGGTGTGCTAGCGAAGTGAGACCAAGAGAAAAGAAGAAGCTAAGTGGTTACGGAGGAGGAGCTTCTCAGGTGTTTTCTGGTAAGCTCATTCCTTCTCTTCTATGGTTTTTATAGATTTTGGAAGCATGCTCTGTTGGTGGAATGGCTCTCTATTGTGTTCGGCTGGTATATACGTATGGTGTGCGTATGATTTATGCCTCTGATTTGTGATTTGTCTAAGAGCTATTATGATGGGATTTGTTTGCTTTCTAATGCTTTTTTCATTAACCCTGTGGTGTTAGGATTTTGATTGAGACATGAAAATAGCTGTCTATTGGTGATTGTGCTAAGTTGGTGAATTGTTAGTTCTGTACGCTGATGATCTATTTACTGCCTTTTTATTTGGATAAAGGAAACTGCTCCCTGTTATTGTTGCTAAATTCTGCATGGTTGGACTTTGAAGAATAGCAATGGTGAACGTGTTAAGATTGATGGATTATTGAAATAGAGTTTTATGGGTTAATCATTCCATTACTTTGAAGGGTAATATGGGAGACTATATTCGGTTGCCAAATTGTAAATGTTAGAATTTTTTAAGTGTTAAAGTATGTAGAATTTGATGAGAAGTGATTAATGATATGATGTTATTGAATTATAAAGGTGTGGAAAAGAGGAGAAGAATAGCAACTTGGTGCACTATGCGCGATAAAGTTCGAGGTAAGGAATTTGGGTCACTGCAAGTAGAGTGTGTTAGTAGTGTTGTTTTCCTTGGGTGATATACTATTGTTATTTTCTTGGTTGATATTTTGTAGATTTCTATATAATTGCTTCCTGCACTTTCCCTCACTATAAATCCCCTTACTTCAGTTTAGGTTATAATTGTTAGCTAGGAAGTTGATGATGATTTTTGTGTTAGAATGTTTGAAATGATGAACGTAGTTGAAATGATGAATGTAGGCCCTATGTTATGATAATGAGGAATTAGCTATGAGTTAATTTTATTGAAGATGATTCTCTTCTATTGTATTTATTTTACTTGTTGTTGTTTCACTTACTGTATATTTGCTTAAAACTGAGCATGTAATTAACTTCGATAACATTATGTCTACTCTGAGCATGCTTTATTAATTAATTAGTTGTATAATTAGTTGTTAAATAATTAATCTAAGCATGTGAACTAATGTCTAATTAGCTAATTAATTAGAGCATGCTTAAGTAAGTGTAATTACTTCTTGAATATGTAAATCGACTAATTATAATTAGAATAATTAGCACGTTTAATTAACTAGAAAAACACGTTAATTAACGAGACTTGAATATGACTAGTCATGTATGTTTAATTAACTAGATATGCATATTTAATCCATTAGACTATTAAAAGTATGTTCAATTTAATTATAGTAAAAGCAGTTTAATTACTTAGGATAATAACTGAGATTCTTTCTTGAGCATATAATGAACTAGGATTAATACTAATATATTATTCTTCTTTGTTAATATTTTGTGCATTTCTCTTTTCCTCATTTCTTTTTATTTTAATTCCCATAATTGATGCTTTACTTTTTTGAAAATAATAGAGATGCTTTACTTGTTAGAAAAGAATGGAAATGATGAAAGAAGAATGAATGAAACGTAAACGAATTAAGGGTTTCATCGACTATGTGAACAATTGTTTTTACATTACTTTTGTTATTGTCTTCTTTGTGTTCCTTATAACCTTGTTTATAATTACTTGTCCTTAGCATGTTACTTTCTATTAAACTCGAGCATGATAAGGTAACTAGGATAAAAGTATGTAATCAACTCTTGAGCATGTTAATTGAATTATGCTTTACTTTCAGATGTATGTCGCTTGCCAATTCTATTATATTCCCTTTATTATTGTGATCTCCATATCCAAGCATACCTTTTGTTGTTAACTAATTCTATAATTGTCTCTTTCATATGCTTTACTTTATTGGGTGCTCCATTGTCATTACTTGTTCTTATATACGGCTTCAATTCTGGTTGTCACTTTCCATTATATGCTTTTCTTTCTTTTATATGCACTTTCAATTAGAGTTACTTGTATTGTAATGTGCAATTCAATTACTGCTAATGTTATGTTATATTGTATCATGCCTCATGTTAGGATGAGAATGTATCATCATGCATCATCCTAATAGAAATCCATAGGGAGTGCCACCTTGGTGGTGGTACTCATACATGCATTGTGAAGAAAAATGAAGAAGATGAAAATGATGAAAAAGAAGAAAAAGGGAGTTGGGGGATGGTAGGGTAAGTACGGATCAGCCAAGTAGACAGGATTTAAAAGAGAACGTTACCTTTCCCTAGTCGGGACTGCGAGACTGTCTACTCTAGGTGGTTGAAGATGACAAAGATCTACCCTACCATCACGGATTCCTCCAATCTCCAGCTTGATGTATGAGTAATGAACGAATGAACAAAAGTAAAGTAAAGAATGAACGAATAACGTAATGAAAGGATTGGTTTGGGTGATCCCATTCCAAAAAGGACTAAAGAGAGGCCTAAGCATAATTGCATTAAACCTTTTCCTTACTGGGCCATTAGGCTCACATAGTACTTGTGGTGTAGGTTCAAACGATGAACAGATAATAGTAGGCACACATACGAGGAACGATGAACAAATAATAAAGCAGGGATGAGAAATTTGTACGAGCGAGATTGGGGCTGGCCAGGCTAGAGCGAGAAGAGAAAACAGTTGTAATAAATTATATTTAATTGTTAGAATTCATTTCTCAAACGCAGTTGTTAATTGTTTAGTCTTTTCATTTAATGATTTACGCTTCCACAACATTTTAAACAAATGATTTTATAATGCTTCCGCACTTTATTAATTGAATTTTTATAATGAGTTTAACACAAGGTTAGTAGCGATCCGGTTTACTGTCACACTATGATTTTTTTTAAAAGAAATTTCAACGATTTTACAAAAGTTCAAATTTTCACACATTTTAAAGGATTTACAAAATACCAGGTCATTACAGTTGGTATCAGAGCAAATTTTTTTTGCTTTACTGCGTTTAAAAACCGAGTTCTGATACGTGTTGCTAAGTAAAACTATTTTGGTAAAACTCAAACTGATACTGTAGTCTGCCTGTCAGCACAAGCCTCAACGTGGAAAATACTTCATCCACTGTAAGTATACTTCCTAATACTTTACTAATGACATGATTCCTTATTCTTTTTCGATAAATGAATTGTTAGGAAATAGGGACGAGTGAACTAAATAGGCTTGGCGACAATTATTTTGTTGTCATTGGGATTGTAAATTCGCTGTCGTATCTGATATATTTCGGATGACACATTTTGGATTTAAATTTTGGATTTTGGATGATATTAGTGGATATAAGCACATATTTTGGAATTGTTTGGGGTTTTATGCAAGACATATAGCTTTGGGGGAGTGTAAAAACAAGGGAGACTGCCCAAAATTTTGGAAAATAAGTGAAAAGGAAAATCCTTAGTGAATTAGGTCGATTAGATAGACCAACTAGATAGTTAAATGTGAACGCCTAGGTTACAACGGAATGACTAAGCCAAAATAAGGAGATAAAGGGACAAGTAGTCATTGAGGATGAACAAAGAGATGTCTTTTGGATCTTGGATAAAGGATAGATAGATAAAAAAAAACTAAGCCGAAGTTGGAGAATAGGATTCGACTAGCCAAGTTATTGCACACTTAGTATTGACCTTCGAGAGAGAATTAAGAGAATAAGTTTTGGACTTTTATGGAAGGTCTAGTCTATTGGTACAACTAATGGTAGGTCCCCAACTCTAGTTGCACACAACTCAAAATCTGTAATTCGGCTAGAGATAATTATGAGCTGTAAACTTCAATTGCATCCATCCTTTTGAGTTCAAATTTCTATGGTAGTTAGCCAATAAACCAAGAATAATGTGGCCAAGTTTCAACTTTAAATTCAACAAATACAGCGAGATACACGTCAAAAAGGACAGAGTCCAGATTAGGGCTTCTTTACTCTAATTCTGGACAACGAAAATGAAATGCCAATAATTTCCGTTGCATACACCCTTTTAACTCCAAATTCACAAGGCTATCATTCAATAATTAGGGGAAGAACATATCCAAAATCCAGGTTCAAACTCATTTCAAACTTGGAGTTACGTCACTTCAAAATTTAATCTCGGATTAGGGTTTTTACTGGCAGATTCTGGCGGTCCAGATTATCACAATGAAAACGATACTTGCATACACTTAATAAACCCCAAACTAGAAGAAATAACACACAATAGTCCCAAGAATAACTCTGCCAAATATGTGCTTCAAACAACCAGAATTCGCAGGTCAAATTGCAATCACAAAACACAGAACAAATATGACAACTCAGAAAACAGATTCTTGGAATTATATTCTTTCCTTCTAAAACAATGATAATCGATCTCAAATCTCCACAAAAACTCCACCAAATCCAGAACAACAAAGATCAAGCAAAAGATGGATGGATAAAATGTGACAAACCGATGAAGTCCGCAAATCCTCCAAAGCCGAGTGGTGACTTGTTCGGCCACTCGATTAAATGGCTCACTCCACCGGGGGTTGCTAGTTCTTGTACCTCCACACCACAAGCACCACCACACAAGGAAGAGGAGTTGGAAGAGGTAGAAAAAATTGGTTTGTTCAAGATCTTGCAAGAACAAACAAACCGAGTTGATAGGTTGAAGGTGGTCGAGAGGTGAGTGTGCGAGTCTCCAAGAACACAAGAGCAAAAAGCTATTCATATAGGGTCTTCCAAATCAAGTTTAACATTCACATTAGAAGGGAATAAATACACTCTAATCGCATTACATAGAAAAAAGATGAAATTGCCCTTGAAAAGACAAAATAGGGCATAAGGGCTCGGTTTGCATGCAAACCGAACACCTTCCAAAAGCAAACCAAATAATATTATAAAAATCCACAAAAAAATATGTTCCAGTCCATAACCAGCAACAAACATAAAAATATGATGTAAAAACTCGAGCAAACAATCTCAATTGGTCTAAAAAACTTAGCTATTTTGCAGCTCCTTTAAGCTGGGAAATAAACGAGCTAGCCGATTGAGTCTGCTTGGCTCCATGTGAGGACGTGGCACGGAGCCTCTTTATCTTCATGTGTGATCTCCACTGTAAAGTCCAATAAATGATTGTTCCCTGCAAAATAAGAGTGTGTTAGAAAAGAAGCGAGCCTCTTGGCTCGCGAGCAGGGGATCGTTCCTCGGGGCACATAAACTAACTTGGACTTGACGGCGGTTTCTGACATGAGATACTCCATGTTAGTCAGTGGGACTTGGCTTAAGTGTTGAACTTGGATAATAGGACTTGTGTCGAAGTTGGATTATGTTCTCCATCTCGGTCTGAACTCAATCAAGGTAACCAAGGAAGTAATTGCACAACTGCACGGTAAGGGCGGAGGCCATTGGTCTAACTTCTCCAGGAACGAGTAACAGAAACCGAAACAGAAACTGCAACTAGAACAGAAACAGAAACAACAACAGAGCCAAAAACAGAAATGGAAACAGGAATGGAAACAGAAACTACAACAGAGACAGAAACGAAAACAAAGACAGAAAAAGAAACAGAAACAGAAATGGAGACAAAATGGAAACAGACATAGAAATGAAAATGGAAACAAAGTTTCCAGAAATAAATTTTGGGGAATGGAAACAAAACAAATATAGAAACGGAAACGAAAACAGAAATAGAAACGAAAACAGACGCAGAAATAGAAACAAAAACAAATACAGAAATAGAAATGGGAATAGAAACAGAAACGACAACATATACATAAATGGATACAGAAACGGGAACAGATATGGAAGCAGAAACGGAAACAGAAATGGGAATGGTTATAGATACAAAAGGAGAAGCTAGAAGAAATGCGTCCAACTTAGCCATGGAGAAGTATAGTTCATAACTTGGGAAAGCTTAGATGGACGGATTGTATGGTGGAGAGCACGTTCGAACATGTCAAAGTAGTGGATTATGAGAGAAAAGTATAAGTGCTAGATCTCAAGTCATAGGAAAGGTGAGTTCGATGTCAAGTAGTGAGTCTAATGGCAGTGGAAGATTAAGAAGACTCTCCCTCGGTGTCGAATCACTTGGGAATCAATGGAAAAATTTGATGTGGAACGTCAAATTAAGGAGAAAACACTGCATATTCAGGAGTTGAGCAGCAACGGTGAAGTATTTATCGGATTGAAGCAGTAATTAGATATAAGAAAGTTGTCATTTTGCTCTTGATGTTCGTGATTGACCTAGGGAGAACAAAAGAATGGTCATGCTTGAGACATTTTTCTCTGGAATCGATGTAATCAGAGTGGCATAACAGAAGTGTGGAGAGTGAGTCCAATGGTCGGATCGACTTTTGGTACAAAGAGACGTGTTCGGATGAAGTTACGCTGATCAATTAGTCGTAGGTTGGAGCAAACTATCGGTAAAAAGGGAGTTAGTAGTCTAGATAAAAGGAAGTATTAGGACCACAAGGGAACTATGGAAATTTTTAATTTGGATAATTATATAATTATCGGGGTATTACCAACGACATATTCGTAAAATTTTAATTTAAAGAATTTATTAAGATTAAATGGAAATTATTGTAGTTAGAATTAAGATTAATTTAAGGAATTAAATTATAATGTTTGGGATAAATAATTTAGAAGAAGAAATTAAAAAATAAAGGGGATGATTTAAGTGAGAGATTAAATTAGGAGGGGATTAATTAATATTCAGTGGAGATTAGAGAAGTGAACCAGGTCAATTGAAGAACCGGTTCATGCTGTCAACTTGGTCTGGTTCAGAAATCAGGAAGGAAAGGGATTTTAATTGGCCCTTGCCCATTTCGTGATGGAGAGCGAGAAACCAAAGGGAGAAAGAGGTAGAGGGGACCCGAGTGGGCGATCGAGAAATCGCGAGAGACGACGAGCAGGACGAAGAATGGGAGCACGCTTGGGATGGCTCTTTCACGACTATCGGTGAGCTACTACGATGGCAGTGTGCAAACGTATGGTGCTGGTCGAATTAGGACTTCTACGAGTCGCATTTTCGACGACGATTCAAGGTACGTTTGGTCAAGTTTTCTCCTCCTTTGCTTTTTGTCGATTAGGAGTTAGTAGGGAGCAATTTCTGGTGTTGGATGGCAACCAGTGATGTCTTGGGGCGATGGCAAGAGTTAGCGGTTCAAGCTGGACCGGCCGAAGATCTTTGGTCCAGCTTGCGGGTTGAACCGATCTCCTGACTGGGTTCGCACCCTGCAGTGCAGCGTGTGGAACATTCTGTAAAGTTACTGCAGGGACTGTCGGGCATGCAGAGTGCAACACTCTGCCTTCTGGAATGGCAAAGTGTTTGTTGGCTAGAGATTTTATCTATGTAAAGAGGAGGAGGCCGACAGAGAGGGAAGTCCCTCGGGCGAGCTAAACCAAGGGAGAAATGGGGACAAAGAGCTGAGTGAGCTCTCGGGTGTGCTAGAGAAGTGAGACCAAGAGAAAAGAAGAAGCTAAGTTGTTACAGGGGAGGAGCTTCTCAGGTGTTTTTTGATAAGCTCATTCCTTCTCTTCTATGGTTTTTATAGATTTTGGAAGCATGCTCTATTTGTGGAATGGCTCTCTGTTGTGTCGGCTGTTATATACGTATGGTGTGCGTGTGATTTATGCCTCTGATTTGTGATTTGTTTGAGAGCTATTATGATGGGATTTGTTTGATTTCTAATGTTGTGTTCATTAACCTTGTGGTGTTAGGATTTTGATTGAGACATGAAAATAGCTCTTTGTTGGTGATTGTGTTAAGTTGGTGAACTGTTAGTTCTGTACACTGATGATCTATTTACTGCCTTTCTATTTGGATAAAGGAATGTGCTCCCTGATGTTGTTGCTAAAGCTTGTATGGTTCGACTTTGAAGAATAACAATGGTGAACGTGTTAAGATTGATGGATTATTGAAATAAAGTTTTGTGGGTTAATCATTCCATTACTTTGAAGGGTAAGATGGGAGACTATATTCGGTTACTAAATTGTGAAGTTCGAATTTGTTAAGTGTTAAAGTGTGTAGAATTCAATAAGAAGTGATTAATGATATGATGTTATTGAATTATGAAGGTGTGGAAAAGAGGAGAAGAATAGCAACTTGGTGCACTATGAGCGATAAAGTTCGAGGTAAGGAATTTGGATATGTCTTGGCTATTTGGAGGCCCTACACCGCAAGTAGAGTGCGTGAGTAGTGTTGTTTTCCTTGGGTGATATACTGTTGTTATTTTCTTTGTTAATATTGTGTAGATTTCTGTATAGTTGCTTCTGCACTTTCCCTTACTGCAAATTCTCTTACTTCAGTTTAGGTTATAATTGTTAGCTAGGAAGTTGATGATGATTTCTGTGTTAGAATGTTTGAAATGATGAACATAGTTGAAATGATGAACATAGGCTCTATGTTATGATAATGAGGAATTAGCTATGAGTTAATTTCATTGAAGATGATTATCTTCTATTGTATTTATTTTACTTGTTGTTGTTTCACTTACTGTATATTTGCTTCATACTGAGCATGTAATTAACTTCGATAACATTATGTCTACTCTGAGCATGCTTTATTAATTAATTAGTTGTATAATTAGTTATTAAATAATTAATCTAAGCATGTGAACTTATGTCTAATTAACTAATTAACCATAATTAATTAGAGCATGCTTAAGTAAGTGTAATTACTTCTTGAATATGTAAATCGACTAATTATAATTAGAATAATTAGCACGTTTAATTAACTATCTCGCATGTTAATTAACTAATGTATGCCACGTCTAGAATCCAAATTGTCAGTATTACTTGAGCATGTTAATTGACTTAACTAGATTAGACTAGAGCATGTATAATTAATTCGGACAACACTCAATTAGATAGTTAAGCATGTTTTATCTAACTAGAATGATATTAACATATTAATTAATTAGGCATGTTATTTATAAGCATGATAATTAAGTAACTAAATGATAACTAAAATATGCTCGGTAACCAAATTAGAATAACTAACTCGAATAATAATCATAGCATGTAATTAGCACATTTATCTAATTATCATGTTTAAATGAATTAGCAGCATGTTACTTAACTAGAATAATTAACTAGCCAAACGTGTTAATTAACGAGACTTGAATATGACTAGTCAAGCATGTTTAATTAATTAGCTATGCATGTTTAATCCATTAGACTATTGAAAGCATGTTCAATTTAATTATAGTAAAAGCATGTTTAATCACTTAGGATAATAACTGAGATTCTTTCTTGAGCATGTAATGAACTATGATTAATATTAATATGTTATTCTTCCTTGTTAATATTCTGTGCATTTCTCTTTTCCGCAATTCTTTTTATTTTAATTCCCATAGTTGATGCTTTACTTTTTGAAAATAATAGAGATGATTTACTTGTTAGAAAAGAATGGAAATGATGAAAGAAGAATGAATGAAACGTAAATGAATTAAGGGTTTCATCGACTATGTGAACAATTGTTTTTACATTACTATTGTTATTGTCTTCTTGGTGTTCCTTATAACCTTGTTTATAATTACTTGTTCTTAGCATGTTATTTTCTATTAAACCCAAGCATGATTAGGTAAGTAGGATAAAAGTATGTAATCAACTCTTGAGCATGTTAACTGAGTTATGCTTTACTTTTAGATGTACGTCGCTTGCCAATTCTATTATATTTCCTTTATTATTTTGATCACCATATACAAGCATGCCTCTTGTTGTTAACTAATTCTATAATTGTCTCATTCATATGCTTTACTTTATTGGGTGCTCTATCATTTCTTATTCTTATATACAGCTTCGATTCGAGTTGTCACCTTCCATTATATATTTTACTTTCTTTTATATGCGCTTTCAATTAGAGTTACTTTTATTTCAATGTGCAATTTAATTACTACTAATATTACGTTATATTGCATCATGCATCATGTTAGGATGAGAATGTATCATCATGCGTCATTGATACAATCCAAAGAGTCAATGAGTCCTATGCACAAAGAGCTGAGACAAGAATAAAAGAAGTTGTATTTGACCCCAGAGTTTCGTCTTTGTTTCATTTACGTATAGAAAGCAAGCTTGGTAAGCTAAGCATTAATCTAAAGATCCATCAAGAGCTAAGTCATGGCCAAGATCCAATGGATATTGACAAAGTCCATAACAAGTAAGATGGGCCAATCTTTGCATGCTTTAATCCAAATTAAAGACCAATTAAAATGCAAGGCATGGCCCATGATGATGTTAGGGATTGAGGAGGGTCCAATGGAGGTCCAAGGAAGAAATGAGTTGAATAGAAATGGGATAAGATTGGTGATGAACCAAACCAGCCCGCAGCCTAGGCCCACCAAAGGCGTCACCTTTAAGTCAACGAGTGCACCGATCAGACAACTGCCCGACAGCTATTTGATAGCTCGCCTGCACTCCCAATAGTGGGCCTAGCAATGACCCCCAGTGGCACCAACCTGGCGCCCCCCAGCATTGACCAATCGTGCACACCGCCGCACCGTCCACCGCGCGCGCCACCCCACTAACCGTACGGAACACTGCACTGACCTGCACCGACTTGCCGACCACTAATGTCGACCACCGTGCCAACCACCAGAGTGCGCGTTCACACCAGCCGATCGCGCGCACCACCACACGTTGCCAGCGGTACCTACTAGACAGCGCCGTACCAATCTGTGACCGCTAATGCTGACTGCCACTCGATAGCACCGCACCAACCTGCCTACAGCACCCGCCCGCCAGTACTGACCTTCTGCGCACATTCACATGACCGGCCTCCGTGCACCACCGCCTACTGCCACGCGCACCGCCACCTGCTGCCGCGCGCGCCACCGCCAAGTGCTGCCTACTGATTGCCACCTCGGCAATCCTTTACTTAACAATGATTTTATGAATTCTTTTGTAAATTTTTGGACATATTTTATTGTTTCTATGTCCCTTCTTTTTGCCTATAAATAAAGGGGCAACTCTTCTTTGTAAATCACAATTTGAACAACTTACAACTTTGAAGTTTGAGAGCATTTTGCATTCTCTTCTTGAGTTTTCTTTGAGTACTTGATCTTCTTCAAGTGTTAGCTTAGAAAGATCGAACTGGATAACTTTGATTCAACCAACAGGTGTGGTTCGGGTCAATCTCCTTTCTTTGATAGTTTCGGTTCCTATCTCTTTATAGATAACGGGTTGAACTCCTATTCTGTTTGAATCTCCAACGCGTCCTGTGAACATTCCGCATTGTTGTTGAGTCTCTGATCTCTCATATTCGTGGTTTGCATCATTTGGTATCAGAGCTTGTTTGCCTACAATTCAAAACGCTATCTTTATTCTTTTTCATCTTATCTTTCATTTTTCTTGTTTTCTTATCCAAAGTTCATATATATATATAGATATATCTCTCTTGTTTTGGTGTTGTTTGAAATCCTCAAGTATCGAGATTTGGTTCCGTTTAAAAAAAACAATTGTTCTTATTTTGTGTTCCAGAAAAAAAAAAAATTATTCTTGTTTTTGTGTTCTTTGAAATTATCTAGTTTTGTGATTTCTTTCAAAAAGAAAAAAAAAAAAGTGTTTGAAAATTTCTCAAGTTTAAAAAAAAGTGTTTGAAACATTTCTCAAGTTTAAGTGTGATATCTTTTGAAAAAAAAAATGCTTCAAAACTTTGTATCATTTGATAATTCTCATCGGTTTTCTTTGTCTTCAAATCTTAAAATTTCACCGAAAGAAAATTTGATTCTTGTGAAGTACCTTATTTGTTTCAAGGTGTCACCTTTCAGTGATTGTTTCGTACCCTTTTTCAAATATCAAACTCTTCCGAAACATTGCATCAAAGATTGGTTCTAGTAAACGCCTTTGTGGCTTGTATTCTAGTCATTCTTGAACGTTGGATTAAAAGTTTGAAAAGTTTGAAATTTTCTTGCAACATTTGTTTGAATCTTGATTGAGCTCCTATCTTAAAGAACTTAAGGAAGAGATTGAGTGGTCAAAGACAAGAGTGCAAGTAACAATTGTAAAAGCCAAAAAGAAAAAAAGTAAAAAAAATGAGTAGAAAAGAAAAAGACATGGATCTAAAAATGTTTATGAGGTCGATGCAAGACCAATATTTGGATCTTGCTCAGAGACTGGATTGAATGAAGACACAATCGTCTAGTTATTCTTGTGGAAGGAGAATGGATGCCGAAATGAATGAAGGATTGTACCGACGAGAAAGGTATGATATGGTAGATCGAGAGACACATAACCAAGGCAATATCAAGGTAAATATTCCTTATTTCCGAGGGGTAAGTGATCCCAATACTTTCTTAGATTGGAAACAAAAGGTGGATACCATATTTGATCAACAAAACTATTCGAAAGAGAAGAAAATAAAGTTGGTCACTATGAAGTTCACGGATCATGCAAACATTTGGTGGACACAATTATTGAAGGATCAAAGAAGATGTGGAGAACCGCCAATTAAATCTTGGGGAGACCTAAAGGACATCATGAGAGAAAAGTTTTTCTTTTCACACTATTATAGGAAACCTGAAGTTGATAAAAAGCCCAAGGTTGCACAATACAACTTTGAGAAGCTTTACAAGTCTTGCTTGAAGAAGAAACCAAGCACCACCAAAACATTGAGTCCTAAGGTGGTGAATGAAAAACCAAAAGAACTTAAGCAAGAGTTCAACTTCAACAAAGAAGAGAAGACGATAGACAAGAAAGACGTTGAAGAAAAGCATGAAGTTAGGGAGGAGTCAATTGAAAAGAAAATCATTGAGGAAAACAATGAATTCATTGAAAGCTATAAATTGGAGTTGAAGATGAGCCAAAGGAGGGCAAGCTTGATGAGGAAGTAGTCGAACAACCGAGGGAAGTGAAAAAAGCTGAGAGTGAGAAAATCTCAAAAGGCAAAGGTGAAGAAAAAGAAATAGAGGAAGAAAAGAAATTGGGGGAAGAAAGTGGAATTGTGACGAAGGGCGAGGAAAGTGAAGATGTTCCTTCCACTTCTAATGAACTAACTATTTCTTCTCCAATGGATGTTTTAACAATTGTGCAGGTTGTTAAAAGCATACATCCAAGGACTTACCCAAGGACATAACACCATGGAAAAAGATTGAAACTCTGAAGACGGAGTACAGCAAGTATGTCCACATGACCTTCACTACAAAGACAATTCAAAGACGAATCTTTTCGAAGGGGGAGAGAATGATACAATCCATAGAGCCAATGAGTCATATGCACAAAGAGCTAAGAGAAGAATAAAAGAAGTTGTATTTGACCCCAGAGTTTGGTCTTGGTTTCATTTACGTATAGAAAGCGAGCTTGGTAAGCTATGCATTAATTTCTGCATCAGTAACTTACCTTTTTATGATGTAGAATATTCGAGAATGAATCTTTTTGAAGGGCGAGGGAAAGATGTAATGCAAAGATCCATCAAGAGCCAAGTCATGACCAAGATCCAATGGACATTGAGAAAGTCCATAACAAGTAAGATGGGCCAATCTTTACATGCTTTAATCCAAATTAAAGACCAATTAAAGGGCAAGGCATGGCCCGTGGTGATGCTAGGGATTGAGAAAGGTCCAACGGAGGTACAAGGAAGAAATGAGTTTAATAGAAATGAGATAAGATTGGCGATGGACCGAACCAGCCCACGGCCCAGGCCAACCAAGCGTGTCGCCTTTAAGTCAATGGGCGTGCCGACAAGATAGCTGCCTGATAGTGCACCCGCCAACATGCGTGCGCCATCCTGACATCGGGCTTGCCAGGGGCACCAACCTAGCACCCGCCAGCGTTGACCAACCGTGCGCACCGCCACACCATCCATCGCGCGTGCCACCCCACCAACCGTATGAAACACCGCACCAACCAGCACCAACCTGCCGACCACCTATGCCGACCACTGTGCCAACTACCGGAGTGCACGTTCACAACAGCCGGCCACGCGCATTGTCGCACATCGCCAGTAGCACCTACCAGACACCACCGCACCAACCTGCGCCCGCCAGCGCTGACCACCACCAGAAAGCGCAGCACCAACCTGCTGCATGCCCGCCAGTGCTAACCTTCTGTATGCCTTCACACGACTAGCCTCCACGCACCGCCGCCTGCTGCCCCGTGCACCCCGTTGCCCAACGCTGCCTGCCAATTGCCACCTCGGCAATCCTTTACCTAACAATGATTTTTATGAATTCTTTTGTAAATTTTTGGACATATTTTATTGTTTTTATGCCCCTTATTTTTGCCTATAAATAGAGGGGCAAGTCTTCTTTGTAAATCACAATTTGAACAACTTAGAAATTTGAAGTTTGAGAGCATTTTGCATTCTCTTCTTGAGTTCTCTTTGAGGACTTGATCTTCTTCAAGTGTTAGCTTGGAAAGATCGAAATTGATAGCTTTGCTTCAACCAATAGGTGTGGTTCGGGTCCAGCTCCTTTCTTTGATAGTTTTGGTTCCTATCTCTTTATAGATAACGGGTCGAGCTCCTATTTCTTTTGAATCTCTAAGGTGTCCTGGTTATTTTTTCGCATTGTTGTCGATCTCGAATCATTAATATCCATGGTTCGCATCAGTCATGCTAATAGAAATCCATAGGGAGTGCCACCTTGGTGGTGGTACTCACACATGCATTGTGAGGAAAAATGAAGAAAATGATGAAAACGATGAAAAAGAAGAAAATGGGAGTTGGGGGATGGTATGGTAAGTACGAATAAGCCAGGTCGACATGATTTAAAAGAAAATGTTACCTTTCCCTAGTCGGGACTGCGAGAGTGTCTACTCTAGCTGGTTGAAGCCGACAAAGATCTATCCTACTGCCACGGATTCCTCCAATCTCAAGCTCGATGTACGAGTAACGAACAAATGAACAAAAGTAAAGTAAAGAATGAACGAATGACGTAATGAAAGGATTGGTTTGGGTGGTCCTATTCCAAAAAGGACTAAAGAGAAGGATAAGCATAATTGCATTAAACCCTTTTTCTTATTGGGTCATTAGGCTCATGTATTACTTGTGGTGTGGTTCAAATGATGAACAGATAATAGTAGGTGCACATACGAGGAATGTTGAACAAATAATAAAGCAGGGATGAGGGATTTGCACGAGTGAGATTGGGGCTAGCCAGGCTAGAGTGAGAAAAGAAAATAGTTGTAATAAATTGTATTTAATTGTTAGAATTCATTTCTCGAACACAATAATTAATTGTTTAGTCCTTTCATTTAATGATTTACGCTTCCGCAACGTTTTAAAAAAATGATTTTATAACGCTTACGCACTTTCTTAATTGGATTTTTATAACGAGTTTAACGCAAGGTTAGTAGCGGTTCGGTTTAGTGTCACACTCTAATTTGTTTTAAAAAAGATTTCAACGATTTTACAAAAGTTCAAATTTTCACGCATTTTAAAGGATTTACGAAAAACTAGGTCGTTACAGATTCAATAAAATATAAAATTTTGTTAGGTTTGCCCGTTTGGTATTTATGTTGACATATGTGTTAGATATAGGTAACAAAAATAGGAAAGAATATCAGTAGAATATGTTTTAGACATGAATAGATACCTTTAGACTAGAAAAATTTTGAGAACAAAATTTATGTAACGGGGGAGGATTGTAATATCCCAAAATTTTGTTATGCTAAGCATACAACTCATGTGATAATTCTAGGGTATTTGGAGCTAAAATGGACGATTAAAGTATTAGTCAAGTGAAACGTATTTGGATAAAGTGAATTTTGATACCCAGATTAATTAGCTTACGGGAAAGATTGAAGTTAATTGAGGAATTATTTGATAATATTTGGAGTTAGATTGAATGATATTAACTAGATTAACAGTAAGTAAATAACTGTGGTTTGGTTGGTTACACCGGCACAAAAAGCAAAGATAAGTAAATAACTATGGTCTAGTTGGTTACGCGCGGCACATAAAGCATAGATAAGTAAATAGCTGCGGACAGGTTGAATACGCCTGACACAAAAATCAAGATAAGTAAATGGACATTTGTGTGGTCCGGTTGGATACGCTTGGCACATAAATAGACTAAATAACAGTAAAAGACAGGAACAATAAATAACTATCTTTGTGGTACTGTTGGATACGCCCGACACAAAAACAGAATAAATAATAGTAAAAGACATGAACAGTAACAGATAAGCAAAACTAAAAACTGTATACGATGCTACAAAACTTATATGTGTATTTCATGTTTTACGTTTATATCGCTTACTGAGCTTTAGGTTCGTAGTTATGTCTCGTTGATGTAGGTAAGGAGCCGATGATTGGATAAAAGCTGTTAAAGGACATAGGTAATGGAGTATTACCTGGTTGGGCATTTGTGCTATAGGCGACATTGATCTTGGGTTATGGCTCACAGAAATGGAATATGTAATATCCCGATAACGTTTTTCCCGTATATGTGATGGAATTAAGTGTTGAGATGAGTAGGACATTACATTGCGTATCTATACGTGTCAATTTGTGAGATGTATTTATGAGGAAAACTTAATGGGATGGAATTAATTTGGAAAACATGACGGAAAAGCTAGGATTTTGGTGTTACGGACGCATGCAGAGGACATAGGTATGAGACATGTCGTCTGCAATTGCACGTGAAGCCATCCTTGTGCTTTTGGGGATGCACCAGGACGAAGTTCTATGTCCCAATGCGTTTGTCACTGGGCACTTGAGGATGCATGCGGATGATTGAGGACGCATGCGTACGCGGTCGATTTGAATCTGTCCAATTCCAGGACAGTTTCCAACGAGCCCAAACGCACGTGGATGTAGGCAGATTCGTTCGTTTTGAATCTATCCAATTTCTGGACACTTTCAGACGCGTGCGAACGCATTATACGGAGCGTTTGAATGTTGCATTCAGACGATACGGATAGGCCAAGGATGCCATTTCTCATCTGTAAGCACAAATCTGCCTTAGGAATTTTACACATACATACGAGACCAGCACGTCTGCACTAGTCCAAAATATCACAAATCTGTAATAATTAGGGATTTAAAATCAGATGGCTGGTCACGTAATCATTTGATACGTGCTCTCCCCCGACACGAAATGGCCCCCTCCAGGTCCAGACCACGCGGGAGCCGCCTTCTTACCTCCCCTAGGTGTACTGCTATGCCCCCTCTACCCCAACG
>CM039470.1:9698618-9788137 GCA_022433065.1 Begonia loranthoides
AGTATGATTTGTGGGTTTTAAATCACCTCTCCAGCCATTTGCTTCCCAGTCTTCTCTTGCGTGAGGGAGCTCCTGTGTGTGAGAGTGTCTGGCGATTGAGAGTTGTGAGATCTCCTACGTGTGCATAAAACGGTAAGCTTGTGAGAGTTCTCTGTAAAAGTGAGTGTGGTAAGTGGGTTGCTGGAGGTTGGAGTGGGAGCTGTGAAGCTAAGAGTTGATGTCTGTGAAGCTGTTGTGAGCTGGAGCTGCTGTTCATGAAGCTGAACGTGGAGCCGGAGTTGCTACTGTGGAAATTGTAGTCTCTGAGTGTAGCTTCGTCATAGAGGGTAAGGAAAATGATGTGTCTTGGCCTGTGGAGTCCCTACCCACAAGTAGAGTGTGTAACAACCTGATACTAACTGTAACACCTCAACAATTTAAAATCATTTTTCTTGTTTTAAAAATACGTCATATATAAAATTTTTTGTTTTAAATCATTTAATGTTCAAAATTCGTTTGGAAGAAAAACATATCAGAGTAAACTAAACGAGTCAAATAAAGGAAATTCAAAACATAGTTTCCAAGTGTTCTTAGCAAAAGTTCCAAAGTCCCTATTACAAATGTCTATAACATTCAGACACTACTCATAGTAAATTCCCAAAATGCCCTTTTTTTACCAAAACATCAATATTTCCCAAAATATGCGAACCGCACCAAACAGGTCAAACCAGTTGATAACACGAGGGATCATCCTGGAACGCCTCCCCCTCAATTGGTACATCATCTTAATTATAAATATCACCTACATTACGGGGAAAACCAATAAGTCTAACGCCCAGCAAGAATAAGAATTTAAATGCAATGCAAATGATGCGTGACCATACAATGCATTACAGAAGAGAACCGTATCTCTTTTGGGAGTCAAGGCGTAATACTCCCTAGGGTCTTGTGGCTTAACCAGTCACTTTGACGAGGAAATATATCCATCGGGGGTGTTTCCACAAGCCAGTATCCTCACTTTTGTTGAAGACATTGGGGGTTTCGGAATTGAGGAATTGCGAACCCTAGAATCCACGTAGCTAACTTCTATCCTACTGCTCCCTACGTGGGAGTAATCTACCATATGGAAAGTCACCAATTCACCCGAACCCCCACACGCCTATTTACGTAAATTAGGTATGACAAACAATATGTAAACAAGTTCATAATTCCTAGGGTGATACATGGATGTCACGAGCAACATACAACAGAAACACAACCAATTTAATTACAATTGAAATAAAAAATTCACTTGAAAGGCACTGTGTTAATCTATCCAAAAATCCAGGTTTTAGACAAGCATTTAAATTAAGACAATATAATTTTAGAGTTGTTCATTAACGATGTGAGCAAGAGCAAATCATGTTCCAATCCAACCATATATGGGGTTCAACTTCAACTCTATTTAACTATCCATCATGGCATTTCTCAAGTTCAATTCAAGCAAGTTGACTGATAAGTGTATGTTAAACTCAATGGCATCAATAGTGAGTGCAAGAATAGTTTACTATACTTGATCTACAACGTATAGTTCCTGTAATGATAGTAGTTAATTCAATTTGCAGTTTAATCCAAGCATAAAGGACCCAAGGTAACGTGTGAGCAGGGATTTACATTCTACTAACCCACAATTAACAGTGTCTATCATTGGTACTCAATCCATCATCAACAATGTGTATTTCCTATCCAATCACAAAGCATATCGACAATGATTTCAAGAAATTGACCGTACAACTTTCCAAACATTCTACCAAGTTCAGTTCAAATCATAATCAACATGATAACTACTGATTTCCATTGGTCCTGCTTTTCATTCAATTTAAAATCCACTATCAATTCAACTATTAATTTGATGTCTTTCATCCAACAAAATCCATAATGTAGGGCCTCCTTTGGCCAACTACAAATTTCAATTCTTACCTCAAGTCTACCAATCAAGACATGTCCTCAATCCTAAGTCTTCCAACAGTTCCTAAGCAAAAACAATATCAATATTTCAACCTCATAACCAATTTAACCAAATCAGAGTTCCACATTCAAAACAATATTTCTCAAGAACAAATCCTTATCTTTACTTCGATTCACAGATGAACAACAAAGTTTTTCCAACAGAGTAATACCTCACTGCATAACATTCATCCCTTAGTCCTTCACTCTACTCACTAACTACTTCACAGCAAGGTTTACTCCCACACACCCCACAACTGCCGAACACTAGAGTAGAGTGTATACAGAACTCACCTCTTATAGACGAAAGAAAAAGAGTACACAGTGACTGCAGGGGATAAGTTGAAGAAAGGGACGCTGACCATTGCCCAATTCAAGGAGGAGAGGTCCAATGAGGGAGACCCACATGGAAAAGCTTCCACACCTTAGGGGAGACAAGACATCACAGTAGGAGGCAAGGGAGAGAGAGTTTGTTGAGTGCTACATGAAATCGGAAGACAGAGAGAGTGTGTGGAATATAAATGGGTTTCTCGAATTTTCTCGATAATTCAGACGAGTCGAGTCGTCCAGAGTATAGTCCGCACGCGTCCGACACACAATTTGGGATGAGAAAATGCTCCCAAAGTGTCATTTGTACCATCCGCAGGTGACATTCGGATGAGATGTCTCGTCCTAATCTTTGTCCTCAATTCATCTAAATGTGTCATAAAATTGTCCAGAGTCAAGTCAGTCGCAAGCCATCTTTGTCTGCACTCGTCCGCAAGTCATCCGAAATGAGTTCTGAATGGTACAGATTCAATCGAACGCGAACCATCTTCGTCCGCGTCATCCGCAAGTTGTTTGAAACTCCACTGTTATGCATTTTTCCTTAAATTTCCACACTTAACTTATTTTCAAATATTAACCCTATACTTTCTGAGCATAATTGACGCATTGCATCACATAACATGATATACTATTTATATATTCAATTTCTCAGATTTAATACATCAACAAAAAGAGGAAATATATTTGGGGTATTACACTAACTTTTTCCCGTTAAGTGATGTAATCAAACTTTGGAGATAAAATTTCATGATACAACTCATCTCTATACGCGTTAAGTGGTGACTTGTAATTTCATGGGAATTAATTTGGATGAAAGTCTAGTTTAAAATGTGAAGGAAATGGAATTTTGGTCTATTTGGATGCATGCGAACAACCCTGCGGACGTGATGTGTTGTTCGCAAAATGAATCAAACAACTACTGAGAATTAAGATGACTTCAAATGATTTCATACGATAGCGGCGCGAGCGAACATTGTAAGTTTGAATCTATCAAGATTTTTGACGATTTCGAATGATCTTGGACGATGCAGACGCAGGCAGACGTTGTGAGTTTGAATCTGTCTGAATTCTGGACGAATTTGGATGCTCACGGATGATATCTCAGACGCCATTTCACGTCCAAATTCTGAATTTGGAAAGTACTGGTAGAATTCGGACGCACCCTCTCGTCTGAATCCTCACAGAGCAGCGACAGAACTAATTTTAAATCAGGAGAAAATGACGCTCAACAAATAGAAACATAGACCACTTGACCTCACTCCCACGATCCCGACCAGTAGAGGATGTCTCATGCACCTCCTCTGCCACTCGTACGAATTGTCCCCAAGGTGAGCCCTATTTCATCTTCAGCTCTTCATCTCTTTCTTCTTCGTTGTTCTTCTTGGAAGGGTTCTGGAGGGTTACTGTTTGGAGTGTGGAGGGAGAGCTGCTATCCGAGTGGAGGCTTGTCTACAAGGGTAAGGGAATGGTGTAGCCTTGGCCATTTGGAGGCCCTACACCCAAGGAGATGTGTGTGTGAGTAGCGGTTTTGGTTGTAACAAGTTTTCTGTAAATCTCTTGTTGACTCATCCTTGTGGTTTTCCTTCTGTCGTTATTTCAAGTTGATTTTCTTACTGCTTTTAGACGTTTTACCTTGCAGTTGCTCTCTGGATATACATGTGTATCACTGATAGTTTCATCCTTTTTTTCTACAACTTAATGCTTAAGCTACAATTTTGGAATGACAAGTTGGTGAGTGTTAAACCCTAAATGATGTTAAGATGAGTAGTAAGGAAACTTGAGCTAAGGACTTCATAGTGATTGTTAACGACTGAATGAACTAAACTTTGTACCTCTATTTACGCTACATAATGTTGCACACTTGTAGTGCTATTAACTAGTTGTTAACTAGTTAACTAGTTACCTTTCTCTGCGTTAACTAGTTGTTCTATTGTTGATGTATATAATCTCTATCTCTATTTGTTGGCCATTGGACACCCCACACCCACGTAAATGTGTGTGGGTGTTGATCGTGATTTCTTAGCTTTTGTGAGAATATTTATCTCTGTGACCCCATGTATGTCTTGTTCTGCTGTAGACTTTTAGTTATTCTTACGTTAGATCACTTGTTGTTCATTTTTCGTCTTTAATGCTTATTTATCTTCATAAGCGAATGTTACTTGGTTACGCATTCTGGATGTTAAGCCTTGAGTTTTTCTGTAGTTATATTTTCATAATTAAACTATCAAGCTTAGTAGAGGAAAGTTACAAGACATGAGTAATGCCTCACGACTGTTATGCAGAGATGAACTAAACTAAAAAGTAGTATTTTCTGTTGTTTTATTCTACGATATTTCTCTGTTGTTTTCATCACATTGCATATTACCTTGTTCATATACTTTGTTGCTGCTGTGAACATCCTCTATTATTATACTACATATTATTCTCCAATGTTACTTCGTTGCTTAGCATGATAGATTGTTGCTACTGCTGTGATATTATTGTTGTTATTATTGCTGTTGTTATATGTAAATCCTCTGCTCCCATTATCTTGTAAAGTATGTAACTCACTATCACTTAATCCTGCAAATGTATATAGTTAAACTGATTTGCATGACTACTTTCATTAAGTCTTCCAGCACGTTATCTGTTTTGCTATTATTATCAAACATGAGTATGAAGCATGTTTATTAGTATTTTTTCGCCATTAACTAGCATGTAAATTAACCAATTCTCTTAATCTCGAGAATGTTAATCTATCACTTGTATAATCTTCAAACTGCCGACTACTTGTTGTCAAGCATGTCAATTTTCTGTATACAATTTCTCCATGTTTGGTATTATTAGTCTTCAAGCATGCTCGTTAGTTAAATTAATGTCTCTTGTGCTCTTTCAATATTGAATCAACTATTGCTATCTCTTGAGCATGATGTTCTAATTTCGTGATGCCTGTTATGTTTATTATCGTTGTTTAATAGCATAATTTGGATGTTGTTATACATGTTTCCCTCTTACTTTTGTGTTATAAATTATGTCTTCATGAATCGTTAATTTTCGCCCTTTATTATTGGATTGGAATTTCTATTGCCTAGTTCCTATGAATGCGTTACTTAGATTTTTAGTGTCCTCATGCATTCACGCTAATAGATACCAAGTAGGGAGTGCCTCTCGGGGTGGTGCTAATGCGCGTAAGTGAGAAAAAAAATGTTAAGAAGAGAAATGGTTGAGGATGGACGAGATACGCCTATCACTAAAAGAAACCCTAAAGGTGGGATACACCGGAAGGGAAGAAACCTTGATGGCAGGATATATCAGAAAGGGAAAGGGAAAGGGAATTGGGGTAGATGGGTAGCTCAGATCTAGCTTGGCAACTAGGATACCCCCTCACCTAGTCGGGAAAGGGACTAGTGTGCACCTAGGAGGTTAGAAGCCAGTCAAACTAGGTCATCTCAAAGGACAACCTCCAATCTCCAACTCGAAGTACAAGTAAAGAACGAACGAAAGAAAGAATGTAAGAAAAGATCGGTTTGGGTGGCCCCCATTCTAAAAGAATTAAAGAGAGGCATAAGCATAATTGTATTAACCCATTTCCTTACTGAGCGTAAGCTCACGTCCTTACTTGTGGTGTAGGTAATGAGATGGTTGTACAAGGAGCAACGGAGGAGGCCATTCCCGTGGAGCCTGCGGCGTATCTGGAGGAGACGCAACCCGAGTAGTAGTACGGCATCAAGTGACAAAGGAATGAGTAATTTTGTAAGGGCTAACGTCAAGTTGTTTTACAAACGTTAAATCACCCCTTTTAATCCTTATTCGAGTATTTATTTGAGACATTATGTAGACTTCATTTTGAAAGCTCAAACCTTGAATTTTAAATTAATGCTTTAAGTAATGTTTTAAATTACATTTCCTCTAAATTTATTAATCACACTTTTTCTCGATTTAAGTGACTGTATTTAGTAAGTTGGTAACGATCAGATTTTGGCATTCTGATTTTTAAGCTTGAAAGGATTTTTAAATAACGTTTTTTGTTGTTTTCAAAAAGTTTAAAAATTTTGGCATATTTTAAGACAAGTAAGAATCCGAGTCGTTACAGAGTGCGTGAGTTGTGCTTCCTTGTTGATTGATAATGTAGATTGATTGGTACTCTGAAGATTTTGGTAGCTTTGTGATATTCATTGTTGGTCCAGCAATTAAATGCTTGATTGTTGATACTCTGTAGATATTTCTTTTGGTGATAGCTTCGTCTTATTGTTAGCTCTGTTTAGTTCTGTTATAAATGCTTTACTTTGATAGACAGTCGACGAATGATTAAAGGAGTTAATGACTTGAAAAGTATGAACAAACGAGTTACGAGCTATTCCTTCAAGATGACCCTGTTCTTTATCAGCTTGCTTGCTGTGATATTCTACTATATTTAGCTTAATTCCCTACACTTAATTTCTTCAATCATGCATATATATATATATATATATATATATATATATATATATATATATATATGGTTCTGCTACATATCATTGTCTGTTTAATTGCTAATAAATCATGAGCATGTTTAATGGCTAATTAACTAGAATCTTGGGAAAATGAACTAAGTAATAATCCAGAGCATGTTAATCAATTTACTGTAGTTTAAATGATCAATTAAAAATGTAGGCATGTGAACTAATGAGTAAATCTAAGCATGTGAATAAATCTATTGGGGTATGTTGACTAATTAGTTATAATCTTCTTAAGCATGTTTAATTAATTAGGCTTTAAGTATGTTAACTTAATTTAACTAGAGTAATTAAGAGCATGTTAATTAACTTAATTAGACTTAAGCATGTTTAATTAACTAATTAGACTTGAGCATCTTTAGTTAATTAATTAATTAACTAGTCATTAAATAAATAATTCGAGCACGTTTAACTAGTTGTTTAATTAATAACTAATCCTTGAGCATGTTAATTAACTAACTAGTTGATCATGTTAATTAACTAGTTGGGCAAGTTTAATTAACTTGATTATTTCTTGTTGCATGTCAATAAATTAGAGAGATTAACTAACTAGAATAATTAACTAGATAAGCATGTTAATTAACTAACTTAACTATAGTGATTAGCTAGACTTGAGCATGATAAATTACTAGGATAACAAGTGATCAACTAGTTAGCATGTTTATGATATTAGCAGTATGTTAATTAACTAGGTTACTAGACTAATCAATTGAATTATAAATGAATCTAAACATGTTACCATTAATCTTCATGCATATTATTTAACTATTAGAATTGTCAATTAACTATTAATCTTCATGCATGTTAGTTAACTATTACTTGTTTAATCTTCAAGCATGTCAATTAACTATTAATCTTCATGCATGTTAGTAGTTAACTATTACTTGTTCAGTCTTCAAGCATGTTAATTAACTATGTTGCTAGTTAAATTATAAATCAATCCAAACATGTTACATTTAATCTTCATGCATGTTTGTTAACTATTAGAATTGTCAATTAACTATTAATCTTCATGAATGTTAGTTAACTATTACTTGTTTAATCTTCAAGCATGTCAATTAACTATTAATCTTCATGCATGTTAGTTAACTATTACTTGTTTAATCTTCAAGCAAATTAATTAACTATAATTTTCATGCATGTTAGTTAACTATTAGAGTTTTTTGATATTAACTCCTTCGTTGTTAGTTTCCTGCAATTCTCTAATTTCCTTTATTGCTAATGCTTATGTTGATAGAGGTTTTGATAAAGATCAATGTTGTGATGAATGCTTAATGGTTGAATGGAATGAATGCTTAGTGTGTAAATGATAATAGCGTCCTTACTAATGGTTTCGTTTCATACTTTTATTTTCTTAATTGTTGTAGTGGTAATTTCCTTATATTGATAATATTATCCCACTATTGTTAGTTTAGAACTCTCCATGTTAATTAGAATTCAACACATGTCAATACCCTAAATCCGAGTATGTTTATTTACTAGGACAACTAAGAATAGTATTTGTAATCTATCTTGAGCATGTAAATTATCTAGTATAACTAACTAGAATAATAATGGTGATCTTCCTGAGTATGTTAAGTAACTAGGATAACTAACTAGAATAATAACCGTAATCTTTCTTGTGCATGTAAATTAATTAGGATAATTAACTAGAATAATAATGATAATTTCACTTGAGCATGTTAATTAATTTGGATATCTAATTAGAATAATAAATGTAGTTATTTTCATAGCATGTGAATGAACTAGGATAACTAGCATGTTAATTTATAGTATGTTATGACTCCTGTTTCATTTATTGTTGTGTTCCATAAGTTCAAGTATGCTATAATTTATTGTATATTATTCAGATATGTGTGTTTAGTTTCTGTATTCCTTTCATGATTCGCTATTTAATTTCCGTAATATTCGTTGTTTTTAGTTTAATATTATAAGTGTTCTCCGTTATACACTTTCAATTTCTACTATTCAATTACTTTCTCTTATATGCGCAATTCAGTTTTTTTTAATGTTACGCTATACTGCATCATGCATCATGTTAGTTAGAGAATGTGTCATCATGCATCATGTTAATAGAAACTCATAGGGAGTGCCACCTGGGGTGGTACTCACACATGCATTATGTGTGGGAAAAACGTTAAGAATGAATGAAGAAAAGAAAAGAAATAGGGAATTGGGGGATGAAAGGTAAGTACGGATCAGTCAGGTAGACAGGAATAAAAAACGTTACCTTTCCCTTGTCGGGCATGTGAGACTGTCTACTCTAGGTGGTTGAAGTCGACGAAGACTACCTTTCCGCCACGGATTCCTCCAACCTCCCGCTCAATGTACGAGTAATAAACGAAAGAATGAAAGAAAAAGAGAAGATTGGTTTGGGTGGCCCCCATTCCAAAAAGGACTAAAGAGAGACACATCATATTGCATAAACCATTTTCCTTACTAAGCCTTTGGGCTACAGTTTACTTGTGGTGTATGTGTAGGTACTCGTATGAGAAGACAATGCACAGATAAAAAAGCAAGGATGAAGGATTTGCACGCGCGAGACTCGTGGCTAGCCAGGCTAAGATAAAATGGCTTGCAAAGATAAAATAGTTTGTAATTAATGTGTAATGCTTGGTTTAGTATTTCTTATTTATTTATGCTTCCGCTAAGTTTTGATAAACCCGCTATGGTTCTTGATTTTTCTTCCGTTGTATTTTGGTAAAAGATTTTATAACGAGCGGGTAGAACGAAAAAAGTTTTAGCGGTCTGGCTTTGAAAGACACTCTAATTTTATTCAAAAAAGGGTTTTAATAAATATTTTGGTCGTTGTATAAATGTTTTGAAAATTCCACTTATTTTTAAAGGCAAACGAAAAGTCGGGTTGTTACAATTGGTACCAGAGCAAATTTGTTTTGCCTTATTGCATTTTAAAACCGAGCTATGGTACGTTTTTCTGAGTAAAACGATTTTGAAAAAGACAAACTGATACTGTAGCTTGCCTGCCAGCACAAGTCTCGACATGGAAATTTTTTCATCCACTTTAAGTATATTCCCTAATACCTTACTAATACGTGATTCCCTTATCCTATATGTTGTGAATGCATTGTTAGGAGATAACATGGAGAGAGGGGCAAGGAGCGAGAACGAGATAGTTAAGCAGTTGATGGAAGACATGGAGAGCTAGTTCTGACTCATTGAAGACCTAGTGAGAGGATTTAGGACATCCAACTGGCAACTTGTGGAAGACATGCTATCACTGCAAGTAGAGGAAGGAGAACCAAGCACTATGAAGAATAAAAGACCTTTGGACTATGGTGAGCAACAAGAGGATGAGAAGCACCTCCAAGTCAACAGTGTTGGAGAGACCATGGTTGTGTCACCACGGAGGGAGCTGTGCCCGCGGTGCACCAAGTTTCACTCTAGTGTCTACTTGGCAGGGTCGGGGTTGTGTTTTCGATGCAAAAGGTCTGGACACGTTGCCCGAAACTGCCCCAACCGGTTCAAAGGAAGGAGGAATGAGTTCTTTGACCTACATTATGGGGATTAGAGCTAGTAGACTTAGTGGTAGCTAAGTATGTATTTTGTTGTATTTTGGGATGGTACATTCCTTGATGTATTTTGAATGGGGTATTTTGGAATGTGTTTGGTTGTAGAACTATGGATGCCTTAGAGACTTGTTGATAAATGATGAATGAGTGAACTTTCTGGAACTTTTTGGGATTTTTATGCAGGATATATAGCTTGGGGGAGTGTAGAAATAGGGGAGACTCTGCCCAAATTTTTGGAAATAAAGAAGAGCCATTAAGTGGAAAGAAAAATCCCAAGTGAATTAAATCAATTAGATAGACCAACTAGATAGATAAACAAGGTCACCTAAGTTACAATGGGCTAGATATAGGATAGAATTGTTAAGGGAGGAAGAATTGAGAGACTAAGGTTTGGACATACGAAGGGTAGTTGGGAGAGGAACCTATTGGATTTTGGGTGAAGTTGAATTCCTATGTAGACTAGGTTTGAGGAGCTTTGGGGAAATATAGTCTATTGGTACGACAAACTTGGACCTGACGATGTTTTCCGACATGAGGTACCCTATGTTCGTAATATTGGACTTAAGTATTGGATTGGAGAAGTCGAAAGGATAATGAGACTTATGTTGGAGTTGGATAATGTTCTCCATCTTGGTCTAAACCTAATCAAGGTAACCAAGAACGTGATTGCACAACTGTACGGCAAAGGATGGAGGCAATCGGTTGAACTTCTCCAGGAACGAGTAATAAAAATAGAAACGGAAACAGAAATTGAAACAGAAATTGAAACAGCAACAGAGACAAAAATCAAAACGGAAATAGAAACGAAACAGGAACTGAAACGGAAACAAAAATGAAAATAGAGACAGAAACAAAAATAGAAACGTGAATCGAAATAGAAATAGATACAGAAACGGAAACAGAAACAAAGTTTCCAGAAATAAATTTCTGGGAATGGAAATAGAGACAGATACAGAAACGAAAACAGAAACAGAAACAGAAACGGAAACAAACAGAGAAACAGAAACAGAAACAGATACAGAAATAGAGACGGGAATAGAAACAGAAACGACGATAGATATAGAAACAGATACAAAAACGAGAACATATACAAAAATAGAAACAGAAATAGGAATGGTTATACATATAAAACGAGAAGTAATACAGAACGCGTCCAACTCAACCATGGAGTAGTGTAATTCATGACTCAGAAAAGCTTGGATCGATGGATTTGATGGTGGAGAGCACATTCGAGCATGCCAAAGTCATGGTGTGAGAGAGAAAAGTATAAGTGTTAGGTCTCAAGTCACGAAGTGAGGAGGATCTGAGGGGTAGAATCGTATAGGAAGGGTGAGTTCGACGTCAGGTGGTGAGTCTAATGGCGGTAAGAAGATTGTGGAGACTCTCCTTTGGTGTTGAATCACTAGAAAATCAGTCGAAACATTTACTACGAAATGTGAAATTAATGATAAAAATGCTGCAGATTCGGGAGTTAAGCTGCAACTGTGAAGTATTTATTGGATTGAAGCAATAATAGGATATAAGAAGGTTGTCATTCTGCCCTTGATGTTCATGATTGACCAGGAGAAAACAGAAGAATGGTCGTGATTGAGGCATTTTTCTCTAGAATTGATGTAATCATAGTGGCGTAGCTGAAGGGTGGAGAGTGAATACAAGGGTTTGATTGACATTCTAGTATAAGAGGATACATTTTGGAGGAAGTCAAGTTCATCAAGTAGCAGTAGTTGGAACAAACTATCAGTAAGAAGGAAGTTAATAGTCTTGATAAAATGGAGTATTAAGACCACAAGGGAACTACGTCATCGAATGGGGTAGCTAAGAAGAGAATTGATGCGCATTTAACGTTAGAAAGAGTGTTGCGATAGGCGAATTTTTTAGGACAAAATTTATATAAGGGGGGAGGTATGTAATATCCCGATAATGTTTTTCCTATATACGTGATGTAATTAAGTGTTGGGATGAGTAGGACATTACATTGCATATCTATACATGTCAATTTGTGACGTGTATTTATGGGGAAAACTTTATGGGATGGAAGTTAAGTTGGAAAACATGACGGAAAAGCTAGGAATTTGGTGTTGCGAACACATGCGGACGACATAGGGATGAGAAATGACGTCCGCAATTGCACGGGAAGTTGTCCCTGTGCTTTTGGGGACACACCATTTCTTGTCCATAAGCACAAATTTGCCTTAGGAATTTTACACATGCAGATGAATACGGATGAGACTAGCACGTTCGCATTTGTCCAAAATATCATAGATCTGTGACAATTAGGGATTTAAAATCAGATGGTTGGTCGCGTAAATCATTTGATACGCGCTCTCCACTGACACAAAATGGTCAAGTCTAGGTCCCAGACCATGCGGAAGCCGCCCTCCTACCTCCCCTAGGCGTACTGCTATGTCCGCTACATATCATTGTCTGTTTAATTGCTAATAAATCATGAGCATGTTTAATGGCTAATTAACTAGAATCTTGGGAAAATGAACTAAGTAATAATCCAGAGCATGTTAATCAATTTACTATAGTTTAAATGATCAATTAATAAAGTAGGCATGTGAACTAATTAGTAAATCTAAGCATGTGAATAAATCTATTAGGGTATGTTGACTAATTAGTTATAATCTTCTTAAGCATGTTTAATTAACTAGGCTTAAGTATGTTAACTTAATTTATCTAGAGTAATTAAGAGCATGTTAATTAACTTAATTAGAGTTATTAATTAGACTTGAACATGTTTAATTAACTAATTAGACTTGAGCATCTTTAGTTAATTAATTAATTAACTAGTCATTAAATAACTAATTCGAGCACGTTTGACTAGTTGTTTAATTAATAACTAATCCTTGAGCATGTTAATTAACTAACTAGTTGAGCATGTTAATTAACTAGTTGAACATGTTTAATTAACTTGATTATTTCTTAATGCATGTCAATTAATTAGAGCGATTAACTAACTAGAATAATTAACTAGATAAGCATTTTAATTAACTAACTTAACTAGAGTGATTAGCTAGACCTGAGCATGATAAATTATTAGAATAACAAGTGATCAACTAGTTAGCATGTTTATGATATTAGCAGCATGTTAATTAACTAAATTGCTTGACTAATCAATTAAATTCTAAACGAACATGTTACAATTAATCTTCATGCATGTTAGTTAACTATTAGAATTGTCAATTAATTATTAATCTTCATGCATGTTAGTTAACTATTACTTGTTTAATCTTCAAGCATGTCAATTAACTATTAATCTTCATGCATGTTAGTTAGCTATTACTTGTTTAATCTTCAAGCATGTTAATTAACTAGGTTGCTTGACTAATCAATTAAATTATAAATCAATCCGAACATGTTACAATTAATCTTCATGCTGTTAGTTAACTATTAGAATTGTCAATTAACTATTAATCTTCATGCATGTTAGTTAACTATCACTTGTTTAATCTTCAAACATGTTAATTAACTATTAATTTTCATGCATGTTAGTTAACTATTAGAGTTGTTTGATATTAACTCATTTGTTGTTAGTTTCCTGCAATTCTCTAATTTCTTTTATTGCTATTGTTTACATTGATAGAGGTTTTGATAGAGATCAATGTTGTGTTGAATGCTTAATGGTTGAATGGAATGAATGCTTAGTGCGTAAATGATGATAGCTTCCTTACTAATGATTTCATTCCGTACTTTTATTTTCTTAGTTGTTGTAGTGGTAATTTCCTTATATGTTAGTGATAATATTACCCCGTTGTTGTTAGTTTAGAACTCTCCATGCTAATTATAATTCAACACATGTCAATACCCTAAATCCGAGCATGTTAATTTACTTGGACAACTAATAATAGTATTTGTAATCTATCTTGAGCATGTAAATTATCTAGTATAACTAACTAGAATAATAATGGTGATCTTCCTGCGTATGTTAAGTAATTAGGATAACTAACTAGAATAATAACCGTAATCTTTCTTAAGCATGTAAATTAATTAGGATAATTAACTAGAACAATAATGGTAATTCCATTTGAGCATGTTAATTAATTTGGATATCTAACTAGAATAGTAAATGTAGTTATTTTCTGAGCATGTGAATGAACTAGGATAACTAGCATGTTAATTCATAGTATGTTACGACTTCTGTTTCATTTATTATTGTGTTCCATAAGTTCAAGCATGCCATAATTCATTGTATATTGCTCAAATATGTGTGTTGAATTTTTGTATTCCTTTCATGATTTCCTATTTAATTTTCGTAATATTCGTTGTTTTCAGTTTAATATTATAAGTGTTCTCCGTTATGCGCTTTCAATTTCTGCTATTCAATTACTCTCTCTTATATGCGCAATTAAGTTATTGTTAATGTTACGCTATACTGCATCATGCATCATGTTAGTTAAAGAATGTGTCATCATGCATCATGTTAATAGAAACCCATAGAGAGTGCCATCCGGGGTGGTACTCACACATGCAATATGTGAGGGAAAAACGTTAAGAATGAATGAAGAAAAGAAAAGAAATAGGGAATTGGGGGATGAAAGGGTAAGTACGGATCAGTCGGGTAGACAGGAATAAAAGAATGTTACCTTTCTCTTGTCGGGACCAGAATAAAAAAAGAAGAAGCAGTAGTTGAGGAAGTAGCGATAATAGCATCAGAATCGTAATATCCCAAATCTTCGTTGAGTTGAAAGCATAGCTTAAGTGATAATTTTGGGATATTAGGAGCTAAGTTGGACAAGTAAAGATATTGGTCAAGAGAAATACACTTGGAATAAGTGAATTATGATATCCCATTAGGTTCATAGTTAGATTATGAGAAGAATTGAAGTCAATTGGAGATACTTGAAGTTATGTTGGAAACTACAGTCGATCTCAACGGTCGATCGACGCCGACCAGCAGAAATCAAAAAGTTTTCTGAATGAAATATGCAGGCGTTCAGCTAAAGGACGGTCGATCGTCCTTCATAAAAAATGATCATCCGCCAATTAATGAAGATTATTCTGGAGTGTTTTAACCAATGAGAAATGAAGCGAGCCGTCATCTAGAACATCTAGGAATCGAAGGAGACGAGGTTAATTCTGTCTTAAGTTGAGGAGGTTGACGTTTTATATGTTGGAGCATGTAAGGGTCGCTGGAAACTCTTGGAATGAAGTTGAATGTGTCTGAACGTTTCAAAAGAAGAGTTATTGGACATTGATGAGATACACCCCTTGGCTTTCTATATTCACGTGGAGAGACGTTGGTTAATTGCCTATATATACTGGGGTACGACAACGAATTTTGAGGGAGTGAAGGAGTGGCGCTACTTTGCCAAATTTTAGTGAGATTTATGAGTCTGTGAGGTGGTCTTCAGTGAAGGAATTCAACGAGAGTGAGTGAGAGAGAGAGAGAGAGAGAGTGAGAAACTCTTAGTTGTTGAGCAAACTGTGAGTTAGGGTAATCTGAGAGTGAAGAA
The DNA here is from genome assembly GCA_022433065.1 of Begonia loranthoides. Taxonomy (NCBI): domain Eukaryota; kingdom Viridiplantae; phylum Streptophyta; class Magnoliopsida; order Cucurbitales; family Begoniaceae; genus Begonia; species Begonia loranthoides. The sequence goes on from CM039470.1 coordinate 9,714,372, forward strand.
ACGTGATGAGACAGTGGTGAAACAGCTGTGAAAGAAGGCTGGTGAATTCAGTGGTCTATGAGGTTCAGTAATTGGAGAGTTATTTTTTGGGTTTAAATTATCGGATGCTTCAGGTATTTAATTTCTATATGTGCTCTCTATTGATAATTAGTTATTGGATTTGTTATCAATATTTCTGAAGGAAAAATACATGGGTTTGATATTAGCTGAGATTTGTCTAGTGTTATATGTCCGCATACAATGGAGTGTTATTTATTGGATATAATATATTAGTGAAAATATTAGTTAAGATTAGATGTGAAAGTAATGAGTTTTATTATGTGGGATTTTGGAGAAAGTAATTGTTGGATAAAGTGATTGTTGGAAGATAAGGTTCTTTGATAGTTTGGACATAATAGTAGGTTGTCCATTGTAGGTATATGAGCATGTTAGTTGAAGTTAGGGGATTTTATTATTGGAAATGAATTATTAATATTATATGTGTTAATAATGGATAGGTTTTGTGAAAGAAACTTAAAGTGTTAAACCCATTAAAGCTAAGGATTTCAGATACATGTTATTTCATGTGCTTTGTCCGAAATGACCTATATCACGGGAAATTAGGGTTTTGTTTCATATTTGTTTATTAAATGGATAAATTATGTTATTGTATGGAAATGTATGTTATTTGCTTACATGTTTATTAGAATTAAGTTCAGTTCCTTAGATAGGACGGATCACATACGCCTGACACAAAAATCAAGATAAGAAAGTAACTGTGGACCAGTTAAATACGCCTGACACAGATATCAAGTAAATGACTATGGACTGGTTAGATACGCTGGACACAGATATCAAGTAAACGACTGTGGACCGGTTAGATACGCCCAGCACAGATATCAAGTAAACGACTGTGGACCGGTTAGATACGTCTGGCACAGATATCAAGTAAACGACTGTGGACTGGTTAGATATGCCCGACACCGATATCAAGTAAATGATTGTGGACCAGTTAGATATGTCGACACAGATATCAAGTAAAGGACTATGGTCCGGTTGGATACGCCCGACACAGATGTTTATATGGTCCGGTTTGATACGCCTAGCATATAAATAGTAAACAAATGTTTATATGGTACGATTTGATACGCCCGACTTATAAACAGTAAATAGATGTTCATATGGTCCAGTTTGATACGCCCAACATATAAATAGTAAAAGACAGAAACAGTAAATGAATATTTGTATGGTCTGATTTGATACGTCCTGCAAATAAGCAAAATAAAATAACAATAAAAGACATAAACAGTAAAAGAGAAACGAAACAGAAAACTTTATGCTATATTATAAAAATTGTATATGAACTCTATGTTTTATGTTTATATCACTGAGCGTTAGGCTCATAGTTAAGTCTCGTTGATGTAGGTATAGAGACAATAAATGGATAAAGTTGTTGATGAACATAGCTGATGGAGTGTTGCTGTGTGGACTTTTGTGCTGTTGGTGACATTGATCTATGGTTATAGCTCAGAAAGATGAAATAAAATATTTTAAAGGCTTTTAAGTATTTTAAATAAATGTTTTAAGTAATGTTTTTATTTAAATGTTTAGTTAAACAAAGGGTTTATGGTGTTTAAGTGTAAAAGACTTCAGCTGTATGTTTTGTAAGATTAAGACTTCTGTTGTTTATTACTCTAGTGTTTTTATTACGCAATGGTTTTACGATGGTTTTAAAGAAAAGAAAATTTTTATACGGAAAAGGTTACGGTATGTTACAAGGATAATGTATTCAGATGGGAAAAGCAAAAAGAATCAAAATAATGCATCACTACTCCTAGCCAACGACAAAAATGAATTATTAAAGCTGAATTCTTAAAGTTAAATTATTGTACAAATTATTCAGTTTTTCGAGAATCTTTTCCCTTCTTGGGTTTATAAGAAGACTGAATCCCTTCTATAAATAAATGAGTCTCTCTTTCTTAAGAACTCAGAGTGTAATGAATTAAAGCAGTTTTGTAAGTCTTTGATATTCTACCTCTCCCTACTATCCTCAAGCACTAGTAGGTATTGACTTGGAAGAAATTCCTAGACGTCAACACTAGGCTTAAGGGTATACTCCTAGAAGCCATATCATTGAGGTAAAACTCTAGAGGGATAGGATCAAGGAAAACAAATCAACTAAAAATATCACACCAACATATCAGATACACATTTTTTATGTCTGATAATATATCTTCGTTATCAAATGATTATTTTGAAATAATAGAAAAACATAAATCTTTCGTATATATGTTCAATGGAATTATTGATATAAGGAAAATTAGAAAATCAGATTTGTCATTATCAGAGAAGCATAATTTTGAAATATCATTGTTAGAAACCATTAAATAAAAATTGTCTCAAAAAAATATAATTAAATATGGAATCATGTTTGGAGAAGAAGTTATCCCAATTGAACAAACTAAAGGAGATATAATAATTCTTGTAATAAATAAAGCACAAATTCTAAATAAATTATAAAAGATAGAAAGAAAATTTCATATATACATTGTAGTTGTAACATCCCGATTTTTTTTTACCTTTAAAAATAGAGTGAAATTTAAAACTTTTCTTTTATAATATTAGAGTAAACATTTTCTTCTTTTAAAATCGAGTGTTAAATCCATTACTTAAAATCTCTTATCCAATTTATTGGTTAAGAAATAATAATAATTTAAAACATATTCTTGAAACATAGCGGAGGCATTAAATAAAATAATTGTTTAAACTTAAACTATTTACTTTATTATTTTACAAAACTCTTTTCCTCTTTTAGCCCAGTCAGCCACAAGATTCATGCGTGTAAATCCTTCATCAACTGCTCCTAATCTGTTCGTCTATTTTCAAGCATATACCTACATCGCAAGACTTAACTAATGAGCCTAAGGATTGGTAAATGATATAAATAAAAACTGTACAATGCACATGCTATACTCTTTTAAAACCATATGCGTTTTCATTTCAATTCTCATATCCGTATTTGTTTCTGTATCCGTATCTGTATCTGTTTATGTTTCTATATATGTATCTGTATCTGTTTCCATTTCTAAAAACTCATTTCTGTTTCCATTTTCGTTTCTGTATCTATATCCATATCCGTATCCATTTTCTTTATCTTTTACATTTTAGTCTATCTCGGTCTTTGTCCTAGGATTTCAGTCTATTATCTCGGTCTTTGTCCGGGGATTTCGCAACTAGTATGTGCAGCAATGGCATTCTCCAAAAGCTAGCTAACGGCCAATGGCTTTCTCCGAAAGTCCACTAACGACCATGTCCACCAAGGACTTAAACGGTCTCACACATACCATTTGCCTCGTATCATCGTATCATATCTTTTACATTTATTCTGTTTTACTTTCTATGGTAAAATAGATAATCCTACAGTCTAAATGATGGTCGTTCACTTCGGGTGATCCGCCCTCCACAAACACCGTACACATAGTATGTGTAATACCCTGAAATTTTGTATGAGAATTTATTAAGAATAATTAGAAAGTAATTTGGGGCATTTGGATTAATTGAGTAATTATCGGGGTATTACCAGTGACATATTCGTTATATTATAATTTATGAAAATTAATGTAATTAAAATAAATATTTATTCAATTAATTAAATTGTAATGTACATGATCAATTGGGGTTAATTAAATTAAATTATAACATAAGTGATTCATTGGGATTAATATTTGTTAGTGGAGGTGTATTTTCGATTAACTGAACCGATTCTATTAAGGGACCAGTTCAGGACTTCTCATTTCGTCTGGCCTTCGGCCATTTGACGAAATGAGAAAGAAGAATATTAAGGCTTAAATTTGATTATTGAGGATTTAAAATGAAATTAGTAAAAAGGGAATAATTAAATTGAATAAGAGAAATTATGTTGGGGGAAGGAATGAACCGGTTCACTACGTGAACCGGTCCAATCAAATCACAAAATAAAAAAAGACGGGAAATGGCCCGAGAGGCCATTTTGCAAGGGAGAACCTGAAGAGAGAAGCAGGGGATGGGAGAAGAGAGGGTGAAGGCGAGGGAGCGATGGAGATCGAGGGAGAGACAAGGCGGCTCGGGGCTGGGCTTCGCGGGCAGCTCGGGTTCTCTCTGGCGAGCGTACGACGGGTGACGTCAGGGGTGTCACATGTTGCGAGCTAGGGATTGATTTTTACGGTTCGCAGGAAGGATTGGAGCAGCGCCGGGTTGAAGGAAGACGAGATGGCGACAATGAGGCTACAATCGGCGTGATGCTCGGTGATGGCAAAGGAGGCTGCACCGACGTGTTCGGGTTGGATAATGGGCAATAGTTCTAGCTTGATTCGCTGGGCAGTGGTTGGTTCAGCATTCGGTTCAGTCCGAACCGGTGCTTCCTCCTCTAGTTTTGTCCAGGTGAGATCGACAGTGTGTCGAGCGTGCGGAGAACACTCTGCAAATTTCATTGATGTTGTCGGAGAGCTACACTCTCTGCCTTCTAGGAGTGGCAAAGAGTGTCTCCTTGTTGGTGATTTACAAGAGAGGGATGGGTCGAGAAAGGAGGAAAAATGGGAGCCGAGGAGGAGAGAAGAGGAAGGAGAGAAAGAGAGGGGTAGATGCTGGAGAAGGGAAGCTCTCAAGTGTAGCTCCTCGGGTGTTCTTCCAGTAGTGGCCGAGAGTGAGAGGGACCAAGGCAGAGAAGGAGGTGGCTGGAGCTATTTCTCTCGGGTCCTTCATGGGCTTATTCCAGGTAAGATCTTCTCTTAGTAAACTAGTTCTTATGTATTCCAGTGATGATTTATACTATGTTAAATCTGGAATTTGTTTGATGGTTAATGTGGATTTGCATCTGTCGATGGCTAGGCTCTATTGTTGTGGGAATTTAGCTTGTAGTAAATGCAATAGGTTGCTGGAAATGTTTTGGTTGCTCTGTTGATTTATGAGGAAAATATGTGATGGGTTACTCTCTGTTTATTGGACCACATCTTGGTATATATGAGATAAAGAAATAAAATGAATGGAAGAGTTATGTTAGGAAGGTAATGCATGATTACAGGACAAATCTGAAATTGGTATGAGGTGTGAACATGCTCTATTATTCAAATGGATATTGAGTTGGATTATGGAATGCTATAACGATAGATGTTTTTAATTATGAAGGTATCAAAAGAAGGTGAAGGACGACGGTTAGGTGCTAAACGCGATATAGCATTGAGGGAAGGAATTTGGATGTGTTTTGGCCATTGAGGCCTTACACCACAAGTAGAGTGCGTGAGTTTTACGTTAGGGTTTTATAGCTTATTGTAGATAAGTGATATTTTCCTTGGTTGTTAGTTTTCCTGAAATTTATAAATATATCGCTGTTATTTCTTGCAATAACTTCTTTTACTGCAAACAAATCCTTACAAATTGTTAGTGATAATTGTGACGAATGTGAAATGGGTGAACGATAACGATTATGTGAAGTCTGGAGATCAGCTAAGAGTTTTAATTTTTTATGGATGTTTATTTACTGTTTGTTATTAACTATAATGTTGTTATTCCTCTCGCTATTGTTCTGCTATCACTTTATTAATCTAGCATGTTTAATTGCTAATTAAGTTAGTTAATCGTTAATTAATTCAACATGTTGATTAAGTAAGTTAATTAAAGCATGTAAGCAAGATTAAGCAAGATTAATCGGTGTTTATAATCTTCCGAGCATGATTAGGGAGTCGTAGTTGAAATATTTCCTTAAGCACGTTTAATTGTTAGTTTAGTTAATAATCAATCATGAGCATGTAAATTGACTAATAACTAACTAGGATATCTAGTACGTTTAATAAACCAGCATGTTGATTTACTAATGTATGCCCTGTGTAGTTGCCTAATCAATCTTACACATGCTAATTAACTTGAGTAAATAAATAATTAGACGAGCATGTTAATCGACTAGTTGGGTATGTTTAATTTACTGGAATTATCCTTGATGCATGTAACTTAATTCGAGCGGACTAGATTAATTAATCCAGCTTAAGCTAAGAAAGTTAAGCATGCTAATTGCTTTAACTAGAGTAGTTAATCAACCTAAGTATGTTAATTTGAGCATGTAATCAGTATGTTAAATTGTTAAGCAGCTAAAGCATGTAAATTAACTAGTTGATTAATTAATAACTAAAACCTTGAGCACGTTGACTAATTAGTCGAGCATGTAATTAATTAGGATAATAACTAGATTATTAATTGTAGCATGTTTAATTAGTTAGAATAAAAGCATGAATAAGAATTACCAATTTTCAAGCATGTTTCCGTTATTCATTGTCTAACATGTTTCCGTTAATTGTTGTTTAAAGCATGTTTAGTTAGTTTAGTTTAACGAGCATGCCTAATTAATCGTAATTCATCGCATGCCTCTTACCGTCTATTTATTATATGCGCAATTTCAATTATAGTTTGCCTTCAATTACTTTTATTTCAATACGCACTTCAATTTTATAATCAATGCTTTACTTTACTAGAGAGTAGAATGATAAAGAAGATGAAAAGAGAATGAAGTAACGTGAATGAGTTAAGGGTCTCAAAGATCTCAATTATTATGCGAATGAATGTTTTATAATTACTTTTGTTATTGTTTTTCTTGGTGTTGCTTAAGATCTCGATTACGATTACATGTCCTTAGTGTGTTATTTCCTTCTAAACCAAATATGATTAGTCAAGAAGAACAAAAGCATGAAGTCAACGTAAGAGCATGTTAATTCATTGGGATAACTTATTAGAATAACGGCTTAGAGATATAAACGTACGAAGCATATAAATGGACTAGGAGATTAATTAGGCCTAATAACTAAAGAACTAGAATAATCATCTTATCTTCATGAGCGTGTTTAGTTTATTGTTCATTCGTTGTCTTAACTTAATGTTATATTTGTTTTCTGTTATGCGGAGTTCCTTCATTCTATTATGTACTTTACTATCCTTATATGTGTTTTCAACCGTAGTTACTTTTATTTAAATGCACACTTCAATTTCTACGAATATTATATTGTGAAGCATCATGCATCATGTTAGGTTGAGAATATATGGTCATGAATCATGTTAATAGAAACTAATAGAGAGTGCCACGGGATGGTACACACACATGTATGAATGAGGATAAATGATGAAAATGAGTAAAACGATAAGATAATAAAGGCCTCTGTGGTCCGGTAGCTTAGCCGGGCACAAACACAAAAAAAAAAAGAATAAGGGAGTTGGGGGATGGTAGGGTAAGTACGGATCAGCCAGGTAGACAGGATTTAAAAGAATGTTACCTTTCCCTTGTCGAGACTTCGAAACTGTCTACCCTAGGTTGTTGAAGCCGACAAAGATCTACCCTACGCCATGGACTCCTTCAATCTCCAGCTCGAAGTACAAGTAACGAACGAACGACGTAAAGAAAAGAAATAAAATGGTAAATGGCTAATGAAAGGATTGGTTTGAGTGGCCCCCATTCCAAAAGAACTAAAGAGAGTCGTAAGCATAATTGTATTAACCTTTTTTCCTTACTGAGCCATTAGGCTCACGTATTACTTGTGGTGTAGGTATAACAACGAACAGATAATAAGTAGACGATAAACACACAATGAAGCAGGGATAGATGATTTGCATAAACAAGATCAGGGTTGGCCAGGCTAAGGGTAAAATGAGAAACGGTTGTAATTACAAGTTTTATTGTATTGAACTCCATCGTTTAGTCTCTTCTTTGAAATGAATCATTTACGCTTCCGCCATGATTTATAAGAGTTTATTTCTTTATGCTTCCACAAGATTTTAAACAGATGGATTTATTTATAACGCTTCCGCACATTTTGTAATTGGTTTTCCAAACGAGTTTAAAGAAAGAGTCAGTATCGATCCGGTCAGACGCACTCTGATACAATTTGTTTTAAAAAGAAAGAAAATTTTAAATTTTTACGCATTTTAACGATTTACGAAAATCCGGGTCATTACAGTATATGTGAGCGTCCATTAAACCATCTATAAAACCATGCATGTGAAATCAATTTCATATCTTTAGAAATCGTGATGTATGATGCCCATGAATGCATACAATTTCTAACATATAATTAAATGAATCTAATAGCGCAACCAACATACATTGATAGATCATGTTTCATAAAACTGTAGACATGCTATTAATATTGTAGACTACTTTCAATAAAATAGTCATGCTCGTAAAGTTGTAAACGTGCTATTAAAACAGTAAACATAATCATAAAGCCGTAAACAACAAAACATGCATATCTTATACTTGCGATGTAGCACCCAAAGACCAAAGCACACATGTATCACTTACCTGCAATCCGTGGCGTATTTAGCACTTTATTCTTTTCCTCGTTAATACTTTCAAAATAATTATAATTTATTTATTAATATATTTATCAATTATAAAATTAATTTTGATATCGTTATTTCTTATTTATTATTTAATTATCACTTAATTATTTTCTATTAATTTATAACTAATAAAAGAGTAACCTAATTTATACATTTTTTCTTAATTCACAATTAACCAATTTATACGTTTTTCATTAACAAAGTTCCATCGTCCAATTATGCTTACACCAATTTTAACAGAATAATAACTCCAACCCATTAACTGTGCAATAACTAACACAGGAACCAATATCCATTTATAGAATTTGATAGCCCATATCGCCTTATAGTCCCTACTTAGTTACTCAACCAATTCCGGCAAATTCAAAGCGTAAAGAAAAAGCAATTAAACTTAACCATTAGCAGACATCCAATCTATTTAAAACTAGACATCAAACCATTTTATCTATCCCAACTTCCAGAATAACAGTAAGGCAAGGTCAAACCAAAAGAGTCCCCACAAGACTGTAATCATCCAATAAACAGTTTAACATAGGAAACAGGAAGTATTATCCAAACAATTCATCAACAGAGAATAATCCATAACTTTAATGTCCAATTATCATTCTACAAAACACTCTCCATTCACGGATCAACCAACATACTTCACAGCTCAACAACTAATTAACAAGATAACATCTTTATAAAATCCATTTGATATTCTCTTGCCATTAATTCCAAACAGAAGCAAAGATCAAATCAACAATATATTCTTCACAGAACTACACAACAGTCACTAATGGAGAATATTTTCCAACAGTTGAACATAACATTATCAAAACACAAAACAACAGAACAATCACTAATAAACCTTCGTGCCAATTAGAGAGTTCATAAAACTAGCAAGGAAGAGGCTGAATACCTGAAATGATAGGAACTCGAGGGAAGCTTCCTCTTTTCCCCCCCTTCAACTTCTTCAACTTCACGGCACCTCTCACATAATCTCAATTCCCCTCTGTTCTCGGCTCACAGCACCAGAGAGAGCTCTCTACCTCTCACTTTCTTTCAATTTCCTCTCGGCCTCTAGCTCTCAAACGCAACTCTCTTTTCTCCCCTTTTTATTTCTCCTCACCCAACAACACCCTTCATTTCTCTTATGCAGTACAATTATGGCTTCAACAGCCTCTTGAAGATGGTTGCGTCCTCCTTCAATTCGCCAGCCAATTCCAGCAAGTGCGCTTCCCATTAGTCAAAGAAATATCGTGCACTATTGTGTCGACAGAACAAAATTCATTCAGACCGGTTCACATCGCTAAACCAATCAGTCCGTTGACAGACCAACAGCGTGGTTTCTCAACTCGCCCGATCGCTCTCGGGTTCTCTCTCCCCTGTCTTCCTTCTTCAGAAAATGGCCCGCAGTTTTTACCTCAAAACAAATGGCCAGCCATTTGTTTTGCTTCCCCAAACAAACCGGACCAATTAAAACTCACCAGATCGAATCGATCCTACTCCCCCATTCTTCCTTTTAATTTTCCCTTTTAATTCTTAATTCCAATTATCCTTAATTCAATTAATCCTTTATTTAATTAACTCTTTCATTTAAATAGTCAACTTTTTAATTAATAGACCTAGTTTCAAATTCTCGATTTATTTCCAATATTTCTTGACGATGATTATTGATCAAATTTAGTTTCTTCGATTCGGTTTTCTAAATTAATTTTTCCATCAAATAAATCCTCAATAATTATTCAAATAATCCCCAAATAATATCCTCATAAAATAATTCATCAATTATCCAATTATGCCCAATTAATTCCTCAATTACTTTTACTTAATTTTGTCATGGAAAAATCGAGGTATTATAGTAGTACTATCCAGATTATATTAAAAAGTACTTTTATGGAATGAATAAATACACCTATAGAACTAGAAGTAAGAGATGATAGGATTGTAGATAATAAATAATGTATTATAGCATATGGAATAGGAAATTTATCACAAGTAAAAATTAAATTTGACATTAATATACAAATAGGATTAAGTTTAAAAGACCAAGATTTAAATAGATCTATAACACTTAGATATGAATTAAAACAAAAAAATTTTATGAAAGAAAAAAAAACCACCCTTTTTCAATAACATACAAAATTAATTATGCTTCAACTAATAGTCATCATAGTTTAGCTTTTAAACAAGATGAAAAAGTTTCAATAGATAAGTTGTTTCAACCTTTATTAAAATTAGTAACACAACCAAGAATATTTAGTATTAAAAGTAATACACAAAAATTCCTAAAAGACGATAGACAATTAACTAGGAGCATGTCTTTATCCGAAGTAAGTTCATCATTAGAATCATTTCACCAAGACATTCATTACTAGTAAAACCATCCTATGATGAATCATCAATACATATAGAACAATCAATTCCCCTAATAGAAAAGAAAAAAGAAGTATCTACAGAACAATTAATAGAAGAAAAAGAGATAACATTAGAAGATCTAAGAAAAACTATAAAGGCTTTAAGTAAAAGAATTGTTTAATAATAACGAAAAGAAAATGAAAAGAGATAACATTAGAAGATCTAAGAAAAACTATAAGGGCTTTAAGTAAAAGAATTGTTTAATAATAACGAAAAGAAAATGGTATCAGAGCATGTTATCAAATTTAGGAGATGAATAAAATAAACGAGATGGATAAAAGGTAGCAATACATAAAAGTAATATAGCATATCCTCAAATTAACAAAACACCACAGTAATATAGTCTATCCTCAAGTCTACATAACATAATAGCAATATCATCAATAATCCTATCAATCTATTTAGAATAGAAATTGCAAGTGTAACACATCTTCGAGCAACATTATTATAAACAAGGCAATCCAAACATCCTCGAATTCATAGTCACAAGGCAATACCATCAAAATAATAAACTAACAATAAAAGTTACCCTAGCACCTTGTGATGTAGGCCAAAAGACCAAACACATGCAAACATCTCTTTCCTTAAGATCTTAGCACAATTTTCAATCACCTAAAATAGTTATCTCTTGCTTTTGTCAACTTCTAATTACTTTATTCTAAAGCTCTTAATCTTTTTGAAATATCCATTACAATATATCATGGTAGCAATGAAATAAACATTCCTTGAATTAAGACATTTATTGAAAAATCCCCAATTTAACCTAATCTTGTTGTTAGGTGTTTTACTTAAATCCCAACAATTTCCTTTTTCCTTAAACGTTAGTATGTCCATGAAACATAAATAAGTGTCAAAAAATTGAACATACAAAACTTCATGGACAAACCCTAACAACAAATATTTAAAACTCCAATCAATACCCTCATCCACCACTATATTCAATCTTATAAATAATCAATAATCTAGACCCACACGATTTTAACACCAACTAGGCTTACCTCTGGTGAGTTTGAGAGAAAATGAGGTGAGGCTTGAGGTTCCCAATGATAAGTGATTAGGGTTTTGGTTAAATTTCCTTTTATATCCACAATTAGATGTGATACCAGTCGACTACTCATTAATTTTTTGTCGACCACAAATCTACCCAAGAGCTTTATATTTTGATTTTCAATGGACCATTCAACTGCCCCTTATGTCTAGTCGACTGCTCAAACACCAGAAAGCACATTACATTGATTTTTCTTCTACCGGTCGACAGTTATCCAACACTAGTTGACCGAAATTATCACAGAGAGCTTTAATTTTAATTTTTACTATACCAGTCAACCTTTACACGTGTCCGATCGATCGTAAAACCTCCAGGGAGCAAGGGCAAAGTTTCATACACATTCGGTCCACCATCACAAATGTCGGTCGACTGCACTACTTCCCAAAAGTGTAAATCAAGTCTCAATTTCCATCTCTTCCCAAACACATTCAATAAATCAATTTTCTTGCACCTCTAAACTACATATTTTCAATACCCAAATTAACACATTCAATGACAATGAAATCAATAATTTAATCATATAAGCGACATTACATAACATGCCTCAATGAACTAAAATTTTTGGGTGTTACATATACCATAAGTTTAGTGGAAGCAAATTTATTTTTCTAATTTCATATGTTGATGACACATTGCTTGCAAATCATTTGAGATGAAACATCTTGGGGACTCCTCTTTTCTATTAGAAATTTAAATATACCAAGATAGTTTTCGAGGTATATTTTGGTTAGCAAGAAATAACTATATTTTAAATGTTCTTAAAAATTTGACATGCATAATGTAAAATAGAAAATACCATTGTCATTGAATGTGACAAAATTCAGTTTAAGTAAATGTGCTAAAAGTCAAGATAACATAAAACATGCCTTTTGCATAGCTATGGAAAGGCTAATGTATCTTTGTATGCTTAAAAATATTATGTATATTAGTGCTATTTGAAACACATAATTCAATAATCTTAGATTGAATCATTGATTTATAGTAAAAAAAAAAAAGGTTACGAGGTATTTAGAGAGAGCAAAAGTTGAAAGGCTCACCTATAGAAAATTGAATCATTTGGAGATCATAGACAATCAGAAATCGAAATCAATATATATTTAACTGACAATCAGATAATGAAATCCATAGAAATTCAATTGATAGTTGGAGAAGCTACTTTCAGGGAAAGTGCTAAATGTGCACTTATGGCTTCTTCAACAATGCTAGCAGAAATTATATTATATTATGAGATTTCTAATGATGGAATACAAATGTTGAATTTTGTCACTGAATGTAACAACTCGGTTTTTATTACTTTTTTAAAACGTGTGAAATTTAAAACTTTTCTTTTTATAAAATCAGAGTAAGACTTTTCTTTTAAAACCGAGTGTTAAATCCATTATTTCAAATCCTTTTCCAATTTATCACGTTAAGAAATAATAATCATTTAAAACATTTTTGCAATAGAAATAAATATAATTCTTTTCATTTACAATTAAATACTTTTATTGGTAAAACAATAATTAGAAATTCGTTTCTTGAAAAAATTTGGGAAAATACAGCAGAAGTATTTATGATTAATTAAAGCATTAAAAAATATAAATTAATTAAATTACAAAACCTTTACAAATAATTTCCATTAAATATTTAGCCCGACCAACCACAAGATTCGCGCATACAAATCCTACATCAACTGCTCCAAATCTATTCTCGTACGTATACCTACATCAACAAGCTTTAACTAATGAGTCTAATTCTCAATAAGTGATATAAAATAAAACGTAAACATGCTATGCATCTTTGAAATCCTTTTTCGTTTTCCATTTCAATTTCTCTTTTTTTTTATTTTTTCTTTTTCTGTTTTCGTTTCACATTTCTTTTCCTTTTCATTTTCAGTGTCCATGTACATTAATACACTCGGTTCCGACATCAATCGGCAAACCGCCATAACTGTGCACATCAATGCACTTGGTTCCGACATCAATCAGCGACCCTTTATATGATAAAGGCTCGGCATCAACCGAACCCGCATGTTAGCTACTATATACATCAATATACAGTGACCCCACACTTCAGTATAAATAGCTCTGGCATCGACCAAATGCTCTGCTAGCGGTTGTACGCATCAATGCACAACAATCGGCTCTGACATCGATCGTAGCATACTAGCGATCGTGCGCATCAATGTTTAAACAACCTCATATACACCGTTGCGTTGGCCAGCCTTGATGTCAATCGAGGACCACCTAACAGCTCACATCTCATATCATCTCTTTTACATTTATTCCATTTATTCATTTACTTTTATCTTTCACATCATTCGTTTCCATTTCCTTTTCAAACCATGCATGAAAAACATTTTCGTATCATTTTAAAACCATGATGCTTGTGAATGCATACAGTCCTTTGTCCTCAAACATGATCATTTCAATATCTAAAAACATATCATTAAAAGAACCTAAATCTAGTAAACACACAACATACAATCCTAATTCTTGTGATGTAGGGTCCGAAAACCAAATCACATTAAATATCAACTTACCTGGGTTCCTTAGCGAGTTTAGCTCCTTATTCTTTTCTCGTTAATACCTTCAAAATAATTATCATTTATTTGTTAGTATCCTTATAAATTATAAACTCTAACTTTGAACTGTTATTCCATTTATTTATTTAATAATTCATTTCACATTTTCGTCCAATTATTCTCATCGGCCAATTTAACCAATATTTATCCATTAATAACTAACCACCGAATTTCTATAAACTTTAACATTTAATAAATCCCAATAGTCAACTTAATTATATAGTTTATTATTTTTTAACGATTTCTAATCCATTGCTTAATTCCATAATTTCAACCCACATGTATTCAAACTTCCAGCTTATTATATCCAACTTTAAGCACACATTGGGAACACAATAAACACATTCTTTCAATTTCTATAGTCATTCTAAAACAGATTTCAACTTCTAAATTCAAACTCTAAGTTCTAAATCATTGAGACAGTAGCAATATATGTACAGAATTCTCAATTCACAGAAGACAACACTAGCCAAATAGGTATATAATTTTATCATCCAACAAGAGCACATAAACCTTATAAAATTCACTAATCATCCATTGCCACAGTGAACACAACAGAAACAGTAATTCCTACCCATTTAACAGAGAATATTTCTTTACATAAAACTTAACCCAAACAATTCACTTTTACAGGCATATATCTCCATTGTTCAACCATCAACAAAAAGAATCGAAGCTGAGAACAACAGGGAATTAAATTCCATTAAACAGAGAAGATATCCATTTACTTGAAGCACCCGAGAACAACAACTCCACCTTCTCTCTGTATTTCCTCTCTCGGCCCTCAGCTCTAGAACATCACCATTTCTCTTTTGACATTTTCAATTATTCAGAGCACCCTCGCCCTAAATAATCTCCAGTGGTGAAGTACTTCCCCCACCTTCACTGCCTTTTCCCTTAAAATAAGAGTGTCGAAATCACTCACTCGACAACACTCCCTCAATTTCTTCCGTAGCACAATTATGACTTCAACAACCTCTTGAAGATGGATGCCTCCCTCTTCAATCCACCAACCACTTTCCATATCCCACATAATGGATGCCATCTATAAAAAAGTGTCATGCATAATTATGTCAGCAAAATAATAAACCGGTTCACCATTTCAGAACCAATGCCAAACCCTTGGTGTTTTCATCTCTGTAAATTCAACTACGCAAAATCCCAATTCGTCCAACAATCAGAACAACGAACATAGGATAAAAGCCATCGACAAATTACCTTGGTCAGGAATCGCAGCCTCAAATCGCGATTACCATCGGATCAAACGAACACGTGACCTAGCCCCACACAGTTCGGGCCCATGGTACGCCGCACCAATGACCAATAGCCCGCACATGCTTGGACCACCACGCATGCCAGCAAAGTCCCACGACATCGCCTACTCACCCTCGCGCATGCCGAACCCGAGCCCTCCGTGTCCCTCGCGTTCTCTCGATCTCTCTTTGCCTCTCTCTTGGTTTCTTCCTCTCACACAGGTTTTGCCCTTCAAAAAAATCGCAAACCCCTTTTCATTTCCTTACAATTCTCTTTTCATTAAAGTAAAAACCAATCTTAACTCATCTCCATCTAAACCAAACCAGCAAACTGGGCCATCCAATGTGAACCGAGCAGGTTCAGTTTTCTCTCTTTTTAATTTTATCCTTTTTAACTCTTAACTCCATTCATCACTTAATTAAATTCTCTTTTAATAATTTAATTAAATTCTTCATTTAATTAAATTATTTTCAACCTAATTTTAATTCCTGATTTATTACGAATATTGTTCAATAATAATCCAATTTAAATTCTTTTATTCGGTTTCCCAAATAAATTTTTTCATCAAATAAATCCTCAATAATTATCCAAATAATCCTCAATTAAATTTTCTCATCAATTATCTAATTATATCTAAATAATTTTCCAATTGTCTTTATTTCATTCTGTTATGGAAAATCGGGGTATTACATTCCTCCCTCCTTATATAAATTTCATCCTTGAAATTTGCTCAGCATAATCACTTCCATAAGTTAACAACCAAATTACCTGCCATCAATCTTAACTATACCTCTCAAAAGAGCTTTTGTCAATTTTTCTCTTCTTTCATTCGCTTGGGAGTGACAAATTATTGTAACACTAGCTACTTTATCGCTCCAATCACATCTCTTTGACCCAATCATGCATCTTTCTTACTCATCTACCACATTTCCAAGGAATAAATTCACCCAAATTGTACTGAACTTTATATCATTAACGTCTGCATTCACCAAAATACCGTTCTTACTCCTTAAAACTAAATCTTAATTTGCGTCTTTTATTGTAGAAAACAACTTTAGTGTAACTATTTTCGGTTCCCTAAGTCAAAATTAGACTATCTTTAACCAAATGACCACTCTCATCACCTTTAAAATATTGCTTTGAATTAACATGTCACCTTCCAAGATGACCTCTATGCACTAAATCCCAAGCATGACTTGTCATTTATAACATCTCTCATTTAACTTTATCCAAATAAACATCACATCAATTAAGGTTATCCAAACACACTATTATATAATTTGTCATACATCTTCACATTCTTTACAAGCATTACCCAAATGAGTACATTACAACTTCAAATGTGGACTAATCCTAGTACATTCCGAAATACAACACTTTTCATACCTCACATCTTTGGACACTTACTTGAAAAATGACCGATCTCCCCACACTTAAAACATTGCCTAGACCCAACCAGACATTCACCCTCATGATTCCTCTTACATTTTGGGCATTGGCTTTCTTGATGGCCTCCTTCTTCAAATGATCGCTCTACACCTCTGGACGTGCCCCCGTCTTCCAAAGAGCATGATTCACATTTTATAGCATAATTATTTTGCTTTGCGAATTGCTTTTCTATATCTTCAACTTCAAGGGTTCTAGCCACCATCTCAAAGTATGCTACACCCCGAGCACCTGTTAATCTAACACCTCTATAAATTTTCATCTTAAGTCCTCGCACAAAGAGGTGTACTTTTTGCTCATTATTATTCACCAGATGTAGAGCAAACCGTGACAACTCCTCAAACTTACGAATGTACTCTGTAACGGTGGCTTCCTGACAAAGCTCAATAAATTCTGCCAACTTATTTGTCTTTAGCGTGTGGTTGAAATACTTGTCATAAAAATCGTCTTGAATTTCGTCCACATCATCGTAGTCACATCTTTAGTTATTTTGATGGAGTCCCACCAAAACCTCGCATCCTTAACTAACAAGAAAGTGGCACATGCTACCCTCTCTTCATCTTTTATCTTAGTATACACAAACATGTCCTTCATCGTTCTAATCTACTCTTTGGCATTGTTCGGATCAGTAATATTCCCTTCAAACTGAGGTGGTCGCAAATGCTGAAATTTCTTCCAACTTACATCCGGTTGTTCCATTGCTCTTGCGTTTCCACGCTCGATCACTTCCATGAGCCTTTCCAAGTGATGAGATTGTCGATCAACTAGTTCAATCAACCAATTAATAGTTTCTCCTGCATTAATTTCAACTCTTTCTTGTACCACAGTCTCTTCTGTATTATTTTCTTTTCTTCTTGGTCCAACTCTTCCTTGCCTAACTTTACATCGTCCTCTAGCCATGATACCTTTTATTGCAACACCAAACTACTTAAATTTTTATTTATTTATTTATTCAATCTTTTTATTTATTTTTTTATTCATCTTTTTATTTTTATTTTTATCTTTAATTTTATTTTTTTATTTTATTTATTTATTTTATTTTATTATTTTCATCACAATTAAAATACTTAAAAGACTTAATTTCAAAAAATAATTCTAATACTTACTTATAGTTGATGGAGTATTTCCACATCGAAACTTGTATTGGCAGGTAGACTATATAATCGATTTTAAAACCTAGGTGCTCTGATACCAACTGTAACGACCCAATTTTTATTATATTTTTAAAACATGTGAAATTTAAAACTTTTCTTTTTATAAAATCAGAGTAAGACTTTTCTTTTAAAACCGAGTGTTAAATCCATTAGTTCAAATCCTTTTTCAATTTATCACGTTAAGAAATAATAATCATTTAAAACATTTTTACAATGGAAATAAATA
Source organism: Begonia loranthoides (assembly GCA_022433065.1). Classification (NCBI taxonomy): domain Eukaryota; kingdom Viridiplantae; phylum Streptophyta; class Magnoliopsida; order Cucurbitales; family Begoniaceae; genus Begonia; species Begonia loranthoides. The sequence goes on from CM039470.1 coordinate 9,732,800, forward strand.
TAATTCTTTTCATTTACAATTAAATACTTTTATTGGTAAAACAATAATTAGAAATTCGTTTCTTGAAAACCTTTGGGAAAATGCAACAGAAGTATTTATGATTAATTAAAGCATTAAAGAATATAAATTAATTAAATTACAAAACCTTTACAAATAATTTTCATTTAAATATTTAGCCCGATCAACCACAAGATTTGCTCATACAAATCTTACATCAACTGCTTCAAATCTATTCTCGTATGTATACCTACATCAACAAGCTTTAACTAATGAGCCTAATGCTCAATAAGTGATATAAAATAAAATGTAAACATGCTATGCATCTTTGAAATCCTTTTTCGTTTTCCATTTCAGATTCTCTTTTTCTTTATTTTTTCTTTTTTCGTTTTCCTTACACATTTCTTTTCCTTTTCATTTTCAATCTCCGTGTACATCAATACACTCGATTCTGACATCAATCAGCAAACTGCCATAACTGTGAACATCAATGCACTTGGTTTCGACATCAATCGATGACCCTTTATGTGATAAAAGCTCGGCATCAACCGAACCCGCATGTTAGCTATTGTATACATCAATATACAGCGACCACACACCTCGGTATAAATAGCTCCAGCCCAAAAGCTCTACTAGCGGTTGTACGCATCAACGCATAACAATAGACTCCGACATCGATCATAGCGCACTAGCGGTCGTGCGCATCAATGCTTAAACGACCTCATATACACCATTGCGTTGACCAGCCTGGACGTCAATTGAGGACTAACTAACAGCTCACATCTCATACCATCTCTTTTACATTTATTTCGTTTATTCATTTACTTTTATCTTTCTCATCATTCGTTTCTGTTTCCTTTTCAAACCATGCATGAAAAACATTTTCGTATCATTTGAAAATCATGATGCTCGTGAATGCATACAGTCCTATATCCTCAAACATGATCATTTCAATATTTAGAAATATATCATTAAAAGAACTTAAATATAGTAAACACACAACATACAATCCTAATTCTTGTGATGTAGGGTCCAAAGACCAAAGCATAGTAGATATCAACTTACTTGGGTTCCTTAGCGGATTTAGCTCCTTATTCTTTTCCCGTTAATACCTTCAAAATAGTTATCATTTATTTATTAGTATACTTATAAATTATAAATTCTAACTTTGATACCGTTATTTCTTTTATTTATTTAATAATTCATTTCACATTTTCGTCCAATTATTCTTACTGACCAATTTATCCAATATTTATCCATTAATAACTAACCACCGAATTTTCATAAACTTTAACTTTTAACAAATCTCAATAGTCAACTTAATTGTACAGTTTATTATTTTTTAACGATTTCTAATGCATTGCTTAGTTCCATAATTTCAACACATATGTTTTCAAACTTCCATCTTATTATATCCAACTTTAAGCACACATTGGGAACACAATAAACTCATTCTTTCAATTTCTATAACTATTCTAAAACAGATTTCAACTTCTAAATGCAAACTCTAAGTTCTAAATCATTGAGGTAGTAGCAAAATATGTAACACCCCGACTTTTTATTGAAATTTAATAAATATAATTGGAGTATAATTTGGGGATTTAATTGATGGAAATCAATTTAGGAAATGGAAACGAAAAATTTAAATTGAACCCCTAATAATCTTTAAACAATATTTAAAATAAGTCGAGAGTTAGAATTGGGTCGGTTAATATTCGATATGAATATTTAACATTTAAAATATTTTAGGGTAATTATCACATTTCACCTTCAAGTATAGGGTAATTTTTATATTTCAACTTAAACTTTAATTTCTTTTAAAAGACACCTTGTAGTTTTCACCGTTTGCACCGCTCACCTTGTAATGTTACTCCGTTAGAATCAACTGCAATTCCTCTCCTGAAGGGTGAAATCCGCGAAGGCGAAGGGTGAACCTGTGAAGGCGAAGGGCGTACTTGCGAAGGTCAGCCGGTGAAGGGCGAACCTCAGTGAGTCGGAAGAATTTGAAAACGACGAGTCGTGGGTTCCTGTACGTCTTCCATTGCAGATGTTTGAAGCTTCTGATAATCTCTTGAATTCATTCACATCCACTCATGCTTTCACAATCTTTGCCAGTTGACACAGAAAAACTACAGAAGCTTGAAACGAAGCACACGAACGCTGAGATTTACACTCCCTTTTCCTGTCTTTGCATATCCTTTTTACCTGGTCAGAATCTCCTCTTTCGGATTAAAAAAATACAAAAAACTGAAAAGTACAAATAAAAAAACGAAGAAATCTTACTTGTTTTGTTGTGTTGACTACACTAATTTAGTGGACAAGAAGTCCAGGAAAGGAAGACTCTCATTTCAACCCTTACAGCAAATTCTTTGCCCCTCGTGAGAGAAAAGACATCATCGTTTCAACTCTAAGCTGGACTTTAATGGTGGCTCTGCTTCTCTGTCTGTCTTTCGCCTATGGCCCTCTCCAAATCCTCAAATTCTATGGAGTTCCTTACTGGGTTTGTCAGGTTTTCCTCTATTTTCGTCCTTTTCTTATGAAATTAACTACATATGAATCAAACATTTCACAGATTTTTGTGATGTGGCTGGACATCGTCACATATTTGCATCATCATGATTATGATCAGAAGCTTCCTTGGTACCGCGGGAAGGTTCAGAAATCCATGACTTTATTTGATTACTTGCCATAAAAGACAACATTAAGTGAATTTAAAGTAGTGGGTTCGTCTGTTTCTGAACGCTTCGCCTTCGTAGGTTCGCCCTTCGCCTTCGCCTTTGCCTTTGCCGGCTTGTCTTCGCAGGTACGCCCTTCGCCGACTGGTCTTCGCAGGTTCGCCCTTCGCCTTTGCCTTCGCAGATTTCGCCCTTCAGGAGAGAAATTGCAGATGATTCTAACAGATTAACATTACGAGGTGAGTGGTGCAAAACGGTGTAAACTACAAGGTTTTTTTTAAAAACAATTAAAGTTTAAGGTGAAATATAAAAAATATCATATACTTGAAGGTGAAATTTGATAATTACCCAATATTTTAATATTACTTAATTATGGTTAAAGGGAAAATGATCAGGTTAATTGGTGTTTAAAGAGATGAAACATGGAGAAAGAGAGCTGAACCGGTTCGGCCAAATTGGTTCGAGCTGCTGGTCCGGTTGAGAAGCAAAGAAAAAGGAGGAAGAAATTAGGTTAATTGTGGGTTTTCTGAAGGAAGAAATGAGAGAGAAGCGAGAGGCGAGAGGTGAGAGAGAGACGTCGAGCGAGCGCGGGTTCCGACGACAAGCTCGATCTCGTGCTCGGGGTGGCTCCTTTGCGGTGAGCAGTGTGCAGATGACGACGATTAGAGCGTCGGCTCGCAGGATGCGTCCGATTTAGCATCGACTGTCGATGCTCTGTAGACTTCGGTCAACGACGGCACGGGAAGGCAGCGGCGACGTCCGATGAGCGTGCGGCTGGTAACTTGTGGAATGGCGAAGGCGGAGTGGGCGAACGACAGTCTCCAGCCTCAGTGGTCGGTTTGGACTGTTCGGGTCTTCTCTGCTGGTAAGGTTCTGTGCCTTTAGTTCTCGGTCTCCATTGCCGAATATTGTTGGCTTTGTGAAGCATATTTTGAGTCTAATTTGGTTATGTAATTGGCCAATGATACGATGTGGTGCTCTATTGCTAAGTATTTCCGGTCGCTATGGAAATGGCTGAAGACCATGGGTGTGCTGCAGGTAACGAATTTTCCCCTTAACTATTATTAGTTTGCTGTTATGTTGAGATTGGTGTCCTGGATGGAATTTGGAGGTTTAATGGGTGAATTCGGTCCTGTTGATGTTGGATTTAATTATGTTAATTCAATATGGTCTTATGGATGAAATCCTATTGAGTGAGTTAAGTAAGGAATGTCGGATTCTTGCCTTGATGAGTGATGATATGTTAATGTCTCTGTTGTTGAATATGGATGATCACATTGAAGGTGTTAGGCTCTGTTAACTATACACATGTAATGTTCTCCACCTGAGCAATTATAAATTTTAAGTGGTTGAAGATATATATTGGAAGGATGCTTTCTATTTCCTTGGAATACATAACCATTGATGGTTGAGTCATGATAGGTTTGGTTTCGTTTAAGTGTTAAATGAGTTATTAGGATCATTGTATAAGTTAGAATATGAAAGTTATAGGTCATTATTGTTATTGATAGATGTTTTAATTGTGAAGGTATCGAAAAGACGAAGACGGATAACGATTAAGTACCGATACGCGTTAAATAATTGAGGTATGGATTGAGTAGAGTCTTGGCCGTCAAAGCCCTCCCCACAAGTAGTTGTGTGAATTGTATTGACTTTCTTTGATGTTCATTGTTTAAATTCATTGTAATGCTTATTGTTTTCCTTGGTTCTAGTTAGGTAATAGAATTGATATCTCTTATTGCTAATAGTTATCATAGAGAAATGTGATGAATGATGACGTTAATTCGTAGGATAGAACGACGAAATGAAGGATGACATGATATGCACGTACGATTATTAATTAATAGAGACTTTAAATCCTGTTTGTATAATTATTTATGTTCACTACTATAATTTCCTGCACAATTCACTATATTAATCGCGGTAGCTTCGTAGTTGTTTATACTTGTTTCATTCTTGTAATTCAAGCATGCGTAGATTAATTTGGATAATGATTATAGAAGCATGTTTAGCATAATTAACCAAATCGAGCATGTCTAATTACATAGGACTCTTTGCATGATTAATTAATTAGTTTTCAGATTACAATTCTATCTGTTTATCAGATTTCCATACGTATTGTTCAGCCTGTGTAGATGATTAATTCTTAAAATAAACTCAAGTATGATAATCTAAAGTATGTTGTTTGTAATTACTATTCATGTTCTAATAACAACATGTAAATTATATAGATTACTTCAAGTATGTTTTACTATCTATTGATTTTTCCGTAATCTGTATTGTGTACCTACTTGTATGTTTAATAATCTGTCAAACTATCATGAATATCTTAAGCATGTTTTAATATTAGTTTGATTTCAAACTGTTTGTACGTTTCTAGTTGTGTTTAATTATTGAAATTAGTCGTCCTATTGTTTCCCTAATTATTAAGCATGTCTGTTCAAATAATCATCTCAAACCAAAAATATATGTTTCCAATGAATTGTTAGAATGTGTTAAAAGCATGCTTAGTAGATTGATATAACTCGACGTCATTAATTCCAGCTTTTGTTATTGATCTTATAATAGTAGATCGTATATTTAATGATGTTGTTCACTGTGTTACATCCTAATCATTATTGCTTTCTTTGTATACCCTGATTGTAGTCGTTCGTTATATGTGTTGTATGTATAGTTAATTGTTTTGAATCATTGTCATTTCATTATATTGCTATTCATTTTTGTTGCTTTTATTTCATTATATTAGTATGTTTCATGCGTCATGTTAATAGAAATAAGTAGGGAGTGTCATCGGTGTAGTACTCACATGCATGAGTGAGGAAGAATGTTAAATGAAATGAACGAATGATGATGTAATGGGGGGTTGAAGGGCGGATGATAGGTCGGATCTAGCCCACATAGTGTTAGATGTCAATCAGACTATTCCATTCCACATATGTTCCTTCAACTTCTAGCTCGATGTACGAGTTATGAATGAACGAATGAATGAAACGTAATAAAAAGATTGGTTTGGGGCGGACCTATTCCAAGTGAACTAAAGAGAGGCATGTCATATGCATTTTCCCTTTCCTTACTAAGTCTTTTAGACTTGCAGTTTACTTGTGGTGTAGATATAAGTGAATAACGAAAAGAATGATGAACATAACACAAAGCAGTTGATGAAGAATTTACACGAGCTGAGCTTGTGGATGATCAGGCTAAAGACGAGTAAAGTGTTTTGTAAAAGTAATGATTTACTTAGCGTGTTTTAATTTGAATGTTTTCGCTTCCATTATATTTTAAATTAATTATTATTGCTTCCACAAATGTTTTTATTTCCGAAATGCTTTATTTTCGAAATGCTTTTAAATAAATGATCTTTTTAACGCTTTCGCACTCTATTAATAACAATTTTTATAATGAGTTTTTACAAACAGTTGGTAGCAGTTCGGATTAGGTGCACTCTGACACATTTTCTTAAAATTTAACGCATTTTTAAATATATGAAAATCCGGGTCGTTACAGTTGGTATCAGAGCAGGGGTTTTAAAAACGATTTTGTAAACTGCTCATCATTTTTAACACTGTTAGTTGCTCGGTTGTTTTACTTTACTGCATTTTAAATGAGCTCTGATTACATTTTATTGAGTAAAACGATTTTTGGTAAAAGTTAGACTGATAACTGTAGCCTGCTTGCCAGCACAAGCCTCGACGTGGAAAATTCTTCATCTACGATAATTAACTTCCTAATGCTTTTCTAATACATGATTTCTAATTCGAATCTGATAGATGAATTGCTAGAAGATAACTTGTAGAGACTAGTGGACTTAGTGATGACGAATATTTGGTCTGTTTGGAATTGTAAATTTGCGGTCGTGCTTGATGTATTAGAGTTAGATTTTGGATTTTTGGATGATATTAGTGAACTATTATGGAACTGTTTTGAATTTTATACAGAATTCATAGCTTTGGAGGAGTGTAAAAACAGAGGAGATTTTGCCCAAATTTTTGGAAATAAGTGGAAAGAAAATCTCAAGTGAGGTTAGATCAACTAGATAGTTAACCAAAATCGCTTAAGTAACGACGGGATAGACTAACTAGATAGATAAACGAAGTCGTCGAGATTAGTTACGGGAAGAGAAGAACACTTAGGACTAAGCTGAAAGAGGAGGATATAATTCCACTAGCTAAGTTATTGTCCACTTAGTATTGACCTTGAAGAAGGACTTAGAGAATAAAGTTTGAGTTTGTAGTTGGACTTTGAGGAAGGAAGTTGATGCGCTAGAATAGATTCCCTACAAGGACGAGAGGCTCAGGGTTTAATCTAATTGTACGACTAACTTGGAACTTGAAGGCAGTTTCCGACATAAGTAAAATAATATTGGATTAGTGGTTGTATGGATGGTGGGACATACGTCGGACTTGGATTATGTTCTCCATCTCGATTCGAACTCACTCAAGATAACCAAGAACATGATTACACAACTGCACGGCAACAATAGAAGCAATCAGTCAAACTTCTCTGGAAACGAGTAACAGGAACCAAAACAGAAACAAAAACGAGAACAGATACGGACACAGACATAGACACAGATAGGGAAACAAAAATGGAAATGGAAACGGAAACGAATTCCTAGAAACAAATTTCGAGAAGTGAAATTTTAGACACAAATTTCTAGAAATGAATTTCTAGGAATAGATACGGATACAGATACAGATACGGATACAGACACATACACATAAACAGAAACAGATACAGATACAGAAACGGGAACGGTTATAGATACAAAAAGAGAAGCAAGATGGAACGCATTCAACTTAGCCATAGAGCAGTGTAGTTCATAACTCGGGAAAGCTTGGATAGACGGATTAGATGGTTGAGAGCATGTTCGAGTATGTCGAAGTCTTGGAGAAAAGGAGGAAGGTGCTATAGATTTAGGAGTTGAGCAACAGTAAAGTGTTTATTGGATTAAGGCAGTATTTGGATATAAGGAAATTGCCTTTCGACTCTTGATGTTGATGAATGGTAGCAATTAAGGTGTTTTTTCTCTGGAATGGATGTAATCAGAGTGGCGCAACGAAAGTGTGGTGAGTGATTGCGAGAGTTGATCGACTTTTGGGTACAAGAGGGTGCATTTTGAATGAAGTCAAGTTAATCAAGTAGCGGTAGTGGAGCAGTTTAGCGGTGAGAGGAGTAGATAGTCTAAAATGGGGTAGCTAAGAAGAGATTTGATGCATGGGTTGACATAGAGCAAATTTCAAGGACGAAATTTATATAAGGAGGGAAGTATGTAACACCCTAACTTTTTATCAGAATTTAATAAATATAATTGGAGCATAATTTGGGGATTTAATTGATGGAAATCAATTTAGGAAATGGAAACAAAAAATTTAAATTGAACCTCTAATAATCTTTAAACAATATTTAGAATAAGTAGGGAGTTAAAATTGGGTCAGTTAATATTCGATATGAATATTTAACATTGAAAAATATTTTAATATTACTTAATTAGGGTTAAAGGGGAAAGGATTAAGTTAATTGATGTTTAAAGAGATGAAACATGGAGAAAGAGAGCTGAACCGGTTCGGCCAAACCGGTTCGAGCTGCTGGTCCGGTTCAGAAGCAAAGAAAAAGGAGGAAGAAATTAGGTTAATTGTGGGTTTTCTGAAGGAAGAAATGAGAGAGAGGCGAGAGGAGAGAGGGCGAGAGAGAGATGTCGAGCGAGCGCGAGTTCCAACGTGAACTTGAGCTCAGGCTTGAGGAGGCTCCTTCGCGGTGAGCGGTGTGCGGATGACGACGATTGGAGCGTCGGCTAGCAGGATGCGTCAGATTTGGCATCGACTGTCGATGCTTTGTAGACTTCAGTCAACGACGGCACGGGAAGGCAGCGGCGACGTCCGATGAGCGTGCGGCTGGTAACTTGTGGAATGGTGACGGCGGAGTGGGCAAACGACAGTCTCCAGCCTCGGTTGTCGGTTTGGATGGTTCGGGTCTTCTCTGCTGGTAAGGTTCTGCGCCTTTAGTTCTCGGCCTCCATTGCCGAATATTGTTGGCTTTATGAAGCGTGTTCTGAGTCTAATTTGATTCTGTAATTGGCCATTGATACGGTGTGGTGCTCTATTACTGAGTGTTTTCGGTCGCTGTGGAAATGGCTAAAGACCGTGGGTGTGCTGCAGGTAACGAATTTTCCCCTTAACTGTTATTAGTTTGCTGTTACGCTGAGATTGGTGTCCTGGATGGAATTTGGAGGTTTAATGTGTGAATTAAGCCCTGTTGATGTTGGATTTAGTTCTGTTAATTCAATATGGTCTTGTGGATTAAATCCTGTTGAGTGAGTTAAGTATGGAATGTTGGATTCTTGCCTTAATGAGTGATGATGTGTTAATGTCTCTGTTGTTGAATATGGATAATCACATTGAAGGTGTTGGGCTCTATCAACTATACACATGTAATGTTCTCCACCTGAGCAATTATAACTTTTAAATGGTTGAAGATATTGGAAGGATGCTTTCTATTTCCTTGGAATACATAACCATTGATGATTGAGTCGTGATAGGTTTGGTTCCGTTTAAGTGTTAAATGAGTTATTAGGATCATTGTATAAGTTAGAATATGAAAGTTATAGGTCATTATTGTTATTGATAGATGTTTTAATTGTGAAGGTATCGAAAAGACGAAGATGGATAACGATTAAGTACCGATACGCGTTAAATAATCGAGGTATGGATTGGGTAGAGTCTTGGCCGTCAAAGCCCTCCCCACAAGTAGTTGTGTGAATTGTATTGACTTTCTTTGATGTTCATTGTTTAAATTCAGTGTAATGCTTATTGTTTTCCTTGGTTCTGGTTAGGTAATAGAATTGATATCTCTTATTGCTAATGGTTATCATAGAGAAATGTGATGAATGATGACGTTAAGTCGTAGGATAGAATGACGAAATGAAGGATGACATGATATGCACGTACGATTATTAATGAATAGAGACTTTAAATCCTGTTTGTATAATTATTTATATCCACTACTATAATTTCCTGCACAATTCACTATATTAATTGCGGTAGCTTCGTAGTTGTTTATACTTGTTTCATTCTTGTAATTCAAGCATGCGTAGATTAATTTGGATAATGATTATAGAAGCATGTTTAGCATAATTAACCAAATCGAGTATGTCTAATTAAATAGGACTTTTTGCATGATTAATTAATTAGTTTTCAGATTACAATTCTATCTTTTTATCAGATTTCCATACGTATTGTTCAGCCTGTGTAGATGATTAATTCTTAAAATAAACTCAAGTATGATAATCTAAAGTATGTTGTTTGTAATTACTATTCATGTTCTAATAACAGCATGTAAATTAGATAGATTACTTCAAGCATGTTTTACTATCTTTTGATTTTTCCGTAATCCATATTGTGTACCTACTTGTATGTTTAATAATCTATCAAACTGTCATGAATATCTTAAGCATGTTTTAATATTAGTTTGATTTCAAACTGTTTGTACGTTTCTAGTTGTGTTTAATTATTGAAATTAGTTGTCCTATTGTTTCCCTAATTATTAAGCATGTCTGTTCAAATAATCATCTCAAACCAAAAATATATGTTTCCAATGAATTGTTAGGTGTTAAAAGCATGCTTAGTAGATTGATATAACTCAACGTCATTAATTCCAGCTTTTGTTATTGATCTTATAATAGTAGATCGTATATTCAATCATGTTGTTCAATGTGTTACATCATAATTATTATTGCTTTCTTTGTATACCCTAATTGTAGTAGTTCATTATATGTATAGTTAATTGTTTTAAATCACTGTCATTTCATTATATTGCTATTTATTTTCGTTGCTTTTATTTCATTATATTAGTATGTTTCATGCGTCATGTTAATAGAAACAAGTAGGGAGTGTCGTCGGTGTGGTACTCACATGCATGAGTGAGGAAAAATGTTAAATAAAATGAACGAATGATGATGATGATGCAATGGGGGGGTTGAAGGACAGATGGGTAGTCCGGATCTGCCCATATAGAGGTAGATGTTGATCAGACTATTCCATTCTACATGTGTTCCTTCAACTTTCAGCTTGATGTACGAGTTATGAATGAACGAATGAATGAAACGTAATGAAAAGATTGGTTTGAGGCGGACCTATTCCAAGTGAACTAAAGAGAGGCTTGTCATATGCATTTTTCCTTTCCTTACTAAGTCTTTTAGACTTACAGTTTACTTGTGGTGTAGATATACGTGAATAAAGAAAAGAACGATGAACATAACACAAAGCAGTTGATGAAGAATTTACACGAACTGAGCTTATGGATGATCAGGCTAAAGACAAGTAAAGTGTTTTGTAAAAGTAACGATTTACTTAGCGTGTTTTAATTTGAATGTTTTCGCTTCCATTATATTTTAAATTAATTATTGTTGCTTCCACAAATGTTTTAATTTCCGAAATGCTTTTAAATAAATGATCTTTTTAACGCTTTCGCACTCTATTAATAACAATTTTTATAATGAGTTTTTACGAACAGTTGGTAGCAGTCCGGATTGGGCGCACTCTGACACATTTTCTCAAAATTTAACCCATTTTTAAATGTACGAAAATCCGGGTCATTACAATATATGTACAGAATTCTCAATCCACAGTAAAGACAACACCGACCAAACATGTATACAATTTTATCATCCAACAGGAGCACATAAACGTTATAAAATTCACTGCCCATCCATCGCCATAGTGAACACATCAGAAACAGCAATTCCTACCCATTTAACAGAGAATATTTCTTTACATAAAACTTAACCCAAACAATTCACTTTTAAAGGCAATATATCTCCGTTGTTCAACAACTAACATACAGAATCGAAGTGAGAACAACAAGGAATTAAATTCCATTAAACAGAGAAGATATCCATTTACCTAAAGCATCCAAGAGCAACAACTCCACCTTCTCTATGTATTTCCTCTCTCGGCCCTCAGCTCTAGACTATCACAATTTCTCCTCTGACATTTTCAATTATTCAGAGCACCCTCGGCCTAAATAATCTCCAGTGGTGAAGTGCTTCACCCACCTTCACTGCCTTTTCCCCTAAAATACTCAGAGTGCCAAAACCACTCATGTAACGACCCGGATTTTTCGTAAATCTGTTAAACTGCATAAATTTTGAAATTTTTCTTTTTAAAAGAAACGTATCAGAGTGCGACTAACCGGATCGCTACTGACTCTTTCTTAAAACTCATTATAAAAACCAATTGATAAAATATGCGGAAGCGTAAATAAAAAAAACCATTTGTTTAACTTGTTGCAAAAGCGTGAATCATTAATTAAGAAACTTAATGAAAGAACTCAATAATTAACTATGATTATTACAACTGTTTTCTCTTCTCGCTCTAGCCTGGCCAGCCACAATGTCGCTCGTGCGTGCAAATCCTTCATCCCTGCTTTATTGTCTGATTATTGTCTTTCGCATTTACTCCTCAGTTTGTGCGTTCTTTTTCACGTACACGTACCTACACCTACATCACAAATAACTGTAAGCCCAAAGACTTAGTAAGGAAAAAGGGTTTAATGCACGTGAAATGCCTCTTTTTAGTCCTTTCGAAATGGGAGCCATCCAAACCGATCCTTTCATTAAACCATTTACTCTTTTATTACTTTATATTTGTTCATCCGTCCAGACTCGTACATCGAGCTGGAGATTGGAGGATTTCTTTTTGTAATGGAATAGTGATCGGACCTAGCTTTTTTCTTGCAACTGGAACTCCCGTACCCGATCAGGGAGGGGCTTCGGCTACTTGTAGACTAGACCCGCTACCCATCCGCCCCCCAACTCTCTTTTCATCATTTTCTTTTGTTTCTGTGCCGGGCTAAGCTGACAGTACCACAAAAACCTTTATTATCTTAACTTTTACTCATTTTCATCATTCATCCTCACTTATGCATGTGTGCGTACTACTCCGTGGCACTCTCTATTAGTTTCTATTAACATAATGCATGACCATACATTCTCAATCTAACATAATTCATTATGCTTCACAATATAACATTCATAGAAATTAAAGTGCGCATAAACAAAAGTAACAAAAATTAAGAGCGCAATATAAGGAATAGTAGTAAATGAACAAGCACATAGAGACAAGTAAATGAGTAATAACGATGGAACACCCAATAACCTACAGCATATAAAGGAAGCAATTATAGAACTAAATGAACAACGGGGAACATGCTTGGATATAAAATTCACAAGAGTAAAGGAAATATAACGGATCACAAGCGACGTGCACATGAAAGTAAAGCATAACTAAATTAACATGCTCAAGGAGAAATTATAATTATCATCTAGTTAATTATCCTAATTAATTTATATGCTCAAGGGTTGATTACTTTAGTCATGTTCGCTAGTTCTTTAACATGTTACCATAATTATCTAAGTTCTTTAACATGTTTGAATACAATTAATAAATGTTACTTTAGTTGTCTAACATGCTCAAGTTAACTAATTATCTTGGTTGATTAATATGCCACTATTTGATTTAACCAACAAAAGAATTAACATACTTAGTTAATTACATGCTCAAAACTACTAAATCATGCTCAAGTAAAATATAAACATGTTTGCTCAAGTAAAATATAAACATGCTTGTGGTTTAGTTATTTTCTTACTTAATTACATGCTCAATTGGCATACTTAGTCAAGCTATCCTAATTAATCGGTTAAGCATGCTTAAGTTGATTACTTGCTCTAGTTGAGTGAATTAACATGTTAGTTACTTAACATACTTAGATTGATTAACATGCTCACGAGCTAGTTATTAATTGAGCAACTAGTTATCTACATTTAGCAATTAAACATGCTAGTTAATCAATCTAGACATGGTGGTTAAATGAACATGCTAATCAGATTAATTTAACATGCTAACTATGCTTAAGGGTCAATCAAGTCTAATTATTTACTCTAATTAATAAAAATACTTGAGTTTGCCCTATTTAATTTACATGTTCAATTACTATCTATAATTATTGCTAAACTACGATGGATTGATTAGTTAATTAAACATGTTCATTCTAATTAACACAGTCAATTAAGCATGCTAGAAGTAAGAGTGTAATTATTTCTAGTTAACACTATCACTAAACATGTTTAGATTCTATCATTGCAATAAGTACTTACCACAACAAGTAAACAATTGAAATAACAGGGCAAAGTCATGGAAACTAATAGCCCATTCGTATTTACCACATCATTCAACACTAATGTCATAGAGCATTCCATTCATCATTCATCTTTCCTCATTCGTCATTCATTATTGTTAAACATTCATGGAAATCACGACTACAATAAGGGCAACAAGCTAACTATAAGCAATTTCAGTAAGACAATAAACTAAATATAAGGAAAGTCTACATAACAACTAAGCCATCATCTACAACAAGGAAATCAATGAAGGAATACACAATAGAAATCCATCCCAAGAGTTTAACACTACTCTAACACAAAATAACATTAAGGAACTTCACAGAGCATTCTACAGAGCATTTATAAGATAAACAATATACTTATCATCTAGTATTTTAAGAATAATACTCTACACTCACACACACACCCATACTTGTGGTGCAAGGCCTCCAAATAGCCAAGACACACCCATTTTTCCTTACCTTAACTTGATGAACACTACACTCACGCAGGAACAGCAGCTCCAGCTCTCACGGCAGTTCTAGCTTCAAGGCCAGCAACTCCTTCAACTCACTCACGTAGCTCACGTAGCTCACGTCACACACTACACTCACTCTTTACACTAGACTCTCCTTCTCCCTCACTGGAATACTCTCCCTCTCAGCGCCCTCTCCCTCACTGGACTTCAATTCCCTCATAGAAAACCTAACGGACGTGGGAGAAGGAAATGGGTTAAGTCTTACCTGGGAGGGGACAAAGTCCTGGTTGGGGTAGAGGGGAGGTCAGCTCGCGTGCTCTGGGGGAGGATTATTGTTGGGGTCCCGTCCTTCCATTGGCTTCGGGTCATTTTTTGTTTGATTTTAAATCTTTGCTGCCGCAGTTCTGTGATGATTCGAAAGAGTGCGAACATACTAGAATCATTCGCATTCGTCCGCAAGACCAAATCCCGCAGGCTAAAAGGGTCTTCGAACGAGAAATGGTGTCCCCTACCTTTGTCCGTACCGTCCGCAGGCGACTTGTGGATGCGATATGGCATCTACATGTGTCGTTCGTCATCATCCAAAAGTGTCCATAAAATAGACAGATTCAAATTGGACGATACCCTCTTTCGTCCGCCAGCGTCTGCTAACGTCCGAAAGTCTCCAGACTTGGACAGATTCGATGTGGACGCAGCATTCATCGTCTGCATCATCTGGGACTTCGTCCGAAAGTCCCTAGAATTGGGACAGAGGAGATTCGAAAGAGGCTACGCCTTGTCCGCACTTGTCTGGAGTCGTCCGAAACTCCACAACACAGTTCATTTGGGACGCAAAATCACGTCCTGGGTCGTCCCCAGACTAAGGGTGACGTGTAATTGCTCTTGTGAACGACACAATGTGTCCGCTATGTCGTCCTCAGGCGTCCGAAAGCGCCTGGGACAACCTTTCTTCCATTTTTCACACTTAACTCCTATTCCGTAATATTTTCCTCATAATTACACATCGTAAAATGACACGTATAAATGCAAAATGTAATAACCCTACAATTCCAACACTCCGATTACATCACGTATACGGGAAAATATTAACAAAATTACCCTTAAAATTAACGACCTAGAATGTCCTTGGTAATATCCCGTTAATTTATCCAACTTAAAATATCGGGATGTTACAACTCACCTGACAACACTCCCTCAATTTCTTTCGCAGCACAATTATGACTTCGACAGCCTCTTAAAGATGGCTGCCTCCTTCTTCAATCCACCAACCACTTTCCATATCCCGCATAATGGATGCCATCTATAAAGGAGTGTCATGCATAATTATGTTGGCAGAATAATAAACCGGTTCACCATTTCAGAAGCAACAGGTCCGGACTGACCCTTCCCTACCAAACCCCTGGTGTTTTCATCTCTGTAAATTCAACTACGCAAAATCCCAATTCGTCCAACAATCAAAACAACAAACACAACATAAAATCCATCGACAGTGTAATGCCTCAGATTTTTCATACATTTAAATAGCATTAAATTTTAAGAAAATATATCAGAATGCACGTCGGGCCATTAGGAACACTTTAAAACATTTAGGAAAATAAATCGTTTGCGGAAGTGTAAATAATTTAAAGAAAATGAAATAAATTTAATTACAATTTAAGAAAGAAAACTTAATTTAAATTACATTATAACTCAAATTGTCATTTTACTTATCGTAGCCTGGCCAACCACACACTCGTGCGTGCAAATCTCTCATCAACTGCTTCACGTCCACTCGCTATCTTTTCTTGCGAATACCTACACCACGAGTAAACTGTAAGTCTAAAAAGGCTTTAATAAGAAAAGGGTTAACAATCAAAAGAATAGAATTTAATTAACTAGACATGCTTGATATTGGTTAATCAAAATAATAGTTATTTGAACATGCTTAAATTAGTTAATTAACGGGATTAAGTTGATTAAACGTGCTTGAATTCATTAATAAAAGACTTAGTTAGTTAAACAAGACAAGATAATAAACGTCTCATACACAGCAAGAATAAGAGCATCCACACATATATTAGAAACAAAATTATTATCAAGGAAATTCTTAGCTCATTTGTGCATAAATTCATTACGTTCATTACCCCTCTAATCATGGATCAGAAAAGAAATAACAGGAACAAATGGCACAAGATTGAATTGAAGTAAACTAACCATAAAATGAATAGCAGGAAACTAATCATAAATATAAATTACAGAGAACTACCATACAAAGCATTAAAATAACCTAAACACATAGTATTTATGCATAGAAAACATATTGAGCACTTTCTATACAATCTTAACTACACACAATTTATACAGCGAGAAATCAACTAGGGAAAAGCAATAGAAATTCATCCAAGGAACTGTTAATAACTAAACCAACAATGGCAACATAATAACCTGCAAGGGAAGATCATCTAAAGCCAATTAACAAAACCAACAGTGGGCATTAATCCAAAATCTGAAATCCATTTATAGCAACTAAAAATGAGCACTTCAAAGAATTGTTAACTATATCAAAGAAAGCTAATGACAGAATTCAGCCAACATGCACAACTCACACACATATACTCGTGGGTAGGGCTTAGATGGCCGACACACCCAATCCTTACCATTTGAAGAAAATCATAACAGGGACAACAGCTTCCATGGCTCCCAGCTCCAGTAGCTCACTCCAGCAGAACAACTCCAAGACACCCGAGAGAAAAACTCCTCCAAAGAGCTTCTCCCCTTCTCTGAATTTAAACACAGAAGACCACGTTTGAAGTGCATAACAACTTCTCCCCCCATGATATCAGCCCCAGATCCTGATTCTTCGACCAACACAACGACGTCCAAATCCTCCCAGCTGGACCATCCTCTGTCGTTCATCATCAGGCACTAGTGGATGAATCGGCTCGGTATACACACGAGCAAACCGGACCATCGAACCTGGACATCTCAAACCGAAGCCCTAGCTACGAGCCCAATCGCAAACTGAAGTCCCTCAGCCATCGCGAATCGCTGTCCCGCTCGTCACTCGCCAGCCCATCGCCGTCGCAGCTCCTTCGTCGTCGCGGGGCACAGAAAATGATGGGCCGACACCCCCATCGCATCTGCTTGCCAGAACCGAGCGTTGCCAGCTGCACTCCCTAGCTCAAGCCCCGCGGTTTGTCGTCCACGCCTCTTCGCCGGTCGTCACGCATCGTCGTCGGAACCCGTCGCCTCCTTCTCCTTCCCGATCGCCTCTCTGTCACTTCTCCCCCTTTGTTTCTCTCTTTCTCTCTCATTCTCATTTCTGATCTTCACTAGAATGGCTCAAATGTCATTATTCTAATACACTATACCGGTTCTGCTGAACCGGTTCAGTCTATTTTCCAACCATCCTTTTTAAATTTTCTTTATTTTTAACTATTCATTAAATCTTCATTTAATTATCCTCCTACATTTAATTCCAATAAATCTAATTAATCCCAATTATTCCTAATAAATTCCTTATTCTAAAACAATTAACTTAATCCTTAATGTAAAACAATTATAATAAACTCTAAATATTATAATTTAATTTTGTTAACTTAATATTTAATTACGGTAAATTTCATTTAATCTCAGTAAATGAAATTCTTACGAATGCGTTCTTCGTAATACCCTGATAATTACATAATTATCCACTTAAAAAAAAATTGGGAGTGTTATAGATAGATTACCTTGGTCACGAATCGCAGCCCCAAATCGCGATTACCATCGGATCGAACGAACTCGTGCCCTAGCCCCACACAATTCGTGCCCATGGTACGTCGCGCCGACGACCAGCAGCCTGCATACGCTCGGACCACCACGCATGCCGGTGAAGTCCCATGACATCGCCCACTCACCCTTGCACACGTCAAACCCGAGCCCTCCATCTCCCTCGTGTTCTCTCGGTCTCTCTTTGCCTCTCTCTTGGTTTCTCCCTCTCACATAGGTTTTCCTCTTCAACAAAATCACAAACCCCTTTTCATTTGCTTACAATTCTCTTTTCATTAAAGTAAAAACCAATCTTAACGCATCTCCATCCGAACCAAACCAGCGAACCAGGCCATCCAATGTGAACCAAATCGGTTCAGTTTTCTCTCTTTTTAATTTTATCCTTTTTAACTCTTAACTCCATTCATCACTTAATTAAATTCTCTTTCAATAATTTAATTAAATTCTTTATTTAATTAAATTATTTTCAACCTAATTTCAATTCCTAATTTATTACGAATATTGTTTGATAATAATTATCGATCCAATTTAAATTTTTTGATTTGGTTTCCCAAATAAATTTTTCCATCAAATAAATCCTCAATAATTATCCAAATAATCCTCAATTAAATTTTCTCATCAATTTATTCATCAATTATCTGATTATACTCAAATAATTTTCTAATTATCTTTACTTCATTCCGTTAAAAAAAATCAGGGTATTACCTTGAACTTTGGAATTTGGAAGGTATTGAAAGATCATTAAAGTTATTTTGCAAGAATAAGTCAAGTCTATATTTCAATAACAACAAGTGCTCAACTTAGTCTAAGCATATAGCATCAAGTTCCTAGTTGTTAAAGAAAGAATTCAAAGTAGTTAATTGTCTATAAAACATATTGACATAAACTTCATTATTGTGGACCTACTTACTAAACTAGATCTTTTATGAGTGTGCTATTCATATGAATGTTGCATCAATTGATGATATTTGGCTTAATGAAAGTTTGTATTTCAATATATTTAGTTATAGATATATTTGGATAAGTTTTGGTTCATGGACATTACTTTGATAATCTTGTTCTATGAGCTAAAGAATTTTTTTATTTGGTTTTACTCCAAATCTTATTTTTGATATCAAGAAAAATAAAGTTGGACCAATAAGAAATAGACATGTCATGATCATAGTACAACACTGACTAGATCAGAAGTATACTACGGGTTGAGCGAGAGTTGCTAAAACAAGAGCATCAAATTGAACTTAATTTTCTTCCTACACTCTCATGTTTGATCTATGTCATTTGATTATATTGGTATGCATGATCATTGATGGATTAATTATGAATAAATGTAGTAAAACTCGCTTTGATCCTACGTTAATGTGATTGATGTACTGGATTATTGAAGATGCTTCTGATAATGATAGAAATTTATAAAATCAAAAAAATATTAGGTAATATTATAAATAAAATATATGACCCAAGTGAGAGATTCCTGAGCTCATATATATATATATATAATAATTATAACTTTATATTGCCTATCTTAAAGTTAAACCCGTTATAGTGATAAAATACAATTAAGTTTTTAGGCTTTAGGCATATAAGAATGAATTGATCCATCAAAACTAATCAATTTGTGATTTTCTGTTCCGATGCGTAGTTTCTTTGACAGTTGATAAAACACACGTCGACTTGCTTTGAGGAGAAAATAAAGCATAATGACCTAAATACCCTCGAGCTCTCGTTTCGCGCGTCGATAAATTGAGGAAAGAGAAGAAAAACTGCTTTAACGTCCATAGAAACGTCCCTTCATTTGATTGGGCCACGTATGCGCTTTCAAAACCACAACTTTTACCAGTCTCGATTCCCTCCATTTCCTCTTCTTCTTCTTCCAGTTTCCAAACCCTAATTCTCTGTCTCTCTCTCTGCTATGGAAACAGGTTAAGATTTTCTGCAATCGTCTTCATAGCGAGCAAAATCATTCTGCTTCGCTCTATTTTTGTTTTGGTATCAATGGCTCCTGTAACTTCGTCGAAGACAGCAACCACCTCTGTTTTTTTGGATCGGATTAGGACTTTAAAGGAAAGGTCGGGGCCATTGGATGGAAAGCCGGGTCCGGTGGTTTACTGGATGTTCAGAGATCAGCGGGTTGGAGATAACTGGGCGTTGATTCATGCCTTTGATGTGGCAAAGAAGGCTAATGTTTCTGTTGCAGTTGCTTTCAATCTGTTCGATCAGTTTTTGGGTGCGAAGGCAAGGCAGTTAGGGTTCATGCTTCGAGGACTTCGGCAACTTCACCGTGATCTTGAAGAGACGTTGCAAATACCGTTTTTTCTTTTCCAGGCTAGTTTATTTAAACTTTCTTTTGCTGTTCTTCGCTCATGCTTAAAAAAAATACTTGGCATTTAAAATCTTAGCGTTAAATTGACTTGAGATTAGATAATTTTGTCAGGTTGCCCCTTATTTGTGCATCTTCAAGTAATCAAACGAATAATTGAATACTATTGCTCCTGCTAATTGTTTTGTGGTTTACCATTTTCAGGGGGAAGCTGAAGAGATGATACCAAATTTCCTGAGAGAATGCGGGGCTTCAACTTTAGTCACAGATTTCTCTCCATTGCGAGAAATTCGGAAATGTAAAGAGAAAATTTGTAGGAAGGTGGATGAATCAGTGAGAGTATATGAAGTCGATGCTCACAATGTAGTACCTATTTGGGCTGCATCAGAGAAGTTGGAGTACAGTGCTAAGACTTTAAGGGGCAAGATAAATAAAGTGATTTCCAAGTACCTCACTGATTTTCCTGTTCTACAGCCTCCGATTAAAAAGTGGCCTTCCACTAATTTGTCTATTGATTGGGATGGCATCATTGATGATGTTTTAAGGTGAGAACCGAATTACAAATGTTGAAACTTTTTTGGTTCGGGGCTTGATTTATACTATCTTCTTGGAACTAGGAAAGGGGCAGAAGTTCCTGAAATTGAATGGTGTGAACCAGGTGAGAAAGCTGCAATGGAAGTATTGATGGGAAATGAAAATGGGTTCTTAACCAAAAGGTTGAAGAACTATTCAACGGAGAGAAATAACCCAATGAAGCCTAGAGGGCTATCAGGTCTCTCCCCATATTTGCATTTTGGTCAAATATCAGCGCAGCGATGTGCCATAGAGGCTCGTAATATCCAGAAACTTCATCCGCAGGTTTGTGGCGCGAAATTCAGTTGTATGTTAGGAATTAATAACCCCGCTATTTAGTTATGTTTTACTTTGTCTACTACATGAAATAGTCTGGAATTATGTTATCAAGTTCAATACAGATCCAGCTCTTGTTACCTTCTTTTCTTTGCAAGTTTAGTCCACCTATATTGTACTTATCCTACTTTCTTTGAACTGGCAAATTGAAGGCAGTTGGTGTGTTTTTAGAAGAGTTGATTATTCGAAGAGAACTTGCTGATAATTACTGCTACTACCAGCCCCATTATGATTCAATCAAAGGGGCATGGGAATGGGCACGCAAAAGCTTGATGGACCATGCTTCTGACAAGAGAGAACATATTTACACGTAAGTGTAGTGTACTTTGATTTGGAGTGATGGTGATGATACCTGTTTGAAAGAGAATCGAAATTTTGTGTTTAATGCTTCTGAATCTGCAGGAGAGAGCAGCTAGAGAAGGCACAGACAGCTGATCCTGTGAGTTCCATTTCTGAGCGAATATTTTTTCTTCATGTTCAATGTTATACTGGATCTATAAATTGTGGATATGTTATATTCCTGTTTTTAAATTTCTATATCACTCAATAAAGTATATTTGTGGCCATAGTTATTTTGGTTTTCTGTTTCATCATAGTAATATTATCCGATATTCAGCATTCAAATATTTTCAGCTGTGGAATGCTTCTCAGTTAGAGATGGTTTTTCATGGGAAGATGCATGGCTATATGCGGTAAGGATTATTATTGCTTTTCAGCATGTTCGTCATATGGCATAATCAAATGCAATGATGAAGTTGTGATTATGATATGTTTAATTTTTAAGTAATTATGATGTATTTATGACTTTTTTCACAGATTTGTGGGATAATATTAAGATTCCTTATGAGCCGAATGTACTTTTGCTTTTTGGTACTTTCAGATTTTAAAGATATGCATAGACTCTTAATTATATTATAGTCCCATATCCTTGCATCTTTGTGTATTTTCCCTTTCAACACAATGTATCATGTATAGAAAATGACACTCCGTTTCATCAAATATTAGCATCTAATGGTGTAGTTAATTGTTAATTTATTCACCCTGAGACTTTGACGCACTATCAGTAGGTTTTCGAAAGCATACGGTTGACCTGGGGCAGAATTGCGGACAATCGAAAAACACATAATTTCGAAAGAATTAGCTTCTGGATGAATTGCTCTCGACCGAAAATTAATTAGCTGTCAACCAAAAATCTTTTGCTTCAACTATGTCAAATAAGCGGTTGATTGGAGGAGATGACCTTCGTCTATAGATCTGCTTTTCACACTTTTTAAGAGAATTTCTTAACACTCGAGCCAAATTTTCGATCCCAAAAATCAAGGAGGCTTCTTCACAACAATCAAAAATACTTTTGAGCCCTAAAAGAATTATTTCACAAATCCAACGTGATGTAAGAACAAAATAAAGAAATTAGAAGAACGAAACAGTACCGATGGTGAAATATGGAAACTCACAATCTTTCTAACCTGAGAGGGTCAGATGTAGTTTCTACTAAGCCATCATAGTCAAGCTCATTACTCTTGAATACTAAGGTAACGATCCTCAAGAGGCAAACCTCAAGAATCCATTGTAGAGAAATCTCAAATTTTCTATTAAATAATCTAACACCAAAATTGTTCCGCTACAAAACTCTAACCTTAGTCTAAATAGTCAACACATAGTGGCAAAACTATAAATAAGGTAAAGTTCTAAATAATCAATTAAAATTAAATGAAATGTAATCAAAATAAAATAATGGGCTTGACTGGGGCTTGTGGCACATTATCCTTCCGTGGTTGAGAAGGATTTGACTTCAAGTTTGATTATTTCTCTAATGGTGTCTTGGTAATTAACAAGTAACCTCCTTTTTTCTTTTTCTCCAGACTCTGGACCAGGTACCCCTGACGAGGTGCCATCAATGATAACTTCACCTTTCATCTTCCATAATCGAGTGAGTAAATATTAGCTTACCATTATGTTTCACTTTTTGATCACATTGCCAAGGTATTCAAAGCAACAAGTGACAAGCATCCATAGATACAACGTCTCACGTAATCTCATCCTTGTAGTTTCTTGATAAGAACCGTAGTAATTGGCAGAAAACACAAATATAAATAACACACAAAATAACAAGGATTACAGACTTTCGAGAGGTCTGCTCTCTCCCATACAGACTTTCGAGAGGTTTGCGCTCTCCCACAAGTGAATTCTTAATTTTTCCGATACCCCTCATCTATTACAATTACTTCCTTAAATAAGAACAATAACAGAATACTAAAAGACAGTAACGGAATACGAAGAGACAAACACAGAATACTAAAAGACTTATAGAAATCCTAATATAATTAAATTCGTAGAGGAGGTAACGTATCAATACTCCCCTCCCAAAGATGCACCTTGTCCTCAAGGTACATGATTTTTGTGCTCATTTCTTTTTAATCTTTGAGCTCATCGTCATGTAAATAGATGACAATCTTGTCTTCAATTCGTTGTGCTGCCTGCATGATTTGTCTCAACCCTATTGGTCTCAATACCATTAATTCAGCTCGAATTTCTATCCGCAAACCCTTCATAAATTGAGCCTCTAATACGTGATCAGGAATGTCCCGAAAAGGAGAAGCCAATTTCTCGAATTTCATTTGTATACTCTCTCACCGTTCCCACCTGTCGCAATGCCAAAAGTCGCTCTGATAAAGAACTTTCCTGTGAAGAGCGAAACCATTTAACTCCGAAATGGTTGTCGTCCGTCTTCCCATTGATACCAAGCTAGAGCCTCTCCTCCAGGTGCACTGCTACTGCATCTATTTTTTCGGATTTCGTTAAATGTTGAAGAGCAAAGAAATGTTCAACCATAAATACCCAATCATCAGGGTCTCCATTTCCGAATACGGGCATTTCTAAATTTTTCAGCCTGCCATTTCCTGCAAAAACCCCAAATATTTCCTCTGGCCTATGACGAAAAAATGCATTATTGTCAGCGACTCGATACTTGTCATTGTGCTCGTGATAAAATGGGCTTTGCCCAGTTGAAAACTCATTTGGATTGGCGCTGTTTTGGGCTGTATTTTTCTCCAGCCCACTGTGATTGGCCCTGTACTGGGCTGTTTCTTTTTCCCCATAATTCTCCTGACCAATGGGCTGTTTCCCTTTGTCCAGCCAAACCCCTCGATCCATCTTCCTTCCTTCCTGAAACACTTCAGCAACCCGAGGATCTTCTTCAATAGCTCGAGCCGCGTCGCCTCCCCTTCGCGTTTCTGATACGATGCCATTGAGTCGCCCAACTTCCGGCTGAGACTCCTGCAGACCCGAGCGAATCATCCTGCGGGACTCACCCACACAATTTTCGTCGCGCCAGCTGCGGGTTTCTTCCAGCTCAGTCCGCATCAACGCCAACGACTGCATAATGGCTGCCATGTCCTCCTTCAAAGATTGGAGTGGTCCAAAGTCCACCTTCAGCGAGTCCAAACTTTGAGAAAGCTCGCTCCGGAGACTTCCCAGTTCTGTTCGGAATTCCTCACGCGCGATTAAATTTCTCAGCTCTGTTTTCAGCTCTTCACGGCTGACTCGGTCGTCTTCTTTAGCTTCACCTCTTTTCCCAGCCATTCTGTCGATAGCTTTTGTTGGGATAAAATTTAGTCTGACTCGTTTATGTTTGGTAGTTGGCTCCTCTCCAGGACAGTTGCTCTGATACCAATGATGAGAACCGTAGTAATTGGCAGAAAACACAAATATAAATAACACACAAAATAACAAGGATTATAGACTTTCGAGAGGTCTGCTCTCTCCCATATAGACTTTCGAGAGGTCTGCGTTCTCCCACAAGTGAATTCTTAATTTTTCCGATACCCCTCATCCATTACAATTACTTCCTTAAATAAGAACAATAACAGAATACTAAAAGACAGTAACGGAATACGAAGAGACAAACACAGAATACTAAAAAACTTATAGAAATCTTAATATAATTAAATTCGTAGAGGAGGTAACGTATCATTTCTATAGTGAATAAGAGCACCATTTGCCTATTTACTCTTTTTTTTTTTGCCATCTAACCACCTCAATTCATATGGCTTTGGGTGTTCGGTGGTCAGTAACTTTAGTTTGTCTATCAAAAAAATCAAAGCAACATTAGCACAACTACTAATAATAGAGTATATCTTATCCTTGATCAAACAACGTTAGTGAAATACGTTCTCTCTTTGGCCAACTTCCTCTCCAATTATAGCTGGTAAAAGCCCATTTTATACTCAATAGCAAAAGATCTATTATGGAAAAATAATCTCATTAGAATGCTCTTCTTTCACAAGTTTTTGGTGTCATCTTCACTTTTAGTCTCTATGAAATATCCCCGCATAATCATTATCTTCTGATTAGGGGATTGAGAAGCGATATGTTCCCAACCTAGACATTTGAATTTGCATGATGCTGAATCTACGACTGCTTTTTCTTTCTCTGTGGCAATATTGGGATGTAATCTCCTAGCATTTTCTATTGGAATTGTTAAGATGGTCTTTATCTGGTGAGGACTTTTACGAAGGAGGTCCAAGTCCCGTTTCCTTTGTCTCCCTACCCTAATAGTTAATTGAAAAACTTCCTCCAAGGTATCGTCTTGTTGAAGCTCCATTATATCTCCAATGAGTTTATTAAGACCTTGGACAAACTGGAACAGTTTGCTTTTCCACCTCATCAATCTCAAGTTTGACCATTAGGGTTTCAAATTCGGCAATGTAATCATCAACACACAAAGCTCCTTGAACTAGGCTCTGTGTATGGAAATACATATCCTGCGGGAAGTGTTTGAGCACAAACTGTTTCTTCATTAATCGTTTCATAAACCCCTGGTAGAAATTGGTTCTTCCCTATCTCTCTTCATCTGAGCCTTTAGATTTTTCCACCACAGACTTGCATATCTAATAAATTTTTGGGCGGCAAATCTAACATTTGCTAACTCAGAATAATCTTTGCATTGAAATATTTTCTCTACTCTCTGAATCCAATCAAGTATTCTTCTCCATAATGGATACCTCTGAAAGGCGGAATCTGTAATTTTAGTACCCTTACCTCTCCATGAACTTGAGTACTTCTTGTTGGAAATTCGTAAAGGGCCTCATCGTTAAAGCCACCTCCTTGGTTGTCTTCGATAAATTCAGTCGCCCTTTTATTCCCTCAATACCCACCTCTACCTCTTGGTCTCGCAAAAGATGATGGATTTTTCCGAAGGAGTAAATTCTAAATCTGTAGAGTCAACAAATCCATGGAATTCTATAAATTATTAAAGTGGCATTGAGTTACATACTCTTGATTGTTGAGCGATGCTTCTTCAAATGAACTAACTAGGTTAAGATGGAAAGAAACTTCACTCCTAGTAGTCATCTTTGTGCTTTGATACCAAATGGCGCGCTATGAGTAGGTTTTCAGAATCGTGCGGTCGATTAGAGGCGAAATTGCGGTCAATCAAAGGCAAAGTTGCAAACTACCAAAAAACACAGTTTCAAAGGAATTTGATTTTAGATGAATTGCGGTCGACTAGAAGTTCATTAACAATTGATTAGAAATCTTTAGCGTCAACTTTGTCAAATAAGCGGTCGACCGAAAGAGACATCCTGCGTCTGCAAATCTACGTTTCGTACTTTATTGGGAGAATTTTTGAACACGAGCCAAAGTATCGATTCCAAAAATCAAGGAGGTTTCTTCACAATAATTAGAAATAGGCTAAAAAAACAATTTCACAAATCTAACGTGGCGAATAACGAATTAAAGAAATTAGAAAAACAAAACATAACTGATGGTGAAATATGGAAACTCACCTTTTTTCTAATTTGAGAAGGTTAGACAAAGTTTTCTCTAAACTATCACACACAATTTTATAACTTTTGAATGATAAAGTAATGATTCTCCGAAGGCAAACCTTAAGAATTTTTTAATTTTCTATTCAATAATCAAATTCCAAAATTGTCTCGTAACAAAATCTTAATCCTGAGCTAATTAACTAACTCATAATGACAAAACTATAAATAATTGAGTTTGAAATAAATAATTAAAATAAAATAATAAGTTAGGGCAGACTCTTAGAAGATCAGACTTTGTCATCATTGTCTCTTGATGACACTGACCAAAATTCAAGGGTGTAATGAGATTGCTGATTTTTCCTGAATTGTGGAGCTCACAACTTATAAGTCATGTTTCTGACTTTTTTTTTTCTGGAAAGTATTATGTATCTTCAAATTTTGAAATCTCAACGTCAGAAACATCACTTGCAGCATGTATTGGGCCAAAAAGATTCTCGAATGGACAACAGAACCAGAAGAAGGCCTGGAAATTGCAATATATCTAAATGACAAGGTAACTGGCTACTGTTCTCTGGCATATCTATTTATATAAATATCCTAAATTGGGACACTTTCTTGTAGTACGAAATAGATGGGAGGGATCCAAACGGATACGTCGGTTGCATGTGGTCCATATGTGGCGTTCACGATCAGGTTATTCTATTCAAACGGATACTCGATGTTATTAGTTTGATTTTCACCCAAGTGAATCTCCTAGCATCTATTGTTTGAGAATTTTTAGATTATTTGATTCTGATTTTAGGGTTGGAAAGAGCGACCCGTGTTTGGGAAGATTCGATACATGAACTATGCGGGCTGCAAGAGGAAATTTGATGTGGATGGATACATTTCCTATGTGAAGAAACTTATGAGTGCAGGCAAGAAGAGAAAAGCGGAGAACCCACTGAATAGAGAAAGGCTAAGGAACAACGCTGCTGACATAAAGAGCCGCTCAATTGAAATCTAAAACCTTTTCAAACTTAGATTTTCAAGAAAC
This sequence comes from Begonia loranthoides, assembly GCA_022433065.1. NCBI lineage: Eukaryota > Viridiplantae > Streptophyta > Magnoliopsida > Cucurbitales > Begoniaceae > Begonia > Begonia loranthoides. The sequence goes on from CM039470.1 coordinate 9,760,885, forward strand.
TCAAGCATATGCACTACAATGAGGGATGGCTTTGTATTATGTTGTCTTAGGCTTGTGCTTCACCTTTTTCACTGTAGCATGCTTGTTTTCATGGGCTTCAATTTTTCAATATCGTGTTACCGCTTTAAGATTAACAACTTTTTGTCTCTTGTTAAAACTATTTAAATAATACTTCATTTACTTTTTTAATTTTGTAATTTAATTTCGTTTGTTAATTAAAATAAAATAGTGTAAAACTAAAAAATAAATGGATACTCTTCCAAATCGTAATCTGCAATTGTTATATTGTAGATCAGAACGTAGACATGTTATGGTGTCTGGAGATTTCTAAACACCGGGTGATCAGATTTTGAGAGATATGACATTATGCAGGACTCCCAAGTCCCAATTTCAACTGTTTAATTTTTGGGGGAGATCATATTTAATGATCTCAACTAGTTTGCTGTCTAGTAAATTACAATATACACACCATATCCACTGCCTCACCTTCAGCCCAAAAAAAATAAAACACGAGGAAACGGGCAAGACAGCCTGAGCAGGTCAGAGATCATCCGAGATAAGTGAATAAAAACTACAAAGAGGCCATGTTGTGATTTTGTTTCAGGACAAACAAAAACAAAAACAAAAAATGGGTATAACAACATATGACACTTCCAAAGATTGCAGAGAATATAAGAAGCGTAGTGGAGGACACCAAGGTGCAACGGCTTTTCCATGCGTAGCCACAAATCATATTTGCAAATCATCAAGAGAGGTCGTCCGCAGTCAACATCTTGAGCTTCTGCGCCACATTAAACCATTAAGATTGTTATTGAAGTTTATGTTATTATGTTGTAATATGCATTCAACACTTAAGATCCCAAATTTTCAATTTGTCAAGATGATCCCTAACCTAGGTGGTCTGTTGTCATATATCTAAGTCTAGTCTCCGAATTTCATGCTTTTTGACCTTCCTACCTAATCTTCTACTCCCAAGTCAAAATCCATATCCAATCTAACTGCAAAAGCCCGTAATGAACAATAAAATTGCAAAAATTGGAGATGAGTTTTGATTTGAGGCTTCATTCATAAGACGTGCATGCTTTACACAAAAAGCATGAGAGCTTTTTTAACCAAACTATGATGAAATGGCAGATAAGTTGAGGTTTATTTACAAAATTGAAAGTGAGTTCTATAACGGATAACTATTGTAGTGGGTAGTGAAGTACACATTATCCAAATGCATAAATCTAGGCAAACCCTCTTAAAATTCAAGTTTTAAGAGACTGTGATTGGATAGTTTTTGTATTGGTTTGATTTCATTGCTTATTTCATAAAAAAAAAAAACCAAATCAATTAATTAAGTGTCAAATCACATGGTCTTTTAAAAAATTAAGGTGACCGTGGCTATAGTCCATAAAAACATATAGAGGTTGGGATTAGATTTGACTATGGAAAGAAAAGCATACTGTTAGGAATTGGGGAGGATCGTCCAGACTAGATGAACCTAGAACAACTTCTCTGCGTAGATCTGCTGTGAGCTTGTGACAAACCCTCAGCTGTAAAATGAATTTTTTTTTTGAGCGACAAACATATTTCTAAAGAAAAAACCATCACAATTTCTCTAACGAAAACAAGTATCACATACCTCAGATCTAGTAGCACCACCTACAATAAATACAAAAATACGTCGGCCCATTTTCTTGGGATCACTAGATCCATGTCTAAGAACTGAATCGCTGTAGGCCATAGGGTAAATATTAGATGCATTACCAAAAATTAGAGAAATCAGAGTCACAAGAACTATTTTTTTTTTGTTAAGACATCAAAAGAAGCATATATAATAGCCAGCATAATAATAAATATTTTATCCGTAACAGAAGTATAAAATCCTTGCACATGAAGTGTAAAGAAAAACCTTGAATACCCATCGTCAGAGTTGCGCGGTCGAGCCCATGTTGTTCGTCTAGATCTCATTGATTGAGCAACTGGAGATTGTTGCACTGATGCTGCAACATGCGACGGTCCATGATAAGTAGGACTAGGGTCATTCAAACAAGGAAACTCATCCTTTGACAGTTCCCCTTTGCTAAGTTTTTCAACAAGATCCTGATAATTTAACAAATTTAATCAGCTACACTCGTTTTTTCAGATGCACATAAACTCACTACTCTAAGCCCTGCGTACAAAATAACACACGCTTCTCATCCACAGTTAATGACAAGTACCATCCCATCTTTAGGTGATTAAAATGCCTTTTTTGTCAGTAGATGACCAAAAGCATTACGCTCACCAAATTCAGAGCCAATAATGTCCAACTCATTATGTTTTGAAAATTTCACTTTTTTAAATCGTGAGCATCAGACCAGCTTATGCACACCTTAATCATATGAGACTTGGGCGTTGTTGAATGTTCCTCTACATGCTAGCTAAATTCATGTCTCCCCCAATTTCAATACTGAGTCACTACCATATCTATTATACCACATAAAAATCTCCCTGTTGGGCGTAATATTTCCTAAAGATGAAGACTTCACAAAGCCGCACTTAGGCTCAAACACAAATAACTCGAGCATGATTTATTAATAAAGGTCACGTAGCATACAGCTTACTATTGTTATTTTTCATGCAGGAATTTCCAAAATTTTAAACTCCGATTTTGGGATCCAAATAACACATCATTCACATTTCCGCACTCCTCTTTAGGTTGCTAAATCAACCATCAAGAGAAGGAGACCAAAACAACAAGTCCACTGACCTTAACAACATGAGGAGAACAAAATGGATTAGTGTTTTTTAAAATTTCAATTGAAAGGGGAAATCTTTCACCCATACGGTGCTCTTCTAATTTGTACTGTGCTCTTCTAATTTGTGAGAATAATTTTATTACTTGTTTGGCTATGGTCCGAGGAGGAGCTTCATTAGCTCTAATTTCACGGGCTTGTAAGACAAATACAATCAGTTAGGTTGGATGATTATTAATTGGTTTTGATAAATATATAAGTGAATTAGTAAATAAAGGATCTTCCAAGATATCTAAGGAATAAGGACTAATTGATGATGCAAATTTGACTGATTTACGTGATGAGAAACTGCTTTCAAGAGAAAAATCTGAGGATAAGCAATTGATGGAAGTGGTGCAAGTTTAAATGGAAAAGGTTTAATTGGGGAGCCTGGACTCCTAGATAGAGGTTTCCATACAATCAAGCTCACTCCGTTACTACAGCTCAACATGAGGACCAGCTCATCACATTATCGAACAAAATATAATAGTAATAAAAAAGTGAAGTTTCATTACCTCTATCATGGGGTAAAAACGTGATAGTTGCCACGTTTCCTTTTCAGCGTTGCGTTCTTTCCTAAGTCCACGCTTCCTCTGACAGTAGGTTAATTTAATTATGACAAAAAATAACAGAAAAAGGTTAAAACTGGGAGATATATATTACCTTGTGCATATCAAATTTTAAGGTAAAAGCTCCTGCTGAGCTTTTTTTGCTGTCTGGCGAACCTCCCAGCATTCTCAAGTTATTTATTGCATTCATATCCTCCGGCATTAATTTTGCCAACTGACATTCGTAAAGTTGTCCAAACGTCATGATTGGGGAGCAGTGAGTAATGAAATAGTTTGTAGATAAAATATTGTTAGAAGTAAGATTGTCACTGGACGTACTTTTCCATAAGCTATCATCGCATGTGTTTTTAAAAAGTACAATGTTTTGCATTTATTTTCAAACACCATAAAAGTATTCCAAGAGACGGAGTATGTTAGTTCAACTTGTAGAAACAAATATATATAGAAACCAACCTTCATTAAATTTTGACCTTTCTCCCCCTCGAATTTCTCAGGATAAATGGCAGCAAGAATCATCAACAACCGCAAATTATTTTCACGACTAATAACCTGCATTTAAATCATGCAGCATTTTCTATTAATAAAAAAGTATAAGCATTTACTAGAACATATGTATGTAGGAGGAAGATATTGATATGCATCCAAACTCAAACAATTAAAAGAAACTACTTTCCACTTCCAAATCCGAATTTTACACAATAATCTCCAATTCTCTTTCCTTTACCCATTATATTCTTCCCAAATCATGTTGTAACTAACTTCCGTAACTTCAAATTTTAAGTGCAAAAAGCTACCCACGCAAATTAAAAGAATGTCACATGCAACTTATAACTTCCCACTACATAAATTTAAAGCGGGTCGTGTGGCACTTATCTATTATAATTCTTATTGCTGCCGTCCACCTTATTGGTGACTAATCGATACATTGGGCTGAAAAAACACATCCTCGAGGTGATTTCAGCCCGGATTTCTAAAAATACGGTTAATGAAGCGTCCCAAGTTTCAAATGCATGCCCAAATCATTATTCCACCCACTAGAACCATGTCAATGCATTACCATTGAAGTTGATTATTGTTACTAATTAGTTCTCTCCGTTGGAAAGACAGTTAACCTTAAAACAATTTCACTTCTAGCTCACTTTTCAATTAATTTTTCTTCTTACAATTTACTTCCATCTCACTTTTCACCTTCTTTTTTACAATTTTATTTGGAACAAAAAAAACTTCCTCTAAGATCTAGGTGTTTTTGATCAAATCCAAAATAAAACGGAATTCTTTTAGAGTTCCTTTATTGTGCTCATGGTGAAACTAGCAATCACATTTTGATTTAATGTGAGTTTTTTAGACGTTTATACATACATCTCATCAATAGGTGATCTGTCAATTTTGCGAAGGAAGATGGCAGTGAGGAGGAACAATTACCATACGATGACATTGTTGAAAAAGTTGAATTTGAAAAGGGTAACGTTGGAGAAAAAGTTGTGTGTATCGTTCAGCGACTGCTACTGGCGCTAAAAAAGTCAAACCATTCACAACGACACAAATCTTTTGAACCTGATGCACCATTTGTAACAAGGTGTGCAACGTGATTATCGATAGTGGTAGCAGTGAAAATGTCGTATTCAATGCCCTTAAGTTCAAGAGATGATTGTTGAATTTGAAGACTTACCTTGGACAGAGTTACCAAATGAATTGCCCCTTATGCGAAACATTCAGCATCATAGGATTTAGTATCGGGTACTAACCCACCGAATTTGCTTGATTATCGCATGACTATGACAGACTACAAGGAACTGCTACGCCAAGTCATTGCAAAAGTATGAGTCCTCGTGCAATACCTGCACTTCTCACCCAAAGAAAAATATATGCTTGATCGACTTGGAGATGTTATGATATTTACTAAGCTCGATTTATGAAGTAGTTACTATCAAATTCGTAACCGACCAAGCGATGAATGGAACACTGCATTTAGAACCAAAGATGGTCTTTTTGAATGGTTAGCCATGCCATTCAAATTGGGCGCCCAACACGTTCATGCAATAGATGACCCAGGTTTTTCATTTTTTCTTGGCAAATTCATGGTAGTATATTTCGATAAACATTCATATTTACATTAAGACCAATCTCGTGCACTTATCCCGCCTCATAGCAGTGTTAACCCCTTTACGAGGAAGTAAGTTGTATATCAACCTCAAAAGGTGCAGTTTTATGCCTAAACATCTTTCACCTTGGTTTTATAGTAGGCAAAGATGAGATTTGTGTTGATGAAGCCTAAGTAAAAGCAATACGTCAATGCCCAACCCCTACAACTTTATGTGCAAAATTTTCATGGTCTCGCTATTTTCTTTAGGCGTTTTATCTAAGAATTCAATGCTATTATGACACCGTTTGCTAATTGCCATAAAAAAGTACAATTTCAATGGGGAAAAGTACAAGAGAAAAGTTTGGAATTGAGAAAAGTCAACTTCCTAATTTTGATCATGTATTTTAAGTTGAATATAATGCTTCAGCACTGGGAATCGGAACTGTTTTAACACAAGAAAATCACCCAATCGAATTCTTCAGTGAAAAAGTTAGTGAATCTCGACAAAAGCGGACTACTTATGAATTAGAATTTTACGCAGTTGTTCAAGGTTTGAAGAACTGAGAGCACTATCTAATTCAACAAGAATATTTTTTATTCATAGACCAATGAGCTTTAAAATTTATAAATTCCTAGGAAAAAGATGAATCAATGCACACCTGGTGTATTATCTTCTCCAAAAATTCATTTTCGCCATCAAACATAAATCAAGCCAACTAAACAAAGTTGCAGATGCTCTCAATCATTGTACCTCTTATTTGGCAACAATCAGTACAAATGTGGTAGGTTTCAAGTATTTAAAAGATATTTATGTGATGACTGAAAATTTTGGTACTATATGGGCTTGCTGCACCAACAAAGAATTTCTTTTTTTTTTCTGATTTTCTCATTCATGATGAGTATCTATTTAAAGATACACAATTATGTATTCTCTAATCTTCTTTGCAAGAGCATCTTATCAAAGAATTATATGCTAATGGTTTAAAAAGACATATCGGTAGAGGCAAAACAATTACTTTAGTTGAAGAAAGATTTTATTGACCTCAACTTAAACGAGATGTCGGGTGCTTTGTCCAGCGCTACCGAGACTGCAAGAAAGCTAAGGGGCATACCCAAAACACTAGTCTTTATGCTCTACCTATTCTTGAAAAAATTTGGCAAGATTTGCCATAGATTTCATCTTAGTCTTTTACGAACTTAACACGAAGTTGATCCGTCATGGTTGTTGTTGACTGATTTTCAAAAAATTGCCCATTTCTCCGGTGGTTTACTAATTTATTTTTTCGGGAAATTTTCCGCTTACATGGAGTTCCTCGTTCTATAACATCTAATAAGGATGTAAAATTCCTCGGTCATTTTTTAAAAACTCTAGAAATTATTTGACACATCGTTGAAATATAGCAACACCAATTACCCCCAAACAAATAGACAAATTGAGGTGACCAATAGAAGTCTTGGCAATATGATTCGATCTGTGTATAGAGATAAACCAAAACAATGTGATGCCACTCTTCCATAGATTGAGTTTGTTTTTAATAGCATGTCTAATGGTTCTACAAAGAAAACTCTTTTTGAAATAGTTTATGTCAGTGCCTCAAGGTACACTGTTGACTTAATTAGTCTTCCTTCCTCTTTTGATGGTAATCTGCCTACTGAAGAATTTGCAGAGAGAATCCAATAGATTCATCATGACGTAAAAAAGAATTTAAAAGAGGTTAATTATCATTATAAGTCTACTACAGATCAACAAGGTGACTTAGTAATGATATACTTACGTAAACATTGGTTCTTGTAGATACTTACAATGAACTCAAAAATAAAAAAATTGTTTCATTTTACATACTTAAAATTGATGACAATGCTTACAAGATAGATTTGCTAGCCAACATAAATATTTCCAAAAATTTCAATGTAACTGTATTTTCGAGTATTATCCCCTAAATGAGTTGTCTTTGCAATTGCATAACTTAGAGCGAATTTTCTTCAAATTAAGAAGATTGATATAACATGCCCTCAGGTTAAGCAGACCCACTAAATCTACTATAGTTTTATTATTTTTAATTGTTTTATTTTAGTCGTTTAATTTCTATTTCTATTTAAAGGGTTGTGAAAAATATTATATCATTAGACTTTGATATTAAATTATTTCCCTAAAAGTTTATTCTCTAGTTTTTCCATATTCCCTCTTTTGATTGCAAAGCAGAACTTCGGCTGCGCCAGCTTATCAGATATTTGCATCAATTGCATTAGTAAAATTATAAACAAGGATTCAAGAAAACATCAATTAACTACCTCATTAGTAGTTAAATGTTTAATAACATCTTTTGTTTCTGCATCTCCAAAAACAAGACTCTGTTCGAGCTGCCCCAATTCTCGAAGTCCCTGCTCCTTGATTATTCTGTTTATTTTTCCAGCAATCTAAATTGACAAAAGTAAATCTTGGTCAACCAGTAGCTCACATAGTGAGGTGCAACCAACAACTTTTTCCATATTTATGGCGAACATAGAACACTAACATGCAAATTTCTGAACAGAAAAACTAATAATCCAACCTCATCATCCTTCCTTATCAGCCAACATCATTTGTTTTCAAGAATGAAAAAAAAAAGAGAACTTTGTTAGAGACAGACCTCTACATGAAGAGAGAGCTTGTCAATTTGTTCACTATATTGTGGCAATGCTTGGACCATCTTCTGCAAGTCCCGAGTCGACAATTCACTACCATCTCTACAAAACGAGGGACATTTAACATCATAGATAATAAGATACAACACCATTATAATTATATATGACAAATATGGTTAGTTCAGGTCCAAACTTTGAACCGTTATGAGGTAACTGTTTCAATAGAAATTTTTTTAGTATTATAGAACCAGACATGTCCAACAGAATTCTCAATGGTAGAAAAATAAATATGCCCCACACCAAACCGCACAATGAAACTACAGCAACATGGAGTTATGGATGTAACAGAGATCACCATTAATGACATAAATGTGGCAGGTAAAATGAGCAAGAAAGCTGGACTGTAAAAAATCAACCCTTTTAGGTAAATGTAGCTCACATACTGAAAGTAAAGACTCTAGTAAAAGTTTCTAATCTAACTCCCTAGATCAGCAACCCAAACTTCAACAGACAATCTTTTAATAAAAAACTGAAAAATCATATCCTACGAAAATATGTCAAAAAGGGACGATATGAAAGAAAATCCCCAAGACTCAAATCAATATTAAAGTAAAGCACCTGCAGATAAATGAATCAACTTAGCGAAAGTGCTGAGTGAGTATTTACTACTTTGTCTGTTCCCTACCATGAACATCAGATAACTCTTCTCATAAAAGGAAAAACCTTTTTGCTTTAATGTCATTATTTTTTGACACAATGTGCCAACAATTTAGATCTTACACTATCAGTTGTACAAACCTTGAACCATGATGGATTTGTGCGGCCTTGTTCTTAGATATGAAGCTGGTCATTTTCTCATGCAATCGTTCACTAGCCTGCCAAGTAAATTTATGATCAGAGGAATAAAAAAAGAATAGCTTAAAGAAAATATGGGTTCTAAGAAAATGAAAGTCATACATCTGCTATATGTGCATGGCGAAGTTCAAGCCAGACAGGATCATGATCCTCCAAAAGAACTTCTTTCTTCTCAGGGGGACCACCAGTTTTGCTAGGAACCTGAACAGTCAATACCCCACAACACTTGCCGAAACTGATAAACCAAAACATTTCTGAAGCATATATATAATTTGTAATCTAAAACTTACCTCGTGCACATATTTGTTCCCCTCCATATTTAATAAATCATGGCACATTGCGTCATAAGTCCATTCATGTATAATAGGAGCAACCTAGAATCAAAAGTGAATCTCAACACAACAAGGGACATATACGAGTTGAAATGGCAATCTTACAATGAGTTGGCATAGTTTTCATAATGCTTTAAAACCTGGTCTACTGATCTATCAAGAATGAGCAAATCACATGTTTCTGTCTCAGGGAAATTCGGAATTGTTTTCTTGTATTTCATCACACAGTCATAAACACTTGCAGCTAGCTTTGTGGGAATTAGATCACGAAAAGTTGTCATTGTAGTTGCATCAAGGGACCTGGCAGCACGGTAGCGGACAGATGGAAATTCCTGAAGATTTAAAAAAGTGATAAAATTTAAGGAGATCTGAATATAAAATATGAAACATTGAAAACTCACAAGCAAATACCCGTAACGAAGCAAAAACTGTAGCTATCCGAGTGGCCATATCATGCAAGCATGCAACACCTTTTCTAGAGCTCTCCTCATCACAAAAAAGTTCCTCTAAAGCTTTCTCACTATTTGTAGTAAAACCCTGTAAACACCAATTACGAAACCAATGTAAAAAATGCACACCAACAAAAACTAGCAAATAATGCTGCCTATATCTGTATTTTTCCTATCCAATGAAATAATATAAAAAAATCAGCGCTTCCCCTGACACAAATGAGACAAAAAAAATTATCAGCAACGTTAGTTGTATAATCCATCGATTATTCTCAACCTCGTCAATGGTTGAAGCAAATTTTAGCAAAAATATTCTCCTATTCCATTTATCCATGCTTCAGCAATTACGATGAAGATGTTCAATGGAAAATATGTTGCCCAAAATGAAAAAAAGGGTCTCCATAAAACATGCACAAATTTTCCCGACCAAACTAGTAGACTAAAGTATGAATTTTTTTAATTGGTAATATTAAAATATAGGGAAATTAACAAAACAACCACTAGACAATGGAGTCAATAACATGTCAACCACTAAAAATTTTCGCTAACAAATAAAACACTTAATTAAGAAAAATGAACGGAGCAAACATCATTGTCACGTTTTCTATTAAAAAATGTTGACTTTCCGCTACGGAACATTGTCTTTCCACTGCGAAACATTGTCTTTCCGCTGCGAAAAGTGAGTCTTTGGAGTAGGACTTAGGATACATTATTTTCCTCTGCAGGAAATATTATTTTCATCTATAGAAACATATACTGGAAACGCATGACTATAAGGAATAAATTCATTGTCTCCTTTGTAGAAAAACAGACATGTTGTAATTCTCCCATGAACAGAAAAATAATTTTAAATCATCTGACATTTAAAGCATTATATATTCCTTTACAAAATCTTCTAAATTATAAAACTAAAAAAATTTAAAATCAGGTTATACAGTATTTTCTTAAATCCATTGTCTATGGGTATTAGTTCTTTTCCACTGTAAGTTTTTGAAATCACGAATTCTTGTAGTTTTTTCATTTGGGTAGTTGTGTGCAAACCCTTCCCAATTTATAAATCTGGAACCAAGTGATAAAAACTCATTTTTGCTGCTCAAATCATAGCTTCAACATCCAAACTAGAATTTGTCGAGCTAGGTTGAAACTAATTGCATTCACTGGACAAAAATTGTTTGTGAAAACTGATATGGTCGAGTCATTTCCCTCAAGCTAACAACGATGTTTACATCGTTCATTTCCCATAGTTGAGTGTTTGTTAGTAAAAATTGTTTAGTGATTGATTTCATAGTTCTGTGTTTGTTTTGTTAATTTTCCTAAAATATACCTACTCTTGTAGTGCTTGTAAAAGTGCTGAAATTATTAAGATAAAACCAATCATGAATAACAGAGTCATCATAATTAATCATTTTGCAAATATTAAAATAAAACAATGGAGCCTCTACCTGGCCATCGATGGCAAAGTATTCCAAATTCATCTGCATTCCACACCAAATACCAGGAACATATTACAATCAACAAAAAGTTTTCTAAGCTGTCAGAATTATAAAATGGAAATGAAAGGAAATTTTCATGAGGGAAAAAATATCACCTCTCTCAGTGCACCTATTCTAGGTAAAACAGTGGCATCTTTTTTTATGTGGCTAACCAACTCTTTTGAAATGGGAGAACTGAAGAAAACAAAGGCCCTTCAAAGATTCGAAGGAAAAGAGTCACAAAGAATGATTAAAAAAACATTTAATCAAATGAACAAACAGAGAAAAGGAGTAAAGACACTTCACGTACTTCCTGTACAAGGGGGACCTTCCAGCCATATCCGACAAGAACATAATAACACTGTAAATTAACAAGAAAGACACAAAGCACATATTAGAATTGTTTTTCATAGGAAAAACATATTAGAATTGTTATAATTTATGCCCATACTTTTGACGTCTGCTTAGCTAAATTCAATTCATCGTCCCACAATCCAAGAAGCTAAATGATTAGTTAGTAGACCACTTTTCCTCTGGTCTCACAATTATGTATCACTATTTTCATATTCCAGAAGTACAAGCCATATTCCAGAAACACAAGAATAACATGCTTACAAGAAGCTAAAAAATTAGTTAGTAGACCATATTTCCTCGGGTCTCATGTTTATGTATATACTATTTTCACATGCCAGAATAAGTACAAGTCATATTCCAGAAACATATGAATAAGATAAATGCCAACATAAAACACCAAGAAAAAATAACAACAACCAACTTACAATCAAAGAAAGAGCTCAAAAGAAAAAGCACATTGGATTTGTATTAGCCCAAAAATAAAGAACAGTACGATCAGAAAACTATAGAACTTGACCAGTTCATACACTTGAAATATCTTGCAGCGCTAGATGATAAAACATTATAAATTACTTTTCTCTTGAAGGCTGGATGAAATATATAGCATCCATAGAGGGTAATGGCTGCCTTCGCCTATATATGTCCTCTACCACTGCCATTTTAAAATCCAGTCAGTTGGGATAAGAAACAAAAATCATATGAATAGTGTAAAACTACAAAAAAAAAAAAAAAGAGAATGAGACATGTTCCTCAAACAACAAAAAAGCATCAGTAATGAACGATGGTTTTCCAAAATTAAACAAGCACACTAAAATGACACATCCTAAATGTTTAGAACCATATGCCCAGTCAGCGGAACAAAGCTAACTCCCACCAAGATATACAATAAAAATTTGTCATAAAAAATTCTCCTATTAAGCCCAGACCAAAAACCCTGAGAAGTAGCCATTGTACTGACCCTCCATAGAATTTGCATTTTGCAAATATAGTTGCTAAAGAGGACGACAAGAAATAACGGCAAAGAAGTAAATTCAAAGATGAGAGCTAAAATCACAACAAAGAAAATGGTGTTTTTCCGTATCATCACTCTCCTTGCACAAAAAATTACAATTAAGAAACAATAATAAACGGATGTCATTTTAGAAGCCAATCCTATACATAAAAAAAGAGACCAATTAGTAAGGATTGAATTCCTTCTATGGTTCCACATGAGAAATCAGTGCGAATATAACCTACATGTCCAATTGAACTATGAGCTAGAGGTCTTTTGACTTTTGTTTGGCCGCTCAAACATAGGTCAAATTTCATTTTCATTTTTTTATAAGAAAATTTCATTTACATTTTAGACTAGTTTTATCATGTGCCTGGCAGCAGCTCATACTTGAAAATGGTTTTTCATGGAACATTTTTAACATTTTCTTTAGAAATTTAGTATTCTTTTGGATAAAATTAATTGAGTTTCGTTCACAAGGCCTATATAAGTTATTAAGATCAAATGAATCCAGAGCTTAATTAATCATATCCTTCTTATTTCACAAAAAGCTGATAAAAAAATCACCTTGCCAATACGGTTCAAAATACATATTTCAAAAGTTTTAGACTATGATACAGGACAAACCATTATTTCTTATTTTATTACTTCCTATTTTATTAGTTTCTTATTTTATTTAAATTTTCTATTTTTCTTAATTTCCTAATTAGCTAAATTGCTAATTATTTAGCTTCTTAATTATTAGTTTCCTATCATAATTATTTCCTTTTATGTTATTATTGAAAAACTCTATAAAATGATTTTTTATAATAGTTAGGGAGTTTTTTTGACAATTAATACAATTATTTTATTTCCCTGAAAGTTATTTCTATAGATTTATCTAATTTCTTGTTTCAATTACGAAACAAAACTTATGTTGTACCAAATTGGTATCAGAGCAAAGATTTTTATCTCGACTTGATGGCTGACTAAGGTTTAAATGGGTAATGAGTCACCGATAACGAACGGCGATTCGAAATCATTGATCAACGATTCGAAAAAATCAATCGAGAGATCAATGGAATTCATGAAACACTCTGCAATATTTCCCAGATGATGATTGTGGTGATTAACAAGAATCAACGAAATTGTAGAAATGAAAGATTTGGCTTTAGGTGAAGAGCGAGAACTTGACGAGCCTTGGAAGACAAACTGAGAAAAAATTTCCACCAAAAACCCTAACATGACCGAGGACGACGATTAACCGTTTAAGGTTCGGCCAACCGCCGACCATAGCCAGACTAATAGGCCACGATCGTCGGATGATACTAGTGAACATCACAGATCGCTGCTTGGCATGAAAAAGAACGAGCAGTGGCAGCTGCAATGAACAAAGAAGCAGACGCGTACACTGCGCCACGAGTCGAGCAGCAACGACCCTCGATGACCCAAAGCACCACCGATCGCCTATGACGAATGTCTAGATGGCAGTAATTCACCAGGAGCCGGTCGGAAATTGTGACTCCCATCAGCGCAATCCGACGATCCGAGAAAATGCTGGGTTTTGCACTTAATAGCATCGGCCTCAACCGATTCAAGGTCGACCGAGCCTCCCTGACCCCCAACGAGGTTTTCTTCATTATGAGAGAGGCGATTCCAACAACAGAGATGACTCCGATGAATTTTCCGACAAGCTAGCTAGGGTTTCAACCTACCCAACTCGAAATCCTCACAAATAAACTGTTTTTTTCCCGTTCAATCGATTAAGTGATTATCCTGAGTAGCACCAGTAGAAAAATTTGTGACAAGAACTAACTCAAAGAATTAATTATTCGTCAAACGAAAGAGATAATGTCCTTGAAGACCACACTTTCACTCAAAAACTAAATACTCACAAATTCAAAGTAAAGATGGATTTACCAAGTTTCAACAATCAATGAAAAACATATTGCGATTTGAGAAACTCTAATGTAGTGCACAACTACAAATTTAAATAATCAAACTTGATTTTCGGAGCAACAAATACCAAATTCATATTCAATCTCGAAGGAGTTTTTTTACATGTACGAAACTCAAAGAAAAATTTTCTTCAAGAGAAGGAGATTGATGCAGGGCAAACCATTTTTTCCTATTTTATTACTTCATATTTTATTAGCTTCTTATTTTAATTAGTTTCTTATTTTATTTAGATTTTTTATTTTTCTTAGTGTCCTAATTAACTAGATTTCTAATTATTTTGCTTCTTAATTATTAGTTTTCTATCATAATTATTTTCTTTTATGCTATTATTGAAAAACTTTATAAAAGAGTTTATTATAATAGTTAGAAAGACTTTCTTACAATTAATATAATTATTTTATTTCCTTGAAAGTTATTTATCTAGTTTTCCCTAATTCCTTGTTTCAATTACGATACACAACTTCCGATGCACTAGACTATCACAAGAATCTTAAAGTATCTACAACTACAAATTTAATATCTTTCATTACTGCATTAATGGATGACTAAACTAAGTAAATCTTCTTATAATTTGAGGGAAAAACTTGGAGGATTTTCTTTTTGAAGTAAAGATAAGCTATGATTTTGGGAAGCTTTTCTTTTTTAAAGTTCAAAAACTAATTCTTAAGAAAAAATAAATCTTTAGTGTATCAGGGGTATCTTCTTACACAATATGACATAAATGAGAAAGATAAAATGATACCCCTTTACAGCTACAAACACTGAAATTATAAGCAGCTATCAAAATCTAAAGTACATGTAAGGGAGTAAGTAAACATTAAAATGTTCTTAGAAAATCACACTGCTTACATGAAACACCTTCATCTGTAATATCAGCCATCTTGCATGAGTATGACATAATCTTTACAGTAAGTTTGTCCATGATAAGAACCTAAATATTGAAATTCAAGAATCAATAAAATGAAAAGAAAGTATGTTGGCTTGTTAGCACCATAAAATAAAAGCACACATGCAATGTAGTGCTGATGATAAATTAGAACATTTACACAAGAGGATCGCATCTTTTTTCTTGGAGAAAAATGAATTGGTAGCATATTATCCTAACAATAAGTAACTATGAAGAAACACAACCATCTTGCTAGTTATATGATGAGAGAGGCAATCAGATTAATGGAAAATCCAGTAAGTTCCAGAGCTTGTGGGGAAATTTTCATTGAAAGTTGAAGGAATAAAATCTAAAGAGCATAAACAGTAGCTCAGTTCTCTCCTATTTCATACCACCAGACAAATTCCAAAATAATCCTCCCCCAAAAAGATTTCCCCATATATATGTAAATGTAAATAGAATCTACCAACTGTACTCTCTTTCCTCCACATCACCAGCCCTCCAAAAGCATGTTTTCCCATGCTTTCCTCACTCTTTTGCGGCCTCCAACTCAGCATTCTCCTCCCTTTGTCCTTTGGGCTATGGCCGCTTCACTTATGCGAAGGTCTTGGAGGTTTATCACCATACAAGCATGTAAATGACGAGAATGCAAACAACAAATGGATGCTGAAATATAATGTTACGAAATTACCTTCAATAACAAAAGTGTATTCAAGAAGAAGAAAGAGAAGCAGCGGTTTAAAAGCTGATGCGCTGGAGCGGTTTTTTGTAGAGGGGTTTTTGTGTTTTCATTATAAAATTGTAAAAAATAGAAGATAGTGAGATATTGAAAATTGTTGAAAAGTCTGGAGAGAGGGATAGTTCTGGGATGTTCCCGAACTGCTCAGTAGAGAGAGAGAAGAAGGTTTAGTCATTTCTTTCTCTGTAGTGTAATGATTCTTTGGAGAAATAAGGGTAAAAACCCAAATTGCATTTGTTGAGTTCCTGAGTGTATCATTTTGGTATCAGAGTGGCAACAAAGATGCAGAAATCGGTGGTTTCTCGTTTAGAGTCTTCGAAGGAGTTGGCACCCGATTGGCAGAAAGAAATCGCCAATCTCAAGGAGGACCTGCTACGATTGCCGTCGTTGGAGGAATCGGTGGAGAGAATTCCGGCGATCGAAAAGAAATTAGAGAAATTACCAGTCATCGAGCAAGACCTAACCTTTGTTAGGGATCATCTGGTTCGGATCTTGGAGAAGATGAACGAAACGGCGCCTTCCAGTAGCAGAGAGGTGCGACACAACGAAAACAGAGATGTGCGACACAACGAAAATAGAGAGGTGCGACACAACGAAAACAGAGAGGTGCGGCACAACGAAAAACAGGAGGGACGCTGGGGATTCCCTGGAAATGGAGGTAACAGGGCAGACTTTTTGCCGCGCAAATTGGACTTGCCGTTTTCACAGGTACTGACCTAGAAGCCTGGGTTTTCCGGGCTGAAAGATATTTCAGCGTGAATCGTCTGCGGGAAGAAGAGAAAATTGAAGCAGCAGTCGTTTGTTTTGAAGGCCCTGCTTTATCTTGGTTTCAATGGGAGCAGAGTAAGCAATATTTTGATTCTTGGCGGGACCTCAAAAGAATGCTGCTTGATCGTTTCAGGCATAGCAAAGATGGAAATTATTGTGATAGGTTTTTCTCATTGCGTTAGATGGATAATATTGAAGAATTTCGGACTCAGTTTGAGTCCTTAATTTCGCACCTTTCTCATGTGCCAGAGGAGGTGTTAATGAGTGCTTTTTTTCAAGGGTTGAAGAATAGTATTAAAGGAGATGTAAGGATGATGAGACCTACTGATTTGCGACAATTAATGGAGTTTGCTCAGTTGGCTGAAGAGAAGCAATTTCTTATTCAACCATTTAAGGGCATTGCTACACGGTTTGATAAGGGCAGTGTTGTTGAAAACAAGAGTCAATCACATAGCTTGGGTCCGCCTATGAGCAGACCAATTTCAATGTCTCAAAAGGGTGAAATTCCAAGGAGGAGATTAACTGAATCTGAAATGCAATTGAGGCGAGATAAAGGATTGTGTTATAGATGCGATGAACGCTATACTATTGGACATCAATGTAAGAATAAATCCTTCCAAGTCCTTATTTTAGCAGATAATTCTATAGAGGATTTAGATTCAGAGGAGAAACATGAGACAGAACAGACTCAATTGCTGGAAATTGAGGATTCAATTGAGTTGTCTTCTAATTCTGTGGATGGGTTATCTACTCCTCACACGTGGAAAATTTCAGGGAAAATTAATCTTCATGCAGTGGAGGTATTGGTGGATTGTGGAGTTTCACACAATTTCATTTCTCTTAAAGTGGTAAATCAGTTAAAAATACCGATTACTACAACCAATTGAATATAACAATGGGAAATGGTATGATTATTCAAGGCATGAGATTATGTAAGAATGTGGTGCTTACTATTACAAATTTGGAAATTATCAATGATTTTATCCCCATTGAATTGGGGAACTGTGACATTCTATTGGGGATGCAGTGGTTAATAACAGTGGGGGATTCAAAAGTTAATTGGAAAACTTTGACTATGGTCATTCACAATGAAGACAAACTTGTTGTTATTCAAGGTAAGTTAGATACGGGCTATTCCCCAATTTCTTTGAAGAGCATGGCCAAAGCATTTCAACAGGAAGGGCAGGGGGTTTTACTTAAATGGCAGCCCCCAGATATAGCAGAAAAACAACAAGAAATTATGGTGCCTTTGGAGATTCAATCTGTTTTACACAAATTTTCTAATGTGATGCAGTCTCCTACAGGTTTACCTCCTGAACGTGGCTGTGAGCATTCTATTATGTTAAAAGATGGTGTTTCTCCTGTTAATGTTCGTCCATATCGGTATCCTCAAACTCACAAAGATGAAATTGAGAAGATAGTACGAGAGATGTTAACTGCTGGTTTAATTCAGCCTAGTATGAGCCATTTTTCAAGTTCGGTTATTCTCGTTACAAAGAAAGACGGCACTTGGAGATTTTGCATGGATTATAGAGCTCTAAACAAAGCTACGGTGGCCAACAAGTTTCCTATTCCTATTATTGAGGAGCTCTAGATGAACTTTATGGAGCAACGTGTTTTTCTAAATTGGACTTAAAGGCATGCTATCATCAAATATGAGTCTGCTCTCAAGATGTCCATAAGACTGCCTTTCGTACTCATGAAGGTCATTACGAATTTCTTGTAATGCCTTTTGGATTAACGAACGCTCCAGCCACTTTTCATGCTCTTATGAATTAGGTTTTTAAGAAATTTTTACGCAAGTTCGTTTTAGTTTTTTTTTATGATATTTTGATTTACAGTAAGTCCGAAAAAGAGCATATGAATCATCTTGCTACTGTTTTGAGTATATTGGAACAGACCTTTCTTAGTGGAAGATCGGAAATTCTCTTCATCACGAGACTAATTGGATCTGCCGTAGACACCCGAGAGACCTCCACAAGGCAGGCTAAAAGAGTAAGAGGACAACAATCAGCTATATGTGAACTACAAAAAGTGTGTTTTTGCGATGTCAAAGCTGGAATATCTGGGCCATATAATGTCAACAGAGGGGGTGGCTGCTGATCCAGAAAAGATCAAGGCTATGTTAACATGGCCTAGTCCAAAAAATATTAAGGAACTGAGGGGTTTTCTTGGCCTTACAGGATATTATCGGAAGTTTGTCCGACATTATAGTTTTATAGTGGTGCCTTTGACGGACCAGGTTAAAAAAGATCAGTTTCATTGGAATCAAGAAGCCTAGGAAGCATTCGACTCTCTCAAGAAAGCTATGTGTACTCTCCCAGTGTTAGCTTTGCCGGATTTTGCAAAACAATTTGTGGTGGAAACGGATGCGTCGGGTTTCGGTGTAGGAGCTGTCTTAATGCAGGACCAGCGCCCAATAGCTTTTTTCAGCCAAAAATCATTTGCACCACATAGATTGAAATCTGTCTACGAGAGAGAATTAATGGCTATTGTTTTAGCCGTTAAAAAATGGCGTCCGTATTTGATTGGACAGCATTTTATAATTCGAACAGATCAAAGAAGCTTGAAATTCTTGTTGCATCAACGGCAAATTCCTGTTGATAGCCAGAAATGGGTTATGAAATTGATGGGTTTTGATTTTGAATTGCAGTACAAAGCGGGAATTGAAAATAAGGCAGCGGACGCCTTATCAAGACAGCCTGATGATATAAACAGCGAAGTTCACTTGCTGTCCTTATTATCCTATACTGGTCTGTCCTTACAGGAGGAGTTAAACTGGGTTGACAAAGATGACAAGCTATAGCAATTAAAAAAACAGATTCTGAATACAGAACTTGCTCCCAAAGGCTTTGCTTTATGCAATCAAATGATATATTTTAAGAACTGTTTGGTACTATCACGACATTCTCCGACAATACAGAAAATATTACTTGAATATCATGTGGGAAAGATTGGTGGCCACTTTGGCTTTGTACCTACTTATAATCGAATTAAACGCGAATTATTTTGGTTTGGTATGCGAAAAGATATTAGTGAGTTTGTTGCTTCTTGTGCAGTTTGTCAGTGAAACAAAACTGAAAATTTGGTTCCAGCAGGTCTCCTTCAACCTTTACCTATTCTTCGCCAAATTTGGGAAGATATTTCCATGGATTTCATCGAGGATCTTCCTAAATCGGAGGGTTATGATTCATTATTTGTAGTGGTGGATAGATTGAGTAAATATGCTCACTTTATTCCACTAAGGCATCCTTATACAACTCAAAGTGTAGCAGCGGTTTTTATACAACATATTTTTCGTCTACATGGATTTCCTAGAACAATTGTTTCGGATAGAGACAAAATTTTCTTAAGTACCTTTTGGAAGGAATTGTTTCAAGGAACAGAATTAAGAAAAAGCACCGCTTATCATCCGCAAACGGATGGACAAACGGAAGTTGTAAATCGTTGTTTAGAAACGTATTTACGTTGTTTCTCCTCGCATAAACCAAAGACTTGGGTGAAATGCATTCCATGGGCGGAGTATTGGTACAATACTATCTTTCATTCGACAATTTAAAATGACTCCTTTTACAGCTGTATACGGACGTGAACCTCCACTTTTACTGCCTTATGAACATGAACTGTCAAAAATTTTAGCAGTGTATGAACAACTAAAGGATAGAGACGAAGTTTTAGCTCTCCTCAAATTTCATTTACTGCGAGCCCAACAGAGAATGACTGTGATAGCAAATAAACATTGGAGTGAGTTGACGTTTGAGATCGGTGATTGGGTTTTTTTGAAGCTCAAACATTATAGAAAATTGTCACTTAAAGGACGCTACAATGCTAAATTAGCTCCTCGTTTCTATGGTCTTTTTAAAGTACTACAAAAAGTGGGTAAGGTGGCATATAAACTTCAGTTGCCGGAGGATTCTTGTATTCATCCCGTATTCCACGTGTCATGGTTGAAACCGATTAAAGGAAATGTTGATGAATTGACACACATTCCTTTAATGCTGGAAAAAGAGTGGACTACTATGGTCCAACCAGAGACTCTGTTAGATGTTAAAGGAGATGACATTGAAACCTTTCACAATATTATGGTATTAATCAAATGGCAAAATTGTCCATTATATGAAGCTACATGGGAAAACTTCTGGCAGATTAATACTTCATTTCCTCACTTTAACCTTGAGGACAAGGTTCGTTCTTGGGCCCGAGGAAATGTTACGAAATTACCTTCAATAACAAAAGTGTATTCAAGAAGAAGAAAGGGAAGCAGCGGTTTAAAAGCTGATGCGCTGGAGCGGTTTTTTGTAGAGGGGTTTTTGTGTTTTCAGTATAAAATTGCAAAAAATAGAAGATTGTGAGATATTGAAAATTGTCGAAAAGTCTGGAGAGAGGGAAAGTTCTAGGATGTTCCCGAACTGCTCAGTAGAGAGAGAGAAGAAGGTTTAGTCATTTCTTTCTCTGTAGTGTAATGATTCTTAGGAGAAATAAGGGTAAAAACCCAAATTGCATTTGTTGAGTTCCTGGGTGTATCATATGCATGCATGAATTAATGCACAAATGCATAGAAAACTTGTAGGGCAGTCACTAGCAAGCCTTAAACTCATCAATACTCAGACAAATGAACAAAAAATTTGTGCATAGCAAGCATCAACTGTACATTTACACAATATGCAATTATGGTTCAATATATTTATTGTTTATATGACACTGAGTAAAATTAGTGAACTGCAAATTGCAGTCATGGGAGTAGCAAATGGTAAAAATTTGTAATGTTTGTTTATACAATCCAAGCTTTCTTAGAAGTTAAAACTTAAATCTATGTTTCTTTATCAAACCAAGACAACGTGTGCCCAAAATCAATAGCCAATTATAGGTAAATATTAGCAATCAGCAAAATGCAGCACTATGAGTAGCAAATAATTAAGCTCGTAATGTTCTTGCATACATTACAAGCTTTTTTGCAAGTTGCAACTTAGATTTCTATTTATTTATCTGACGAAGAAAAAAATATAGTGACTAGTACCCAAAAATTATTACCACCTTCTCTACTTTAGGCAAACTAACTCAAATAGGGGCTTTTTAGGACAACTTCAAAATTGGAAAGGAAATCATGATTTTTTATGAAAATGAAAACTCCTTAACTTGGATTGTGGAACTTGCTCGTAGTCTTGCTTTTATCTAACCAACGAGAACTTTAGGAAATCTACCAACTCTAAGGGAAACAAATCATTGTGACCAATTACTAGTCAAATATAGTTTAACATATACACGTCACTATTATTCATTTTGTACACAGCCCTCACATATTTTTGATGAACCAAAGAGCACTGTTCTAGTTAAGCCTTTTAGATCACATGGTAGTGGTATGGATATTCAACATGGTTTTACTTTCACATTCTTGCCACTCAATGACCGTGATGTAACTAACAGGATCTTATGGCAGAATAGATCATTGCCTTTTAAAGTACCTCTTGTACAGAGCAATATTTTTAACATTAAGATTTTGAAGAACAAAAATTTGTATATCTAAGTGTAAATCCAAAAAAAAATCATGTTTGAAAGAAGATGAATTTACCTTCCAAGTTGACTTTGAGTCTCCAATTTTCGCTGCACGTAGCATCTCCTGCAATAATCCTAACAACACAAAAAAATAATGATAAAAGTCCAAACTCCAATCAGATCACTAAATCAGGCAACATAAATGTAAAAGGTAATGATGGCTAATAACTCCAAGCATCTTAGGAGCCACCCCTTCTCAATGATATTATCTAATTGGATAGATATGTCTGTGGTTTTGGTTTAAGTTGTTTCAAGAGAGTTACCCATGTCTAGTTCTCATTCTAAACTATTTTAACTAAATTTGTCTAATAAAAAAAGATGTAACAGATCATGATTTTCAAGAATACTGAACTTAGAGCAAGACATAATAGCATACAAGCATTAATAGAAATTTTGTATTTCCAATGGCCTACAAATCTCCATATACATTTTTCGATGCACAAAGTATGACTCATAGAAGGCCATTAATTACAGGCTTCAATGGGAGAGGAATACACCTTCTCACTGTATAACATTCGAAGAAGACTAATAAGGATTTTCAACTTGCACACATAAATCTGGAACAGTGCTTATATTTAAGGTCTTTACATTTTTCGCTTAAAGAACTCATGAGTCTAACATACTGCTACTTCAGTCATGAGCAGATGTTTACTCAGTGGAAAGTCAGGATGCCTAAGCAAGTAAATCAAAATGAGATTATTGGATGTTTTGAATCCTCGCAACCTGAATTTTAGAACAATTTAAACAGACATCAAATAAAAAGGCAAGGCCATTGGGAGCATTTGATCGTCTGTGGTTTAAATCAATTTTTTAGTTTTAGATGCAGTTCTTTCGTCATTTGATTCATTTCATGTTTTTATCACTACAGTTTGAACAACATCACAACAATTATTTTGATCTTATTGTCACATATGGCTCTAACTAATTGAGACTCGCCGGTGCTTATAATGATCAATATATAACATTGACAGAACGTGGATAAATCATCATGGTTGAGCGATCAGCAGTAATATTTCTAGAGTCGTTAATGGCTAATGGTCACTAAGTAATGCTGCATTGTAGGAATAGATGGATTTTGAAACTATTGAAGTGAGACCGAATGTTTGAATCAAAAAATAAATGAAAAAGCACAACTAAGAACTGAAATTCTCACTAAAAAATTAAAATAATACAGCAAAAAAACACGCCGCAACTTCATCCATTATCCAGAACCAGCAACGAGAGACGGGTTAATTAATGAAATTAACTACCAAAATTAAATAAGACAAGATGAAAAAAGGGAGAAAGGAAATAAAATAAAGAAACAACACTCACGGTCGCGGCTGATCTGGCGGAAATTCTTGTAGTCGCCGCCATAGGATGAATCAGAATCAGAAAGAGATAGTGACATGATGAAGCTCCGATTCCCGTCTCAAGATCGCCCAAAAACGAAAATTGAACAAAAAGAATATCGATAGATCAATCACTGATCGAACTCGGGAGGGTCGCCGAGAGAGAAAAAGCGTGACAGCGAGCGAATTCCCTTCGTTTAATCAGAAATTAATCCGAAACTACATTTGAAAAAGGATTCTTTTTCAGGTTTTATAGTCGGAAGACGTGTTTTGACTAGTCGGGAAGGTGGTTGAACCAGCAAGCAAAAAAACGAGTTGCGTCTCGGAAGGTTTTTGGAAAAGTAAACCGGGCCGGATCCATTTAGACGTGCCAATCAAAATTCCTCCCCCGACTACAACGCCTCTTGATTCATTCTAATTAGACTCGATCCATTTTCTAGTGCTTGTGCGCTTAATTAATTAATTTTTGGCTTTGACCAACTAAAATAATTAAATTCCAATATTGAAAAGAATTAAAATATTTTTATTTTTACTCCGCCGTCAATTTTTTATCTCTTTCAAAAATGGGATGAGAAATCTAACCAAATAACTTGCCATGTATGATAATTTGAATAAAATATATAGAAAGACAATTTTACCCCATTTCCTCAAGTTTTCATCCATAGAAGAAAATTTTCCTTAATCCCTCCCTTAAAAGTAGGGGTGTTCATGGTTCAGTTCGTTTTGATTTTGATGTGAAATCAAACAAAATTAGTCGGTTTCGGTTTTAAAATTACAAAACCGGAATCGGTTTTAGAAAAATCAGAACCGAGTCGGTTTTAGTTTTAAAATCTTGGTTCCAGTTTCGGTTCGGTTTCTGTTTTTTCAAATATTATAATAAAAATTGTATAAAAATTATAAAAACATAATTAATAATAATAAAATTATTCTTCCTCTTCTCTTTTCAAAATAAAATTTTGTTCAAAAAATAGTTATTAGGTCTTTTGGAGCTAAAATCACTTCAGAGACTGAGACACGAATGACCGAATATGGAACTTCAAAAACAAAAAAAAAACACTATAAACGTATTTATGCGGTTCGGTTTCGGTTTTGAAAAACTAAAACCGGTAACCGAACCAAAACAATTGGTTCTTACAAAAGAGAACCTTATTCGGTTTTTTAATAGAAAAAACCTTATTTGGTTTCACTTTTTTGATCGGTTTCGATTCGGTTCGTCAGTTCGGTTCGGTTTTAAACACCCCTACTTAAAAGTTCGATGGTGTTGTCAATACACAATATAAATTATTTAATTACTCTCAACGAAATAGTTTGAAGCTTTTAAAATTATTAGTATTTTATCACTTGTCTAGGACCGGGCTTGGCTAATTTATCCCCTCGACTCATCTAATATACCCTTAATTTTTGCATCTTCAACAAGCTAATCAGGCGTCTGTTCTTTTTTTAGTCAAATTTCTCCTTTTACTAAACATGTGTATTATTATTACTTGTTTCTTAATATTCTTATTGTAATGGTCTGAGTTGAAATTAACCTCATTAATCATGATTAAAATAATGAAATGGGATTAGCAACCACAATGAATTAAAAAAATGTGGTAATTAACAAAATAATTATTGAACTATAAGATTAGTAACAGGACAAATTCTAAATATTTTTTTGCTAACAAATAAAAGAATAAACCATGAAAAATAAACTGAGCGTATATCGTTGTCATGTTTTTCGTTAAAATTTTCAAAGGAAAATGACAAATCAACCATCGTGGTTTGCGATCAATGACAAGTCAATCACTATGGTATAGTTTCTAACAAGTTAACCACTGACGTATGGAAAAATGACAAATCCAACATTGCTGTCACGTTCGCCGTTAAAAATGAGACGAGACGCTGCCACGGTGTCTTGGGAAACCGCCGCGGCGTCCCAAGTTTGCGATGACTACTTTGAGGGCTATGAAAAACGATATGTTTTTCACGTATAGCTATTTCAAAGTCCGCAGCGGTTCTTGATTTTTAGTGTTTCATGGTTACTTCAAAGTTCTTATGTATATGTTGTTCGAATCCAATATTTTTTTTAGATTTTTGACCTCTTCAACTTCAAACGACCATAACTTTGGCTACAGGTGTCGCAATTGGCTGAACAAGGTATCAAACTAAAGCTCTCTCAAAGATCTACAACATTTTATAAGTAAACCCCTCCATCCCCTTTTCTCGTCCCTAAAATCAATTGTTTAAGCCCTCAAATTTGTGATCAAACATTTTTAATAGGTCAAACCGTCGTTGTGTCCTGGGACGCCGCCGCGGTGTCCCAGGACGCTGCTGCGGTTTCCCAGAACGCCGCTGCAGCGTCCCGTCTTATTTTTAATGGCAAACGTGACTTTGATGTTGGATTTTTCATTTTCTCATATGTCAGTAGTTAACTTGTTAGAAAATATATCATAGTGGTTGACTTGTCATTGATCACAAACCATGATGGTTGATTTGTCATTTTCCCAATTTTCAATTTGTTTTCACAACGGATAACTCATCTTTCCGCAGCAGACTAGAACATGAAGTAGTTCTAATCAATGACTTACTTTCAACAACAAAAGACAAATATCCGCTGGGAGAAATACAATTTCCACAAACAAATACTATTTTCACAGCGGAAACGTGTCTTCCACTGTGGAAAGTAAGTCTTAATCCAAAGACTTGTTTTCTGCAGCGAAAAGGCATCTACTGCAAAAAATATTCTTTTCGCATGAAAAATGTGCATTTTGCTGTGGAAAATAAGTCCTAATCCAATGACTTGCTTTCCTCAGCAGAAGACACGTAATTAGGGATTCACCCGATAAGATTCGGCCTCTAAAATTAAAACGAATAGAACTCCGCTTGCATACAGCTTAATAACGTCAATTTTGGGGGAGTGCAGTTCAACAACACAAATAAGATCTCAGCCAAAAATCAGTTCAAAACGATATCAGCAAGTCATTCAAATTAAGGCACCAATCTGATGATCCAAGTAGTGAATAATCCAGAACAGATTAGCGGCCAAAAAGTATTATTCAACCAAACGAAAAAAATCACTTACCAATCAATAAGAATACCATTCTAGGGTAGGGAACTTAGGAGATTTGATTACCAAATAGCAAGAACAATGATTGCTTTTAAGAGTAATACGAAATAACAAGAATAACCAAAGAGTCCATTTATCCTCCTACCGTGAGAGGGACGAGTTCATTCGGCTTGATCGACGATCAAGCACTCTCCAAGGGATCCAATGCTTCTCCTACTCCCACACCACAAAGACTCCACCAAGATGAAGATTTGGAAGGAGTAGTAACATTTCCAACTCAGTCAAGAAGCAATCCAAGAGCACCGAGTTCAGGCTTGCAAGGAATCGGTCAATGGGGGGTTTGCCGCGCGGACTCACTCTCCTCAAAGCTTAGGGTTCAAGATTTTCTTCCAAAAGTGAGTTTTCTATTCCAGCAAGAGGGCTTAAAAACCCTAAGAGTCTTACAATGAAGAACAAAGACCAAAATAACCCTGACTTAAGAAATTAGACATGACTAACAC